>CM053751.1:25129304-25192298 GCA_028658305.1 Pachyuromys duprasi
GGTCTTTGATCCACTTGGACTTTAGCTTTGTGCAAGGTGATAAATATGGATCTATTTTCATTTTTCTGCATACAGATATCCAGTTGGACCAGCACCATTTGTTGAAAATGCTGTCTTTTTTCCATTGAATGGTTTTGGCTTAACAGTAAGAATTCTTTGGTAGAATTTTTGGGGTCACTCCAGCATACTATCATATTGTCTGCAAATAGTGATACTTTGGCATCTTCCTTTCTGATTTGTATTCCCTTGATCTCCATTGGTTGTCTTATTGCTCTAGCTAAGACTTGTAGTATTATGAATAACAGATACAGAGAGAGGGGCCAGCCTTGCCTTGTGCCTTACATTTCTGTTCATTTAGTTTGATATTGGTTATAGGCTTGCTGTATATTGCCTTTTCTATGTTTAGGTATGTGCTTTGTATCTCTGATCTCTCCAAAACTTTAAACATGAATGGTTTTTTTTTTTCTCAAATGCTTTTTCAGCATCTAAGGAAATGGTCATGGATTTTTTCTTTTAGTTTGTTTAAAGAGTGGATTACATTGAGGGATTTCTATATATTGAATAATCCCTGCGTGCCTAATCCTACTTAGTCATGGTGGATGATATCTTTGATGTGTACTTGGATTCAGTTTGCAAGTATTTTATCGAATATTTCTGTATCAATTTTCATAAGAGAAATTGGTCTGAGATTCTCTATGCTTGTTGGATCTTTGTGTAGTTTAGGTGTTGAGGTGACTGCGGCCTCATTGGACCCTTTAAAGACTCTTAACTTGTAAAAGAAACATTACAAAAGCTTTAATAACTCATTAAATCAACACCTTAATAGTGGGAGGCTTCAATGCCGTACTCTCAACAAGCAACAGATCATCAAGATAGAAGGTAAATAAAGAAGTAATAACATTTGCAGAGATCTTAAATCCAAGACCCTAATAGACATCTACAGAGCATTTTCCCCAAATATAAATGAGTATACCTTCTTCTCAGCACCTCGTGGAACCATCTCCAAAGTTGTCCACTTAGTCAGGCACATAGCAAGCCTCAACAGATACAAGAAATTTGAAATAATCCCTTCTATCATATCAGACCACCATTTTCTAAAACTAGACGTAAACAACGAGAGAAATAGCAAAAAAAAAATAATAATATGCCTATACATGCATGGAAACCGAACAACTCTTTATTCAATGACAGTTATGTAAGCAAATAAATAAAGATATTAAAGAATTCCTATAATTCATTGAAAAGGAAGGCACAACATACTCAAACTTATGGGTCAAAATAAAAGCAGCTCCAAGAGAAAAGTTTATAACACTAAGTGTCTTCATAATAGAAATTCTATATATCTTATACAAATAACTTAAGGGCACACTTGAAACCACAGGAAAAAAGAAAAAAGCAGACACACTCAAGATGAGTACTTGATTGGAAATTATCAAACTCAGAGCTGAAATCAATGAATTAGAAACAAAGAGAACAATTCAGAGAATCAGTGAAACCAAGAGCTGATTCTTTGAGAAAATCAACAAGATAGAAAAACCCTTAGCCAAACAAACTAAAATGAAAAGAGACACTATCCAAATAAATGAAATCACAAATGAAAAGGGGGGCACAAGGACAGGCACTGAGGAAATCCAAAGAATCATCGGGTCTTGCTTCAAAAGCTTTTACACCAAAAAATTTGAAAATGCAAATGAAATGGACAATTTTCTTGATAGACTCCATTTACCAAACTTGAATCAAAATCAGGTAAATAAAGTATATAGTCCTATGTCCCTTAAAGAAGTAGAAGCTGTCATCAAAAGTCTCCCATCCAAAAAAAAAAAAAAAAATCCGTGGGCCAGATGGTTTTCAGTGCAGAATTCTACCATACCTTTAAAGAAGAGCTAATTCCGTTTAATATTTTTTAAATATATATTAAAATTAGAATCACAGACTCAAGCACCATGATTTCTTTTCACTAATTTGTTTTTACAAACATTAATACCACTTCCATTTCCAAATAAGTTACACAGCAGCTCTAAAAATCACACATTGGAACAATGCATTTAATGTATACTAATTTGATAATTATATTCTGAAGAACTGCAGTAAGAAATTGCTAAGCTTTTGTTTCTATACATAAATCATTTGGCTTTCTTAAGAGCAGAAAATTTTGTGTAAGCACTGGAATTCATGATGTACAATGGTCTCATAGCTGATCTGAGGAATTTTAGGCAATCATTACTATTGTATGGTATGAAGAAAACTCAGAGGAAAGTTCACATGTTTTGTCTTCAGATTCACAGCTTCCTAGAAGCAGTGTAATGTCACATGTGAGATGGTGCTAGAAACACCTTGGAATAATTATGCCTTTGGTTTGGGTTGCTCCATGTTAAAAAAAATTATACTATTGTCAATTGTTTTCTTCTTTTTATTTATTGTTTTTTAAATTTATTACAGATTATTCACTTTGTATCCCAGCTGTAGTACCCTCCCTCACCTGCCCCCCCAATCCCGCCTACCCTCATTCTTCTATTCCCATGCCCCTTCTCCAGTCCACTGAGAGGGCAGGTCCTCCTCCCCTTTCATCTGAACCTAGCCTATCAGGTCTCATCAGGACTGGCTGCATTGTCTTCTTCTCTGGCCTGGTAATGCTGCTCCCCCCTCATGGGGAGGTGATTAAAGAGCCAGCCAATGAGTTCATGTCAGAGACAGTCCCTGTTTCCTTACTAGGGAACCCACTTGGGTATTGAGCTGCTATAGGCTACATCTGTGCAGGGGTTCTCGGTTATCTCCATGCATGGTCCTTTGTTAGAGTATCAGTCTCAGAAAAGACCCCTGGGCCCAGTGTTTTTCCTGAGTGAGGTATCCAGAAAGAGAAAGACATACGTGGTATATACTCACTTATAAGTGGATATTAGATATAAAATACAGGATAAACAAACTAAATCTGTACACCTAAAGAAGCTAAGCAAGAAGGAGGACCCTGGGTAAGATGATCAATCCTCATTCAGAAAGGCAAACCAGATAGACATCAGAAGAGGGAGAAAACAGGGAACAGGACAGGAGCCACCATAGGGAGCCTCTGAAAGACTCTATCCAGCAGGGTATCAAAGCTAATGCTAAGACTCTAGCCAAACTCTGGGCAAAGTGCAGGGAATCTTATTAAAGAAGGGGATATGAAAAACCTGGAGGGAACAGGCATTTCACAGGAGAGCAACAGAACCAAAAATCCTGTCAATTTTTTTGATCTTCATATTCAGTTATGCAACTTTATACAGAGTGAGGACTCACAGTCTAAGAAGCCTAGAAATATATAATGAGCAATATTTTAATGTGTTGCTCCCCCAATAAAGAAAAAAAAATGAGGTAGTAACAAATGGAATTGTACTGAATAGATTTTTTTTTCACTGTAAAGGAACAATAACTCACCAGTTTCATATTTTCTCAATATATAAAGATGGTAACTTTTCTTGACAAATAAGTTTTAGTTTTAAAATTAGGTAATTATTTAAAACCATAATATTTTTCCTGGGTTTAAACAATATATTATGTAAATGTGCATTTAAAATGCACAGAAACAGAAGGGACATTCTCCAATTCATTTTATAAGAGCACTTTCCTTATACCCAAACTGAATAAATACTGAACAAAGAAAGAGAATCACAAAACAATAACCCTTTAAACATCGATGCAAAAATTCTCATAAAATAGTTGTAAACCAAATCCTAGACCATATCTATTCCACCCTGATCAAGTAGGTTTACCCCAGAAATTCAAGGGTGGTTCCCTATAAGAAAATAAGTCAATGTAAACTACTGTAAAAACAAAAGGCAAAGACTACATGATTATCTCATTTACTGCAGAAATGTGTTTTGACAAAATGCAACACCCTGTCAGGAAAAAATGTTCTGGAGAGATTAGGCATACAAAGTATATGCCTAATCATAATAAAGACAATTATGGTAAACTCATAGCCATTATGAACTTAAATAAAGAGAAACTCAAGCAACTCTACTAAATTCAGAAACAAGACAAGGTTGTCTACTTTCTTCATTCCTGTTAAATACAGTATTTGAAATTTTAGGTAGAGCAATTAAACAATATATCAATGGATACATAATGGAGAGGAAGAAGTCAAAGTATCTTTATTTGCAAATGATATGATAGTATATATAAGAGACATGAACAATTCCACCGGGACACTCAGTTTTACAGGGAAACACAAGAAATCCAGGATAGTTAAAACAATCCTGAATGACAAAAGAAGTGCTGAATCTGTCACTATCTTCGATTTCTAGTTGTACTATATGGCTATAGTAATTAAAACAGCGTAGTGTTGGCACAACAGACACCTTGATCAATGAAATTGAATTCAAGACTCTTGATATAAATCCACACACCTATAAACATATGTTTTTTTGGTAAAGAAACCAGAAAAACACATTGGAAAAAAGACAGCATATTAAAGAACTTCTGCTAGTCAAGTCAAACTGTATGGTTGTATGTGAAAGAAACCAAATTGATTCATACTTATCACCCTGAACCAAAGTTCACTCCAAATGTATCAAAGATATCAACATAAAGCCTGGCATATTGAACCTAGCAGAAACGAAAGTGAGTGTTAGCCTTGAACTCATTGGCACATGAACAGACTTTCTGAATAGAACATCATTAGCACAAAATAAATTGGGCCTCATGAAACTGAGAAGCTTCTGCACAGCAAAAGACTCTCATTCTGACAAAGAGGCAATGTAGAGAAGGGAAAATATTTTTACCATCTATATATCTGATAGTGGTCTAATATCCTAAATATATGCACATCTCAAGAAACTAGGTATCAAGAAAACAAATAACCTAAGTTAAAATGGGGTACAGATTTAAACAGAAAATTCTAAATAGAGGAAACTCAAATGGCTGATAAAAAGTGTTCAACATCCTCAGCCATCAGAGAAATACAAATCAAAACTACTTTGAGATTTCATTGAACACCTGTCATGATGGCTTAGGTCACCAAAACAAATGACAGTTCATGCTGGTGAGGAGATGCAGTAAGAGGAGCACTTTTCCATTGCTTATGGGAGTACAAACTTGTACCGTCACTATGTATTTCAGTGTGGAACTTCTTCAGGAAGAAGAGAAGCAACCTACCTCATGATCCTGCTATACATCTCTTGGATATATAACCAATGGATGCTTCTTTCTATCACAAGAACACTTGTTCAATCATGTTCATTATTGTTATAATAGCCAGAAATTGTAAACAATGTGAATATCACTGAATATAAGAATGGAGAAACGAAGTAGTACATCTATACATTTGAATATTACCCAGCTGTTACAAAAAAGAAACATGAAATATGCAGGCAAATGCATTTAATTAGAAAAAAAAAAACCCTCAACAACATCCAAGCTAAAATCCATATAATTACAGATAGTAGCTACATAGTAAGGGATGAAAGGGAACAGAAAGATCACAATAAGAAAGGGAAATGGAATAGATAAATATGAATAGAGTAATGTAAAAGTAACTATTTGCCTAACGGAATTGTCATCTTTGAGGCTCACTGCCCCTATCTCATAAACTAGATCTACTTCAGGAAGCTTCTGGCCTCCATAAAATCTAATCTAGGCCTAGAATGCTTTCAGCCTCTGAGACTTATTGCTGAATAAACTCACCTTTTCTAGTTCTTTCTGAACTCTGGCTGGCTGGTTCAGCTTAGTTGTTCTGGTTCAAACACCTTTCCAAGCTGACTGACTCAGTCTGGTTTCTCTCAGTTTCTCAATAAATTAATCTGCTTGGCTTCTAAATATAGCACCCTGATTTAATATGGTTCTTTCTCATTCTCTTGTTTCTTTGGTCCTTTTACTAGCTTGTTCTCTCTTCACCCTCTTTGTGAAACTGTCCAAATAAATGCTGCTTCTGAATTCCATGAACTGAACTGCCACAAACTCAACTCCACCGCACTGCCTCTTAGGACATTGATTCAAAGGAACTACTTTGCATGAACACAACTGACTCAGAGGTATGCATGCTCTGTCTCCTAAGAGATGGGATTAACGGCACGTACCACTAAACCTGGACCTAATTTTTCCTTTAATGGAAACTTCATTTCTCATCAGGCTGGCCTTTAACTGAAAGTTCTGCTTGACTCTCTCTCTCTCTCCTGGAATTAAAGAAATGTCTGTATTCCAGCTGGATCATAGAGAGCTAGAAGGTCTTTGGATGTGATCTCTTGCCAGAGAAGTCATGATCTGAATTAAAATTCCTCTACAGAGAGGGGCCTGGAATGGAAAGATTACGTAAGTAGAGGAATGGAGAGAGAATTGTGGGGGGAAATACAGGCACAGATGGTTCAAATTAAGGACCATTTGATAGGTAGAGTGAGAACCAAGCACTATAGAAACTATTAAAAATTATGAGTATATTAAAGCAATCAAAGTGACAATGGGATAGACAGAGTCATAACTGGACATTTCTTGTTACCAAATAAGGATTTAATTTATGGGATTGGGTTATATCTAATTAAGTTGTTGGCCAAAGTCTTTCACAGGAATCCACATATAACCTATATTGTTGCCAAGAATATAGGGTGTACTCCACAAACTGACAGCAAATTCTCATTATTAAAGACATCTACACAGCTCATTAAATTCAATATGCAGAGTCAATGTACATATAGAGCCTTTACCCCTAAGTCTTGGGGTCTTAAGTACAGGAAAGTACTCTACATGCTTTCAAAAAAAATAGGAAAAACTAAACACTAAGCCAGCCCCAACCTCCTTATTTACAGTGGTGTCCTGCCTGCAAGATGTGCTAGGGAAATGGAGGCACAAAGCTTGTGCCAAAGAATAACTGCTTTAACAACCAAAGAATAACTGCTTTAATTTAAGGCCCATGCCATGAGATGGAGTCCATAGTTTATACTGCATTGATCAATCAAGAACATGAGAGTAGACAGTTCAGATCCTTAAAGTGAAACCTAATATTTCTGGTCTACTACTAATAATATAGTGATAAAATTAATTCTAATGGTATCTTAGTATACTCATACAGTGGTGCCTTGTTTAGCTATTGGTAGAGAGGCTTCCTTTTCTAGCAGATGGAAACTAATATAAACACCCACATCCAGGGATTTCACAATGTGAAGCCTTGGAATACTTAGCCCAAGTACTTTGTCTCCATCAAATCTTTCCTCTTAGTGCTCAGAGAACCTAGTGGAAGAAAAAGCAGAAAGAGTTTAGATGAATAAAGCTGCTATGAACATAGTTAAGCAAATATCCTTGTTGTATGGTTGAACAACTTTCATATATATGCCTAAGAATGGTATAGCTGTATCCTGAGGTAGTGCTATTCCCAGTTTTCTAAGAAAGCAACAGATTGATTTCCAAGGTGGTTGTACAAGTTTACCTTCCCACCAACAATGAAAAAGGGTTTCTCTTTCTCCATATCCTCTCCAGCATGTACTGTCACTTGAGTTTTTGATCTTAGCCATTTCATGGGTGTGAGATGAAATCTCAGGGTTGTTTTGATTTGCATTTACCTGATGAGTAAGGATGTTGAGCATTTCTTTAAATGTTTCTATGCCATTCGATATTCATCTATTGAGAATTCTCTGGTTAGCTTTGTATCCCATTTTTTAATTGAATTACTTGGTTTGTTGGTGTTTAACTTCTTGAGTTCTTTATATGTTCTATTATCAGCCTTCTGTCAGATATAAAGTTGTTGAAGACCCTTTTCCAATCTGAAGGCTGTCATTTTGTTCTGTGTACAGAATCTGGAAAAAAAACCCCTAGATATCCTTCTACCGAGGAATGGATACAGAAATTATGGTGCATTAACACAGTGGTATAGTACCCAGAAATTAAAGACAATAAAATCTTGAAATTTGCAGGCAAATGGATGGAACTAGAAAAGATAATCCTGAGTGAGGTGTCCCAGAAGCAGAGAGACATGCTTGGTATATACTCACTTATAATTGTATATTAGCCATATAATATAGGAAAACATGCTACAGTCATAAAGAAGCTAAACAACAAGGAGGACTGTAGGAAAGATGTTTAATCCTCATTCAGAAGGGCAAACAGGATAAACATCAGAAGCTGTAGAAGACAGGTATCAGGGCAGGAACATACCATGAAGGGCCTCTCAAAGAATCTACCAAGCAGGGTATTGATGCAGATGCTGAGATTCATATCCAAACTCTGGGCAGAGTTCAGGGAATCTTATGGAAGAAAGGGGAGATAGAAAGACCTGGAGGGGACAGGAGCTCCACAAGGAGACCAACAGAGCCAAAAAATCTGGGCCCATTGTGTCCTGCAGAAGCTGATGCTTCAATCAAGGACGATTCATGAAGAGGATATAGACCCTCTGGTCAGATGTAGGCTCTAGGCAGCTCCATCTCCACAAGGGCTCCCTTATAAGGGTATCAAGGGCTGTCTCTGACATGAACTCAGTAGCCTGTTCTTTAATTACCTCCCTCTGGGGGGGCAGCCTTTCCAGGCCACAGAGGAATACAGTCCTGATGAGACCTAATAGGCTAGGGTTAGATAGTAGGATAGGAGGACCTCCACTATTAGTGGACTAGGAGAGAGGCATAGGGGGAAAGAGGGAGGGATGGTGGGACTTGGAGGAGATGAGGGAGAGCTTATAGCTGGGATACAAAGTGAATAAACTGTAACAAATATATTTTTTAAAAGAGTGTAAGTTGCAGAGGGGATGGAATACACCAATTAAGCAAGGCCTTCTTCTAAATCAACATGAGCAAAGCTCTTATGAACTCACAGAGACTAAAGCCACATTTACAGTTCCTGCATGCATATGCTGCACCAGGTCAATGAACTGATGAACGAATGAAAACCTAGCCTTCAGTGTAAACGTTTGCAATGAACTGCTACTTACACCTGGCAGTAGAGTGAAGATCAGTTTCCCCCAATAGAGGGCCACTGGGAAGGGAATAGGTTTCAGAAGAGGAAAGAAGAAACAGCCCAGATGAGTTAGCATGGATCAGCATGGATGAAGGAAATAGCCTATATTAACAACATTAGCAAGTATTTTGAGATTACAGATGGGGAGTAGCCCAGATAGGAATTATTAGAGCAGATGGTGTGGGTTGGGGGCTTGAGAAGTTAAGGTAGTTTAGGAGGTAATATCTGCCTTACCCCAGATGAAATAAGGCTATTCAGGTTTCTGTGTCTTTTACTGATTATAATGTTGGGTTAGATAATACCAATGAATTAATTATAGGGTTGAAAATAAATTTTATTAGACCATATTTCTATTTTATCTACAACAACTGGGTATGTCATTCACTCCAGTACAGACCTCATATTCAGGAGTAGCTGACCAACATGCAGTTGGACTCCACAGATTTTGACATTTTTGTTTGTTTGTTGTTTGGTTTGACTGTGTGCTCTTTTAGTTGGTTAGTTTGTTGTTCTTTGTTTTTTATTTCTTTTTGATGTGGTTTTACTTTTGTTTTGGGGGGGTTAGTTTTTATATAGGGCTTTTGTTTCTTTAAAAAAAAAGACTTAAAGTTCAGTCTGTAGGGATGGGGAGAAGATCTCAAGAGACCTGGGGGAGAGGAAGACTAAGACCAAAATATATTTGAATTTGAAAATAGTCTTAAATAATAAAAATATAATAAAAAATGCAGAATATAAAATACATAAATGAATTAATTAAAAATTAAAAGATATTGGCAGAGAAAATGTCTGTTATATACTGCTTTAGTGTGTCTGTGTTATTATAAATATAATCTGAATGATGAGAGTCAGACTAAAATCTACAATACTGGATGCAGGAAGGAATATGGATATTAAATGAAGCAACTTAGATAAACTTTTGCAGGGAGAAATAACTGAAATTGGGGACCATTTGTGTGTTGGAAACCTAGGGCAGTGGAAAAAATTCCTGCATTCTATGATGAGTCAAGTGAGAACACCTAGTAATGGGGGGGGGGGGATCTGAACTGGTTATCCTTTGAAGACAGAAAAGGCTTCCAGTGGTGGAACTGGGCTTCATTTGGTTTAGTTGTTTGTTGACCAATAGAGTCCCTTGTGGATCTTTAAAGACCCCAACCTGAGGCTAAGACAGTAGTTCACTCTATGAAAGCAGATAGTGTGGGGCCCATTGCCAAGAATGATATCTACACAGCTCATTGAACACAGAGAAGTTGAGTTGGGACCTACATGTAGTTTTCACTCCTATATTCTAGTTTCTGTGGGAAGGTACCCTGCAGGCTACAGAAAGAAAAGCCTGGACACCACCACAAAACCTTTGATCTACAATCTGTGAAACCTACCACAAAGCTCTTGACCTACAATCTTTCCTGCTTGCTGAGACAATTGCCTGCTGGGGCAATAGCAACTCAGAACCTGTGGGAACAGCCAACCAATATACGCTTTACCTTGAGGTCTATGTCACAAGAGGGAGCCAATGCTCTACATTGCCTGGATGATCAGGAATTGTAGACTGAATAATGCAGATACAGCAGGTGGAGCCAAACTCAACTGGCCATAAGATAAAAACAAACAAACAATCAACAACAACAAAACCAATGAAATGATTCCCAATAATATTCTCTTATATTCATAGACTTGTGCCTTGTCCAGTAATGTCAGAGAGGACTCTGGCAGCAGATGAGAATGAGTACAGGGACACACAGCTAGACATTATGTGGAGAAAGAGTCTAAGTTGGTGTTTTCCATCAGATCCCTCCACTCCAATCTCAGGGAACCGTTTAGAAAAGGAAGAGAAAAGATTATAGAAGTTAGAGGTGATGGAGGGCAGCTGGAGTGCATAGTCCACTGAATCAACTAATCAGGTTCACAGACACTGAAGGAGTAAGAACAGGGCCAGCATAGATGTACACCAGGTTCTCTGCATATGTTATATCTGTTAGCTTGGTGTTTTGAAGGTCTTCTAATTGTGGGAGCAGGTTTCGCTCTGACACTTGCCTGCCCTTTGAACTCTTTTTCCCATATTTTTCCAACCTTGTTATGAGGCCTTTTTCCTCATCTAATTGTATCTTATTTTGTCCTGTTTGTGTGTCATCTCAGGGAGACCTGCTGGGTGTTTTGTTGTGGTGGTGGAGGGTGTTTTTTTCTTTTTTTCTTTCTTTTTTTTTTTTTTTAGAGGACAGTAAATCTGGGAAAGATGGGGGACCACTGGGAAGAGCAGAGCTAGGGGCAACTGTGGTCAGGCTGTATTGTATCAGGGAAGAATCTGTTTTCAATAAAAAGAAACAAATATAAAAAGAAAATTATCTTACATAATGAAAAATACAGTAAAAATTACAAAAATAACACGTATAAGTGAATTAATTAGAATTTAAAATGTATAGGCAGAGAGAAACATTTGCTATCTACTGGTTTAGTGCATGTGTGGTATTATAAATATAAATTACATTCTCTGACTGTGAATGAAAGAGTCAGACTAAAAGAAAATCTTCAAAACTGGATAAATGACGAAATAGGATAATAAAATGGAACAAATTTAAATAGACTCTTGATCTGTGCAGAAAAAATTTATAGGAAAGTGCAAGGAAGAGCAGAATTATAGAGTTCTTTTAATAGATAAATATGTTCTAAATGCAACTAAGAAACATTTAGAAATAACTTTGTGAAAGGTGAGAGCAAAGCATATTTTAGTAATTGAAGAGTTTTAAGAAGCATAAGCCCATTATTATAAATTCATTTAGAAATGAATCACATGCAGATCTGAATGACTTATATTGTAGAATGTCTCCACACACAGAGGGGGGAACCATATGGTGTCTACCTGATCCCCTTATCTTTTTGTAATAAAACTGAATGTTTATTCAAAACTCTCAAATAATAATAATTTGAAGAAAGATGAGATAGGCAGGATGGCTTCATTTTATTCCAAAGAAAATAAAAATATATTTTCACAAGTGAAAATGCTAAGGATATTCTCATGGTAAAAGCATGCAGATAGGAAGAACATAGCAGTAAATGGTATGAGCTCTCTAGAGGACAGGATAAATTTGGTGAAGGAGACAATGATTCCCATTGTACTGTCTTAAGAGTTACATTTAGAAGGTGGATTAATAGTTCATACTCCCCAGACACCTAAGCAGAAGGACAATGTGGAGGATTAGACAAGTAATTCTCACATTTCACAGTGTGTGCAGATCTGGACTTGTTAAGTTAAAAAGTCCTTGGGAAAGCTGAAGAAGGTTTAAAGACAAGCAATAAACATGATTAATAGCTTGGAAAATAGAATCTCAAAGGAAAGGTTAAGGGAACTAATATTATTTAAGTTGGAAAATAGGCTGAGAAAACAAGTTGTTTTTCAATTACATGAAGGATTATTCCATAGAAGGTGCTGATAAGTATGCTGAAGTGATGAAAAACAAGGCAAGAATAAGGGATCACGAAATGTTGCAGAAAGCATTTATGTTGGCTAAGAGAAAGGGCCTAACTGTTAGACTCAAAAAGGAATGTACTTAATTTCCTCCTGCATAGATCTTTCAAAATTCACTTGAAACTCATTTGTCTGGGAAACTTCATTTGAGGTACAGCTTAAAAAGCACAGAAGGAAGGGACATAAGAAAATTCTACAGAAATTAACCTCATTTTCAGTGAATCTATATTACTGATTTTTTTTATTTTTACAACTTCATTTATTTAGTCACTCTAAATCCTGATTGCAAACCCCCTCCACGCCTCCCTGTCTCCACACACACTCTCTTTTCCCCTCTCCTTTTCCTCAGAGGAGTGGCATGTCCACCCTGGCCATATTACGTCCCTGAAGGACCAGGTGCATCCTCTCCCACTGAAGCCAGTCAAGGCAGTCCAGTTAGGAGAACGGGATCCAAATGGAAGTGTCAGAATCAGACACAGCCCCTGCTTCAGTTCTTGGGGGATACACAAGAATACCAAGCTGCGCATCTGGTACATATGTGCAAGGAGCCTAGGACCAGTTCAAGCATGCTTTTTGGTTGGTGATTCAGTTTCTGGGAGCCACCATGGACTTAGGTTAGTAGACTTTGTAGGTCTTTTTAATTTTTTTTAATTTACTATTATCATTTATTACAATTTATTAAATTTGTATCCCAGCTGAGGCCACATCCCTTGTCTCCTCATAATCCAACCATCTTCCCCTCTTCTCACCTTATGCCCCTCCCCTAGTCCATTGATAGGGGAGGTTCTCTTCCCCTTCCATTTGACCCTAGCCTATCAGGTCTCATCAGGACTGGATGCATGGTCTTCCTCTGTAGCCAGGCAAGGCTCCGTCCTCCTGCCCACGGGGAAGTGATCAGACAGTCTGTCACTGAGTTCATGTCAGAGAAAGCTCTTGCTCTCCTTATTAGTGACCCCACTTGGATACTGAGTCTATTCATTACATCTGAACCTGAGTGTTATATCCTCTCCATGCATTGCCCCACCCTTTCTTTTGGTCTCCTTTTGGAGCTCCTGTCCCCTCCAGGTCTTTCTATCTCTCTCCTAAGACTCCCTGCAATCTGCCCAAAGTTTGGCTAAGAGTCTCAGCCTCTGCTTTAATACCTCGATCAGTAGTCTTTCAGAGGCCATCTGTAGTAGTTCTTGTCCTGTTCCTGGTCTTCTGCTTCCAATGTTTATGAATGAGAATTGAGCATCTTCTCTAGTATCTTCCTTGTTGTCCCCCAACGGAGGAATGTATACAGAAATTGTGGTAAATTTACACAATGGAATACTACTCAGCTATTAAAAACAAGGAAATCATGAAATTTGCAGGCAAATGGATGGAACTAGAAAAGGTCATCTTGAATGAAGTAACTCAGAAGCAGAAAGACACATATGGTATATGCTCACTCATAAAAGGATAGTATCCATAAAATATATAATAAACATACTAAGCTCTATACTCTTAAAGAAGCTGCTGCTTATTTTCATGGTGCATTGCAAAGACAGGGTGCATCTGTCCTGGCTTAATATAGCAACCTTAAGAAAGACAGGCTCTGTGAAACTATTCAGTACACTTGTTTAAGTGATTTTGTCATGTTTACTATTTCAACAGCCTAGGATTGCTTTCAACTAATTGTATTTTTATTTCCTGATTTATCATCCCCTTCCTTGCAGTATACTTATGTTTATTCTTTGGAAATGAGTAAGATCAATTGAATATTCTTTAACATGGTAATAAAAAATATTTTCTCTCAAAAGATTTTATTTACTTAGAAAATAGGCTATTCTCTGAACACCTGCACACTTAATTCGTTTAGAGTTAAATTATACATGAATTCCAAACCAGTGATTTCTGAAGCTGTGCTAACAAAGATAAATGAAAGTGGAAATTTCAATAAAATTTTGCAAACAGTTGTGTTATAGCTTGTCAAATATGCTCTTGATAGGAGCTACACTGTCTTTCATTTGTGTGTCAGCGTTACACAAAATAGCCAACTTGGAGAACTGACTATTTTGTTCAGTCTGCATGCTGGTGGATGAAAGTATAATCTCTAGTTAGGTGGAAACATTTAACTATTTCTGTGGTCATGTTCTCTTTCTTCCTATAAAATATTACATTGTCTTAAAATGTATAAATTAGTGTAGATTTTAAGAAGGGTTTTGTATGATTAGTAAACAGTTCTCCACAATTCTTACACAAATGCAGGCGAATGGAAGCTACCAAATAACCCTCTTAAATTTATCAGAAAGGAAGTTTGAGGAAATATATTATTAACATACAAGTTAGTAAAATGACATAATTGTATCTTAGAGTTCTTATTTCAAGGTTTTTTGTTTGTTTGTTTCACTTCTCAAAATGAAAATAAAAATTGGTTAGTTTCACAAAAAATACTTTAAAAATATACACCAAAAACTAAACTAAAAGAGTGAAGGTTTTAATAGGAAGCATATGATGAATGTTTCTATTTAGGACAGAATGAATATTTGCTCAGTGTGATGCTATCTACAGTGGATATCAAGGGCAATCTGAAAAACTTGATGGTTTTGGTAAGTTTTCACTTTTAGTGAGTAGCCATGCAATCTTTTACACCAAGACAAATGTGTGTGCGACTCATTTGGCAAATATGAAATATTTGCTATGTGCATGTATCTGAACATTTAGTATGAGGATACATGACTTGAAAACTATGGAAATATCTGATTTATTAAGTTTATCAATTTTTTTGTCAAAGAAATCAAGTTCTCTTCAGCATCTGCCTTCACTTACAATGGGTCCCCAAAGTCATTGAGGTATTCATGTTCTCCTCTCAATTTACCTTTACTTAGAATGGAACAAACTAAAACTTTAGATCAATTTCCTTTGTTGTAACTTTTAAAGCAAATTTTGAAATGTCCCTGTTAAAATTGCCTACATTACTAATTATTCTCTGAGATGTATTATGCCAATATTCTACCAGAACTAGATTGTGATCAATGGCACAGATCACTACAAGCACTAGAAAAATAGTTAAAATTCTTTCATATTTATATTCTTCCTCTTGTAGTTATACACCTAACTATAAGGCTCCTCTATATTTGAATATAATTATTTTTAATTAAAAGTAGTTTTCCCTGAGCACTCCTATGTTATCATTCTTTCCTTATTGTAGACAGTTGAAGAGATGGCTCCTGGTTAAGGCTGCTTGTGCTTCTTGCAGAATATCCAGGCTTAATTGATATCACCCACATCGTGGTTTTCAACACCAATTACTTCAGTTCCAAGGATTCTAATACCTCCTTACAAAGGCATGAGAATTGCATGTGGTTCACAGACTGATGGGAGCAAAACATCCATATAGGTAAAATGCAATAAAACAGCATTCTACTATTTGTGTATTTATGTTAAACAGTTTTAAAATTTTCTTTTTCTACAATATGATTATATTTGTTTATTTTCTTTTTTCAAATGCATTTACATAGGCCACATATTTAATTCAGTGTGTGTGTGTGTGTGTGTGTGTGTGTGTGTGTGTGTGAAATATTTGATGTATTACATCATCTGTCAGTTAGAGTAATGGCAATAACTTAGCATTCTTCATGATATAGATTTCTGCCCTGTTTTTTTATGTGAACACAGAAATATTCAATGGTTATTGAAGAAACTTAAATAATTGGCAATAACTCAAGGTAGTCTTTTTATCACAATGGTTTTTGACAGAATATATTGGGCTACCAAGAGCAACCTCCTTTAAGTTATGTAATATTTTTGTTGCTATAAAGGAGAAGTTTTCTTCTTTTTGTCAGCAGTTGAGTATGGCCATTTCCCCAGATATGTTGAATATTTGCAAGTTAAAGTTATCTGAATAGTATTTAAAATATCAGGATTTCTTTACCTTGATTTCAAAGTACCATCCGATTAGGTGTCCAGATATATTTATTTTCATTAATTAATTAATTTAATTTACATCCAGCTTGTAACTTACCTTCTCTTCTCTTCTCCTAGTCCTTTGATCTCATCCCTATTCCCACATTCCACCCCTTTCTCCTCAGAAAAGCTGAGGCCTCCCAAAGATATCAACAGACTTGGCATTTCAAGTTGCAATAGGATTAGGTGCATCTTCTCCTATTGAGACTAGACAAGGCAGCCCAGTTGGCAGAAAGGGAGCTGAAGACAGGAAACAGAGTCAGAGGTAGTTCCTGCTCCTGCTGTTTGGGGTCCCCCATGAAGACTGAACTGCACAGCTGTTACCTATTCACAGAAGTCGACCCCATGCATGCTCTCTGGTTGGTTCAGTCTCTGTGAGCCCCTAATAGGTCTAAGTTAGCTGATTCTTATTTTTTTCTTGTGTCTTTGACCCTTCTGGCTCCTCCAATCCTTCCTTCTCCTCTTCTTCAGGATTCCCTAAGCTCTGCTAACTTTTGGTTTTGGGTCTCTGCATCTTTTTCCATCAATTGCAGAGTGAAGCTTCCCAGTTGACAATTATGCAAGGCTCCTCTCTCAGGGGTGGGTTCTCTCTCATGATGTGCATTTCAAGTTGGGCCAGTCATTGTTTGGCCGTTCCATCAATTTCTCTGCTCCATCTTTACCCCTGTACATCTGTAGACAGAAGAAATCGTGGGTCAAAGATTTTTATGGCTGGTTTGGTGTCTCCATCCCTCCATTGGAACTCTTGTCTTTTCAGATTCCTTATCCCCTATTGCTAGGAGTCTTAACTAGGAACACCCTTATAGAGTTCCTGGGTATTACCATTGTTCTAGATTTCTTGCTTGTCCCAGAGATGACCCTCTATCAACTCCAGTACTCTCCCCTAGTTCTCTCTCCCTCTGTCTTCCCCACACTTGATCTTTCCTGTTCCTCTCCACACACTTCCCATCCAGTTCCCTCTCTCCATTCACCAGTTATGTCTTTGCTATTTCCCCTTCTCAGTGAGATTTAAACATGCCCCATTGGGTCCTCCTTATTCCTTAGATTCTTTGGTTCTGTGGATTGTAGCATGAGTATCCTGTACTTTATGGCAAATATCTACTTATAAGTGACTGCATGCAGTGTAAAAATCATGTTCATCATCTTGACAGAGAAAGACCTGAGAGAAACCATTTATTTTGAGAGTTTCTTTTTTTGATATAAAACAATATATAACATCAAATTTACTACAAATTCATTCAATTTTTTCAGCAACATAATCATATTAAGTATTTTGAACATGGTTAGGAAAAAAAACATATTTAAATCTACAATTGTACCTCCTAATTTTAAGTGTCCTTCCAAGGTGATACAATTTTTAACACAGGTATCAGAATTTCATCCTTTCAGAAGATAAGAATAAAAGTCTGGAGACTAATGCACAACCCCATGAAAAGTCTTTCAACATAATTTTCCAATGGAAGAAATCTGTACTCATAGACATTAAAAGTATGAGAATTTGAAGATGCCAGACACTTGCCATTCTATGCCATGTTTTATATCTATATAAAAATAATTCTGTATGCATTTTCTAATCTAAAAAAGTATTCATGTGATAATAAAAAGGTTGGTTTTAATTTTTTATTTAAAATGTATCAAACTTGTAGCTCTTAAAACTGTTCTAAGGAATACTAGTTCATTCCTTCAATAACATCAGAGTTTCATTTTGTAAAATTTATTTTGTACTGACATTAACAATGTTTTTTCTTATGTTTTATGCATTTTTTGCATAGCGACATATTCTTTTTATTTATCTTTTCTTGTAACTGTTTCAACACAATGCAATGAATATTCTTTCACTGTCTTATTCTTTATTTAGTGCTAATTTTGAAATTGATTAGCAGTTATTTTCTTATTTATGTATTCTACTGACCAATTTTTATTATATGAACACATGTTTATATGGTATGAAAAAGACATTAAACACAAAACTGTTTCACATGTATACATCTACAAAATATGTCTAGTACATTAGACTCAGAGATCATTCCTGAAGAAGAGGCTGAAAGATGGAAAAATCCAATGGATCCAAGAGTGTGCTTTGGGAATGTGTCTCCTAATAATATCAGACACTGCACTTAAAAAAAAATCTCATGAACATGACTATCTAAACATGAGCTAAACAAGGATAACAATAGACATGCTAATGAAGACAGAGAACACCCACAAAACCTTAACACTACAGAAAACTAAGTTATGCTGAAAGTTAAAATGTAATAAACAGGGCAACACAGAGATATAGATAGCCTAAACAGGAAGGTATCCACTAACAACTCATAAATACTAGTGAATTAGTGCTAGTTAACTTGCATATTTTAAAATTATATCTATGAACACATATGCTGTTCTATCTACATGTAAACATATTTGACAAGTATCAGTTGAAAGATTTTTTTAAGGCCCTACATTTTAGTATTGAAAAAATAACACATCCTAAATTAAAACATGACCAAGTCTCAGGGATAAAGATGTTGAAATCTATCTGGTAGTATGTATGACCTTGATTCAGCTGTTTAACTCAGCCTTCCCAGACCCAAATTCACTTTCCTCCAGTGTCTCCTCTTGGAGTTGTACTTCATTTTGTTACCATTTTTGTCTGAATCCACTGAGGAATAGGATGATTTTGTTTTTTTTTTTTTCTTAGCCAAGAATCTCTTGATTTTGAAAGTCATAGGAGATGAGATGGTGAGAAGAAGAGTCAGGCATATTGTACATGATGATAGAGGAAAAGAGAAGCAAAAGTTGTTTCTTGCTATATATTGAATGGGATAATATATTTTAGAGAATTTTATAAAATCCAACCGTATTACATAACAAGGAGAAACATGAAATGGCACGGTATTGCCTCATAGCTATTCACATGGATCATAACATGATTCAACTTGCAATAACTTTTAATCAAGGAGTAGCTTCAGTGTCATAGTAATAGCAACAACTTAAGTGGCTTAGTCACTGCAACAATTGCTGTGATGAAACACTACGACCAAAGTCAACTTGGGTAAGAAGGGTTTATTTCACTCACAGTTCCATATAATAGTTCATAATTAAAAGCAGTAAGGGCACAAACTCACACAGGGCAAGGACCTGGAGGCATGAGCTGATGCAGAGATCATAGAGGGGTGCTGATTATGGTCTTTCCTTTATGGCTTGCTCAGTTTGCTTTCTTGTAGAAATCAAAACCTCTAGCCCAGGGAAATCAATACCTACAAAAATTGAGCCCTCTTGTCAATTAAAAAAAATTGACATAGAAGCTTGCCTATTGCCTGACCTTATTGAGGCATTTTCTTTTTTAATTATTATCATTAATTACAATTTACTTAGTTTGTACCTTGACTGCAGCCCCCTCCCTTGTCTCCTTCCATTCCCATCCTCCCTCCCTCTTCTCATGTACCCTTCCCTAGTCCACTGATAGAGGAGGGCCTCCCCACTTCTATTTAACCCTAGCCTATCAAGTCTCATCAGGACTGGTTGCATTGTCTTCCTCTGGGGCCAGGCAAGGCTTCACCTTCCAAGGGGGAGGTGAAAAGACAGCCTGTCACTGAGTTTATGCTAGAGAAATCCCCTGCTCCTCTTATTATGGACCACACTTGGATACTGAGTCTATTCACAACAATTAAGCCTGAGTTTTATGTCTTCTAAATGCATTGTCCTCGCTTAGAGTATCAGTCTCTGCAATGCCCCTAGGGTGCAGTTTTTTGTGGCTCTGTTGGTTTCCTTTAGGAACTCCTATCCTCTCCAGGTCTTTTTTTTTCCCCTTTAATTAAATTGTTATTTTTTACATTAATTACAGTTCATTCACTTTGTATCCCAGCTGTACCCTCCTTCCTAATTCCCTCCCAATCTCACCCTCCCTCCTTCATCTCCTCCCATGCCCCTCTCCAAAACTACCAATAGGGGAGGTCCTTGCACGCTTTCATCTGACCCTAGCTTGTCAGGTATCATTAGGACTGACTGTACTGTCCTCTTCTGTGGCCTGACAAGGCTGCTCCTCCCTCAGGCGTGGGGGTGGTGAAAGAGCTAGCCACTGAGTTCATGTCAGAGATAGTCTCTGTTCCCTTTACTTGGGTACCCACTTGGATACTGAACTGTCATGGGCTACATCTGTGCAGGGGTTCTAGGTTATACCTATGAATGGTCCTTGGTTGGAGTATCAGTCTCAGAAAAGACCCCTGGGCCCAGATTAGTTGGTTATGTTGATCTCCTTGTGGAGCTCCTGTCCTCCAAGGTCTTAGTATCTCCTGCTTCTTTCATAGGATTCCCCGCACTCTGCCCAAAGTTTGGTCTCATTATCTGCTTTGATACACTGCTGGGTAAAGTCTTTCAGAGGCCTTGTGTAGTAGGCTCCTGTCCAGTTTCCTGTTTTCTCTTTCTTCCAATATCCACCCCCTTTGTCTTTCTGAGTGAGGATTGATCATTTTACCCAGGGTCCTCCTTCTTGCTTAGCTTCTTTAGGTGTACAGATTTTAGTATGTTTATCTTATACTATAGGTCTAGTATCCACTTATAAGTGAGAATAAACTGTGTGTGTCTTTCTGCATCTGAGATATCTCCCTCAGGATGATCTTTTCTAGCTCCCACCATTTGCTGCAAATTTCACAATTTCCTTGTTTTTAAATGCTGAGTAGTATTCCATTGGGTAAATGTACCACAATTTTGGTATCCATTCCTCCATTGAGGGACATCTGGGTTGTCTCCAGATTCTGCCTATTATGAATAAAGCTGCTATAAATATGGTTGAACAAATGCCCTTGTTGTGTACTTGGCATATATCCACTCAGGACTTTCTATCTCCCACTTCTCTCCAAAGAATCCCTGCCCTCTGCCCAAGGTTTGGCTATGAGTCTCAGCCTCTGCTTCAATACCTCAATCAGTAGAGTCTTTCAGAGGCCATCTGTGGTAGGTTCCTGTCCTGTTCCCTGTCTTCTCCTGCTTTCAATGTTTATTGTATGTGTCCTTCTGAATGAGGGTTGAGCATCTTTTCTAAGGTCTTCTTTGTTGTTCAGCTTCATTAGGAGTATAGATTTTGGTATGTTTATCTTATTTTATGTGGCTAATATCTATTTATGAGTGAGTATATACTAGGTGTGTGTTTCTGTATTACCTCATCAATACGATCTTTTCTTGTTCCCATTATTTGCCTGCAAAATTCACGATTTCCTTGTTTTTAATTGCTGAGTAGTATTCCATTGTGTAAATGTACCACGATTTCTGTATCCATTCCTTGACTGAGGGACATCTAGGTTGTTTCCAACTTCTGGCTACTACGACTAGCGCTACTACAACTAGCACTCCTACAAACATTGTTGAGCAAATGTCCTTGTTGTATAGTTGAACATATTTTGGATATATGCCTAGAAGTTCTGTAGCTGGATCTAGAAGTATCACTATTCCCAATTTTCTGAGAAAGTACAAGGTTCATTTCCAAAATGGCTGTACAAGTTTACATTCACACCAACAATGGAGGATGGTTCCCCTTTCTCTACATCCTCTGCAACATGTGTTGTAACTTGAGATTTTGTTCTTAGCCATTCTGATGGATGTAGGGTAAAATCTCAGTGTTGTTTTGATTTTAATTTTCCTGATGTCTAAGGACACTGAACATTTCTTTAAGTGTTTCTTTGCCATTCGATATTCCTCACTGAGAACTCTCTGTTTCACTGTACATCATTTTTTTAAATTGGATTACTTGCTTTATTGGTGTTTAACTTCTTAAGTTCTTTATATATTCTGGATATTACCCCTCTATCAAATAAAGGGTTGGTGAAGATCGTTTCTCAATCTGTACACTATCCTTTATTCTCACAACAGTATCTTTTTGCTTCACAGAAGCTTTTCAGTTTCATGACATCTCAACAAAAGAGAACAATTTCAGACCTATCTCTCTTATGAGCATTGATGCAAAAACAACAACAACAACAACAACAACAAAAACCAAAAAACCAAAACGAAAACAAAACACCTCAATATAATACTTGAAAATCAAATCCAGGAACACATAAAATATATCATCCACCATGACCAAGTAGGCTTTGTCCCAGGCATGCAGGGGTGGTTCCATATACAAAAGCCCATCAATGTAATCAACCACATAAATAAACAGAATGGAAAAAAGAAAACACATGATTCCTTAAATGCGGAAAAAGCGTATGTCAAAATCCAGCACCCATTCATGTTAAAATTTTGGAGGGATCAGGATTACAAAGACCATACCTAAACATAGTAAAGACAATATACAGCAGCCCTAGAGCCAACATCAAACTAAACAAAGAGAAACTTAAATCAATCACACTGAAATCTGGCAGGAGGCAAGGCTGTCCATTCTCTCCCTATCTCTTCAACATAGTACATGATGTCCTAACTAGAGCAATAAGACAACTAAAGGATATCAAGAGAATACATATTGGAAAGTATCACTATTTGCAGATGATGTGATGGTATACTTGAGTGATCCCGAAAATTCTACCAGAGTACTCCTTCAGCTGATAAATGCCTTCAGAAAGGTGGCTGGATACAAAATTAACTAAAAAAAAATGAGTAGCCCTCCAGTATACAAAAGACAAAAGGGTGTTATGAAAACAACACTCTTTACAATAGCCACAAATAACATAAAATACCTTGGTGTGACTCTAAGAAGCATGTGAAAGACCTGTATGGAAAACAAAAAACAAAAGACAAAACAAAACAAAACTTCAAGTCTCTGAAGAAAGAAAGTGAAAAATTAGAACTTTCATGATCACGATCGGTAGGATTTACATAGTGAAAGTGGCCATCCTGCTAAAAGCAATCTACAGATTTAGTGTAATTCCCATCAAAATACCAAAATAATTCTTTACAGACCTTGAAAGAACAATTCTCAATTTCATATGGAAATAATAATTAGAAAAACACAAAGAATTGGTAAAATAATCCTGAACCATAACAGATCTTCTGGGGGTATCTCCAGCCCTGATCTCAAGCTGTACTATAGAGCAATAGTAATAAAAACTGTGAAGTACTGGCTTAGAAACAATGGTGGATCAACGGAAACGAAGAGAAGACCGAGAAATAAACCCACATACCTACGGATACTTGATTTTTGACAAATAATCCAAAACAATACAATGGAAAAAAGACAGAATCTTTGACAAATGGTGCTGGTCTAACTGGATATCTACATGTAGAAAAATGAAAATAGATCCATATTTATCGCCCTGCACAAAACTAAAATCTAAGTGGATCTAAGACTTCAACATAAGGGGGTGGGGAGGAGGGAGATGAGGGAGGGAGTGGGAGGGTAGGAGGGGATGAGGGAGGGGGCTACGCCTGGGATTCAAAGTACCTAACTTGTGATTGAGATAAAAATAAATAAATTAAAAAATAAAATAAAATAAACTTTAGTCTTTTGCACGAAAAAAAAAAAAATAACAGACACACTACACCTGTTAGAAGAAAAAAATGGAGAAGATTCTTTACCTTCTTGGCACAGGAGACTACTTCCTGAACAGAATACCAACAGCACAGGCTCTAAGATCAACAATCAATAAAAGAGGAATTTTCTTTATTTTTTAAAGGATTTTTGTGTTTATTTTACAATATTCAAACTACTTCCATTTTTTCCTGTAGTAAACAACATGTAGCTTTCTAATACTTCGAATTTCTAAAGGATTATATTATTCTTTTTTTAAAATGTTTTATTAATTACACTTTTTTCACTTTGTATCTCCCCTGTAGGTCCTTCCCTCCTCCCCACCCAACCCTTTCCTTCTTCCTTCTTCTCCATGCAGGCTCCTCACCAAGTTTACTGATATGGGAGGTCTTCTTTTCCTTTCTTCTGATCCTAGTCTATTAGTCTCATCAGGAGTGGCTACCTTGTCTTCCTCTGTGGCTTGGTAAGGCTGCTCCTCCTTCAGGGGGAGGTGATCAAAGAGCAGGCCAATCAGTTCATGTCAGAGACAGTCCCTGTTCCGATTACTATGGAACCCATGTGGACACTGAACTGCCATGGGCTACATCTGTGCAGGGGTTCGAGGTTATCTCTATGCATGATACTTGGTTGGAGTATCAGTTTCAGGAAAGACCCTTGTGCTCAGATTTAGGAATTTTCTTAATTGAGGTTTCCTCCTTTCAAATGACTTCAGTTTGTATCAAGTTGACATAAAACTATTCAGCACATAGGATCATCCTAAGTGAGGTATCCCAAAAGCAGAAAGAAACATATGGTATATACTCACTTATATAGACCTATAGGATAGGAAGGTCATGCTGAAATCTACACACCTAGGGGAGATATACAAGAAGGAGGACCCAGGTTGGTATGACCAATGCTCATTTAGATGAACTAATAGGATGGACATTGAATGGAGGAGAAAACAAGCAACAGGACAGGAGCATACCAAAGAGGGCCTCTGAAAGAATCAGTATAGCAATGTATCAAAGCAGATATTAAGACTCACAATTAAGCCCTTGGCAGAGGGCGGGAAGTAATAATAAAAAATAGGGGAAGTTAGTAAGACTGGGGAAGAACAAGAGCTCCACAAAGATCAAACTGAGAAGGGCACAGGTGTCTTATATGAAACAGTTTCTCCAACCAAGGACCATATATGGATATGGCCTAGAACCCCTGCTCAGATGTGGCCCATGATAGCTCAGCGTTGAACTGAAGACACTAGTAAGGGAAACAGGGACTGTTTCAGTCTTGAACTTGATGGCTGACTCTTTGACCCTCCCCATACATGCCAGGGACTAACAGCCTGGTTAGTTCCAAGGGGAGGACATTGCAGCCAGCCCTGAGGAGACAAGACGATCTGGGGTCAGATGGAAGGGGAGGATCTCCTACCCCGTTGGTGGACTTGGAGGGGGCAGGGAGGAGATGAGGGAGGGTGGGGAAGGGTGAGAGGGAATGAGGGAGGGGGCTACGCTTGGGATGCAAAAAACCTAACCTGTGATTGATATAAAAATAAATAAATTTAAAAAATAATAAATTACCTATCACCTTAAAAAAAAAGATTTCATAATATTAGGGAAATCACACCAATTATAGTATGATTATTTTAAAATTATGAAGTGAACCAGATTTACTTCATAGAGTATTCAATGATTTCATAAAGTATTCATAGAGTAACATGATTAGAAGGAGTGGTAGGCTCATATGTCACAGTGTCTTATTACTTTTCTTGCAAGAACATCTTGCAGAATGCAAAAACAGTCATCAAGTACTTGTGCTAGAATGCATTCACATGAATAAGGGGTTCAGCACCTTATGCAAGGAAAAATGCTTACACTCAAGAAATTCCAAGCAGAACTACTTTGTAAGGTCATTTTAGAAGCCATAACAAGCATTTAAGCTAGTAATGCAAAAATTGTACTGCATTTTTTTTATCATGTCATCACTATGGTCATTAATTTTGGTGATGTTTTGGCCAATAGAATCCATTTGAATAAAGCATACCGATGATAGAACATTTAATGAATAAAAACAATAATAAGAAGAAAATATGATATGTAGACAAAGGTTAGAAATGAGGAGGATATAAAAGGATTAAAACCCAGAGAGAAACATAATGAGTGGTTCTGTGTTGTGAAAGTAAGTGTTGAAACAGAAGTTGGAGCTGCTGAGAATTATCCATAAATTTTGTTTATATAATATATTCAAGTGCACACACAAAACTCCTAATCTTCCCCCAACCTTCAGGGCAGTTATACCTGACTCATGGCATATGTAACTGGTTATGTAAAAAGCCTCCCATCACCTCCTTGTGAGGTGACTAGCAAATACCAAATCATGCAGTATTTTTGCTAGTAAAAGGAGAGGGTGGTATTTAAAGAACTAGTTCACTGTACAAGAAATTTTTGTGAAGAGATTTCTAGAAGCCTTAATGTCTCACTCTTCCCTCTCCATCAGGATGAGTGAGGAAACAGAGTGCTTTCCATTTTTGTATCCATTTGTGTAGTTTTTTTAAAAAGTGCATTTCAGCCATATTGTTGCCATGTGGAAGACTGATTGGGACCCATGTCTTTATGACCAGCCTATTCTGAAATATCTCTGAGAATGTCAGGTCTCCAAAAGATTTATGATTGCTATTATTTTTTCTTAATTTTTTATTTTTATTAATTACACTTTATTCACTTTGCATTCCCCCATAAAGCTCTCCTTTCTCCACTCCCAATCCCACCTTCCCTCCCCCTTCTCCACACATGCCCCTCCCCGAGTCCACTGATAGAGGAGGTCTTCCTTTCCTTCCTTCTGATCCTAGTCTATCAGCTCTCATCAGGAGTGATTGCATTGTCTTCCTCTGTGGCCTGGTAAGGCTGCTCCCCATCAGGGTGAGGTGATCAAAGAGCAGGCCAATTAGTTCATGTCAGAGACAGTCCCTCTTCCCATTATTATGGAACCCACTTGGATACTGAACTGCCATGTGCTACATCTATGTAGGGGTTCTAGGCTTTCTCCAGTGATTGCTATTATTATATGAACAATACAGTATTGTGTATGAATGCTTATGGAATAGAAATTTAGAATCACATAAACCTATTCTTTGAACAAGCTAGCAACTGTTTTTGAGTTAATTTTTATAATTACATTTAATAAATGGAATTTGAAAATATTTTCAAATAGGATAATAAATTTGTAATGTAAAATATTAAAATTTATCATAAAAATACTGTCCAGTAAAAGTATTATTCAAATAATGAAACAGATTTATAATATTAGATATCATGGTGTGATAATGACAAGAATATTAGCTATTTAGGTGGCATTCTGTGACAAAGATGGTTACCTTAATTAGATCTTGGTGGTAATAAAGCCAAGGTCACACATTTAATTTCATTCTAGGCCAGTATACTTGTGAAAGTTAAAACTCTGTTGTAGTAATAAATTGTACCCTAATGCCAATCTGTTATTTCTCAATTATGTGCCATTAATTGATGCAATATCCGACTGGCAGTGGGTCACCATGCCAGCTACATAAAGGAAGGATGGCATGTCTATTAGGCAAGTGACACAGAACAACTTGAGACCATTAGTAATGAGAATTTTAATAATATCCTATATCAAAATTTCTCAGAAGAAGAAAAAACATTCAGATTTTTAATGAAAAATTAACTTGGCATTCATAAACCTTGGAGTAAGCTGGGATGTTGGTGTAATGTTCTTGTGGAATATATACAATTTATTCTTGTTCATTCAAATGCTGATTTTCTCTATCTCACTGTCTAGTTTCAATCTGGACATTGCATTGTGATTTTTATTCTAAGCATTATCTGTCTCAAGTTTGTGTATACATGACACCATTTGTTCTCTGTATTTTCAATAAAACAACCAGCCAATGCTGTACAATGGAGAGAATAGGATGGGACATCCTGGTCTGGAGGGGAGGAGGGAGAAGCAAGTGTGGGGAGTGAGAGAGCAAAGTCTGCAGGAGAAGACTTGGAACAATGAGGAGAGATGAACTGGACTTAAGATATGACTAAAACAAGGGTATTATGGGAAATCTGATGGAAGAAAACTAGGTGGGCTTGGAGGTTTAGGATGGAGTAACATTGCCCAGCATTGTACTCTAGGTTACTTATATAAATCCTAGGCTCTCTGTGGTGATTTGGGTATACAGCTGGTTTAGAAATAACTGCTGTTTAACTAAAAGATAAACCAATAATGAATATTATTAACTAACAAAGCTGGGGTTAAGTCATAGTCTTTTTATAAAGCTAACCTGCTATTTAAAGTTTTAACTTACATTCACTAGAGATTTATCTGATAGAAATGATACTGCAGAGTGGTATGTTTTCTAACAGAAGAAATATCTTTGTTTGATGTTTATATTCTATATTCTGTTTAATCTCTATTCTTTATTTCTCCTATTGATAGTTTGCAGGATACTCCTAGGCTCTATACCAGCAGATCTAATATAAACTACAAG
Organism: Pachyuromys duprasi; assembly: GCA_028658305.1. Lineage (NCBI taxonomy): Eukaryota > Metazoa > Chordata > Mammalia > Rodentia > Muridae > Pachyuromys > Pachyuromys duprasi. The sequence continues at coordinate 25,157,535 of CM053751.1, forward strand.
ACACATTACTAAATGTATATAGTTACATAATGGCTTAGATGTTGGATAGACTTCTCCGGTGATTGGAAGGATAATGGTCCAGTAGGCTCATGCATTTGGATGTATATGTTTCTTCTTAATATATCAACTAATAGGGCACTTCACTGAAAAGAACTGTCAAGGGAACCAATAAAATATAATGAAGTATTATTCAGTACATATAAGTTTACATAATGTCTGCACACTTAACAGAATACAGGAAACACTTAAAGGTTCCTAAGTTTAGATTTTGCAGCCATGAAATAGGTACAAATGTCATCAGTGCTTATTCTAAGACAAGTTACCTGACTGCCACTAGAATTGTCACAAGATGGACAGGCAGAAACCAAGGATTTTTCTTTGCATCTTTTAATCATAATTGAGTGGTGTTTGTGTGTCTTTCTGATATAAATCTTTAAGCTAACCACATTGTACATATGTGTTATGAATGAGAATAAGTATTTACAGATTTACAGATATCTTGCTCTTTGATTTTAGCATTTATCAAATCAAACAGACAGAATGGGTTATAAAGAAATATTATCTGATTTTTACTATACCAAAATCAACAAAATTTTTAATTAAAATTTTTATACTAATTGCATTTATTTCACTTTGCATCCCAGCTGTAGCCCCCTCTCTCATTCCCTCCCACTCCCACCCTCCATCCCTCATCTCTTCCCATGTCCCTCTCTAAGTCCACTGATAGGAGAGGTCCTCCTCCCCTTCCGTGTGACTCTAGCTTATCAGGTTTCATCAGGACTGGCTGTAATGTACTCATCTGTGGCATAGCAAGGTTGATCCCCACCCCCTGTGGGGAGGGGTCAAAGAGCCAGCCAATGAGTTATTGTCAGAGATGGTCCCTGTTCCCCTTACTAGGACACCCACTTACAGACTGAGCTGCCATGGGCTACATCTGAGCAGGTGTTCTATGTTATATCCATGCATGGTCCTTGGTTGGAGAATCAGTCTCAGAAAAGGCCTCTGTGATCATATATATTTGGTCCTTGTGGAATTCCTATCCTCTCCAGGTCTGACTAACTCCCCCTTCTTTCATATGATCCCCTGAACTCTGTCCGAAATTTGGTTATGAGCATGTGTTTTGATACACTACTAGGTAGAGTGTTTCAGAGGCCCTGTATGGTAGGCTCCTGTCCTGTTTCTTGTTTTCTCCTACTTCCAGTGTCTATCCCAGTGAAGATTGATCATTTTACCCCGGGTCCTCCTTCTTGTTTGGCTTCTTTAGGTGTACAGATTTTAACAAATTTCTAAACCTTAATTTTCAAATATCTTAGCTTGTATCAATAACCTCTTTTGAGTACCTCTAATGTTCTGTTTATTTGTTATCAGGCTCAAATTCTGCATTTTACATGTGTAATTCCTAGCTTCAAAGCAGAAACCCATCACACCTCTAACTTTATGTGACATCTAGCCTCTATCTTCTCTAAAGAACTCAAGAAAGCTAAAACTGAAAATAAATACAAAAAACAAAAACAACAACAACAAGGCTTTTGTTTCTGTGCTTTATTTCTTCTGCATGCTGAGATGTCAATGTCACATTGATTGCATGCTGCAAAACAATGACCTCTGTGACCTATAGAACATCGAGTGGATGTATGGAGATGTACCTGCTTTCCATATTCGAAGGAAAAAAGACCCTTTTAAGAGGCAGAGATAAATTGATCTGTCAAAACCTTTATACAGCCTTTACTTTATATGTAATGTAATAATCTAATGAGTATTTCCTTAGCCATCTGGAATATGTCATATAAGTCATCTAGATTTTCACAATATATTCTTAGTACTTGCTCTTTCCAACTAACAGAAGCTAGTAAATGAACCAGTGCACATTCTCTTTGGGTTATCTTTTGTATTTCGGGGTTTTATTTCTTTGCTTATATATTTTGAGAATTCAATTAACGAGTACTTTATTTTTATCATAGCAGCCTCTCCTTATTCTCCTGCCAACTCCTATATTCTCCAAATCCCTCTTAATTCATGATTTATTCTTTAGTTATTACAACACACACATACACACATACCACAAAACACAGGTATATGTGTGTCCAACAATGATTCTCCTACTGTTGATCATATGTATATATTTATAGAGATGACAAGTTGAAATTTGATAACATATCAGGAAGCTAGCTCTTGGGGAGAAAAAAAAATAACAGTTGATTCTCCCACCCTTGGCAACAATTTTTAACTTGTAGCTCTTGGTCAAGGTATGAGACTTGTGAGATTGATCTCATATTGAGATTTAGTGTTTAGAACATCTCTGTCATGCTTAGGTAGTACTACTTAGCATCAGGCATCCTGATACTCTGGCAATTGCAGTCTTTCTCATGTCATTCATAATGTCACTTGAAATTTAGGTGTAGCATTTACAGTACCTGTGAATTGGGGATGAAAACCCCCAATGCACAATGTTCAGTTGTTCTCTGCAATTAATTAGTTCTAGAATTCTGCAATTGTTTCCATATGCTGTGAAAAGAAGGAGAGCTACCTTTTTCTATGGATAAGGATACATATTTAGAGAATGGTTGAATATTTCAATATTTAGAAAATGACAGTAAGAGGTTCTCTTCTAGAGTCCATGACCTCTCTTGTCACTAGTAATTGGACAGGTTTACACTGCAAAGCATGAATTTTCTTCTATTGAATTATACATTATATATAATTAAATTGTTATTGGTTACCAACAAAATGAAAGTATAATTATAGAGATATTTGGGGCCTCCAAAATAGGGTATATTAGGACATAGATACTATGACAGCATAATAGGAAATACTGGGGAATTTAGATGGGAAGTATGGAGGAAGGGTAATAAAAAAGAGAGGAAGAAGTGATATAGAACACAAATAATGATAGAAAGATGCACAGAAAAACAGTATTTTGAGTTTGCTTAAAATACATATATAAAATATCTGCATTTATACACACATATAAAGTTTGAATAAAGTTACACATAATCATAATGCTCTTCCTCCACCCAAGGGCAACATATTATGTAACTATCTCTCTAGTGCCAGGTATAAGCTTTTGCTGCTGCCTTTGACTTCTCCTCAGATCTTGAACATAAAATCCTATTGCAGAAGACACCATATTCTTGGGCACAGGACTTGAATGCACTGAGCTAGAACAAACCTGTAAGCCTCCTTTCTGAGAACTAGGTTTTATAGCATTGGCAGTTCAAGCTGCTAAGAGAGAAAATCAATTAATAATTCTATCCATCTGTGACACATGTAAATTACAGGCTGTATTTGTTCTAATGTAACATATATCCAAAATACGCATTTCAGTCTTTAACCCTTAAAATTATGTATACTTAGAATATCACATATCAGAGCTAGCAGGCCAATCATGATCTCATTTTCACAGATTTGAAAAGATATTTAGTTAATTAGAAGATTAGAGAAGCTTCATTTTAACCAGAAAAAAATAATCAAAAGTTTAGTTAGGCAAAATTTTCAATGAGAGCTCATTAAAATGTCCCTTCTTACTGAACCAAAATAATATTTCATCACTACTTGAAACAGAAAGCATAGATAGCCACATCAAAACTGATAAATAGAAAATAATGCACCCTCTGATTTTGTATAAAATATTTTCATTTCTTACGACTCAGTCTCTACTCAGAATAATTTTAGCTGATGTTACTAAATCTGACCACATACACACAAGAAATAAAACTATTCAAAGCCCCAAAAATCTTTGTGGGGTAGAATAAGTGAGGAATTTATCTGTGTTTAGCAAAAGTAATAAATCATTACTCAGACCAATAATATTAAACATAAGGTAAGTTCTCTCCCTCCATAAGGAGTACCATTGAAGATACTTTTGATGCAGTATTAAAGCTTTGAATAATAACATTATTTTCCTACACTGCATTAAAGTTTGGAAAATAACTCAAAAATAAGCATGCTACATTATGCTTGAGTAAGAAGGTGAAAAACTGGTAAAACATACACAACTGAATCAGCTGCTTCTTTGTTTAGAATTAGTAGACAACTTCATGAATCACATACATTTGTGCTCCAAACTTGCATCTTCTGACTTCATAGGCAGGACATGAAGACTTTTCAGCTTGTTTCAAAAACGTAATGTACATTTGAGTATCAGAAGGTCCACTTAAAGGGACCACAGATTTCCACTCAGAATACTAAATACAGCAAAGATTTCAATCAATGTATATGGAAAAAGCAAAATATTCCATGACAAAACTAAATTTAAAAACAATATCTACCCAGCAACTCAGTCCTACAGAAGATATTAGAAGGAAAACTCCATTCCAACAAAAATAACCACTAACAAGAAAATATAGGATGCAGATACATTTCACAACAAAAATTAAAAGAAAACAAGCAATGAATCACAGTAACACTACCAACTCCCCCCAAAAAGAAACGAACATTTATTGGTCACTATTATCTACCAATATCAATGGATTCAACTCTGAATAGAAACAGAATAACAGAATGGTTGCAGAAAAAATATCCAACATTCTGCCGCATCAAAGAAACACACTTCTGCCACAAAGATAAACACTACTTCAGAGAGAAGGGCTGGAAAATATTTTTCAATCGAATGGCCCCAGAAAACAGGCTGGGATAGCTATCTTAATGTCTAATAAAAGAGAATTTCAACCAAAATTAATTAAAAAAGATGAGGAGCGGCACTTCATTCTCATCAAAGGAAGAGTCCAAGAGGAGGACTTCTATGCCCCAAATACAAGAGCACATACATTGCTAAATGAAACATTATTAAAGCTTAAATCACACATCAATCCCAACACCTTAATAGTGGGAGACTTCAACACTCCACTTTCACCAAGGGACAGATCATCTAGACAGAAACTAAATAGGGAAATATAGGCACTTACAGAGGTCCTAAATCAAATGGACCTAATAGATGTCTACAGAAATTATCACTCAAATTCAAAAGAGTATACCTTCTTTACAGCATCTCATGGAACCTTCTCCAAATTAGACCATATAGTTGGTCACAAAGCAAGCTACAACAGACACAAGAACATTGAAATATTCCCCTGTATTCCATTTGACCATGATAGACTAATGCTGGACCACAACAACAACAGAAATAGCAAACAGCCTACACACACATGGAAACTGAACAACTTGCTACTCAGTGACAGCTGGGTTAAGGATGAAATAAAGAAAGAAATCAAAGACCTCCTAGAATTCAATTAAAATAAGGCGCAACATACCCAAATTTATGGGACACAATGAAAGCAATGCTCAGAGGAAAATTCATAGCACTAAGTACCTTCAAATAGAAATTTGTAACATCTCATACAAGCAACTTAATGGCCCAACTGAAAGCCCTAGGGAAAAAAAAAGAAGCAGATACACTCAAGAGGAATAGACAGCTGGAATTAATCAAACTCAGGGCTGAAATCAATCAATTAGAAACAAATAAAACTATTCAAAGAATCAATGAAAACAAGAGCTGATTCTTTGAGAAAATCAACAAGATAGACAAAACCTTAGCCAAACTAACTAAAAGACAGAGAGACACTATAGAAATCAGCAAAATCAGAAATGAAAAGGGAGACATAACTACAGACACTGAAGAAATCCAAACAATCATTAGCTCTTACTATAAAAGCCTATAAGCCACAAAAATTGATAATCTAAAGGAAATGGACAATTTTCTTGATCACTTCAATTTAAATTAAATCAAGATCAGGTAGAAAGAATGAATAGTTCTATATTCCCTAAGGAAACAGAAGCAGTCATCAAAAGTCTCCCTTCCTCCCTTCCAAAAAAAAAAAAAAAAGCCCAGGGCCAGATGGTTTCAGCTCAGAATTCTACGAGTTATTCACAGATCTGCTAACTCCAATTCTGTTCAAACTATTCCACAAAATAGAAACAGAAGGAACATTAACAAACTCATTCTATGAAGCCAGAGTCATCTGGATACCTAAACCATACAAAGACCCAACTAAAAGAGAACTTCAGATCTATCTCTTTTGAACTTTGATGCAAAAATACTCAATAAAGTACTAGCAAACCGATTCCAAGAACATATAAAAGATATCATCCACCATGACCAAGTAAGCTTCATCCCAGGCAGGCAGGGGTAGTGGTTCAATACACAGAAATCCATCAATTTAATATACACGTACACAAACAAAATGGAAAAAAAACACATAATAATCTCCTTAGAAGCTGAAAAAGGATTTGAGAAAATCCAGCACTCCTTCATATTAAATTTTTGGAAAAATCAGGGATATAAGGAATACTCGTAAACATAGTAAAGACAATATAAAGCAAGCCTATATCCAACATCAAACTAAACAAAACGAAACTTAAGTCAATCCCACTGAAATCTGAGACAAGTTGAGGCTGCCCATTCTCTATCTCTTCAACATAGTACTTGGAGTCCTAACTAGAGCAATAAGACAGCTAAAGGAGATCAAGGGGCTACAAATCAGAAAGGAAGAAGTAAAAGTATCACTATTTGCAGATGATATGATACTATACAAGAGCAACCCCCAAAAATCAACAAGAGAAATATTTCAGCTGATAAATACTTTCAGCAAAGATGCTGGATACAAAATTAACTCAAAAATATCAGAAGCCCTCCTGTAAACCGTCAAGGGGCAAGAAAAGAAATTAGGAAAACCACAGCTTTCACAATAGCCCCTAAAAACATAAAGTACCTTGGTGTGACTCTAACCAAGTGAAAGATCAGTTCAAAAAACACTTTAATCTCTTAAGAAAGAAATTGAAGACGATATCAGAAGATGGAAAGATGGTGCTCAAGAATCAGTTGGATTAACATAGTAAAAATGGCCATCCTGCCAAAAGCAATCTACAGATTCAGTGCAATTCACATCAAAATACCAATACAATTCTTTACAGAACTTGAAAGAACAATTCTCAATTTCATATGGAAAAACAAACAACAAAACAGAATTGCCAAAATGATCCTGTAGAACAACAACAACAACAACAACAACAAAATGGTATGGAGGCATCTACATCCCTGATATCAAGCTGTAGTATAGAGCAACTGTAATAAAAGTGCATGGTATTAACACAGCAGCAGAAAGGTAGATCAATGGAACTGAATAGAAGACCCAGAAATAAACCCACACACCTATGGACACTTGATTTTTGACAAAGAGGCCAAAATCATAAAATGGAAAAAAGAGAGAATCTTCAACAAATAGTGCTGATATAACTGGATGTCTACATGTAAAAAATAAAAATAGATCCATACTTATCACTCTACACAAAACTTAAGTCCAAGTGGATTAAAGACCTCAACATAAAACCAGACACACTAAATCGGTTAGAAGAAAAATTGGGGAAGAGCCTAGGGCTCAATGGCACAGGAAACAACTTCCTGAACGTAACACCAAACATAGTCTCTAAGATCAACTATCAAAAATTGGGACCTCATGAAACTGAGAAGCTTCTGTAAAGAAAAGAACACTGTCATCAGAACAAAACAACTGCCTACAGACTGGGAAAAGATCTTCACCAACCCTATATGTGACAGAAGGCTAATATCCAGAATATATTAAGAAGTAAAGATGTTACTTCTTTACTTTACAACAAATCTAGTGATACAATTAAAATATGGGGTAGGGAGCTAAACAGAGAATTCTCTGTAGAGAAATATAGAATGGCAGAGAACACTTAAAGAAATGCTCAAAGTCCATAGTCATCAGGACTATCAAATCAAAACGACCTTGAGATTTCACCTTATACCCATGAGAATGGCTAAGATCAAAAACCCAAGTGACAATACATGCTGAAGAGGATGTGGAGAAAGGGGAACCCTCCTCCACTGCTGGTGGGAATGTAAACTCATACAACCACTTTGGAAATATCTGGCTCTGGTGTTTTCTCAGACAATTAGGAATAGTGCTTTCTCAAGATCCAAATATACCACTCCTAGGCTCATAAGCAAAATATGCTCAAATACACCACAAGGACATTTGTTGAACCATGCTCATAGCAGCTTTATTTGTAATGCCCAGAACCTGGAAACAACCCAGATGTCCCTCAACAGAGGAATGGATAGAGAAATTGTGGTACATTTATACAATGGAATACTACTCAGCAATTAAAAACAAGGAAGTCATGAAATTTGCAGGCAAATTGTGGGAACTAAAAGAGATCATACTGAGTGATGTATCCCAGAAACAGAAAGACACACATGGTATATACTCACTTATATGTTGATACTAGACATATAATATAGGATATACCTACAAAAATCTTTACACCATTAAGATGTTTACCTAGAAGGAGGACTGTGGGTAAGATGTCAATCCTCACTCAGAAAGGCAAACAGATTGAACATTGGAAGAAGGAGAAAACAGGAAACAGGACAGGAGCCTACCACAGAGGGCCTCTAAAAGACTCTACCCAGCAGTATATAATAGCAGATGCTGAGATTCATAACCAAACTTTAGGCTGAGTGCAGGAAAACTTAGGAAAAAAGGGAGAGATAGTAAGACCTGGAGAGGATGGGAGCTCCAGAAGGAGGGCAACAGAACCAAAAAATCTGGGCTCAGGTGTCTTCTCTAATACTGATACTCCAACCAAAGACCAGTCATGGATATAACCTAGAACCACTGCACAAATGTAGCCCATGGCAACTCAGTATCCAAGTGAATTCCCTAATAAGTGCAACAGGGACTGTCTCAGACATGAACTCAGTGGATAGCTCTTTGAATGCCAAAGCTACATAGCCAATTACTTCCAGGCAAACTCCATACTTTCCCTTCTGATATTAAACTTCCAAGAGAGTAGCTTCTTATCTGCCTCCTGAGCTGAGACAAAGGTCTAATAGCTTAAAACAATAGCTTTCTGGCTTTTTCTCCCAACAGAAGACTTTCTATTATGGTCTGTTTCAGCAAGTTCAAGGCCTACGAAGGATGTGCTACACAGTTGGAGGCTGATGATCCATTAGTATTTTTCTTTTATAAATTTTTTCTTCAAATTTATTCATTATTTAGCCCATTTGAAGCCCACTCCCTCAGTTCCCCTATTCCAAAATAAATGCATAGGAATATAATGAGGAGAGATTTAACCAAGGAAAGACTGAATTCCAGCAGGGAAAACAACAAATCGTGCTTCTCTTGCTGAAACATATGGGGCTTTGGATTCAATGGGCTTATGTGGCTCATTTTCCCTGCAAGTTTTCTATTTGGGTGTATCCACTCCCTACCTGCAGCTCTCCATTAGTCTTTCTTGAAAAATGAGAAGGTTGTATGACTAATATCCACTTAAAAGTGACTCGATACCATGTGTGTATTTCTGTTTCTGGGATACCTCACTCAGAATGATATTTTCTAGTTCCCACCATTTGTCTCCAAATTTCATGATTCCCTTGTTTTAATTGATGATTAGTATTCCATTGTGTAAATGTACCACAATTTCTGCATCCATTCCACAGTTGAGAGACACCTTGGTTGTTTCCAGATTCTGGCTATTACAAATAAAGCTGCTACAAACATGGTTGAGCAAATGTCCTTGTTGTATACTTGAGCATATTTAGGGTATTGTCTAAGAGTGGTATAGATGTATCTTGAGGTATCACTAGGATAAACATACTAAAAATCTGTACTCCTAAAGAAGCTAAGCAAAAAGGAGGATCCTGGTTAAGATGATAAATCCTCATTCAGGAAAACAAATGGGACAAATATCAGAAGAGGGAGAAAATTTTTCTTTATTAGCTTTGCTCTCAGAGTTGAAGGTCTTCAATCTACCAATTGCTTCTAATAGAGTTATTCCAATTTTCCTAGTTTGTCCTCTAGAAAATATAACACATTCTATGTTATCTGCTACTTTCTAAATCACCTTTAGGTGACTTTTAAGTAAACGTGTTAACTACTTTTGGCTGAACTTGAGGTCTATCTTATTTAAGTAATTTCCCCTTGGTTTTAGTTTACTTTCACATAAAATGTCTTCTTATTCATTTTATTCTCATTCTATATATGCTCTTTGGGTGGTAAATTTAATTTGTTGTAAGTACCATATTATTTTCCTGCAGTAAAAACACTTTTCTTCCCTTTCTGCAACCTTAAATAGAACATTTCAATCTATTAATGACTATTAATAATGTATTAATAAATTTTAAAATAAAGAAAGTGTTTTTAATATTTGTACCACAAAGTAGTGATAAATATTTATAGATATCCTGATCACTCATATTCTATCCTTAAATTAATCATTTTTTGCTGGAATACTACATAACATGCTATATATTTATACAACTAATTATTCATTAATTTTAAAATGAAAATAAAGTGGAAACCCTATTTGACATATAAAATAGCACAAAATTATCACATATATAAATTAATAAACATAATGTATAAGTTTTCCTTACTTGTTTGTTAAGTGATTCTTTAGCATAAGCAAAAAAACAGGAAATAAATAAATATGACTTCTTCAGAATTTAAATTTGTGCTTCAAAGAGTATAATCAATAAAAACAATATAATACCCTGAAGGAGAATAGAATGTACTTGCAAGTCACATAACTGACCAAGAAACTCAGATTCTTGAGATAACACAATTCTTAAAGCATACTATAAAAATAACTAAAACTTTAAAGTTACAGAATTTGAATACATTTTACCCCAAACAAAGTATATAAATGTACTATAATCTCAAGAAATGATGCTCAACATCATTAATCATTGCTGAAACACAAGGATGAACTGCAAAGACTCATCCTGTATCCTGCTAAGACAAAATATATTATAGATATTCCAACAATTATAATTTTATGTAACAATATTAGAGACCTCATGCAATATTGATGTGATTCTAACATCACCGAGTGAGTCTGGAGTCCCTTGTGAGTGGTTCTGAAATAGTCAAATAAAAGTGTAACTCAACTATTCTCCTCTTAGTTGCAATATTCCCCTTAAATATTTACAGAAACATTATAAACTATTAAAGTGTGAGAAAAGTAAATGTCCAAGAACTGATGGACAGAAAAATTTTGATTTATGAATACAAAATGAATAAAAATGAAATCTTTATGTACTGTACAAGTGAACCTTCTAAATATCCTGAAAGAGGTTAATCAGAAGTTGCAGGCAATGGATTGCTTCACTCACAGGGCATTCTCAGAAAGGCAAAGCAGAGAAATAACTGGAGACAATGTAACACTAATAGAGACTATTATGAAAGGAGGGAGAATATTAATGTAAAGTCAACGACTGACACACATGGACATTAAACACATCAAACAATCAAACTGATATATTCAACATCATAGATGACTTAGATATGTTTCAGAGAGTGTTCATCATCCCTAACAACTGTAGAAATAAAATTTAAAAATAAAAATGCCTTTGGAGCTCCACAAGGAGAATAACAGAACCAAAAATCTGGGCTCAGGAGTCTTTTCTGAGACTGATACTCAAAGGAAGGACTATGCATGGAGATAACCTAGAATCCCTGTACAGATGTAGCCCATAGAAGGTCAGTCTCCAAATGGGTTCCCTAGTAAGAGGAAAAGGGACTGTCTCTGATATGAACTCAGTGAATGGCTCTTTGATCACCTCCCCTTAAGTGGGGAGCAGCCTTACCAGGCCATAAAGGAAGACAATGCAGCCAGTCCTGATGAGACCTGATTAGGCTAGGGTCAGATGGAAGAGGAGGAGATCCTCCTTTATCAATGGACTTGGAGAGGGCCATGGGAGGAAAAGAGAGAGGGGAGGTGGAATTGGGAGGGAATGAGGAAGGAAGCTACAACTGGGATACAAAGTGAATAAACTGTAATTAATATTAAAAATTAAAATTAAAAACGAAAAATAAAGTTACAAAGCTGAAATTTGAAAAACAAAAGCCTTTGAGATTTTATCTTACTCAGTCAACAATCAAGGAAATAACAGGCAACATGTGCTGGTAAGGATGAGGAGAAATAGGACCTCCACCAACCCCGTTCACTACTGGTGGGATTTTGAAGCCCCAGTACCAGTTCTCAAAAATGTAAGTATATATCCGCCATATGAATCAGCCATGATCCCAAAGGACACAACAAGCCACTGGTTACAGAAAATCACAACTGGTCAAACTGAAAAGGGAAACTCAACATGATGTTTCCATCCCCACTTGATACATCTATAGCATGACTTCTAACATATAGATCAGGGAACATTTAGGAAGAGAAGGCACAATGACTTAAGAGTCAGAGGAGCAGGAGGCCTACTGTGAGATTGTCTTCAAGAAAAAGCAGGGATGCTGGATCCATGAAATCTTACCAATCTTGCTGCCTAAGCAAGACCTTAATAGCACCAATACCAGCTAACATAGCAAGAAGGATGAGAGAAATTTTGCAAGACCCATCCTTTGATAACAAACTACAAGTAATTTATGTCCTCTGAGAGAAGATTAGTCTTTCTTACGTAGGGTTCTTCTAAATTGAAGTGGTCATCCCTGAAACATGAATTCAACTATCTCCAGATGAATTCATATAGATATAGATATATGTGTAGAATTATATACTTATATATTATATATTCAAATATTCATATATATTCAAATATTATATAAGTATATGTGTGCTTATATGTGTGTGTAAAAAAGGCCATGAAATTGAGAACTATTAGGGGGGTTTAGGATGGGTTTGAATGTAGGAGAGGAAGGAAAAAAAGGAGTAATTACACTTTAGTTATAGTAAAATAATTTAGCTGAGCACTATGTCACATGTCTGTAATCCCAGCTCTAAGAGAGGCAGAAACATGCAGATCTCAGTGAGTTTGAGGCCAGCCTGGTCTACAATGTGAACCCAAGGTAGCCAAGTCTACCAAAGAAACCCTGTCTCAATGCAACCAGGCCTGATGAGACCAGATAGGCTCGGATCAAATAGAAGAGGATTCACAGATCAAAGACGGCAGCGACCAGTGCACACTGTATATAAGGAACAGAGGATCCAAAACTATGAAATTGGTGAGTGGAGGGGCAGCTGCAGCCAGAACATCAAAACTGACGCTTCCTTGTTGAGAGGGGATAACCCATGAGACCATTTGGATGCAGGTCTCCCAGGAACATCTCCTAGGACTGAGAGTGGCCAATATTCGACTCCCCTGTACTTCTCCTTGAAGGACCTGGACCTCCCTCCTCAGTGGAGGTGGTCCACAGTACCTGCTGCTCATAGCACAGAAATACCCACTCAGTAACTGACAGCAGAGGTGGGCCTCCCAGTTCCTCAGTGGCAGGTGGCCAGCTGTCCAGGGCCCTCGGACAGCTGTAAGATCTCTCCAGGACTGCCCAGCTGGTGACTGTACCAGCCTCCCAGTTCTAGGCTACAGTATCACTGAACTGACAGATCTCCTACATTCGTACTTCCCCCTGTGGGCCCAAATCTGAGAGGAGACACAGAGGAAACCCTGGTGCTTTCCATTTAGCCTTGCTAGAGAGTGAGTGCCCCTTCAAGTGACTGTGTGGAGAGCCCCAGATCCAGAGTACCTCTGTACCAGAAAATATACATTGGATCCCTGTGGGCAACAAAAGGATTCTGGGGCAATGTTCTCAACATTGAAGCACCTGTGCAACTACCGGTGGAGTTCAGGCAAGAAATTAATGGAGCCCAAACAGATCTGAACACCAGGAGGACAGTATGGCAGGATTGTAGGCCACTGAGTTATTCAGGGAACCTGCACATGCTCAAGAGGCCTAAGAAAAGTGCCAGCACCCACACCCCCTCCTGTGCTTAAGCTCAACATCCAGGTATCTACACTTTCTAGCACCCTCTCCTTCTAGGCACACTTCCACTCACACGCCTGAGCTTTCTCACAATTACTTGTGTACCTGCACCGTGACCTTCCTCCCTTAGCTACAGCTGAAATACTAATACATTCTCTCAACTAGTGGGCCTTTCTCATCTTCCCTAAAGAATACTCCAAATACCAGAGAAAGACCCAGTCTGAAGTACAGAGTCCAGGAACAAAGAGCAAAGGTTACAGATAAGCAGATAGCTAGAGGTAAGCATAAGAAGAAATCCAACAAAAATCAGGATATTGTGGCTTCACCAGCAACCCCCCAAATCAATGGATATTTTAATTCATTACAAACAAAGGAAAATGATTTCAAAGCTATGTTTATCCAGTTATTAGTGGCACATAAAGAAGAACCAAACAAATCTCTCAAAGAAATAGCCACACAAATGGAGGCAAATAAAGAGGAAATAAGCAAAGCCCTCAAAAAATACAGGCAATTACAGCCAAAAGCTAGAGACAAGAGTAGAGGCACAATTAGTGGCATGTAGAGAGGAAATGAATCAAAACAGAGAGACCATGGTAAAAATACAGGAATCCACATTCAAACAGTTGAAGAAAATGGTGCAAGACATGAAAACAGAATTACAATCAATAAAGAAAACACAAACAGAGAAAACCCCGGAGCTGGAGAATTTGGAGAAAAAGTCAGGAACCACAAAGGTAAGCATCACAAATAGAATACAAGGGATGGAAGACAGAATCTCAGGCTCTGAAGATACACTTGCAGAAATTGATAAGTCTCTCAAAGAAAAAGTAAATTCAGAAAAGTTTCAAACAAAACATCCCAGGCATTCAGGGGTGGTTCAATATATGGAAATCCATCAATGTAATCCACCATATAAACAAACTGAAGGAGAAAAAACACATAATCATTTCCTTAGATGCTGAAAAAGCATTTGACAAAATCCAACACCCATTCATGTTTAAAGACTTAGAGAATTCAGGAATACAAGGTACTTACCAAAGCACAGTAACGACAAAATACAGCAAGCCTGTAGCCAACATCAAAATAAACAGAGAGAAACTTAAATAAATCCCACTGAAATCAGGAGCAAGGCGAGGCTACCCACTCTCTCTGTATCTCTTCAAAATAGTACTTGAAGTCCTTGCTAGAGCATTAAGACAACTAAAGGAGATCAAAGGAATACAGATTAGAAAGGAAGAATCAAAGTATCACTATTTGCAGATGATAAAATAGCATACAAAAGCGACCCCAAAATTTCAATGAGAGAACCCCTTCAGCTGAGAAACACCTTCAGCAGAGTGGCTGGATCAAAAATTAACTCAAAAATTAATAGCCCTTCTCTATATGAAAGACAAAAGGGCTCAGAAAGAAATTAGGTAAACAACACCCTTCACAATAGCTAAAAACAACATAAAGTACCTTGGTTTGACTGTAACCAAGCTATTGAAAGAACTGTTTGAACAAAGCTTCATGTCTCTGAAGAAAGAAGTGGAAGAAGATATCAGAGGATGGAAAGTTCTCCTATGCTCATGGATCAGTAGTATTAAAATAGGAGGAAAGGCCATCCTGCCAAAAGAAATCTACAGACTCAATGCAATTCACATCAAAATACCAAAATAATTCTTCACAGACCTTGAAAGAACAATTCTCAACTTCATATAGAAAAACAAAAAACCCAGAATTGCCAAAACGATCACATATTACAGCAGATTGTCTGGAGATTTCTCCATTACTCATCTCAAGATGTACTACAGAGCAATAATAATAAAAACTGCATGCTACTGGCATAGAAACAGGATGGTGGATCAATAGAATCAAATTGAGGACCCAGAAATAAACTCACACACCTAAGGATACTTGATTTTTGACAAAGAAGCCAAAATCATACAAGGGGAAAAAGACAGCATCTTCCACAAATGGTGTTGGTCTAATTGGATGTCTACCTGCAGAAAAATTCAAATATATTCATATTATAATATAATAACCCTGCACAAAAGTCAAGTCCAAGTGGATCAAAGACCTCAACATAAAACGAGACACACTAAATTGGTTAGAAGAAAAAGTGAGGAAGAGCTGGCACAGGAGACCACTTCCTCAACAGAACAGCAACCGCACAGGCTCTGAGAGCAACAATCAATAAATGGGACCTCATGAAACTGAAAAGACTTCTGTAAAGCAAAAGACACTGTCGTCAGAACAAAATGACAGTCTACAGACTGGGAAAGATTGTTCACCAACCCTATATCTGACAAAGGGCTAATATCCAGACTACATAAAGAACTTAATAAGTTAAAAAGCAACAATACAAGTAATCCAATTAAAAAATAGGGTACAGAGCTAAACAGAGAATTCTCTGTAGAGTAATATTAATGGCAAAGAAACACTTAAAGAAATGTTTAACATTCTTAGTCATCAGGGAAATGAAAATCAAAACAAAACTGAGATGTCACCTTACACCCATCATAATGGCCAAGAGTCAATACTCAAGTGACAATACATGCTGGAGAGTATGTGGAGAAAGGGGAACACTCCTCCATTATTGGTGGGAATGTAAATGTGTACAATCACTTTGTAAATCAATCTGGTGTTTTTCAGAGAATTAGGAATAGGTCTTCCTCAAGATCTAACTATACCACTCCTAGGTATATATCCAAACCATGCTCACAACAAGGATACAACAAGTACACAACAAGGACATTTGTTCAACCATGTTTGTAGCAGCTTTATTCATAATAGCCAGAACCTTGAAACAACCCAATGCCTCTCAACTACGGAATGAGGGCAGAAATTGTGTTTCAATAACATAATGGAATACTACTCAGCAATTAAAAACAAAGAAATCATGAAATATGCACCCAAATGGGGGAATCTAGAAAAATATCATCCTGAGTGAGTTATCTCAAAAGAAGAAAGACACACATGGTTTCTCCTCCCTTTTAAGTGGATATTAGATATATAATGTAGTATATACATACTAAAATCTGTACATCTATAGAAGCTAATCAAGAAGGAGGACCCAGGAAAGGATGATCAATCCTCACTTGGATAGGCAAATGGGATGAACAGAGGAAGAGGGAGAAAACAGAAACAGAAAAGGAACCTATGACAAAGGGCCTCTGAAAGACTCTACTGATGGAGGTATTGAAACAGAGGCTAAGACTCATATCCAAACTTTGGGCATCAAAATAAGGGAGAGTCTAACCTAGAGAGGACAGGAGCTCTACAAGGACAGCAACAGATCCAAGAAATCTGGACACAGGAGTCTTTCCTGAGACTGATACTCCCAAACAAGGACCATGCATGGAGATAATCTAGAACCCCTGCAGAGACAGAGCCCATTGCAACTCAACATCCAAGTGGCCTTCCTAGTAAGGGGAACAGGGACTGTCTCTGACATGAACTCAGTGGGTGGTTCTTTGATCACCCTCTCTGATGGGGGAGCAGCCTTAACAGGCTACAGAGGAAGACATTGAATCCAGTCCTGACGAGATCTGATAAGCTAGTGTCAGATGGAAGGGAGGAGGACCTCCTCTATGAGTGGACTTGGGGCGGAGCATGGGAGGAGATGGGAGAGGGAGGGTGGGTTTTGGGGTGAATAAGGGAGGGAGCTACATCTGGGATACAAACTGAATAAACTAATAAATTAATATAAAAATTAAATTTGAATTAAAAAATAATTGAACGGAAGGAGGACCTCTACTATCAGTGGACTAGGGGAGACACAAAGCAGGAGAAGAGGGATGGAGTATGGGTATGGGAGGAGACAAGGGAGGGGTCACAGCTGGGATAGAAATTGAATGAATTGTAATAAATGATAATAATAAATAAATTTTTAAAAAGTGCTAAAAGATAGCCTGTCTTGAAAAACAATAATAACAACAACAAAGTCAAATAATTTAAAAAATATAGTAGCCATAGATATTTATTGAGTGAAAGAATAGTAATCTATGAGAATATATTCATTCATGTTACAATAATTATTTTAAAAAATCACTACATAAATGTCACATAAAGTACCTGCAATTTGGCATTAAAAGTATATATCTAAAATATTGTCAGTTAATTTATACAAATATTTGTGCTGTTACTTTTCTTAGTATTTAAGGGAATATTAAAAATTATAATTGCAGTTTCTTTCAAAATACAAAAGTACAAATTTATATTTTATATATCGGAATCCTTTTCCTTTTATTAAATATAATGTTGCATAAGAATGTTCCTTTCATTCATTCCTTCTTTCTATTTTTTTGTTTTTTTTTGAGACAGAGTTTCTCTGTATAGCACTGGCTGTCCTAGAACTCACTCTGTAGATTATATTGGCACTAAACTCAGAGATCTGCCTGTCTTTGTCTCCTCTGTCCTGGGGATAATGGCATACACCACCACCATCTGACACACATGTTTATTTCTATAATGATTATCATACTAAACTGCAATGAAAACATTTATATTATTTGCATTTTAAAAAGTTATATTTTACACATATACACATTACATGTAAAAGCAAATTCGTGGCAAAAATAGCGGGCAGATATATCTGAAAATATGAACAAAAATCTTCTAGTCTTTTTTGTCACTTGACAGAAGAAAACATATAAAGAATATGCTTTTAATTTTTATTTGTTTTTACAATGTATTCATTTTATATCCGGATCATAGCGTTCTCGCCCAACTCCTCCCAGTCCCACCCTCTCTCCCCTTTTCCTGATATCCCCTTCCCTTAGTTCACTGAAAGGGGGCGTTCTCCTCCCCTGCCATCTACCCATAGCTTATCAAGTCTCATCAGGACTGCCTGGATCCTCTTCCACCAGAAGCAGTGGAAGGAAGGGAGCAGGATTGGAGTCTACAATAGACAGTCCTCTGAAACGGTCTACTCAACAGGGAGTCGAGGCAGATGCTGAGATACCCAGCCAAACTTTGAGCAGAGTGCAGGATTTCTTACGGAAGAAGAAGGGATAGAAGAAGAGAGAGGGGTCAGAACCTCATAAGGAGATCAACAAAGCTAAAATATCTGCCCCCAGTGGGTCCTGCAGAGACTGATGCACCAACCAATAATGCATATTTTAATGTGTATTTAATTTGACTATTATGTGCCTTTCTATTCCATACCTGTCAGCTTTTTAAAATATGTTTGACCACTGAAGTGTCCTTTGTAACCTGTATTTTGTATGTTCTCGTGTGCTGAGTTTTGGTCCAAGTCAATCTCCAGTGGTGGAGGGTGATATTCAGACACTCTCACCTGTAAAGCAAAGGAAATATTTGTGATTGTTTTGTGATGCCACAGTAGAGAAATGTACCAAATGTACATCAGCTATCAGTTTTTAATTCCAACTCCAAAAATGCTGATTTAAAACATCTTAAGATCATGCAGTAGGCACAGAAGGAAATTTCTTAGTAGTTTATAGACGAGATTATGAGCAATGGAAGATTTAAAAATACGATAGCAATTTGAAGTGCATTAATAAAAGGTTTGCAGTGCTGTGCATAAAGTTTGCTAGTTTAATAAACAACTTATTTATTTATAATATTTATATGTCTAGTATAATGATCTTTCTTTTTATAATACCATATATTGAGTATTATGGTCTCATTTTCTTTCAAGTGTTATATAAATTCAATGTGTAAGGAAAAGCATTTTCATCAGAAACCTACTTAATATCATTTGGGGAAATAGCTTGTTTGGAAATGACTAGAAATGAACATAAAGAAGTATGAAAATTATAACAATTTGCTAATGTTTATAGCACATGAAAATTGATCTATTAAGTTCAGAGTTGTTGAAAGTTGAAAATAAAAAAAACGCCTCACATTTCTTTGTTTGAATAGCAATATAATTACATAGACGCAAAAACTTGGGCTTTATAATATATGTGACTAGGGTTTCTTCCTGTCTTCCCTCTCATGAGTTTCAATATTTGTGCATATTTTATTATGCAATATCAATTGACCTTCCACCTTATATAAATCATTTATATCTCTAACAAATAGCTAAAATTTGAAAGCAGATGCTGAGACTCATAACCAAACCTTGGGCAGAGTTCGGGGAATCATATGAAAGAAGGGGGAGAGGACAGGAGCTCCACAAGAACCAAATATATCTGAGCACAGGGGTGTTTTCTGAGGCTGATTCTCCAATCAAGGACAATTCATGAATATAACCTAGATCCTCTGCTTGGATGGAGCCCATGGCAACTCAGTATCCATGTAGGTGCCCTAGTAAGGGGAAGAGGGACTGTCTCTTACATGAACTCAGTGACTGGATCTTTGACCTTCCCCCATCCTGAAGGAGGGGCAGCCTTGCTAGGCTACAGAGGAGGATATTGTAGCCAGTCCTGAAGAGACCTGATAAGCTAGGTTTAAATAGAAGGGGAGGAGGACCTCCCTTATCAGTGGACTTAGAGAGGGGTAGGGAAGAGATGAGAGAGAAAGGGCAGGATTAGGAGGGAGGGAGGAGGCTACAGCTGGGATACAAAGTAAATAAACTGAAATTAATATAAAATTAATTTAAAAGTTTAAATAAGATGATCAAATGTTATGTTAATAGTTAACATTTTCACATCTTAAAATGATGCTATTTTCAAAGTGATTGTACAAGTTTACACTCCCACCTGCAATGGAGTAGGGTTCCCCTTTCTCCACAACCTCTCCAGCATGTATCATCCCTTGAGTATTTGATCTTTGCCAGTCTGACAGATATGAGGTGTAATCTCAGGGTCCTTTTCAGTTTCATGAAGTCCCACTTACTGCTTGTTGATCTTAGAGCTTTTGCTGTTGTTGTCCTATTCAGGAAGTTGTCTCTTGTGCCAATTAAGTCAATGCTGTCCCAACTATTTTTTATCTAACAGATTTATGTTGAGGTCTTTGATCCACTTGGACTTCCTTTTCAAATTCATTGCTTGTTTTTCTTTTCTTATTATTATTACAGATAGATAAAAGATAATTAAATAATAGATGATTGACTGATTTATATGTAGGTAGAAACATAGATACAGAGGATTAATGATAGATGGATAAATACATGATAGATAGACAGACAGACAGACAGACAGATAGATAGAGAACATGCTGAGTTCATTTAGTGTTTCTTGTATGTATATGATATCAGGACTAGGTTTGAACAACCAGTTAGGAAGCTCATTCCTGGAAACTTTCACTTTCAGTTGCATATTATTCTTTGTGCAGGGTTAGGGCCTTTTATAATTTTCTCCTTCAACATTTACTTTCTATTATTGTTGTAACTGTTTGATTCTTGTTAAGGTATCTATGGTGTCAATGATATGCTCTTAGGTCATGCTTTAGAAAACATAACCACAGAATAGTTGTCCTGGCCATCTGGCCCTTAACATCTTTCAACTCTACTTTGTCAATGTTTCCCGAGTGTTATGTACACAATTCATGTTTAGATATATCAAGTGGGGCTGGGAACTGCCCCTTCAGTTCTTCCCAGTGTTTTAGTTCATTTGTTTTTAGGGATTGTCTTTATCTGCTATAAAGATCAGTTTCTTAGATGTGAGGTAAGGGTCACACTTGTCTGTGAGTATAAGATGAATATTTATTCAGTTAGCAATTTTAGCGATTTAGTGAAGTGGAAGTAATTGGTTCTCCTCTAATACCTAATCTTAAGTTACACAAAATATGCTAGTAAATTATGTTGAATGTTGAGCACACAGAAACTTCTTTGCTAAATTTTGTGATGATTAAATTTCTCTACCCAAAATTTAGAATTGATAATACAATAAAGGTATTATCAAGAAAGGAAAAAGTACCAATTATAAGGAAGACTGATAATCAAAAGCACATGCATGTGTAAGTGAGACAGCAACTTTGGGAGTTAATCCTATCTTCTACTTTGGTTGAGACCCTAGTCTCTTGTTCTTCTCCTCTGGGTGTGCATGCAAAGCGACTTGATTCAACATCTTCCAGAAATTTTTCTTTCTCCATCTCTCATCACTGGGCCGGGTTGAGATAGGTTTTATTAAACCAAATTCAAGTTATCACATTTATGTACCAATTGCTTTACCAGTTTTGCCATCTTTTCATTCTATACCCTGATGTTTATGTTTCTAGATCTTTAAATTTACCTTCTACTCAAAAACATGTAATGTGACAAACATATTACAGTCTCAACTCTATGTGTTTCATGTTGGAAAATCCAGACTATACCTCATGACCCCTTGCTCTAATTACTCTGTCCTTTCGATTAATTTGAGTCCCTAGTAAATGATTTCTCATAGTAAATGAACTTAAATTTGAACAAATTAATAGTACTCAAGACACTTATTTGCCTTTAAAAATAGCTTTATTTTTAAGTTTTCAGCAGGATTTAGACATGTGATAAATAGCTTATTATATGGAAGACTTTGGGTCATTGGTTTTCACATTTTCTTGTTTGTTATTCATATTAATATTGAAACTCAAAGTGAGTTTGATATGGATCATAACATTTTTCATAAAAATCAGTATAGTATTTATATCATTTCTAAATAAATACAAGATCAGGTTTTAAAACATCTAGTGAATGCCAGCCTTTCATAAAAAAGGAGAGAATGACTACTTTGGCTATACACCACATTGACTGGGTTTGTGTCACAAAACACTCAGACATTTCTGTCAGGACTACTGACATTTTGTTGCATATTTGACAAAGAGAAAACACACTTTTCCCAACTAAAAATATCTATAGATTACAGTTTGTTTTCTATTTGCAATCAAGTGTGAAAACTGATGGAAAGCTTCCTATGAAGGATAACTATTTTTTTATTACTGGCTTTTTAAAGAATCCGTTTCTATTTGATCAACCATCTTCTAAGTGATCAAAAAAGCAAGTCAGAAATAAATATTGCCCATTTTGGGGGGGGGGGAGTGGAAGAATTCTCATGAACATATGCGTTGTAACTCAAACCAAGTGCTGACTTCAATACACTGCATTTTCTTCCATCACTCTCTAAGGTTTACTTAGTGAAGCTGATCCTGGCAAACATTAGAAATCATGTCTGCCAAAGTCATATATTTCATATTTTATGCATAAATAGACAATTTAACTTGATCATAAAGCAGAAAACTTTGATTCACACATAGAAAGCCATGATCTGTGCAATGATAAAATTCAAAATCTTCACCAAGGACTAGCTATTTTAACATTTATTTGTTTGTTTGCTTACTAATTTGCATATATTGGTTTAAGGACATTTAAAGTTTATAGGGGATGAAGAGATAATAATTTTTTCTGTGTCCTGCTTTGCTTCTTGCTGAGTCTTTTTTAGTGTGGGTGTTTGAAGAGAAGGATGAGAAACAGAAGTTTTTGAGGCCTTACTGAACTAGGCATCTAATGAGGTGGTTTGTCTTTGCTGAGAATGACAGGTTTCAAATGTGATGACTTTTCTTATGTCTAATTTCAATTACCTTTGTCTGTGTATTTCACACCCAAAAGATTTCTGTTAAGTTATCTGTGTCGTTTTTTTATGATTATTCTACTGGCTCTTTTCTACAAAGTCCTTATCTGTAGAGTGTAACACAATTGCTCATGCCTTTCTACTACAAGGATCACATGAATACAATTGGGTATGATTGTCAGTACCTTGTCTCTAAACCTCAGTGAATAAACTGAACTCATGAAACACCACTCTGCTTGTTGCCATATGAGTCAGTCATCCATTTTTCTGTGTTTCCCTTCCTTAGATAGAAGCCAGGAGTTAGGCTAGTATATATCCAGAAAACTTTCACAGTTGTCACTGTGTAGGAAAACATGGAAAAGCTCACAGGTCAGCTGGAGGCATGGATATTTATCCAAGGAAATATATTAATAACCATTAGAATGTATAGATTTCAATGACGTCTTTGTACATTAATGAATCTAACCTACAATCCATTTGTATCCTCCCATATATTTCACATCTGGGGCTAGACTTAAATGTCTTCTGTGTGCCCTGTACCAGATTAGTTTGCACTCTTTACTATCAGCTACTGTGAAGTGCGGAAGGATGAAAACATACAATGAAAAGTAGTTTACGGATTACAGAGGAGTTTGGAAAAGTATTTTGATACTGTTCATTTTATTTTGGTTACATATTCCATTGACGAATTTTACATAACAACATAAGAAACATTGAATAAGATTTATTAAAATACATCTCAGAAGATAAATGCCACTCATCTCTATTCTCCTATGTTAAATATTTATGAAGTGATAGATACTTATTTATAACTCTTCTATAGATGAAGCGTATAGATCTAGTTCATTGATGCCATGAACTTTAACTTATAATCTCACTGAAATTCACTGGCATAAGTACTAATTCTCAAGGAAATTATTGCTTACAATAAATCAAAGATATTTTTATTTTTATTAATCTATATTTTTATACTAATCACAGGTTATTTACTTTGTATCCCAGACTTAACCCCTTCCCTCTTTCCCTCCCAACCCCACCCCCTCCCTCATCTCCTCCCTGCCCCTTTCCAAGTCCACTACTAAGGAAGGATTTTCTCACCTTCCATCTGACCCTAGCTTATCAGTTCTCATCAGGACCTGCTGCAATATCCTACTCTGTGGCCTAGCAAGGCTGTTTGTGTGGGGGTTTGGAGGGGGTAAAGGAGCCAGTCGTTGAGCTCATGTCAGAACTTCAGAAATAGTTTCTGTCCACCTTACTAAGGAACCCACTTGGATACTGAGCTACCACGGGCTACATCTGAGTAGGGATTCTAGGTTACATCAATACATGGTCCTTGGTTGGAGAAACAGTCTCAAAGAGGAACCCAGTGCCCTGATATATCTGTCCTTGTGGAGCTCCTGTCCTCTCCCAGTCATATTACCTCCCCCTTTATCATAAGATTCCCTACATTCTGCTGAAGATTTGGTTATGAGTCTCAGCATTTGCTTTGATACACTGCTAGGTGAGTCTTTCAGGGGCCGTCTGAGGTAGGCTCCTGTACTGTTACTTGTTTACTCCTTCTTCCCATGTCCATCCCATTTGTGTTTTTAAGTGAGGATTGACCATCTTACCCCGGGTTCTCTTGTTTATTATGTTTAGGTGCACATATTTTAGTATGTTTATCCTATCTTATATCCTGTCTACATAAGTGAGTATATAACATGTGTGTCTTTGTGCTCCTTGGATACATCACTCATGGTGACCTTTTATAGATCTCACCATTTGCCTGCAAATTTCATGATTTCCTTGTAGTAGTATTCTATTGTGCAAAAGTACCACAATTTCTGAAACCATTCTTCCACTGATGGACATCTGGGTGGCTTCCAGTTTCTTGCTATTATGAATAAAGCTGTTACAAACATAGTTGAGCAAATGTTGTTGTGTACTTGAACCACGTTTGGATATATGCCTAGGAGTGGTATAGCTGTGTCTTGAGGAATCACTATTCCTAATTGTCTGAGAAAGCATGAGACTGATTTCCAAAGTGGTTGTATTTGTTTACATTCCCACCAGCAATGAAGGAGGGTACCCAGATCTCAACAACCTCTCCAGCATGTGTTGTCACTTGAGATTTTAACCTTTGCCATTCTGATGGGTCTAAGTTGAAATCTCAGGGTTGTTTTAATTTGCATCTCTCTGATGGCTAATGACTTTGAGAATCTCTTCAGGTGTTTCTCTGCCATTCTATATTTCTCTACAGAGAATTCTCTGTTTAGCTCTGTACCCCATTTTTTTAATTAAATTGCTTGATTTATTGCTTTTTCATTTCTTTAGTTCTATATATTTATTGAATAATAGTCCTCTGTCAAATATAGGGTTGGTGAAGATCCTTTCCCAGTCTGTAGGCTGGTTGTTTGTTCAGATGACAATGACTTTTGCTTTACAGAAGATTTTCAGTTTCATGAGGTCCCATTTACTGATTGTTGCTCTTAGAGCCTGCGCTGTTGGTATTCTGTTAAGGAAGTTGTCATCTGTGCCAGTGAGGAACAGGCTCTTCCCCACTTTTTCTTCTGACTGATTTAGTGTGCATGGTTTTATGTTGAGGTTTTTGATCCACGTGGACTTTAGTGTTGTGCAGGGTGATAAATATGGATATAATTTCATTTTTCTGCATGTAGACATCAAGTTGGACCAGCACCATATGTTGAAGATGCTCTCCCTTTTCCATTGAATGGTTTTGGTTTTGTTGAAAATAAGTATTTATAGGTGTTTGGGTTTATTTCTGGGTCTTTTATTCGGTTCCATTGATCCACCTTTATGCTTCTATGCCAATACCATAAGGTTTTTATTACTATTACTCTGTTGAACAGCTTGAGATGAGGGATGGAGATAACTCCAGATGATCTCTTATTGTACAGGATACTTTTGAAATTCTGGGTTTTTTCTTTCTCCATATGAAGTTGACAATTTTTCTTTCAAGGTCTGTAAAGAACTATATTGGTATTTTGATGGGAATTGCATTGAATCTGTAGATTGCTTTTGGCAGGATGGTCATTTTCACCATGTTAATCCTACCAATCCATGAGCACAGGAGATCTTTCCATCTTCTGATATCTTCTTCAATTTCTTTCTTCAGAGACTTGAAGTTTTGTTCAAACAGGTCATTCACCTGCTTGGTTAAAGTTAACTCAAGGTATGTTGTGTTATTAGAGGCTATTGTGAAGGGTGTTGTTTTCCTGATTTCTTTCTCAGCCTTTTTGTCTTTGTGTAAAGGAGGGTTTCTGTTTTTTTGTTTGTTTGTTTGTTTTGTTTTTTTGAGTTAATTTTGTAGCCAGCCACTTTGCTGAAGGTGTTTATCAGCTGAAGGAATTCTCTGGTTGAATTTTTGCGGTTGCTAATTGTATCCCCTTGATCTCCTTTACTTGTCTTATTGCTCTAGCAAGGACTTCAAGAACCATGTTGAAGACATATGGAGAGAGTGGGCAGCCTTGCCTTGTCCCTGATTTTAGTGGGATTGATTTAAGTTTCTCTCGATTGAGTTTGATGTTGGCTATAAACTTTCTGTATATTGCCTTTACTATGCTTAGATATGTGCCTTGTATTCCTGATCTCTCCAGTACTTTAAATATGAGTGGATGTTGGACTTTGTCAAATACTTTTTGGCATCTAAGGAGATGATCATGTGGTTTTTCTCCTTCAGTTTGTTAATATGGTGGATTAAATTGATGTATTTCCATATATTGAGCCATCCTTGGATGCCTGGGATGAAGCCTACTTGGTCGTGGTGGATGATATATTTTATGTGTTCTTGGATTTGGTTTGCAAGTATTTTATTGAGTATTTTTCTATCAATATTCATAAGAGAATTAGGCATAAAGTTCTCTTTGTTGTTTGGTCTTTGTGTGGTTTAGGTATCGTGGTGACTGTGACTTCATAGAAAAAGTTTGGTAAAGATCCTGCTGTTTCTATTTTGTGCAATAGTTTGAAGAGAATTGGAGTTAGTGATTCTTTGAAGGTCTTATAGAATTCTTAACTTAAACCATCTGGCTTAATTTTAGGAGATGGAATCTATCAAGAAAATTGTCCATTTCTTTTATATTTTCAAATTTTGTGGCATATAGGCTTTTGTAGTACAACCTAGTGATTGTTTGGAATTCCTCAGTTTCTGTAGTTATGTCCCCATTTTCATTTCTGATTTTGCCGATTTGGATAGTGTCTCTCTGCCTTTTAGTTAGTTTGGCTAAGGTTTCGTCTATCTTGCTGATTTTCTCAGAGAACCAGCTCTTGGTTTCATTGATTCTTTGAACAGTTTTATTTGTTTCTAATTGATTGATTTCAGCCCTGAGTTTGATTATTTCCAGCTGTCTGTTCCTCTTTGGTGTATCTGCTTCTTTTTTTTTTCCCTTAGGGCTTTCAATTGGGCCATTAAGTTGCTTGTATGAGATGTTATAAATTTCTACTTGAAGGTACTTAGTGCTATGAATTTTCCTCTGAGCATTGCTTTCATTGTGTCCCATAAATTATGGTATGTTGTACCTTTGTTTTCATTGAATTCTAGGAAGTCTTTAATTTTTTTCTTTATTTCTTGCCTGCTGTCATTGAGTAGTAAATTGTTCAATTTCCATGTGTGTGTAGGCTTTATGTTATTTCTATTGTTGTGGTCCAGCATTAGTCCTTGGTGGTCAGTTAGAATACAGGGTATAATTTCAATGTTCTTGTACCTGTTGAGTATTGCTTTGTGACCAACTATATGGTCTATTTTGGAGACAGTTCCATGAGATGCTGAAAGGAAGGTATACTCATGTGAGTTTGGGTGCAAAGTTCTGTATACATCTATTAGGTCCATTTGAATTAGGGCCTCTTTAAATGCCTTTATTTCCCTATTTGGTTTCTGTCTAGATCATCTGTCCTTTGGTGAGAGTGGGTATTAAGGTCTCCCACTATTAAGGTGTTGGGACAAGTATGTGATTTGAGGTTTAATTATGTTTCCTTTACTAATGTAGGTGCTCTTGTATTTGGGGCATAGATGTTCAGAATTGTGATGTCCTCTTGGTGGATTTTTCCTTTGATGAGAGTATAGTGCCCCTCCTCATCTTCTTGGATTAATTTTGGTTGAAAGTCTATTTTATTAGATATTAGGATAGCTACCCCAGCTTGTTTTCTAGGTCGATTTGCTTGAAAAACATATTTCCAGCCCTTTACTCTGAGGTAGTGTTTATCATTGTTGTTGAGGTGTGTTTCTTGGAAGCAGCAGAATGTTGGATCCCATTTCCGCACCCATTCTGTTAGTCTGTGTCTTTTTATTGGAGATTTGAGTCCATTGATGTTGATAGATAATAGTAACCAATGAATATTAGATCCTTTTATCATGGAGTTGGTGGTCTTACTGTGATTCATTGCTTGTTTTTCGTTTAATTTTTGTAGGGACATTATCTGTATCCTATATTTTCTTGGGTATACTTGTTTTCATTGGATTAGCATTTTCCTTCTAGTATCTTCTGTAGGGCTGGTTTGCTGTGTAGAAATTGCTTAAATTTAGTTTTATCATGGAATATTTTGTTTTCTCCATCTATGTTGATTGAAAGATTTGTTCTGTATAATACTCTGGGTTGGCATCTGTGGCCCCTTAAAGTCTGTATGACATCTTCCCAGACCCTTCTGGCTTACATAGTTTTTGATGAGAAGTTCAGTGTGATTCTGATAGGTCTACCTTTATATGTCACTTTACCTTTTTCCCTTGCTGCTTTTAATATCTTTTCTTTGTTCTGTAGATTTAGTATTTTATGTATGATGTGACATAAGAAGTTTCTTTTCTGGTCTAGGCTGTTTGGTGTTTTGTAGGCCTCTTGTATGTTCATGTCCATTCTTTAAGTTGGGCAAATTTTCTTCTGATTTTCTTGAAGATATTTTCTGGACCTTGGAGCCTGGAGTCTTCTTTTTCAATAATTCCTATTATTCTTAAGTTTTTGCCTTTTCATGGTGTCTTTGATTTCTTGGATGTTTTGTGTTTGGAACTTTTCCGATTATACTTTTTATTTGAGAGAAATATCAATTTCTGCAAGCGTATCTTCAGCAACAGAGATTCTCTCTTCCATCTCTTGTATTCTGTTGGTGATGCTTACTTTTGTGGTTCTTGATCTTTTCTCTAAGTTCTCCAACTCCAAGGTTTTCTCTTTTTGTGTTTTCTTTATTGATTCTAAATTTCTATTTTCTATTTTTATGTTTTACACCATTTCCTTCATTTGTTTGAATGTGCCTTCCTGCCTCTGTATGATGGCCTCTATTTTTTTGTTGTTGTTTGTTCATTTCTTCTCTATAAGCCACTCATTTTGCCTCCACTTATCCCTCTGTTTGGCTACATTAGCCTGTGTTTCTTTGAGAGCTTTGTTTATTTCCTCTTTCTTTCCCTCCACCTTGAAGGCCAATTCTTTGAGAGAATTCTTAGTTTCCTCTTTAACTATTGGTATTTACATGGCTATTTCTCAAAGAGATTTGTTTGTTTCTTCTTTATGTGACTCTAATAACTAGATAAGCATATCTTTAAGGTCATTTTCCTGTGTTTCCGATGATTTGGAGTATCTATTGATTTTGAAGGTTGCTGGTGAAGCCATGATTTCCTGATTTTTTTGGGTGTGTTCTTTCACTGACCTCTGGGCATTTGTTTATCTGTAACCTTCACTGTTTGGTCTTGGATTCGGCAGTTCAGATTGGTACTGTTTTTCTCTGGTGTCTGGAGAATTCTTCAGGGAGATGACAGTGGTCCAATGGTTTCTGCGTGTGTGTTAGTGCTTCAGTTGGGCCTGTGGGAGGAAGTCTGCAGGCACAGAAGGACAAATGCGAGCAAGCATGTATTCCTGGCATGTGCGTGGAACTTTGCCTTGAGGGACAGGGTGGGTGCTGGAGAATGTAGAGGCCTTCAGTGTGAGGGAGGTGTACCTGCGGTCACCGAAGGGGTCATGGGCGTTGATGTTATCGCAAGTGCTGGTGATGGTCGTGTGCTCAAATTCCCTGAGTATGTCAGTGGCCTACAGGCTACTGGTATTAATCTCTAACTGAGCTCCAGGAGTTATTTGCCAAAACTCCACTGATAGCTCTGCAGAGCTGGGGTTTCCTTGTCCCAAGAAACCCTTTGTTTCCCACAGTGTATGTGTGGGTGGGAAATTTCTGATGTCTGGCTGTTAGCTTAGAAGCACCCTTGATCTGGGGCCCTGCAGGGACTTGGAGGCACCCTCATTCTCTAGCACATCAAGTCATAAAGCATACGGGGTTCTCCTGTTCTCTACTGGCAGGTTTGGACCTGCTGAGCCAAATGTGGGCTCAGAGAGCTCAGTGGTGTTGCAGCCACTGTACCCATGAGTCCTGCAGCTGCAGAACTGGGGTGTCCAGGTTCCTGCCTGGATGTCCTGTGGAGCCACTACCGTGACTCAGCACTTGGTGCACCTGGGTGGTTTTGCTGGTCCACTGGACTTTGTTAGACTGCACAGCCCATTGTCCGCCACTGAGGGATTGAACAGCTTGTACAATCAGGCTCTGTGGAATCAGTGCAGCTGGTAGCTGCCAGGCATGTAGCCCAGGCAGGATTGTACCATGGATCTTGGGCTTGGGAAGTGGGTTATGCTGGCTGTTGAGGCTGAGGTGCTAGTATTCCTGCCTCTGCTGTCTCTGTTCTCATGCAGCAAGTTCTGTATCACTGGCACTGTGGCTTGGCTCCTCCTCCAAGGAGGGAGGCCCTAAGAAGGAAAGTGCCCCTCTCTGTTCCCTGAGAAATCCACGTTTGACCTGAATCAAAAGGTTCTCTGCTCCTGTGATGTCCCCCTTCCTTCAGGAAATCACAATGTCAGTTTTCCGTTGTCAGTTGCCCCTCCACTCACCGCTGCCTCTCAGAAAAGGTGTGTGCTCGTCGTTGCCATCTTGGGTCTCCCTCAAAGATATTTTCATGTACTTGATTAATCAAAGTAGTTACTAAAAACTAATTCTATTTCTATAAACCTGATAGTTAATAAATACCTGTTGCTAAAATCACTGACAAAATGCAAACATGAAAACAAAATATTCATAAAATTATAGCATTGATATTTGAATTCAAACCATTTACTTAAGTTTCATATCTGGGCGCTCTCGTGCGGGGGCGAGGTTCAGGCCGGTTGTGCCGTTGCGAGACTTCAGCTGTAGTCACTCGGCCAATGCAGGTATAATATCTTCCAAGATGTCAAAAACAAACAAATCCAAGTCTGGGTCTCATTCTTCTCGCTCAAGATCTGCATCCAGATCTCGGTCTCGTGCATTTTCAAAGTCTCAATCCTGTAGCCTATCTGTCTCTCGTTCAAGGAAGCACAGGCTGAGTTCTAGGTCTTGTTCCAGATCATATTCTCCAGCTTATAACAGAGAAAGAAATCACCCCAGAGTGTTTCAGTATCGAAATTTCTGAGGTCACAACAGAGGGTACAGGAGGCCTGATTATTTCCGTGGGTGAAACCAAGGCTTTTATCCGTGGGCCAGTATAACCGAGGTGGCTATGGAAACTACCATTCCAATTGGCAGAACTACCGGCAAGCATACAGCCCTCGTCGGGGCAGTTCTAGATCCCGGTCCCCAAAGAGAAGGTCCCCTTCACCACGGTCCAGGAGCCATTCTAGGAACTCTGATAAGTCATCCTCTGACAGGTCAAGACGTTCCTCATCCTCCCGTTCATCCTCCAACCACAGCAGAGTTGAGTCATCTAAGCGCAAGTCTACAAAAGAGAAAAAGCCCTCTTCCAAGGATAGCCGACCATCTCAGGCAGCTGGTGATAACCAGGGAGATGAGGATAAGGAGCAGAGTTTCTCTGGAGGCGCCTCTCAAGATATGAAAGGGTCTGAGAGCTCAAAGCCGTGGCCAGATGCCACTGCCTATAGCACTGGTTCTGCATCATGAGCCTCAGTTTTCAATATGAGTCCCCGGAGAGAAGCCCCGCCCTCAAAAGCCCCCTCCAGCCTGTGGTGGTTAGGCAAAAGTCACCATGCCTTAGCCCTCTGCCAAAACCTAGTCTTCCACTTCCTAATGCATCCCAGATGGGATCATCTATGTCAGGTGGTGCTGGATATCAGTCTGGAACACATCAAAGTCAGTTCGACCATGGCTCTGGGTCTTTGAGTCCATTCAAAAGGAGCCCTGTGGGTAAGAGTCCACCAGCCGCTGGCTCTGTGTATGGTTCATCTCAGAAAGAGGAGGAGGAGCAGCATACACAAAAAAGGTATCTGGAAGAGCAGAAGACAGAGAATGGGAAAGATAAAGAGTAGAAACAAAGAAATACCGATTGAAAGAGAAGGGGGGCTTCTCTGATGCTGATGTAAAAATGAAATCTGATCCATTTGCTTCCAAGATGGACACTGAGAAGCCCTTCTGAGGCAGCCAGTCACCCAAAAGGTATAAGCTCTGTGATGACTTTGAGAAAAAGATGGCTGACTTCCACAAGGAGGAGATGGATGAACAAGATAAGGACAAAAGTAAGGGAAGAAAGGAACTTGAGTTTGATGAGCCCAAATTTTCGTCTAAAGTCATAGCCGGTACAAGCAAAAACCAGGAGGAAGAGAAGTCAGGCAAGCAGGAGAGGTGCATACAGGGAAGAAAAAGCAGAGGAAAGCAGAGGAACTGGAGGAGGAGCCCTTCCCAGAGAGATCCAGAAAGGAGGAGCGTGGAGGGGCCAAGAGGAATGAAAGTGGGCACAGGGACTTTGTGCCAGAGAAGAATTTCCGGGTGACTGGATAAAAGGTGGTCCAGGAGAACAGTTCATCACCTCCCCCAAGGAAGCCCTCTGAGAGCCTGACAAATTCAGACTGGAAACCAAAGACTTCGTGGGTCCAAGTGAGAGAGGCTGCATTGCTCTGGGAACTTTTCAGTTTCGAATAAGAGGGAGAGGTTGGGGCAGAGGAAATTATTCTGGTTACAATAACAACAGTAGCAACAATGATTTTCAAAAAAGAAACCCAGAAGAGGAGTGGGATCCAGAGTACACACCGCAAAACAAGAAGTATTACTTGCATGATGACCGGGAAGGCAAGGGCAGTGACAAGTAGATGAGTCTTGGCTGTGGCCGAGGAGCCTTCTCTCGGGGTCCAGGCCGGTTCATCTTCCGGAAATCCAGTGTCAGCTCCAAATGGGCCCATGACAAGTTCAGTGGAGTGGAAGAAGAGATTGAAGATGATGAGAGTGGGACAGACAACAGAGAGGCGAAGGACAGTTTGCAGCCCACGGCTGAGGAGGGGCCAGTCTTGATGAAGCCCTTGCCCAGGGGAGAAAAGCATTGGGAGAGGCCTGTGGAGCTAAAGAAGGAACCTGGAGAAAATCCTGAAAACCCCACCCCACAACCCCACCTCACAACCCACCAGCCACACAGAAGCCTACAGCAGCAGAGTGTCTCCCTGGTGTTGTCCCCCTGGACAGAGAACTCTGACCACAGAACCTAGGATCAGGCCCAGGAACAACTGGGCTCCAGCTGTTTCTCATTGTTGATGTGTGGGGTGGGGGCAGGGTAGGGAGAATGATGCTGATGCTTGGATTTTTTGTTTTGTTTTTTTGTGTTTGCCCGCTGTAACACACCCTCCCTTCCCCCAATTAGGAACCAAGTTTCCTTCATTTCCTTTCCTTTGGAGCTAAGAAGATGAACTTGGTTTTCAGTCTTTTTCCATCCCGATTTTTTAAAATGTAATTTATTTATTTTTATATCAATCACAGATTAGGTACTTTGTATCCCAGGCATAGCCCCTTCCCTCATTCCCTCCCACTCTCCCCATCCCTCCCTCATCTCCTCCCCGCCCCCTCCAAGTCCACCAAAAGGGGAGGACCTCCTCCCCTTCCATCCGACCCCAGTTCATCTTGTTTCCTCAGGGCTGGCTGCAATGTCCTCCCCTGGGATCTAGCCAGGCTATTACTCCCTGTCGTGTATGGGGGAGGGTCAAAGAGCCAGCCATCGAGTTCATGACAGAAACAGTCCCTGTTCCCCTTACTAGGGTCTTCAGTTGGACACCGAGCTATCATGGGCCCCATCTGAGCAGGGGTTCTAGGCCATATCCATACATGGTCCTTGGTTGGAGAAACTGTCTCATAAAACATCCCTGTGCTCTGCTCAGTTTGGTCTTTGTGGAGCTCTTGTTCTCCCCAAGTCTTACTAACTTCCCCTATTTTTATTATTATTCCCAGCTCTCTGCCTAAGGCTTGGTTGTGAGTCTTAATATCTGCTTTGATACATTGCTATACTGATTCTTTCAGAGGCCCTCTTTGGTATGCTCCTGTCCTGTTGCTTGTTTTCTCCTCCATTCAATGTCCATCCCAACTGTTCATTTAAACAAGAATTGATCATACCCACCTGGGTCCTCCTTCTTGTATATCTTCCCTAGGTGTACAGATTTCAGCATGACATTCTTATCCTATAGGTCTATATAAATGAGTATATACCATATGCTTCTTTCTGCTTTGGGGATACCTCAGTTAGGATGATTGTTTCCAGGTCCCACCATTTGCCTGCAAATTTCATGATTTCCTCTTTTTATTGCTGAGTAGTATTCCATTGTGTAAAAGTACCATAATTTCTGTATCCATTCCTCAACTGAGGGATATCTGGGTTGTTTCCAGGTTCTGGCTATTACAAA
>CM053751.1:25192398-25204377 GCA_028658305.1 Pachyuromys duprasi
GGTTCCTCTTTCTCCACAACCTCTCCAGCATGCGTTGTCACTAGAGTTTTTGATCTTAGCCATTCTGGTGGGTGTAAGGTGAAATCTCAGAGTCGTTTTGATTTGCATCTCCCTGATGGCTAAGGACGTTGAGCATTTCTTTCAGTGTTTTTCTGCCATTCTATAATCCTCTACAGTCAGGTCTCTTTTTAGCTCCATACCCCATTTTTAATTGGATTACTTGATTTCTTGCTGTTTAACTTCTTGAGTTCTTTATATATACTGAATATTAGCCATCCCGATTTTTTAAAGGCCCTTATATTTTTTTTTCTTTTTCTTTGCTTTTTAAGGGTTACATAATAATATTAGGAGAAAGATTTAATTTGGGCAACTTTGATTCTTAAGAGATAAAAAGCATGTGACTAAACAATGAAGTGTTCACCTCCGTTTGGGACCAAACTGCTTGGATCTTTGTAAAAACCGGTTTTGTATGTATGTTTTTGATCACCTTGTGTTCCCCTTTCTACACAGCCGTGTGTCACTGGGAGTCGCTCCCAGCCTCCCCCGTGCACCCTGCTCTTGTGTGATTTCTCCTGGGCTTCCCGTTCTCTACCAGCAGCCCCAGTGTCCCACACTTTGTAGTCCTGCTGGTCCCCAGCGAAAGGATGGGAACTGGAGGGCAGTTTCTGGTCTGTTTTCTAAGAAACTTCTGAATTCTATTATCTTTACAAATAGAAAATGAAAAGATATTTTTTTTCAATATTTTTTATTAATCTTTTTATAAAAACGAGAAGAAACTCCTATGATCAATTAAGGATGGTGGTTATGGCTGGGTGGT
Source organism: Pachyuromys duprasi (assembly GCA_028658305.1). Lineage (NCBI taxonomy): Eukaryota > Metazoa > Chordata > Mammalia > Rodentia > Muridae > Pachyuromys > Pachyuromys duprasi. The sequence continues at coordinate 25,193,216 of CM053751.1, forward strand.
TTGTGGGGTTGTGTGTTTTTGATTTTTTTCCTTTTTTATTTTTCCTCTTTTTAACCTTAAGTTTTGAGTTGAAACATTTTCCGATGTTCGGGGCAGTGGGCATCCTCATGAAAGGGTCCTTGTGCTTGCTTACTGGGGAGGCGGTCCCCAGCAGAACACTGCATCTGTGCACATGTTCAGCGCAGACTGCACCCTCTTCTTCCCCCAGCCTTTGCTCTTGGGTTGTTGTGCTTCCTTCCCCTTACTTTGCAAATTTCTATAGTTAATTTGGTTTTTCTTGAAGGATTCATGTTTAGGGGAGAAAAGAAAAACAACCTTAAATTTTTGTTTCAACTCCTCCTGCAAATAAAAATAAGTGAAGTGGCAGATGTAAAAAAAAAAAAAGTTTCATATCTGTTAAGTGAATATGACTGACTGTGGTCCCCACAGATTTTTTTTAATTTTTATTTTTTATATTGATTGCAGTTTATTCACTCTGTATCCCAGCTGTTGTCCCTTTTTCCTCCCCTCCAATCCCTACCCTCCTTCCCTCATCTCCTCCTATGCCCCTCTCCAAGTCCATGGATAGGTGGTGACATGGAGATGAGCTGTAGGTAAAGAAGAGCCAGGAGAGAGGGACAGAGGATGGGAGGAGAGGCAGACAGGACAGGAAGAAGTACGAGAGGTTACAAGAGCTATGGAAGTGAAAAGATAACCAACTTGTCTGAATAGATCCTATAAACTCTGAACAGTGAGAAAGGAGGCAAGGAAAGCAAAAGGGAGGGGCAATGGAGGAGATAAGTGAGGGTGGGGTTGGGAGGGTGTGAGGGAGGAGCTACAGCTGGGATGGAAAGTGAACTAATTAAAATTAGTTAAACAATAAATACAATTTTAAAAGAGTATTAAAATTATAGCATTGCAATTATACTCCAACCAAGTACCATGCATAGAGAAAACCTGGAACCCCTGCACAGATGTAGCCCATGGCAGTTCAGTATCCAAGTGGTTCCACAATAATGGGAACAGGGACTGTCTCTGACATGAACTGATTGGCCTGCTCTTTGATCACCTCACCCTGAGGGGGGAGCAACCTTACCAGGCCACAGAGGAAGACAATGCAACCACTCCTGATGAGAGGTGATAGACTAGGAGCAAAAGGAAGGAAAGGAAGACATCCCCTATCAGTGGACTTGTGGAGGGGCATGTGTGGAGAAGGGGGAGGAAAGGTGTGATTGGGAGGAGAGGAGGGAGGTGTTTATGGGAGATACAATAAAGTGAATAAAGTGTAATTAATAAAAATTAAAATACAATAAAAAAGAAATTAAACACAAGTAAGAACAATACAGAATGACAATGTTTCTTTCCTTTAACAAATATTTTGAGCTTAAATAAATGGCAAGAGAAAAATGAAGGACATGAGAGGATACAAGAATAATTGAATATTATAATAAGGAAAGAAGATCACTAGCTGATGGAGGAAGGCATGCTTTAAAAAATAGTCTTCCTTGTCTTCAATATGCAAGCCAGAAATTTACTGTTAAAATATTAAGTCATCTAGAAAGATAAAATATTTCCATCCAATCTAACAATTCTTGTCAAAATCATGAACATCTATCCTATAGATGAATGAGAGCTCCCTAGTCTTTAAAATTAATCTATAATGAGGTCTTTTATATTTTATACAGTTTGCAAAGAACTAACTATGATAGCATTCTCAATTCAGTACATATTTAACTTTCATTTTATTTTATTAAGATATTTACTGACTTTACATGTTGATTGTAGTTTTTCCTCCCTCCTCTCCTCACATTCCTTCCCTCTCACATCCCCTCCTCCCCTATCTACCCCTTCTCACCTTCTCAGAAAATGGTAACCTTCCATGGATAATCAACAAGTCTTGGCATATCATGTTGCAGTAAAATTAGTTACATCTTCTTCCACAGAATAAACGAGGTGGCTCAGTTAGAGGAAAGGGATCCAAAGGAAGAAAATGTAGTCAAAGACAGCCCCTGCTTCTGCTTTAGGAGTCCCACATGAAGACACAACAGCACAATTGTTACATATGTGCAGAGGGCCTACATCTTTCCCATGCATGTTCTCAGGTTGACAAGTTCAGTTTTTATGAACCCCTACGGGCCCAGGATAGTTGATTTTGTAGGATTTCTTGTGCTGCTCTTTACCTTTCTCACTCCTTGAATTCTTCCTCCCCTTCTTCCACATGATTTCTCAAACTCCACTTAAGGTTTGACTGTGTTTTTCTGTATCAGTTTCCATCACCTACTGGGTGAAGCCTCTCTGATGATATTTATGCTAGGCTCCTCTCTGCAAGTATAGCAGAATATCATTAGTAGTATCAGAGCCCAACTACCTCCCATTGTATGGGTCTCAAGTTCGGCCAGTTATCATTTGGTCCTTCCCTCAAATTCTGTTCCACCTTCTATCCTTGCACATCTTGTGGATGTGAGAATGATCTGGCTACAACATATATCGCGCTATGCTATTGATGTCCAATGAGATCAATGCTTGATTTGTCTGATCTGGATGGCTAAGTGGTGTCCCATTTCTCTCTCAACATTCTATGTGCATTCTCCCTGAAGCTGTATGCTCAGTGGAAGAAGACAACCTTCCCTGAATAGAGAAAGACTAGTCTCTGGTCCAGGGTAGCTGTGCTCCTTTCCTAGAACCTCCAAACAAGATCTCAAGATATATAACTTCTATATATTGACTGCATTTGTTACAATTAAATACAGAAAAATTACTATAGAACTAGGTTTTCAAAAATCAAATTTTAATGACAAAATTCTTATAAAATATAGCAAAACAGACAGTCCCCTATAACAAAAATCTTTACAGGTATTTCTTACAACATATAAATAGTTTCAACTGTTACCTGAAGAAAGACAAACTACAAAGCCACAAATGAACTGTGCACAAGGCCAGAGGAAGTCATTCAACATAGGAAACATGTATAGTGGAAGGAGAAGGTTTTTTTGGTTGTGAAGAATGAGAGCATGATGCAAGATGTCAAGACAGAGGTATTTAGTGACATAGACATTACTTTCATTCCTGTCATTTTGTTGTTGTTGTTAACACAAGCCTCTAAGTCATTCCTTCTTTATTTGGATATTATAATTATAGCAAGAGACTAAAAGTGTGATTAAATGGTTTTTGAGATCCATATACATCATAGCTCAGGTGTCGCTAACATGGCTTAAATGTATTTTCCAGTGTGCCAATTATAACAAGGTCACAATACCACATTTATAAATAATTAGATGCATGTTGGAATAATTTGAGCATTGTCTTTCTCATGCACATCTGATTCCAACTGGTCCCTCTGAGAAAAATTTATTCCATTCTGGGTCACACCTGCCATGCCTTTCACATCAAAACCTGAGCACCTGCCTCTAGTCTGGATCCCAGATAGTACATTTTCAACACATCATCTGCCAGCGGGAGAAAGATCACATAACAGAAGCTTGCTTCAAATGTAATATATTCTGCTGAGAGCTTTGGGATTTCTACTGCCTGGCTGGCAGATGACATGGAGTTGCACATCAGAAGTCTACTCTTTTTTGGCATCAGGTCTGAGACATTTTTATTGTCATTGAAACCCTGAATTATGTGTTTTGTGGTAATTTACATAAATAATATTAAATACTTATCAATAAAAGTTTGGTTTTATACCAATTGGGAAATATCAACATTGAGAACTGCAAAGTTATTTTACATTTCCTCATGCTATATTTTATAATTCTCTTTTGTTCTTTTTTGTTATTATCACTTTGTATCCCACTTGTAGCTCCCTCCTCCCTTCCCAAACCTATCCTACCTTCCTATGTCTAACCCATACCCCTCCCACAGTCCACAGATAGGGGAGGACTTTCTACCCTTTCCTCTGATCCCTGTCTATCAGGTCTCATCAGGAGTGGTGGCATTGTCTTCCTCTGTGGCCTGGTAAGGCTGCAACTCCCTCAGAGCAAGGTGATCAAAGAGCAGGCCAATCAGTTCATGTCAGATACAGTCTCTGTTCCCATTACTATGGAACCCACTTGGACACCTAACTGCCATGGGCTACATCTGTGCAAAGGTTCTAGGTTATCTCCATCAATGGTCCTTGGTTGGGGTATCAGTCTCAGAAAAGTCCCCTGTGCCCAGATATTTGGTTATGTTGCTCTCCTTGTGGAGATCCTGTCCTTTCCAGGTCTTACTATTTCCCACTTCTTTCATAAGATTTCCTGCACTCTGCCCAAAGTTTGGCTATAGGTCTCAGCATCTGCTTTGATACCCTACAGGGTAGAGACATTCAGAGGCCCTCTGTGGTAGATTCCTGTCCTCTTCCCTGTTTTCTCCCTCTTCTGATGTCCATCCTCTTTGCCTTTCTGAATAAGGATTGAGCATCTTACACAAAGTCCTTCTTCTTGATTAGTATCTGTAAGTGTACAGATTTTTTTATAAAAACATATATTTTATATAAAAATATTATGCTTAAATTTCTTTGTAAAACTTTCCCAAGATCAAGCCAGCTCTGTTTCCATTTGATAAAAAAGTTTCATGATTATTTTGAGAATATTATTGAATAAAATTTTTGACTATATGTGATATATGAGCACTTTGTTAAACATTAAAAAAGTCAGGTAGGACTGATTAATAAAGTTAACATTTTGGCTTTGTTTTAATCCTTGTAGATTTTCCATCTTTCTGTCTCCCTCTTCTTCCATAAGGATTCTGGCACTGTGCATAAAGTTTGGCTATTACTCTAAGTATCTCTTTTGATGCCCTGATGAGTAGAGTCTTTCAGAGGTCCTCTGTGGAAGGCTTCTGTCCTGTTTCTTGTCTTCTCCTACTTCTGATCATGCATAGAGAGGGCCTAGACCCTCTGTTCATAGGAAGCCCATTGGCTGCTCAGTTTCTAAGTGGGCTCCCTAATAAATGGTATAGGGGCTTTCTCTGACATGAACTCAGTGGCCTACTCTTTGATCACCTCATCCTTGAGGCTGCAGCCTTGCCAGGCCACAGAGAAAGATGATGCAGGTCAGATAGAAGGGGAGGAGGTCCTCTCCTATCAGGAAACTAGGGAAAAGGTATAGGGAGAGAAGTGGGATAATGGGTGGGACAAGGGAGAGGGCTGCAGTGGGGATGCAAAGTGAATAAATTGTAATAAAAATTTATAAATAAAATTATATTAAATTATAATAAAATCAAATTGTTAAAATAATAATAAAATAACAATACAATTAAATTTAAAATAAATTAAATAACCATGTCTACTAAAATCATTCATGGCTTCTTTTTGTTTCTCCATATTTTTTCTATTGACATTAATCTCTAAGATTAAGTTCTGTTGTACTACCCTCAACAAAGCAAAGATTAAATGTGTTTTACTAACCCTGTATTATCTTTATTAACTAAGTGTATATTACCTTAGTGATGATTATTTTTAAAAAGTGAAAAAGATTACTAAATAATTAAAATGATACTAAAACCTAACTTTAAAATTATAATCATTCAACATTCCAATTGTCTTATCTAACAAGCAATCTCATAAATTTAAAAAGAAATTTACCCAGTTTATAGACTGTACAATAATATTTTGAAATTTTATGAACATATTTTACTTAAAAATATTTAACTCTCCCTCAAATTGCAAAATCACCATGCTAATTTCATGGAAAATCATCACATTTTTACTCTATAATGGAAAATTAAAAGTGATATAAAAAAGGGAATTCACTTTTCTCTTCTTGCTTTCCTAAGACCTTGCCATTTATACCAGGTTTACACTACTTCCTGGAAGTTCAATCAGCCACTCAACCTGAAGAAGATAGAAGCACCAGTGAAACTTAACCAATTTGCCAGATATCTGTATGTGTGAGGTCAGGGTTGAAGTTACTAAATTGTGAGAGGTCTATTTTCAAATTATCTTCAAGGTACAGAGTAAAATCAGGTTGATGTCTATGAGCCTGACAGTGACTGCTACGTGGACTCCTTAGATAACAGAGCAGCACTTGGCAGGAGGTATGAGTAGCAAATGAGTAATAAATGAGTCAAATACACCAAAATGTGCTGCCTCTGTCTGCTCCTGTTGGTCTCCTCATGCATGGACAATTGAAATGATAGATTATAGAGAATGTAAGAAACAGCAGAGACACCTTGTTTAGAAATTGGCAGAATATTTTAGATTAGAGTAATTCTAGGGCCTTAACCAAGTGTTTTTAAAGACCACTTTTACAGCGACATGCCACTCATTTTTAAAATAATTTTTTGCTTGACACTCTCATACGTGTATATGATATTTTGATAAAATCCACCCCATTCTGTCCCCTTCAGTCTCTCCTTTATACCCCCAAATTTTTCCCTCACAACTTCAAGTGCTCTTTTTTGAAACCATTAAGTACACTTACTGCAGTCGTGTGTGCATATGTGTAGAGCATTTTAGTAAAACATGGGTAGATGCCAGGACTCTGTCTCTGAAAAGAATGGAGATGTCCTTCAACTAGCCATCAATTGCCAGTAGTTCCTCAGTTAAAGGAGTGGAATTTTACCAACACATTCCCATCCATGTTCAGAGTTTAGCTGGCTTACATTGGGACATATCTTGTATATATAGTCACTGTAGCTGGGGGTTTATGTGTGCCACATTCTACAAAATCCACTAAATATTACTTCATTGCACATATTTACTACCACAGTCTCCCTTCTCCATTCTCAATGATTCTTGAGCCTTGGTTTGAGAGAGTGCATTATAGGTGTCCCATTTAGAGCTAAACACCCAATAGTCTCTTATTCTCTGCACTTTCACTAGTTATGGGTCTCTGTGTTAATCACCGTCTTTCGTACACAGAAAGAAGCTTCTCTGATGATGGTTGAGAATTACATCAATATATATGTAAAAAAAGAGATAATAATGGGACCATTTATTACTATGTTCATTTAACAGAGTAATAGTACATGGCATATGACCTAGACAGCCATGTGGTCTGGGCATAGTTAAAGGCAGAAGACATGAAGTTCCATTCTGTGGAGAAGACAACTTTTACAGCTACATGCCACTCATTTTTAAAATAATTTATTGTTTGAGACTCATACGTGCAATTTCCTTAGGAAATTATTAAATCTTCCCATAGCACTCAAACCACTCTTGCAACATTACACATTTTTTCAGTCAGTAATTGCTGTAGGTCACAGTATTCATAGCTACGTTAAGCTGGTGATCACTTTTCTCCCCTAGAGACATACATAGACCCATGTAGCATTATGAAAGCTAGCTAGTAATGTTAACATTCTCAGGTTGGTACCAACACGATGTTTTGTCTTTGTCTTATGGTTCAAGAATGCAGTGTCCTCAGGAATAGGTTCTTAGCATTGTTTGAAACAAAGAATAATCTCAGAGTCCCACAAAAGACACAAAGTAAAAATAACTCAGCAAGGCAATTTCTTTTTGAATGAAAGAAAGGAAAGAAGAAAGGAAGGAAGGAAAGAAGGAAGGAAAGATATGTCATAACCCAAACTAAGGGAGCAGTAACACCAAGGCAGGGGATTCATTTGTTTTTAACTCTAAAGCAATGGTCACTTTGTCTTTACTCCCACAGGTTGGTGCCCAAACTCATAGTCTATTGTGATTGGCTTCTTTTAAAAGAACTGAAGAAAAGAAAAGAAGAAAATGAGGAAGGAGTTGTTTGCTCAAGAATACAGCATGACCTTTGAGGAACCAAAGTTTTTGACTGTAGAGGAAATTAAAATATTTACATAAATGTTTTGTAATGCTGGGAAAATCAAAGGTGAAAATCCGTCCTTGTCTGTCTAATTACCTGTAATAGGCAAAAAAGTTCAGCATCAATTTCTAAACTGTAAGAAACAGAGTTGGAGGGGACAGGAGCTCCAAAAGGAGACCAATAGAACCAAAATATATGGGCCCAGGGGTCTTTCCTGAAACTGACATTTCAACTAAGGACCATTCATGGAGATAACCTAGAACTCCTGCACAGATGTAACCCATGGAATCTCAGTGTCCAAGTGGGTTCCCTAGTAAGGGGAACGGGGACTGTCTCTGACATGAACTCAGTGGTTGGCTCTTTGCTCACCTCTTTCTTGATGGGAGAGCAGCATTACCAGGCCACAGAGGAAGACAATGCTGCCAGTCCTAATGAGACCTGATAGACTAGGGTCAGAAGGATGGGAAGGAGAACCTCCCCTATCAGCATACTTGGGGTGTGGCATGGGAGGAGAAAAGGGAGGGAGGATGGGATTGGGAGGGCATGAGGGAAGGAGTTAAAGCTGTGATACAATTGTAATAAATAAAAAATAAAATAATTGAAAAAAAATAATTCTTAGTCAGAATTGTTCAAGGGACTCCCAAACCCTTAGAGGCTATTGCCCATGCTCTTGGTTGCTCCCCAGAAGTGGAAGATCAGTTTGTATTTCTAAAGACACCATGTACCTCAGACATAGGACTCAGAGGACTCTGAGTTAAAAGTGACTGAAACTCTTCTCCTTATAATCTAGATTTCACATACCAGAAGGTACCATACAAGCTTCCAAAGCTATGACACCTGTAAACTACAACTACCAACATGACATGATAACCCTAATGGTGTAGTGGTGGCATGCATACCTTAATGCTGACCAACAACTCTTTAACTGGACTAAAGACACACTGAATAGGAGGAAATCATGCCAGGTATGAGAATCCTAATAACTACCCAGGGCTAGTGAAGTCATACTCTTGGAGAAGAATGAACCACTTTACTGAACAAGAATAATCCCTAACTATATTCTAAATATTTATCCTTATACCCAAAGTAACATACAATCCTTACCCCTCACTTTTCAAAGAAATTTCTCTTTGCAACAGAGACTTTGGTGGTTTGAATAAGAATAGGTCTCCCATAGGTGCACATATTTGAATGCTTAGTCTCCAGTTGGTGAGATATTTGGAAAGGTTCCTTGTTGGAGTAGGTGTATCCCTGGCTGTGGGGTTTGAAGTTTCAAAACTCATGTCAGACCCAGTGTGGCTCTCTGTGTCTGCTCCCTGTACATCAAGGTGTAAAATTCTCAGCTACTGTTCCAACACCATGTTTATCTGCTTCCTGCCAAGATGAAAATTGACTAACATTCTGAAACTATAAAACTTCAATTAAATGCTTTCTTTTAAAAGACTTTCTTTAGTAATGATATCTCTTCACAGCAATAGAATAGTAACTAATATTGAGACCATTACAAAAAAACCACATCAATCAAAATGCAGAGTTGTGGAGTCCAATCTAAAATGAACAAGGACAACAGCAATAAACATGTCAAAGTGGATGTGGAAAGCCCAAAAGACCTAAGCCTACACAAAGAACTACAGGCAACTAAGAGCAGGTGGTGAGGGGGGTGGTCTTCCCTAGGGAGGAGCACTCCAATTGTTCATTCAATACCAAATGTTCAGCCTTGAAATTATACATACAAGTAACATTATGTAGATCTAGCAGGTTTTATTTATGTTTTTATGAATATGTAGGTGTTATAATCTGCTTGAAATCCTTAGCCTTCCTGTTGAGACTTACTTTAGGTCTTAGCATAACTGTGGCTCATCTCTTAACACCTGCTGTATCCTTTAGCAAATCATGGCCAGTTTGCCTCCAAGTATGTCTCTATGGTTTCACTCAAACTTTCTATACTTTGTTACCTGGATACTCTGCTAAGTCCCCCAACAGCAGAAACAATCAAATTAAAGGTTACTTAGAAACACTTTATCTAGCTAGTCAATGATGTAATGTTGCTTCCTATATCTGGATACTTAATTATGTTTTTGTGTCCTGGTTGTTACATAGTTGTGATTTTTTTAATGTAATTTATTTATTTTTATATGAATCACAGGATAGGTACTTTGCATCCCAGGCGTAGCCCCTTCCCTCATTCCCTCCCACTCTCCCCATCCCTCCCTCATCTCCTCCTTGCCCCCTCAAAGTCCACCAAAAGGGGAGGACCTCCTCCCCTTCCATCCAACCCCAGTTCATCTTGTCTCCTCAGGGCTGGCTGCAATGTCCTCCCCTGGGATCTAGCCAGGCTGTTACTCCCTGGCCTGTATGGGGGAGGGTCAAAGAGCCAGCCATCAAGTTCATGACAGAAACAGTCCCTGTTCCCCTTACTAGGTTCTTCAGTTGGACACCGAGTTATCATGGGCCACATCTGAGCGGGGGTTCTAGGCCATATCCATACATGGTCCTTGGTTGGAGAAACTGTCTCATAAAACACCCCTGTGCCCTGCTCAGTTTAGTCTTTGTGGAGGTCTTGTTCTCCCCAACTCTTACTAACTTCCCCTATTTTTATTATTATTTCCTGCCCTCTGCCTAAGGCTTGGTTGTGAGTCTTGATATCTGCTTTGATACATTGCCATATTGATTCTCTCAGAGGCCCTCTTTGGTATGCTCCTGTCCTGTTGCTTGTTTTCTCCTCCATTCAATGTCCATCCCATCTGTTCATCTAAACAAGCATTGATCATACCAACCTGTGTCCTCCTTCTTGTATATCTTCCCTAGGTGTATAGATTTCAGCATGACCTTCCTATCCTATAGGTCTATATAAATGAGTATATACCATATGTTTCTTTCTGCTTTTGGGATACCTCACTTAGGATGATCATTTCCAGGTCCCACCATTTGCCTGCAAATTTCATGATTTCCTCCTTTTCAATTGCTGAATAGCATTCCATTGTGTAAAAGTACCACAATTTCTATATCCATTCCTCAATGGAGGAACATCTAGGTTGTTTCCAGGTTCTGGCTATTACAAATAAAACAGCTACGAACATAGTTGAGCAAATGCCCTTGTTGTGTACTTGAGCATCTTTTGGATATATGCCTAAGAGTGGTATAGCTGGGTCTTGAGGATTTACTATTGCAAATTGTCTAAGAAAGTGCCAAATTGATTTCCAGAGTGGTTGTACAAGTTTGCATTCCCACCAGCAATGGAGGAGGGTTCCTCTTTCTCCACAACCTCTCCAGCATGCGTTGTCACTAGAGTTTTTGATCTTAGCCATTCTGGTGGGTGTAAGGTGAAATCTCAGGGTCATGGTTACAGTTTTGTTGCCTAGTTGTTGCTTCCTTATGTTGTTTTTTTTTTTTGGATATATATATATATATATATATATATATATATATATATATATATATATATATATATATATATATATATATATA
>CM053751.1:25204877-25239523 GCA_028658305.1 Pachyuromys duprasi
GGTCTGGAGTCTTTACTCCTCACTCTGTGCTAGAGTCTGAGTGTCCAGTTTTGAGATGTCAGCTGGGGGCTGTGGACTCCGCCCTGGGCTTACTGCTAAGGGCTCTACCCTGGAATGGAGATTTGGCGCCTCCTTCTGTGCCAGGGGCTGTGCACCACGGTCTGAGATGATATTTGGGGCACACACAGTGGGTTTGGGTTTGTGTGCATCGGCTGTATGCAGGGCTGTCAGAAATGGTGCCTGAGGCCTTCTCTGTGTGGCCCGTGGACAGACACCTGAACTGGGGTTTTTGCTGGCGGATGCGTGCAGCTTTCTCCCTCAGTGTGCGGTCTGGTCAAGATGGTCCCAGGATCCTCTCAGCCATGGGTTGAGACAGAACTCGGGTTCTTCCCAGATCTGCTGGTGGACTCACACACTGACTGAGTTTTTGCTGGCAGAAGCGCTTGGCCCGCGCCTCCGCAGTGTGTGGACTGGTCAGAATTGTCCCCCAATCCACTCAGTCTGTGGTGGTTCCCGCGATGGGTTCGTGCCCGCTGCACACCTGTGGATAATGCAGAACTCGGGATCCTCCCAGATCCGCTGGTGGACTCACACACTGACTGAGTTTTTGCTGGTGGAAGCGTTAGGCTCAAGCTCTGGCAGTGTGTGGACTGGTCAAAATGGTCCCCCAATCCACTCAGCCTGTGGTGGTTCCCGCAATAGGTTCGTGCCTGCTGCACACCCGTGGGTTGATGCAGAACTCGGGATCCTCCCAGATCCGCCGGTGGACTCACACACTGACTGAGATTTTGCTGGCGGAGCATTCAGCTTGAGCCCCGGCAATGTGCGGACTGGTCAAAATGGTCTCCCAATCCACTCAGTCTGGTGTGGTTCCGATGATCAGACCAAACCCGCAGCACACCCGTGGGTCAAAGCAGAACCCGGGTGCAGTGTGCGCTCGTAGGGCGCAGTTCAGTGAAAAAGGCACCTGATTCCTCCTGAGACTGCCAGGGAGATTGTGCGATCCAGTCTATAATGGCGGGTACGGGCACCCAGCGCAGCAGCTCGTCCAGTTCAGAGCTGTGTGCCTCTGGTCACAGGGAAATTTCTCCAGGTAATAACTGGGTGTCCCTAGGGTTTTCCCACTTGATTTTCTCACCGTAGGAGTTCAGCTCACCTGGCATTCACAATGCTGGCATTTTAGGTCCCAGAGTTCAGTCTCCTGGTTGCTGCATTGTTTCTGCTCTCCTACTCCTCAGACACAGTGTTCTCTCATGGCAGCCATCTTGGATCTCCCCGAGATATTATTTTAATTGCTAATTGGTATGGGAGTGCTCAGGTGGGTCTGGAATGTACAAGAAAGGTAGGTAAGGAAGCCAGAAAAAGCAAGACAGTTAAGTATTGTTCTTTTATGGATTTTGCTTCAGTTCCTGCTGTGATTGAATTGCTGCCTTAATTCCACTCCAGAACTTTGCTTTTATTCAGTGCTTTATCACACAACATAAAGAGGAAAGTAGAACATGCTATGTATTTGGTGGAGCATACACATGCGTGGCAGTCAGGAGTCTTCATTCAGGCTTAGCTATCCTGTTCCACCGTTTTGAGGAAGGATTTAACTTATTGTTTCTGTGGTTCTTCACACTGAGTTGTTGAGTGAGATCCAGGGTAATTCTCCTGTCTGTACCACTCATTTTGCCACTTGAGGTTTTGAAATTATAAATGCTTGTCAGCACATGCTACTATTACTACTTATTTTCGTCCTCCTCCTTTCCTCATTCACATTCTTCTCCGTCTCCTCTTTCTCCTCTTTCCTCCTCTCCTGATCTTCTTCCTTCTTCTCCTGCTTTTCCTCTTTCATGAATACTGAGACCTGAGGGGTCTTAGATCATCATCAGCATTGCAGATCAAGCCCTTATCTATAGTGACTCATCTTGCTGATTTCCTTTTTGCTCTCCTGAGTTTACTTTTCTATAAAGTACAAAAGAATAGTTACCATTATCTCAAGGTGGTAGTTATTTAGAATTCATTTATAAGGTATTCTGAAAGTCACTGACATAAAATATGTTTCCATTATTTTACTGTCTTGTGCTTGTTGCTAACTTATTTTAAAATTGGACCAAACTTACCTTATTGGTGTTGATATGAATATATCTCAAAAGCACACTGTTAAGTGAAAATAAATAAATCATGAATGCACAATGAACTAGAGCTCCGAGAATAAATGAGTTTATTTGAAAAGGTAAATGTATAACAGTATGTTTATTGAATTTATGAAGGGAGAAACAAATTAACCTAGATTAAATTGCTAACTTTGATCTATGGTGGGGACAAAAACAAAGAAAACATGCAACACAGAAGACCGAGGGTAAGTATATAGTGCAATATAACCCAGGTTCTTTGCCATTATACATTCATACATCAATTGCATTCTTTACTTAAATGGATGTAAATCAAATTGGATCACTCAACTACATGCTTAACTAGCTCAATAGGAAGGGCATCATTAAGATTCTGAAGGGTGAAAATGATGATCCAGGTCATTAAATGTTCTGGTGTCAAATGTTCAGTAAGTATACTATGTCTCTGTGATTTGACAATTAAAATATTTTTTGAGAAGAGAAATAGCACATAGGAAAGTATTCTGTTGCTAAGAATCCATATTGGTCTAACAGAGAAAGTGCTGTGGAGGTATCTCAAAAAGGTCTTATTTTCACAGTATGAAATGAAGACTTACAAAGAAGGTTACTTAATATAACATATAACAAACAAAAAAAAAAAACCTTTATTTTCATTTAAATGAAATTGACAAGCTGTTTGGTGTTTCTAAATTTTCAGAAAATTTTCTTTCTTTTTTTATATACCTTAAACACTTATTTTACATATTTATTACAGTTTATTCACTTTGTGTCCCAGCTGTAGCCCCCTTTCTCATTTCCTCCCAATCTCACCCTTTCTACCTCATCTCCTCCCAAGCCCCTCTCCAAGTCCATGGAGAGGAGAGGTCCTCCTCCCTTCCATCTAACCCTAGCTTATCAGGTATCATCAGGACTGGCTGCATTGTCTTCCTCTGTGCCTGGCAAGGCTGCTCTGCCATCATGGGGAGTGGTCAAAGAGCCAGCCACTGAGTTCATGTCAGAGGCAGTCCCTGTTCCCATTACTAGGGAAATCTCTTGGATTCTGAGCTGCCATGGGCTACATCTGAGCAGGGGTTCTAGGTTAATATCCATGAATGGTCCTAGTTTGGATTATCAGTATCAGAGAAGACCCCTGGGTCCAGATATTTTGGTTCTGTTGCTCTCCTTCTGGAGTTCTGTCCTGTCCAGGTCTTACTATCTCCCCTTCTTTCATAAGATTCCCTGCGCTCTGCACAAACCTTGGTTATGAGTCTCAGCATCTGTTTTGATACCCTGCTAGGTATAGTCTTTCAGAGACCCTCTGTGGTAGGCTCCTGTACTGTTTCTTCTTTTCTCCTTCTTCCAAATGTCCATCCTGATTGGCTATCTGAGTGAGGATTGATTATCTTACTCATGGTCCTTCTTCTTCCATGGTTTCTTTAGGTGTAGAGATTTTTGTAGGTTTGTCCTATATTATATGTCTAATATCCACTTATAAGTGAGTATATACCATGTGTCTTTCTGCGTCTGGGATACCTCACTCAGGATAATATCTTCTAGATCCCACCATTTGCCTGCAAAGTTCATGATTTCCTTGTCTTTAATTGCTGAGTAGTATTCCATTGTGTAAATGTACCACAATTTTTGTATCCCTTCCACCATAGGGACACCTGTGTTGTTTCCAGGTTTTGGCTATTATGAATAAAGCTGCTACAACCACGGTTGAACAAATGTCCTTGTTTTGTACTTGAGCATAATTTGGATATACACCTAGGAGTGATATAGCTGGATCTTAAGAAAGCCTTATTGCTATTTGTCTGAGAAAGTGCCAGATTGATTTCCAAAGCGGTTGTACCAGTTTACATTCCCACCAGCAATGGAGGAGTGTTCCCCTTTCTCCACATCCTCTCCAGCATGTGTTGGCACTTGAGTTTTTGATCTTAGCCATTCGATGGGTGTAAGATGAAATCTCAGGGTTGTTTTAATTTACACCTTCCAGAGGACTAAAGATGTTGAGCATTCCTTCAAGTGTTTCTCTGCCATTTGATATTTCTCTACAGAGAATTCTCTGTTTATCACTGTACTCCATTTTTTTAATTGGATTACTTGCTTTGTTGCTTTTTAACTTTAGTTCTTTATGTATTCTGGATATTAGCCTGGCTGTCAGAGCCTTTCCCAGTCTGTAGGCTGTTGTTTTGTTCTGACAACAATGCCCTTTGCTTTGCAGAAGCTTTTTATTTTCATGAGTTCCCATTCATTGATTGTTTCTCTTAGAGACTGTGCTGTTGGTGTTCTGTTCAGGAAGTTGTCTCCTGTGCCAATGAGTGCTAGGCTCTTCCCCAAATTTTATTCTAAGCAATTTAGTGTTTCTGATTTGATGTTGAGGTCTTTAACCCACTTGGACCTTAGTTTTTTGCTGGGTGAAAAATATGGATCTATTTACATTTTTCTACATGTAGACATCCAGTTTGCTAGTCTTTGAACTCTGTTGAACACCTGTGTGTGATTTGATTTCCTACATTACTTATTATAGTTCATTATTGCTATAATGATCATTATAAGTTTAAAGCATATGCTTAATTCTTTACCCTGGCTCCTGAGAAGGCAAGCCTGTACTTACAATCTTCTTTGGCCAGAGCTAATATTTTGGCAGTATTGTTCAGTATTGTAAACTCTACCCAAAAAATAAATTCCATTTTGTCTGAAGATAGCATTCAAAGCAGTTGATGCTTAAATATCTGTTTACTTTTATAGTTTGTTATGGACTTAGATCTTGTAACCATGTTAATTCTTCAGTTATCCATGCATTTCTGCAGACATTATCACAACAATGTGCATTTTCCCTTGAATTTTTTTTTCTAATAAGTTTTTGGTTAGTTTCCCAGCTGCTTCACAAAGTCTGAAGACTAGGTTTTCTGTCCCTGTTCTATGTGATACTATGTTTTTATGACGTTTCTGAATGGTATAACTTAGCCCTAGCAACTGCAGACAGTTACTTGATTTTTCAGGACAAGGATCTATCTAATTAGCTTTATGAAGCTAGCAACATGGACAACTATTTGATGCATTTCTTATAACTGTAGTACATTTTATACAGAAATTCTTCTCATACTTTAATTCCTTATCATGTTTCAGGTAGGGTGTATTTTATGCTATATTAGTTACATTAACACATACATTTGTTTCAGCCTTCACCAGAACTTTCCTTCTAACCTTAAACTTGGTTTGATTTTGTTTTGATAGTTTGAAACATACAAAAAGTTGCTCATTTGAAATATATGTCCTTCCTTGATTACTATGAAATTCTTTTGCAAAGTCCTGCTTTGGTTGTGTTTCATGGGATATATATATATATATATATATATATATATACATATATATTGTATATATACATATATATGTGTATATATATTCTTATTACATATAAGAATAGGTATATATTCTTATTACTATGTATCCATATTAATTATTAAGTTACTGAAAAGTAAAGTCTTTTATTTTAATGGTTTGTATAATTAGTAAAGTTTTCTTGGTTGGATTTGCAGTTTTTTTGCCATATGGTTAGGGAATGTCTTAGGATTTCTAATGCTGTGATGCAACACTGTGGCCAAAGCAAGTTGCGGAGGAAAAGGTTTATTCAGCTTATACTTCCGTATCACTGTTCATCATCAAAGAAAGCTGAGACAGGAAATCAAACAGGGAAGAAACATAGAGGCAGGAGCTGATGTAGTGGCTATGGAGAAGTGCTACATACTGTCTTGCTCTGCATGCCCTCCTCACCCTGCTTTCTTATGGAACCAAGGACTACTAGTACACAGATGTCACCACCCACAGTAGGCTGGGCACTCCCCCATTAATCACTCATTTAGAAAATTCCCCTATAGCCTGATCTTAGTTATAGAGGCAGTTGCTCAACTGAAGTTTCCCCATTCCAAATAACTCTCGCGTGCGTTGAGTTGACATAGACATAGTGAGGACAAAAAACTTTCTAAATTTCACTTCATTGTTTCTGAAATGTTGAAATTTGTTTTGTGACTTATCCAGCATTACATATACTGTAGAGAGAAATATATAAGTTCCATAGATGAAAGGGTTTTTCTGATAAGCATTTATAAGGCTATTTATTCTAGGGTTCAATTCAGTTTTGCTATTTAGTATTGATATTGCATTCCACCCACATGATTCATTTATTGCTGAAAATAGAAAATAGAAAATACATCACAGTGATTTTTTTCATTTGGGGTTCATTAACTTCTTGATATCTGGTAGAACAACTATAGTGGGCATGTAGAATTTTAGAATTATATCCTCTACATGGACTTACTCTTTAACCATCATATAATGTTATGGCAGTAAAATCTTTGTTTATCAAAAAGATTTTATTCATTTTATGAATCAATTATTATATTAGATGTCCTCTGGGTCACTTTTATTTTTTTACCTTAATTATACTTTATTCACTTTGTATCCCAGCTGTAGCTCCCTCCTTCATTCCCTCCCAATCCCATCCTTCCTCCCTCAACTCCTCCCAAGCCCCTCTCCCAGTCCACTGATAGGGGAGGTTCTCCTTCCCTTCTATCTGAACCTAGCTTATCAGATATCATCAGTACTGGCTGCATTGTCCTCCTCTGTGGCCTGGCAAGGATACTCACCCTCAGGGGGATGTGGTCAAAGAGCCAGCCACTGAGTTCATGTCAGAGACAGTCCCTGTTTCCATTACTAGGGAATTCACTTGGATACTGAGCTGCCATGGGCTACATTTGAGCAGGGGTTCTAGGTTATATCCATGAATGGTCCTTGGTTGGAGTATCACTTTTTAAAAGCACGTACTCACTATGTAGCTGTGGCTGGCCTGGAAGTTGCTATGTAGAACAAGTTGAACTTGATCTCACTGAGAACTTCATGCCTCTGACTTCTAATGGGATTAAAGTTATGTACCATTATGCCTAACAAAAAACACTTTTTCTTTATAATATGTGATTTTTAGTGTAATGCAAGTGCTTTATTAATATACTAATAAGAAAATAATGAGAAGAAAATATCTATACATGATCAGTGTAGGTGAAATCCCCATCTAGTCTTCCTCCATTTCCCTATTCTTCTCTTTCCACAGAACGCTCTCTGGACTGAAGTCCATATTCTGCGATATAGTCATGATTATGATTTATTCATTGTGGGATTTCCTTTGCATTCGTTAATTTATATCTTCTTTTAGCTGAAGTTATAGCATGACACAGTTTATATATATACATATATATGTATATATATATATAGATATATATATATAGATATATATATATATACTTTTTAAATTTTCCATTCAGTCTATCTATTTTTCAATTGAAACTTTCAATTAATTTTTATTTGTTGCATTTATTAATAGGCATGATTATATGTAAGTCACAATTTACTGTTGTTTTGTTTTTAATTTTCATTGTAGATCCCTGAATTTATTCCTTCATGTCATGTATTCTCCATTAGTGATTAAGAACATTATGCTTTTCTTTCTAGTGTATTCTTTTAAATGATTTACTTACTCATTTATTACAGTGCATTAATGTTTTGTCTGTGTGTATGTACATAGGAGGGTGTCAGATCCCCTGGAACTGAAGTAAAAGACAATTGTGAACTGCCGTGTTGGTACTGGGAATTGAACCGAAGTCCTCTACAAGAGTAACCTGTGCTCTTAACCTCTGAGCCAACTCTTGTGTATTATGTTTATTTTTATATTGTCTATTACATTTTTATATTTTGTATACAATGAAAATTACACACTTCAGGAGCTCCTTGATTTTATTACCCCACTACCAAGGATGAAGTGCTCTCTCTCTGTGTGTCTTAATGAAGAGAAAACATCTATTTTGGCTCATAGTTTCGGAGGATTTATTCATAGTTGTTTGACTTCATTGCTACAATGGATGAAAAAGCGTGGGTTGGAGTAAGCATGTGGCAAAAGCATGTTTACCCCATGGTCTTGGCATAAAAGAGGAAGAAAGTGAGTCCGTACAATCCCCTTCAAGCATATGCCCTCAATGCCATAATACCTCCTTCCCAGACCCCACCGCCTCCTAACAGTCTCCTGGCACCTACTGAGATTTTCCCCTAGCCTTCTTTATTCCTTTTCCTTAATCTCTAATAAAGTTGGATCTGAGATTCAAAATAAAGACTTACAAAACCTTTTTTATTATAGTCATTTGGTGAGCATCTACAGGTGAAAATCAGTTATAAAGGCCATACATAAGAGCAGGGAATCTTATGATAGAAAGGGGAGATAAGAAGACATGGAGGGGACTGGAGCCCCACAAGGACAGCAATGGAACCAAAAATATCTGGAAAAAGGTGTCTTTTCTGAGAATGATACTCCAACCAAAGACCATTCATGGAGAAAACCTAGAAACCCTGCACAGATGTAGCCCATGACTGCTCAGTCTCCAAGTGGGTAAGGGGAACAGGTACTCTCTCTGACATGAGTTCAGTGCTGGCTCTTGGATCACCTCCCTTGAAGTGGACGCAGCCTTACCAGGCCACAGAGGAAGACAATGCAGCCAGTCCTGATGAGACCTGATAGGCTGGGTCACGGGAGAAAGACCTCCACCATCAGTGGACTGGGGAAGGGATTGGGAGAAGAAAAAGAAGGGAGGGCAGGATTGGGAGGGGATAAGGAAGGGGGCTGCAACTGGGATACAAAATGAAAAAATTGCAACAAATACAAAAAAAAATTAAAAAATAAGAAAAACAGAAGAGCTTCAGATTCTCAGACAGAAATTTTAGAAACTGGAAGGGTGGGGCTTGGAATTATTTTTTTTAAAGTTCTAAAATGTATCAAATAATGAACCAGAGTACTCTACCCAGAAACAGTATTTGGCATAATAGATGGGGAAAGAACAGCTTTACTCTGATAAAAATATACTAAGGGAATGCATGGATACTAAGCCAGCAGCGTAAAAGAAAAACAATCTTGAAACAATCTTGGGACTTATACATATCCATTAGGCTATAGAAGAGAATAGCACACACTACAATAGTAAATAAGCATTAGGAAAACAACAAACACCACAAAATCACCAAAACAACAAGACTTAGTATGCACTTTTTCACTAATAACTCTGAGTAATAATATTCTCAATTCCTTAATCAAGATATCAAAATTAATATATTAGGTTAAAAATGAGAAAGCTATACTTATTCTGTCCAAGAACCTACACCATAAAAGGTAGACTCTACCTTTGTGTGAAAGCACTGAAAGCAGTATTTCAAGAAAACAGAGCTGGAAACAACTGTTGCTGTTCTAATATCTTACAAAACTGACTGCTAACAAAAGCTAGTAAGAGTAGCTAAAGAAGATCATCTCATCCAAAATAAAAGCCGTTAAAACAACATGATTCTAAACTTGTACCCACTGATCACAGTTTTACCCAGTTCATAAAACATAAATATGAGAAAACACATATTTATTTCAGAACACTAATACTGAGTGACTTCAATATCCCACTGTCTTCAAATTGTTTAAAAGTAAATCAGAACAAAAGTATTTGCAGTAAGAAAATACAACCTAAATCTGCTCTATGGCTTCTTGTGGCAGCCCATCAGAAAGAAAGAAAAGAAAGAAAGAAAGAAAGAAAGAAAGAAAGAAAGAAAGAAAGAAAGAAAGAAAGAAAGAAAGAAAGAGAGAGAGAGAGAAAGGAAGGAAGAAGGAACGAAAGAAAAACATTTTGCTTTTTGTCTGCTTACCCTCAGTTTCCTTGACAAGTTTATTTACTCATCTCTCCTGTTGTGGAGGTATTTCCTTACTGCTATTAGAAGCTACTTCTTTGACATAACACCATAGACTGAAGGTGAACAGCTTGTTAGGTATTCCCTGAGATTCCAGGACCAGCCTGAGACAGCTAAGGTGTGGACTGAATAACTTACCAGATTCTTGGTTTTTCTACTTGGATATACCAATTTTTAGAGTGCTAAGACAGTAGCCTGTAAGGCACTCTAACAATTCACAGACACACACCCCCATAGACACACACACGCATAGACACACACACGCACAGACACACACACTTTGATTCTGTTAGTTCTGTGCATTTAGAAAAACTTGACTAATGTAATAACTCTTTATATATCAAAAAGTTAGGTAAATCACAGCCAGACATTGGAAAAAAGTATAGAGAGTCTTGTGGAATAGCTAGCGGTAGGGGAGGGAAGATAGAAGGACCTACAGGTGACAGAAACTCCACAAGAAGACCAACAGAGCCAAATAATCAAGTCCCAGAGGGGTTTGCAGATCCTGAAGCTCCCAGTCAAAGACCATGCCTGGACTGGACCTAGGCTCCCTGCGCAGATGTAGATAATGGGCAGCTCAGGCTTCATGTGGTTCCCCAATAAGGGAAGCAGAGCTGTCTCCAAACAAGGACTCTATTGCCTGCTTTTTGATCACATCCTCCCTAGAGGGGCTGCCTTGTCAAACCACAGGGGAATAGGATGGCCTCAATCCTGATGTGATTTAATGAGCTGGGGTGTGTTGTGGGGGTGTTCCCCTCTTCTGAGAAATAAGGGATGGAAGACAGGAAAGAGAGAGAGATGATGGGACTGGGAGAATGTAAAAATTGTAAGGAACCTTTGATGCTTTACAAAGCAACCTTGGTGTTTCTTATTTTTCTGCTTTGATGGTAGGGGTTTATCATATAAACTATTCTTTTTTCATTTTTTCAAATTTATTTATTTTTATTAATTGCAGTTTATTCGCTTTGTATCCCAGCTGTAGACCCCTCCTTCATCCCCTGCCAATTCCACCTCCCTTTCTCATCTCCTCCCATACCCTTCCTCAAGTCCACAGATAAAGGAGGTCTTCCTCCCTTTCCTTCTGACACTAGCCTATCAGGTCTCATCAGGATTGGCTGCATTGTCTTCCTCTCTGGCCTGGTAAGGCTGCTCCCTCTTCAGAGGAAGATGATCAAAGAGCCAACCACTGAGTTCATGTCAGAAATAGTCCTTGTTCCCATTACTAGGGAACCCACTGGGAGACTGAGGAGCCATGGGCTACATCTGTGCAGGGGTTATAAGTTATCTCCATGGAAGGTCTTTGGTTGAGTGATCTTTCAAACTATGTGCCTGCTCTGCCACTGTCGAATCTCAGGTGTGTGTATATTTTCTATTCTATTATTATCCCAGACTTTTGAGATTCCTATTCCTTCTTTTTCCATTCTTAATTAACATTGGTTCTTCCAATGACTTGATTCCTCCTATTTAATTCTTGATACTGATACCTTCTGTTATAGTTTTGGATTTTGCTAAGTCTACATCAAGCTTAGAAATGTTTATTTGCTTTTAAATTTCTTTTACTAATTATGTTTTTCTGTAATAATACTGCGCTGCTTGAGTATGTTCAGAATGCAGACCTTTAAAACTTCCTGTTTGTGAGTTTTACCTTTTGATTAATATCTGGTTATCTATTGGCATATTGTTTTGGTTATTAGATTTTGATTGTGATTTCTTGAAAGCCTTTAATGCTTATTTGTGACATTATGACAGAATTGAAAAGTTAACCATTTTTCTTTGAATTCTTAATCTAAGTTTATATGTGCCTGCTTCACAGAAATTCTTCAGAAGCTGTTAATTTTTCTGAGCCTATAGCCACTAATCCTCTTTCAGTGCAAGATAGTGATCAAGTTCATCTGTGCTTAGTGTTTTGTCAGTCTCTTAAGGTAGAAGGAGATCACACTTAGGCTTCAACAAAAATTCAGCTGCTATGTTACTCTAAAATTTAACCTAGAGAATATGTGAGGGAGAGTAATCTGTTACCACACTCATCTATTTGTGCCTTCGGAAGGCCAGGATTCCTCATCCACACCATCAGCCACTGTGGCAATTCTGACTGGCTCTCTTCAGAACTTCTTTACATGGGCCAGCTCTGAGCTCCTAAGATAGCTTTCCTTCTGTGAATCCTTTCACAACATGAAACATCCTGATGGCACCGTATCTAAGACTACAATGCCCTTCTGGAAGCACAAGGAAACACACTCATCTGAGCTACCCACTCCTGTGTGCATTCACGGCACAAGAACACAACTGTTACCCATTGGTGACCCTCCACAAGAGAGGGGCAATCAAGCAGAGCACATGTCTTCTGCTGGCACTGGGATACCTTGGTTAAGGTTTGTTGCTGTGATAAAATAGCGTGAACAAAATCATCACGGGGAGGTAAAGGATTGTTTAATATTCCAACTTAGAGACCATCATCCAGGGAAGTCAGGGCAGAAAGTCACAGCAGAAAACTGAAGGCAGGATCTGAGGCCTTGGAGGGACACTGATTACTGTCATGATGATTTGCTCAGTTTGTTTTCTTATAGTACTGAGCACTACCAGCCCTGTGTTGGCATGGCCCACATTGTGCTGGGCTCTCCAAAATCAACCATCAATCAATAACATGCAACACAGGCTTGGCCATGGGCCAATCTGATGAGGGCCTTTTGTCAATCGAGCCTTATTCTTTCAAAATGATTCCAGTGTGTGCTAAGTTGACATTAAACTAGCCAGCACAAAGCCATTCTAGACTTCTCCTTATAGAAACCTGAGTATAAAAGTGATTGAACTCTCCTTATTATATTTCACAAGCTCAGAGCAGTTTCAGGTAAAATCTGATATTTGCTACTCTATTAATATCCCCAATGCTAAGTTAAGTTGGTACAAAACCACATACTTGTAGATATCCATATATTCTTGAGGTAAATGTAAATCAGGTTCACTTTCAGGTTGGCACAAATTTGAAAAAACAAGTCATATTTGTTCTACTGATGTGCACATTTCGACCTGATTCTGTGGCAGGAAGAGTGTTATATCTGTCATATTTGGAGTGCATATGGGCCTGCTGATATTTGGAGCTTGGTCACCATGACTTAACTGTTTCTGAGCTCTTAGACCAAGTCCTCCACTGCTTTTCATGCCTTACTACACAGTAAATAAGGTCTTGATTACCACTCTTACCTTGAGGTTTTGACAGTAAGGTAAATGCAATGTCTTTGTTATCTATTAAGGTTTCTTTTTTAAAATTTTAACATTTTTATTTTATATTAATCACGGGTTATATACTTTGTATCCCAGCTGTAGCCCCTTCCCCCATTCCTTCCCTATCCCACCCTTCCCTCTCATCTCTTCCCTGCCCCTTTCCAAGTCCACTGATAGGGGAGGACCTCCTCCCCTTCTGTCTAACTCTAGCTTATCAGGTCTCATCAGGAATGGCTGCAATGTCCTCTTCTGTGGCCTAGCAAGGCTGCTCCTCCTTCAGGGGGTGGGGAGGTCGAGGAGCCAGCCATTGAGTTCATGTCCAAAATAGTTAAGGTTTCCTTAGTTCAGTTTGGCAACAGAGTCTTTAGTTCTGCATTGTGGAACTTTATTTATCATTAGTATTTAGCATGGTAGAATTGATGTTATATTTCAAATTTCAGACCTGGGCTTAAATATTTCTTTGATTAGAGTAGACATGCTATTCAGAGCAGGGGAAGGGTGATGTGAATCCATCCTTCATTGTCTTCTTCAGAGCATCTTTTCTTTCCTTATTCTAAAGTAACTACCATCCCTTACCTCATCTCCACAGCTCATAGAATGGTAGCTTGTTGTACAATTATCTATTTAAAATGCTTTATGCCTGGAAACTACTGGTAGAGGATCATTTACACATTTATTTTGTTTCTGTTTTATTTCTTCATACTTTACTGATGAAATAGTATATCTTTTTAGCTATAGGATTTTTTATGATGAAACCAGACTGTTTCTAGTGGATACCACGTATGTGATGAGACCCTTTCTCTTGATAGTTTCATAATTTAGGCAGCATTTGTTTTCCTGTTGCCTGTTTAGTGTGTCTCTTTTTAAGTCTATTTTGGCTTGTCTTATTTGGAATTGATTGTGTTTACCTTCAGATTTGGGAAATTATACTTACTTTTTTAAAATAATTATTTTTACATTATCCTTTTCTCTCTCTACCTCTTCTATAATGTGTGTATTGGTTGACTAAGTGGCTTCTTTTCATATCAGAACTGTTTATGTTTCTTCATCATTTTTATTCTTGGCTTTCTTTATGTTGCTCAGACTCACTAATTTCAAATAACTTATACTCATTCTGCTGAGTCTTTCTTCACCTTGTTTCCAGCCTTACATTGCTTACTCAGTGAAGTTTGCAATTCAATTACAGCATTTTCAAATTCCCTTTTGCATATTTACTAATTGTTATGGTATTGCTATAGATTTATTTTATTTTGAAACACTTTCTGAACTCATTAGGGTACCATTTTTTGCTCTATTTCTATTTTATGCTTAAAGCCTTTGTTTTGTTCAACATTTGTAATATAACCAGTAACACATTACTTGAGAAACTCTTTATGAAGATGTTTATTAAAGATGCGTGAATCCTTGTCTCTTTAGCTGACTTACACTATCCTTTGTTGAGAAACTGCACTTAGATCAAACTGGAGAAGGTTCCACCAAGTCTTTTTCAGCAGGTCCTGATTTTTCTATAATAACCTGAGAAGAAGGAATATGAAAAATATTATTTATTTTGGAGAAGAGGTAGTTGTTTTGATGGTGTCTTAGGTTAAGTCTTATTGTTTGTTTTTACATGTTTCCTGTGTTGCATGAACTGTGTGGGGGGTGGGTGCAGGCACAACTCTTTTTCTGATTCTTTAAAGTTGATTTCAAATGCCTTTTAACCACAATTATTTACCCTGGACTCTTCTCAGATCTGTAGCTCTCCGTTTTACTTCTCTACTAATAATATTGTGCCACTAGAAATATGGATTTATGGTCATCTTGGGTTTTCATATATCATGATACACATCACTACCTTCACAGCTTCAGTCCTGGAACTTGGATTATTCTGAAATTCAAGTATGATCTCCAAAGAGGATGTAAAATTTTCTAAGCACTTGAGAGGCACAAAAACAAATAAAAATCATCAAACTATTTCTCCAAAGTCCTTTGGCCAGGCAAAGAATTAATAACATATTGAGTTTAAAAGGACAGGGAGTATTCTGATTGCCTCTTTCTACTTTTCCTTAAAACATACCAAATAAGAGTACATATACAATGGATCTAGATACACATGGCAGTAACCTTTTGAGTGTCTTAGAACTACAGGTTTCTTTACAAACATTGCTTATTACTCAATATTGGATTGAGATGACATTTATTTTTACTCATGTGGTGATGTATGATAACAGAGTTATGTTTATCACACATTCTGGAGTCAAGAAGATTTAACACAATAGATCAATCTACCCTAGATTTATTGTACTTCTTTTTGATTGGAAAATAAATAGGACTCCATTTGCTGACTAAATGAAATAAGTTATGTTTGAGTGAACATTATATATTAATGTATTTGGAAATTAAAAATATTTTTATAGATTAATTAGGTAGAAAGGTAGTTAAGACTATGATTGCGATAAATCTTTGTTTCTATTGCTGCATAGTTGTTTTTAAAATAATACATAATACAATCACCCTAATAGAAATAACTAAACATAAAACTTTGAAATTCATGTATTAAACAGTAAGGTATTATGCTTCAATATGGAAGGGTGGCCAAAACCATCAATTCTAGTTTTTCTCTTCCTGCTTTAAATACTGATAAAGAGATAATCTGAAAGCTTCAGAGAAAAAAATGGAAAATTTAATCTTGTTTAGCCTCAAATCTGACCAAGAAGATATCTGTGAAATACACCTGTGCTCCTACGTTTTCCGGACGTCCTTTAAACTATTTACACTAGTTATATGAGTGACTTTCATTGTGGTATTCTCTTGTTTCTTTTAACTGATGTTTGAATATTATAGATTTATTTTCAAATCAGTGCATTTTTCAATGATTTCCTTAAGCATGATCAACTCAAAATTGTGGTTTGTATAATTTACTCTGAGTTCTGTATACTACATAACAAAGACCACTCAAAACCTAGACAAACAGCAAGTGGCTTCTAACTGAGAGCACTAAAAAATTCTTTAACATTCAAATATGTAATGGTTGTGTTTTAGACACACACATTGCTATTGTGTGCAAATAATGCATCAAATTTAATTTTAACATTAAATGCCAAGTTACACATTTTAAGCGTTGACTTTTTTTTTTTACAATTTTTTTTTTATTTATTTTTATATCAATCACAGGTTAGGTACTTTGCATCCCAGGCGTAGCCTCCTCCCTCATTCCCTCCCACCCTCCCACTCCCTCCCTCATCTCCCTCCTCCCCACCCCCTCTAAGTCCAACAACAGGGGAGGACCAAGCATTGACATTTTTAAACATTATCATTTTCTTTAATTTGAAACTATTTGAATAGCCTTTTTGGAAAACTATAACTGTTTGAATAATATAACAGCGCTGTCCCAGTACTGTTAAATTAAATAACACTGCATGGTTTTTCCTTTCCTCCAATTCTCAGGTGTTTAACAGGAATAAAAAGGGAGATTGAAAATTTTATGTTTTATATATTTTCTATATTATTTTCAAAGCTAACTGTATGGACAATCTTAGCTTTAAAATATAAACCAGTGTAGTTAATCTTTACTGGGTACTAGTAAAAGAAAGCCAAAATGTACTGAGGAACAACTTGATGGCCACTATATATAACATATATATTCACAAGATAATTTCATAACAATGTCCATAAAACAATACGCTATCCAGTAAGTCACCTTTGCAAGGGAGTTATGTGAAATGTTTGGGAATTATATCCTAGAAGATTTATCCACTGTCATAGTCTGGTTATCAGGATGCAGGGAGGTATTTCACTGGTGAAAACAAAGATGTATAAACTGTATCGTGTAACGATAAAGCATGCGAATGTTTCCAAATGAGCAGAACATTGTGGATTCTGTGGACCCCTTACTCGTGCTGGGTGATGTGATGGTACTTTTAAATGTATCACAAGAATTTAGTCAGGCCACAGTTCTTTGCTGTGTTCCCTCTGAAATCTGATAAATCCTTTTTGTTTTTATTTTTTGAATTCCAAGTTGCCCCAGTTAATTTTTGGAGTGCAAAATCAGAACACATAACAGTAAAGAAAATTGCTGTGGATCCACCAGGAAAAATCCATGTTGCAACATTAGTGTTACGTCTAAATCTGGGCTAAATGATGACTCTGTTATCCAAAAAGAAACTTGGGTAGATAAAGAGTTATTGTACAAACAGAATCAAAACATTTCATTCCCTATTTTCAGACTTTTAAAGTAGAGGGCAAATTTACGTTGCATTGAGAGAACTTATATCTTCAACAAATAATTCACTTTTACAACCAAAATAGATTAAATGATTCTAAATCATTAAAAGTGTTGTTGTAAAGAGATGATACAAATTAATTCATATGCATTCAGTGTTTCAGAAGCTCTGAGCATTTATTACTGCCATAGTTATGCGCTGTGTTGTTCACTGAAATGACAGGAGCATTTTATCTCAAGCACTTAGAGAAAAATTCATTTAAAACACATTTATTAGATATTTTACCCAAAATACAGAACGTTAATAATGCATGCAATGATTTTTATAATAAATGGTAGCTAATAAAGAAGAATTCAAAAGATTTTACAGAAAATGACTAAAACAATATCTTTCTTTAAGATTCTGGTAGAAGAATTTCAAAGTCTTTATGGGGATTTCTTCTTTTACAGTTAATGACTGTTTGCATTTAACTAAAAGAACAAAAAGGTTGACAGAGATTTGGCCCAACCCTTTTATTGTGTGTGGGTCTGATGTTCACTTTTCTGTCCTTGTTGTTGGCTTGATTTTTTAACAACATTAAAAAACAAACAGCATTACCTGAAAAAACAACAACAAATACAGTTATTTAATCGCAAACTCACAGGCCATTCAGGATTTTGAAAAGTCCAAATGGCTTTGTGAATTTCCTAGTGAGATTAAGTGATATTTGATTGCCCTACATCAAGGAGTAGGCTGACTGTCTATGACCTGAAATGTACTATGAGAAGTAAGATTGATCTTTAAAATGACTCAAAGAATATGTCCTTTGAATAGCTCCATAACAGGGCAATTTTATTTTAAATAAAGAGTTTTGGTAAATATCTGTGTATAGGCAGAACTGAATTCACAATATTTCTTACTTTCACTTTTTATAAAATAAGCAAGAACTATTAAACTCCTTCATCATCAAGGGCAATCAGACAAGCCACAGGGCTTTAAACCATAAAAGATGATATGTACTTCTCAGCTCCCAAGAGATTTACCGCACATAAAACGACTTTTACAATTGTGGATGAGATTGCCCTTCAGTCTTGGACATACCCTATTCCTTACGGTCATTAAAAGTTATTGAGTTAACTGTTCATTATATGGTTTAATCTACGCTTTTACTTTTTGCTCTGTTTTTAGGAGAGCTGAAATAGTTAGGGAAAAATAAGAACTCTGCTGAAACTTTCAAAATGTTTGAGGTTAAACTTCATTGTAAATGTGGCTAAAATTTCGAGGTTACAGGGATTAAATCTAATCTGCTTGTATTCTAGATTTACTGCCAATATCTCAACTGATCTGTTCTTGTCTAGATTACTTCCTCTAATGCTGTTTTGTTTTTTTAAAGCAGTTTCTAATTTAAATGTAGTCTAATAATATAATTATTTTATTTTGTATATATTGCTTCATGTACTCTTACTCATATGTATTTTTTTAATTTATTTATTTTTATATCAAGCACAGGTTAGGTACTTTGAATCCCAGGCGTAGCCCCCTCCCTCATTCCCTCCTACCCTCCCACTCCCTCCCTCATCTCCCTCCTCCCCGCCCCCTCCAAGTCCACCAACAGGGGAGGACCTCCTCCCCTTCTATCCAACCCCAGCTTATCCTGTCTACTCATATGTATTTTTATCATTAATTGGGAATATACTCTGATGTAAATATGCAAGCAAAATACTAGAGAATAATATTATACATAAGGCAGGGATGTATCTAATATACAATAAAATCAAGCACTAGGTGTTTATTTTATGTTTATGTCAATAATCCACTTAAAATCGATTAACAGCATTGGATTTTGTGTAGGATGGAGTCAAGCTTCATTGATGTAAATTCTTCACAAGGATATACTAAAAGTAGAGTAAACAAACACATAACATTAAGATGCAGCCTACCTCGAAGAAAATATGTAAATGTTAAGGATGAACATGTGTTCTAGATAGCGTATTTGTTATGTTTAACTGATCAGAAAAAAGGAACTGGAATTTCTGTGGTACGGCTGGAAAACAATCACACAGTGTCTAGTTAATTAAACAAAAATAATGTCCCAAATGATTAAACTGTCTACTTGGTGCTTAAAGTAGTCATGGCTTCTGAAACTACTTCTTTTAAATTCTGGTTCTCTGAAATGGAGAAGGTATATGGGATTACATATCTTTTCACTAGTTGCATTTGCTACATACTGCAATTTAAGCTGTAAGTCAACCCATACTAATCAGCTGGGTGTTGAGGACTCTTCTGCTTCTTGTTTCTCTCATATTTGTTTAGGTTACCATTTCCGTAACTGCTTGAAATTTTATCTCTTTGTTTTTCTTAATGTTGCAAGTTTTATTTTGGCCATTTTCAATCCATTTTGTGCTCTGTCTCTCATAACAGTCACCTGATAACTCATTAAAGAAAGTTTTTTAATAAAACAATTTGCCAAGGCACAATTATATAATGTGGATCATTAAGTGAATATTTGTCTTTACTCTCTAACATTCACCTATCTATATCCATATCTGTCATCATCATTATTATTTATTACCCATTTATGTATCTAACATTTTTCCATGTGTATACATTTGAATATATCAAATTCAGTTTTTTTTCTCTTTTGTATGGACTTTTGGTTTCCAAATGGCTATTAATTGAAGTCATTATAACAAACCTTTCTTAGTAGTGTTAGAAAGGTTTGTATTTTACCTTTATATATTTGTATGTTTATGTGTCGGTGTGTCCTTATGCATACATGTGTGTGTGTGTGTGTGTGTGTGTGTGCGTTTGTGTGTGTGCATGCATATGCTCATTCCATATGTGTGTGAGTGTCTACAGCAGAAGGCATTCAATTCTTCAGATCTGGGGTACAGGTAGTCATGAGCTGTCTGGAGTAGGTGTTGGAAGTAAAAACTAGTCCTTTGGAAGAACAGAAAGTGTGTTTAACCACTGAGACATATCTCTAACCCATGGCCCATTTATTTTTCCTTAACCTGGATAAAAAGATGTTGTAGTTCCAAAGATAAATGTACATTTAAGCTTAAGAGTTAGCTTTTACTTGTGAGTTAATATGATTTTATTTGCTGCTTAACTAATCATTTCAGTTAACTGTCAGAAATTTTGAACGTATTTTTCTGAATTTATTCATATAAGTTCTTTTTCAATTTTATGAAATTAGACTCATTCTTTTTATTAATAATAATTTAATTATATTAATTAATTAAAATATTAATTATAATTAATAATTTTTTATTAATTACAGTTTACACACTTTGTATCCCAACTGTAGCCCCCTTTCTTGCCACCTCCCAATCTCAATTGAAGTTGCTTGTGATCTTTTACATATTATTAGATCTGATTTCACCCATACTTGATTCAATAATATTTTTCTCTATATTTTTGAGAATTCTAAAAGAGGTTGAAGCAAGTTAATAAAAACTCTGAAATGGCTCCATTGTCCATGGTGATAACTTGTCCAGATTTCCTAGTCTAATTTTGCTGAGATGATGATCGTATTCTTTCCTTTCTATATATACATCTTTCTAGACAGTATACCATATTTTGCTTTTTGTTGTTGTTTCACATGTATTAATAAAATATTTAAGTTTGGTTTGGTATTTTTGTTTCTTATTTGGCTTTTCTTTCTGTATTTCTATTAGATGCTGTTAGACAACTTTCCTGGGCACATGTAAGAAAACATCTACTTCACTCAGATTGGGAGGTTTCAAAAGATCACTGAAAGGATGGCAATCAAATTTAGCTCAGGGAGCCGACAAGTTTAAGGCTTTCCTTCAAGAGAATGGAGGACTTACAGGTAACTATGCCACATTCAAGTCCCCTGGGCTACTGCACTACTGTGAGGAATACCAATAGATGCAATCTCATGAAGGACTGCAATATTTGCAGGTGATCACAGATATCCTGATTTGACTCTTTCAACTAAGAACATTGTGTCAAAATAGGCTATTCCCTCGTGTGTGTGTGTGTGTGTGTGTGTGTGTGTTTGGCTTTTTTTGAAGATAGGGTTTCTCTGTGTAGCTTCAGCTGTCCTGGATTCACTTGTAGGCGAGGCTGGCCTCGAACTCACAGAGATCCACCTGCCTCCGCCTCCCTGAGTGCTGGGTCTGTACCACTATGCCCACCTGTTATTATTACTTTTAAGTATCTGTTTTGTTGTCTTTAGAGAGAGTTGCGCTAACTTAGTCCTCACGTATAAACTGATAATAATAGATTATTTCAAGATATGAATGATATTACATTCTATTATTTAACTACTGTGTCTGATTGTAATCATCACTCAATAAATATTTATGCCATTTAATAGAGGAACTCTTGGAAAATACTTGATATACATTATTGCAATATATGTTTTAATGTAGGCAAGCACAATGACTAAATATTTTAGAAAGTATTTTGAGTATGTAATGCAGTTGCTTAAATGCTTAGTTTAAATATTTGAAAAGGGACACTGAGCAGATAAAATCAATTACTTGTGAAAAATAACTTCCTCTCTGTGGGAGGAGCAACCTAGCTACACCACAGAGGAGGACACTGTAGCCATTCCTGGTGAGACCTGATGAACTAGGATCAGATGTAACAGGAGGAGGACCTCCCCTATCAGTGGTCTTGGAGAGGGGCAGGGAGGAGATGAGGGAGGGAGGATAGGATTGGGAGGAGATGAGGTAGGTGCTACAGCTGGGATGAAAAGTAAATAAACTGTAATTAGTATAAAAACAAAAATTTAGTAAAAAAGAAGTTAAAAAGAAACTCAATGAGCCTTTATAAATATTTTCAAAATATTCATGACTCTCACAGGTCATTAATCAATTTAGATTACATAGTATATAGATAAGTATTTAGGTACAAGAAAATATTTCTATGAAATAAAATATAGTAGCAAGAGATAACTGATACAAGGAACTGTAAAATTTGCTAAATGAATGATTAATTAAAATAGTTTTACCCAAGTATCAAGTATATCATAATGATAATTATTTCAGATGAAATCAGATTTAAATTAAGAAGTCAGAAATTAAGTTTAAATTAGGTATGTGTGATTTAGTGACTTTCACTAAATTCATAAAAAAGTAATAAAAATTAACACAGGCAACTTGCTTTCAAGAACTCTCCCTAATATAGGAAATTATTTCTTTACTTTTAAATAAGCTATACATTTGTGTACCTTCAGAAAGAAAGTCCGTTGAGATATTTTATTTCATATATGTATATAATTAATATATTAATACTCGTGAACATTTATAAACTTATTTATGTATCAATATTGATTCCATATCTTTTCTTGTTGGAAACTATTAATGACATCTTATAATCTATTTATCATATATACTATGCATATAAATAATTTATACTAAACTATGTGTAAGTCCACCAACCATATAAATTTATTCATTTATTTATTTATTTATTTATTTTAGTTATTAAGTAATCTGCAGTTCTATTAATACAGTCAGTTACAAAAATATTAGTGGCAGGGTATGGTTGAAAAGTAACATTCTTTTTGCTTTGTAAAGTTGCTTACACAAAACTTTTCATGGATGCATAAGTCCAAAGTAAGAAAAAATGAGAGGTTATGTAGGACCCTAGGAAATACCTTGTCATTTCCATTAAAATTAACTTCCTCATCTCATTACACAGAGCAAAGTCATTAGAGCTTAGGATTCTGAGTATTCCAAGGTGGAAAGAAAGGAAACAGGAACATAAAGAGTTATCATCTGTATTTCAGCTTAATAAAGAGAAAACAAAGAAAATCCATCCCATGAAACCTAAAAGAGAATAGGCTGCTCTTGCACACACTATTTTTTAATCAAATCCATTTTCCTTACTCAGTATTGTAATGAAGAAAAGAAGAAAATTCTAGGAGGAAGCTGGAATGGGAGCATGAACACATTCAAGATGGGTTTTGATGCAAGCAAAGCTTTGGTGAATTGAGGAAATGATTTAAAGCGCAGTATTTCTCTTAGAAAATAAAGCTTTCTCTTGGAAGATAGAATAATAAATGGTCTTGAAGTACAGAAGTAAATACTAATGACATTTATTAAATATAATTAAAGAAGATAGAAAATGTTCTAAGAGTTATTCTATACGAAAATGAAGTGGGAATTAGTAGTGAACAAAATATTGTTTGATGAAAGACAGAGTATTCAAGATTAGAGAAACCCAGTCTATTTGTGTCTCCAATCATCTGGAAAAACAAATCATTTATATGACTGCAGAAAGAATAGGTTGCATGGAAGAAAAATACGAAGAATATGACAAAGATCAAGTGAAACTCAAATATACTTACCTTATTTTAGATTTGTGAAACAAATATATGGGCACTAACATCACACAGACTGCTGCACAAACCCATGAGAGGTATAACTCCAGTTGATAATAAAAATGAAAACTTGATCAGCTCTAAAGTAGACAATCCAACACCCTCTAAAAGTGTGTAATATAAAAGGCAGATTTAGGTTGTCTGTGGTAAGTAAGCTGATGCCACTGGCACAGAGACAGTTGCTGAGACAGTTAGGAGTTTTCAGGGCTGACCATTTGGTAATGGATAACCAATTGGTGTATCCCTAGGAAGATTAGGATTGTTTATTCTCCTCTCATTATTCTTTAGCTGCCTAAATAATTTGTCTGTGAGTCTTGGCATCTGTTTTGATCCTTTGCTTGGTGGAACTTCTCAGAAGTGTGAGGGGTTGGCTATTTCCGATTGGGTGTGTCTCAGGTTTGGCTACATATTCAGGTTTGGTTGGATATTCCCATCATCTCTGCTCTGTGTTTATCCCTGAATAACTTGTAGGCAGGGTAAATTTTGGGTCGATATTTTTGTGAGTGGGTTGGTGTTCCACCTCCCTCTACTAGGAGTCCTGTCTAGTTAGAGGGCAGCCTCTCTGGTCTCCATGATCCCTGATACTAGGAGTCTCAGCTAGAGTCACCCCCATATCCTTTCTGGAATCTACACTATTGTATGTCTCCAGCTTTTCTCAGAACTGTCCCCTCCCATGTTTCTGTTCTCTCTATAATTCCTCTTTCCTCCCACCCCCACTCTCCCATATCTGCTCCCCACCTTTGTTTCCCCATGCTTCTTTCCTGCCATACTCCCTCTCCTATTCTGTTCTCTTTCTTCAGCTACTTCTTCTGCCTATTCTATTCCCCTTCTGAGTGAAATTCAGGTACCCTCTTTTGGGCCTTCCTTGTTACTTAGCTTCTTTGAGTTTGTGAATTGTATTGCGTCTATCCTGTACTGTATGGCTAATATCCAGTTATAAATAGGTAGACACCATGTATGACTTTTAGGGTCTGGGTTACTTACCTCATGATGTTTTTTTTTTCAAGTTCCATCCATTTGCCTACGAATTTCATGATTTATTTGTTTTTAATAGCTGAGTAGTATTCCATTGTGCAGATGTAGCACAGTTTCTTTATTCATTCTTTGTTTGAGGATATCTGGGTTATTTCCAGTTTTTGACTATTATAAATAAAGCTGCTATGAACATACTTGAGCAAATGTCCTTGTATAGTTGAGTATCTTTTGGATATATGCCCAGGAGTGGTATAGTTGCATCTTGAGGTAGAGCTATTTCCAATTTTCTGAGAAAGTGCCAGATTGATTTCCAAATAATTGTACAAGTTTTCACTCCCACCAGTAATGTGCTAACACTTAAGTTTTTGAGCTTAGCCATTCTGATGGGTGTAAGAAGGAATCTCAGGGTACTTTTGATTTGCATTTCCTTTAGGACTTATGTTCAACATTTCTTTAAGTGTTTCTTAGCCATTCAAGATTCCTCCATTTTTGTTTAGCTCTGTACTTCACTTTTTAATTGGATTATTTGGTTTGATAGTATTTAATTTCTGGGTTTTTTATGTATTTTGAATATTAGTCCTTTGTCAGATGTGGCACAGGGATCTTGGTGATAGAGTTGGGGAAGAATAGATAGACACAGAGTAGACAGGAGCTTCACCAGAAGACCAACAGAGCCAACTAGCCTGGGACTAGGGAGGCCTGCAGAGAGAGAAGTACTAACCAAGGACCATGTGTGGACTGGATCTAGGCCCCCTACACATATATATCTGATGGACAATTTGGTCTCTTTGTAGGCTTCCTAGTAAGGAGAGTAGAGGCTGTTTTTGACATGGATTCTGTTCTATGCTTTTCAATCACCAGTCCCTGGTGGGGATGCTTTGGCAGGCCACTGTGGAAGAGAATGTGCTCAGTTCTGATACAACTTGAAGTGCTGGTATGAGTTAATAGAGGGTGGGTGGGGGACTTTTTCTAAGGCTAGGAGATGGGAAATGGGCGGGATAGGAAGGGAGAGGAGGCCAGTAGGAGAGGAGGGTGGTGACTACGATTGGTTTGTGAAGTGAACAGCTAAATAAACACAGTTAAAAGAAAAAAAAATGAAATAAAAAAATTTGTTTAGAGCTGAAGTGCCCTGAGATTAGGCAGCAACATTGGTGAAATTTTATGTGTAGCTTTTCTGACATTCCTAGGAGACACAATTCTCCAGAAAACTTCTGGTGTTTCTTGTAGACTTTCTACCTTCTCTTCTTCATAATCTCTGAACCATGAATATTCCTTCCCCCATCAATACTTGAATGTTTGCTGGCAGATCTTGTACAAGTCTTGTGTAGGAAACCATAGCACTGTAAATTAATGAGTACAGTGACCCTGTCATGTCAGGAAGGCACTATAATCAGACGTTATAATTGGCCTCTGATTCTCACATCTTTCTGCATGTCTTCCACAATGTTATTTGAGCCTTGAGGAAAGGGTATAATACAGATGTACCATTTGGGGCTCAACACTCCACAATCACTCATTATCTATACTTTAACTAGACTTTTGGTATTAGATAATTTTTGTCAACTTGACACAACTTATAGTTATCTGGGTAAAGAAACCTCACATGAAAAAAAATGTCTTTACCAGGTTATGTATAAATGTCTATAAAGATGTTAGGACATTTTTTAGATTAATGACTAATGTGAGAAGGCTGAGAAAAATTGGAGAAATTCTACCTCTGTTCTTCACCCCATGTGGTCTTAGATGGTATAAGAAAGCAGGCAGAGAAACCTAGAAACTGCAGTTTTCTATGGCTGCTTTCTGTTTGTTTGTTTGTTCCTGCCTCAGGGTTCCAGCCCTGAATTCTTTTTCTGCTGAACCTTTTCTGTTCTTAAAATAATTGAATGCTACTATGAAAACTAACTGCTTTAATACACATCAATAATATTCATGGTAAGAAAAAAGAGAAAATATCACATTTACAATAACTTCAAAACAACCACTCAATCAACTAACAAAGAAAAGCACTAAAAACAATGATACAGATAGTCTCTGCTCAGCATTCAAAAAAAGCCTGGGATTGATCATAGCAATATTTAAACAGGTGTACCAGGGTATACCTATGATACAGACACTGGGGCTGCGAAGGCAGGAATGTTACATGCGCAGGGTCATTCTCTACCACATATTGAGATTTCAGCCAGCTTGAGATACATGAGACTGTCTCACAATAAAAAATAAATAAATAAATAAAAGTAATGAAAAATAAAAAGAAAGAAAAGAAGGAAGAGGACAGTGGTTCTCAACCTTCATATAATGCTGCAATGCTTTAATACAGTTTTTCCGTTGTGACACCTCCTCAACCATAAAATTATTTTTGCTGCTGATTCATAACTCTAATTTTGCTACTGTTATGAATAATAACATAGATATCTTTATTTTCTAATGTTCTTATGTGACCACTATGAAAGAGTTTTTGACCCCCAAAAAGGGGGCATGACCCACAGGTTCCTTCTATAGTAGAAGGAAAAAGGGAGAGGAAAAAGGACAAGAAGAAAATAAACTAAGAATAGCATAAGTATAAATAGAACCAAAGACTTTACATAGCTTACCAAAGGAAACTATGAAGCATTGAA
This sequence comes from Pachyuromys duprasi, assembly GCA_028658305.1. Taxonomy (NCBI): domain Eukaryota; kingdom Metazoa; phylum Chordata; class Mammalia; order Rodentia; family Muridae; genus Pachyuromys; species Pachyuromys duprasi. The sequence continues at coordinate 25,232,095 of CM053751.1, forward strand.
AAGATACTCTAGAACCTGCAAACAGTTCCTGTGTTCATGGGACTAAAGAACTCATGTACTGTCATGAAAGTGTCACATTCTCAACAGCAATTCATGTACTCAACTGCAATCTTTTTCAATTTTCCGGTATCATTTTTCATAAAATATTGTCCTAAGAGTCATATTAATCCATGAAAAAAATATGGGTAGCCAAAAGGCAATCTGAATAGCATGAATACAACTGGAGGTAGTCCAGTTTCTAATCTCAAATCTCTCTCTCTTTTTCTCTCATCTATCAATAGCTATATACATATATATGTACATATATATTATATGATATATATACATACATATATATATATATATATATATATATATATATATTAAAAGGAACAGGGCACACAGAACAATAGGGTTGAAGTTACAGAAATAATCCCATGAAAGAAGAGCCAACTAATTGTTCACTAACATATCAAAAAATACTTTTCCAAGAAGGCCATTCTTTGTAACAAGTGGTGCTAGAAAATTTAATATTTACTTATAATAGAGTGAAACTAGGTATTACCTCCAACTCAGAACAAAAATATCTTAAAATGAGCAGCAAACTTACAGACTTGCATCTGAAGATGTTAGAGTAAATCCCAGAAGGGTAAAGTCAAAATATAGGCAGAAGTAATGCCAGTTCCAACTGTAGCTCCAATAGCTCAGAAAATAGCAATAAAAATTTTAAAAGCGTATCCTATAAAATTATAAGCTGCCAAACACAAAATAAGAAGATACCTTGGAAAACTGAAAAAAAAATCCCAATTATTCAACTAAAAGAAGATTAGTATCTGGAATACAAAACTTAATCCCCCCAAAATAATTCTAGTTAATAAGAAGGATCATTAGTTGAACTCTTTGACAAATAAACATTTACATATGATCAGGCAATACATCAGCAAAAAGGTTAAAATTTAATTATCATATAAAGACAAACAAAAATTGCTTTGATGTCTCATCCTAGTCAAAATGACTAGTGTACACACACATATACACAGACACACACACACTATTATTAATGAGGCCCTTCACCAGCATCAGACTACACACATCATATATACCTGGTTTAAACAAAGAAAATAAATTCACTCCCCTTTGAAAACCTTTGAAAAGATCCATTTCTATTCAAATGTTCAAATTTTCCTGGTACACATGCTAAAAGCAAGAGAGGCAGACCATTACAAACTAGACTGATTTGGGGAACATGCACAGTAATAAATACACATGTATGCATACATCTGTAGACCTATACATATGTGTGTGTGTGTGTGTGTGTGTGTGTGTATGCCACAAACACTGTTTGAGTTTGTATGGAATGGTAATTCATGTTTGTCACATAGCCTTCTAAGGAAAGGATATCTGCCAGACTATTTCTATAACTAACAAGAAAGGGGAAAGAAAGTAAGCCCCTCCTCTACTGTTTGTCATTTAAGTCCCAACTGTGCTATCGCCTTTTACTGTGTAAGACAGCAAGACAGCACATTTGTAGATTAAACCAATAAACTTGCAACATAAAAGAAACAAATCTCATAATTGCGAATTTCAATTAAAGGAAGGAGGATCAAAGCAAACATTCTGCTTGAAATTACACAGCTGCTATCTATACAAAATGAGAAAATGTCTAGAGCCAGCCATCATTTTACAGAGGGAAAAATCCATGCAGCAAAGTCTGCAGCAGGAAGGATTGGCTATGCTCCTCACGTCCCAATCAGTAATACAGAAATATTGAGTAATAAATTCCCTGCCTCTCTCGATCTGAAACGCTCCCACCATCTGTGAAAGACAATTTGTTACAGCTTCAATATTAAGATTCAGTAAACAGACAATCACTCCCATTGTGCCAAGCAGTGCCTACATTTGGAGAAAAGCACAAAGCAAAACAATTAGTAACACCAAGACCCCTACATTACAAATTATCCAGCCACCAAAACAACTAGTTACAATTGTAGAGTTTCCCTTTTGCTGGAGAGGAGTGGGAAGGCTTCACACATTTGGCTACCTCCCTGGCCCATGCATAAGCTTCATCCTAATGTCTTGAATTATTATTGATGGCTGAGGCAGTTCTGCTCTGTTGGTGAACCAATAATGTCAAGGCCATACCTGCAAGATTAATTATAGTAGAAAACAGGCTGAGGTTTCCCGGGACTGAGACATTAATATAGACTGAGCATTAGTTTCACAGAATTCAGCAGACAGCTGAACAAACACCTCAAATGCTGTGATCCATACAAAATTCTGGTGGCTGTGTCTTAGTGGCACTTCGACATTTAGAGCCATTTCTTTTAACTTCGAAGGAGAAAGTGTTAAAGAGAATTTAAAGGAAAGAAAAACAAAAGAAGGTCAAATGTGCTTGCACGCGTGCGCGTGCACACACCCACACACAAAATCAGCAATGCTTTCCAAGTGGCAAATTGAATTTTAGCTTTACAAACAATAGAAATAATAGGATTTCAGTGTGAGGAAAAGTTAACACCACTGTTTGCTTTTGTCTTTGAGAGTGTGAAATATGTGTAACTCCTATAGTTTAATTTCAGATTTTCTGAGGATAGTGACTGAGGTGATTTGTTTCTGTTACTAATTTCGTTATGTATTTAAATATTTATTTGTTTATGACATAGTGATAATTGTAAAGATTTATTTATTTTTAATGTGTGTGTATGAGCTTTTGCCTGCATGCATAACTGTGTACCACGTACTTGCCTGATGCCTGTTGAAGCCAGAAGATCGTGTCAGATCACTTGTAATTAGACTGGTGGTAAAACACCATGTGGGTGCTGGGAATCAAACTTAGATCCTCTGAGAAAGCAGCCAGTGCTCTTAACTGATGAGCCATCTTTCCAGTACCTATGCTGATGTTTTCATATTTCACATATCAAAAGTAAAATCCAAATAAAAGCTGAATATAGCACTGAATGAAATCAAAGAAATTATATATGAAATTCAGCACAAGACTGCCATGCTCCCCAAATCTTAACTGCACAATGTATTTCATCATACGTATATTTACATGAATATGGTAAAGATGCCTACAACTTTTGTTAACATTTGCTCAGTTTTCACACCATTTTGGGGACTAAGACCTTTTTATACATGTTAATTTAATATTATAATACATGTATGTTTAATCAGACATGTTTCATTCATATTTACATAATAAAAATTAAGCATTTACAGATTAGATATTATTTTTTTCTACCTAGAATGAATAAGCTACCAAGCTCAGTTAGTTTGCACCCAGCTGATACACTGTCTAGTGTCCATGGGTCTCTCTGTGTGCAGTTAATATGTACTTGTTAACTGCTTATATTTCATTCTTGCTACACTAAAGTCTCTGCAGTATGCCAAGAAACTATAGACATAGCAACAAAAGCATGTGATGACCAGAGACTTGTATGTACTGTTGAACTTGTGACTGTAAGTGGAAAGCTAATTTATATTCTAATACAGATCATCCAAAATAAATTATGTAACTTATGAGTTGATGACATTCACTATTTTTCCTTAAACAGCAATCATACAGAAAATAAAAAAGTTCCTAGATTGATTTATCTATTGTCTTGAAATTTGATGACTATGGAGCTTATTATAGAAGAAAATTGCCTGGGATGTATGCATGTGTAAAGACAAATGGATTTTGTCAGTCCTAAAAAGACAGGGAGTAACACTGTGCTTGTGAATTGACATTAATTTCATATCACTGAAACATTTGCATCCATACCTATGTTCAGACTACCTATCACCTAAATTAAGAAATAGAAGTGTTGCAATAAGAGGTTGGGTGTCTGAGAAAGCACAAAATTGATTTCCAGAGTGGTTGTACAAGCTTGCATTCCCACCAGCATTGGAGGAGGGTTTCCCCTTTCTCCACAACCTCTCCAGCATGTGTTGTCACTTGAGTTTTTGATCTTGGTCATTCTGATGGGGGTAAAGTGAAATCTCAGGGTCGTTTTGATTTGCATTTCCCTGGTGGCTAATTATGTTGAATATTTCTTTAAGTGTTTCTCTGCCATTTGATATTCCTCTATTGAGAATTCTGTTTAGCTCTGTTCACCAAATTTTAATTGGATTGCTTGATTTGTTGCTTTTCAACTTCTTTAGTTGTTTATATATACTGGATATTAGCCTTCTGTCAGATAGAGGGTTGGTGAATATCCTTTCCCAGTCTGTAGGCTGTCGTTTTGTTCTGATGACAGTGTCCTTTGCTTCCTCAAGATCCAGCTATACCACTCCTAGGCATATATACAAAAGAGGCTCAAGTACACTTGCTCAAACATGTTTATAGCTGATTTATTTGTAGTAGCCAGAAGCTGGAAACAACCCAGATGCTCCTCAACTGAGGAATAGATACACAAATTGTGGTACATCTACACAATGGAATATTACTCAGCAAAAAAAAAAAAAAAAAAAAAAAAAACAAGGACATCCTGAAGTTTGCAGGTAAATGGTAAGCACTGGAAAAGATCATCCTGAGTGAGCTATCCCAGAAGCAGAAAGACATGCATGGTATACACTCACTCATATAGGCATATAATATAGGATAAACCTACTAAAATCTGCACACCTAAAGAAACTAATCAAGAGGGAGGACTCTGGCTAAAGTGCTCAATCCCTATCCAGAAAGGCAAAGAGGATGGACATCAGACAAGGAGGAAAACAGGGAACAAGGTAGAATCCTGCCACAGAGGGCCTCTGAAAGGCTCTACCCTGCAGGCTATCATAGCAGATGCTGAGACTTACGGCCAACCTTTGGACAAAGTTCAGGGAATATTATGAAAGAAGTGGGAAATAGTAAGATCTGGAGTGGACAGGAGCTCCGCAAGGAGAGCAACAGAATCAAAAAATCTGAGCACAGGGGTCTTTCCTGAGACTGATATCCAACCAAGTACCATTCATGGAGATAACCTAGAACCCCTGAACAGATGTAGTCCATGGAAGTTCAGTCTCCAAGTGGGTTCCATAGTAATGGGGGCAAGGACTGTCTCTGACATGAACTGATTGGACTATTCTTTGATCACCTCCCCCTGAGGAGGGAGCAGCTTTCCCAGGTCACAGAGGAAGACAATGCAACCACTCCTGATGAGACCTAATAGACTAGGATCAGCAGGAAGGAAAAGGAAACCTCCACTATCAGTGGACTTTGGGAGGGGTATGCATGGAGAAAGGGGAAGAAGAGAGGGATTTGGAGGAGAAGGGGGAGGATGCTACAGCAAGGGATACAAAGTTAATAAAGTGTAATTAATAAAATTTTTTAAAAGAATTTTAAATTTACACACATTTACAGTCTGAAACCTAATTTAGGAACATGCAAGAAAAAAGACTGCCTAGTTGTCTAGTGGTATTGATTGTCTTCTAAATGAGGAAAACACAAGTTTACAGGATGTACATTTCACTAACATGATGAAATATGAAGTAAGGGTCTAACAGAACACCATGCTCCACCTACCATGCCTAAGCTTAGATTTAGAAAATTAACCATGTTTGGGAAGAATGTCTTTCTTCTCTTTGAGCACATTATTTTTCAGTTTGTTTTTTTATATTAATTACAGTTTATTTACTTTTTATCCCAGCTATAGACCCTTCCCTCACCCTCTCCTATTTCCACCTTCCTTCCCTCATCTCCTCCCACACCCTTCTCCAAGTCCACCTATGGGGAGGTCTTCCTCCCCTTCCATCTGAAACTAGCATATCAGGTCTCATCAGGACTGGCTGCATTGTCTTCCTCTGTGGCCTTGTAAGGTTGCTCCTTCCTCAAGGGGAGTTGATCAAAAAGCTAGCCACTGGGTTCATGTCAGGGTCAGTCCCTGTTCCCATTGCTAGGGAATCCATTGGACACTGAGCTGCCATGAGCTACATCTCTGCAGGGCTTCTAGGTTATCTCCATTCATAGTTGGAATATTAGTCTAGAGAAAAGACGTCTGGGCCCGGATTTCTTGTTTCTGTTGCTTTCCTAGTTGAGCTCCTGTCCTGTCTATGTCTTTATATCTCCCTGTACTTTCATAAGGTTCCCTGCACTCTGCCCAAATTTTGGCTGTGAACCTCAGCATTGCCTTTGATACCCTGCTGGGTGAAGTCTTTCAGAGGCCCTCTGTGGTAGGCTCCTGTCTTGCTCCCTGTTTTATCCCTCTTCCGATGTCCATCCCATTTGCCTTTCCGAGTGAAGATTGATCATCTTACCCAGGATCCTCCTCCTTGCTTAGCTTCTTTAGGTGTACAGATTTTAGTATGTTTATCCTATATTATATGTCTAATATCCACTTATAAGTGAATATATATATATATACATATATACATATATATATCTGGCACTTTCTCAGACAATTAGGAATAGTATTTCCTCAAGATCCAGCTATACTTCTAGGCATATATCCAAAGTATGCTTGGTTACATTTCTAATAAAAGTTATTATTGTCATGCCTGTTTATTAAGGCTATCTCTTTTTGTTCTCCATTCAGAATATTCTTCACAGTTATGCCATATTCCTATGTTTCAAATACAGTTCGAGGACTCAAGGGTGGGGATCTAGGAAGAAGGAGAGAATGCTTCCCTCGGTGTGTGACCTTATGAGAATGGTAAATATTGAGTGTATAAACGGACATTTGTCACAGTTGCTTTTTCTTCTTGACTTATTGGTAATGCCTTTAGTATTTTTCCTGATATGAGTACACTCAACAACTGTAGATTTGATATTTATGGTAATTTTTTCATTGTTACTGTACTGTTTCTTCCCTATCTGTGAGGTTTTAAAAATAGTTCTTTGAAAAAAATTTTACGCAGTGCTTTTTTTAAATAAATTTATTTATTTTTATATCAATCACAGGTTAGGTTTTTTGCATCCCATACGTAGCCCCCTCCCTCACTCCCTCCCACCCTCCCCAACCCTCCTTCATCTCCTCCCCGCTCCCTCCAAGTCCACCAACAGGGGAGGATCTCCTCCCCTTCCATCTGATTATCTTGTCTCCTCAGGGCTGGCTGCAATGTCCTCCCCTGGGATCTAGCCAGGCTGTTACTCCCTGGCATGTATGGGGAGGGTCAAAGAGTCAGCCATCAAATTCAAGACTGAAACAGTCCCTGTTTCCCTTACTAGGGTCTTCAGTTCGACGCTGAGCTATCATGGGCCACATCTGAGCAGGAGTTCTAGGCCATATCCATATATGGTCCTTGGTTGGAGAAACTGTCTCATATAAGACCCCTGTGTCCTGCTCAGTTTGATCTTTGTGGAGCTCTTGTTCTCCCCAAGTCTTACTAACTTCCCCTGTTTTTATTATTACTTCCTGCCCTCTGCCAAGGGCTTAATTGTGAGTCTTAATATCTGCTTTGATACATTGCTATACTGATTCTTTCATAGGTCCTCTTTGGTATGCTCCTGTCCTGTTGCTTGTTTTCTCCTCCATTCAATGTCCATCCTATT
>CM053751.1:25240023-25260817 GCA_028658305.1 Pachyuromys duprasi
TCTTTGTGGAGCTCTTGTTCTCCCCAAGTCTTACTAACTTCCCCTGTTTTTATTATTACTTCCTGCCCTCTGCCAAGGGCTTAATTGTGAGTCTTAATATCTGCTTTGATACATTGCTATACTGATTCTTTCATAGGTCCTCTTTGGTATGCTCCTGTCCTGTTGCTTGTTTTCTCCTCCATTCAATGTCCATCCTATTAGTTCATCTATACGAGCATTGATCATACCAACCTGGGTCCTCCTTCTTGTATATCTTCCCTAGGTGTGTAGATTTCAGCACGACCTTCCTATCCTATAGGTCTATATAAGTGAGTGTATACCATATGTTTCTTTCTGCTTTTATAATACTCATTTATCTTAAAATTTCTCTCACACTCTCTCCTTTCCATACCAACCTAGCATCATGTCCTCTTTAATATTATTAAGCTACTGAATCTAGCATGTGTTCAGCACATACACTTGAATGTTAGATCATTCACTGAAGTCTATTGCCAACTTGTCAGGGAATACCCATAAAGAAACTGACTCTTCCTTTCTCAGAAGATATCATTTGCCAATAACACTGCAGCTAGGAGTGATATATCATGCTCACTTCTGCTCTCTATGATGAGATTTTTATCCGGTTATATCAAGTAGGGCCACCATTGCCACATTATTGGGTTAATCAATTTTAACTCCTTTCTTGTATTTATATATAAGAAATCCTGTACAGCTGTAGCTTTGCATATGCCTTTTTCAAAGCATCTTTACTTTCAGTTCTCCCTGCAGTGTTTCCTCCTCTACCTTTGCTAGCCATCCCCCACTCCATTTAACCATTCCTGTTTTGTTATTCTGTTTTCCCTTTTATATAACTGTACTCTCTTATCTCCCTTGAAAGTGTCCTCATATGGCCAGATATTATTTTCTGTTTTTATGAATATTTCAAAAGAAACACATCGATCTATAGATTTAAAACTAAAATCTACAAACAAGAGGAAACCAGTTGATATTTGTTTTTGTGTATCTGGGTTGCTTCTCTCATAATTATTGTCCCCAACTTTATATATTTACCAGTGAACTTTATATAATATTGCTTCTGTTAACAGCTGAATAATATCCCATTGTGTAAATGTACCACACTTCCATTTTCATTTTCAATTGGTAGACATCTTGGCTCTTTCTTTTTCTGGCTATTAACTGAGCAAAAATGGACAATGATAAGCAAGTATCCCTGCAGTAGAATGTAGAGTCCTTTAGATACACACACAATAGTGGTATATATGAATCATGGAAGCAAGTCAGTTTGTAGTTTTTTGAGGGACCAATCTGATTTTCATACTGGCTTTACAAATTTGTGCTCCCACCAGCAGTGACTAGTCATTTTTCTTTATCACATCAATATATAATTTGTCATTTCCTTTAATCTTGGTCATTCTTACTCTATTGAGAGAAAATTTCTAATGGGATGAGGGAATACAATTAAGGAGAGAGGGAGATAAATATATAATTAGAAAATCAGGTATAATAACAGTAAGGAGGACTAAAAAGACACACAGAATAATGCTATTAATTAACTTACTAAAGACTGTAATACACATAAGTCTTTGAATAAATATGCACATAATTTAATTAAAAATTTCCCATCTGGGATGGCAATGCTCTCTCTAAGAGCCAATCACCATCTATCAAAACCATCAGATCCCAGAAGCAGAGAGACACACATGGTATATACTCATTTATAAGTGGATATTAGCCATATTGTATAGACTAGACATACCAAAATCCACAGACCTAAAGAAGCTAAATGACAAGGAATACCCTAGGGAAGATGTTTAATTCTCATTCATAAGGGAAAACAGTATAGACACCAGAAGTGGTAAAAGAGAGGAAACAGATGTCCTCTAAAAGACTCCACATAGCAAAGGAGCAAAGCAGATGCAGAGACTCACAGCCAAATTTTTGACAGCATGCAAGGAGTCTTATGGAAGAGAAGTTATACAAAAAGATGCAAGGGCAGGAGCCACAAGGAGACCAACAAAGCCAAAGAAAACAGGGCCCAAGGGGGTCTGCAGAGACTGATGCATCACCCAAAGATCATACATAGAATGGACATAGACTGCCTGTGCAGATATAACCCATAGACAACTCATTCTCCATGTGGGTTCCCTAGTAAGAAGAAAAGAGACAGCATCTGACATGAGCTAGGTTGCCACCCCATCATCACTTCTCTCTGGTGGGGCAACCTAGTCAGCCTACAGAACAAGAGGGTCAAGGCAGTCTTGACAGGTTCCTGAGCTTTTGAACTCAGTGGCTGGCTCTCAGATCACCTACCCCTGAGTGGTAGGCAGCCTTACCAGGCAAGAGATCTATTCAGATATGATGCCTATGAAACACAGCTATGACAGGATCCCACAACAACACTTATGGGTGTAACAGTGACATGCATTAACTTCATGATGACCAACCACTGTCTAATAGAAAGTAAGACCGGCTCAACAAGAAGGATCATCCCTGAAGAAAACTGATTGGCAGTGTCTTTTGATATCAGAAATTTTAAATTCTAACAAATATCTGGCTTAGTTTTTATTTTTATTTTCTTTTTCCCCAAGCATATGCCCTTGGCAGTCAAAGTAATGCCAGAAGTAAATCCACAATCATCTAAATTTTCTCCTATATAATAGCTTTGGGACCATACATTTTCATACACATTTGGATCAGTAACACCTTTGAACTTGTAAGCATTGGGTTTTTGTCCAGATTTACATTTTCAAATGTGGATGTCCAGTTTCTTGGTGGGAAGACAAAAATTTTCCCAGTTTTATTGTTTATGCTCCTCCTCAGTCATCAGTTGATAAAATTTATACAGACTCCTTCCTGGATGGTCTATTTTTTAGTGGACTTTTGCTATACAGACTTTGGACTAGTCTTACACTCATAATTTTTCTATATGAACATTATAAGAAATGTGAATATAGGTATGGCTGCCATCCTTTGTTTCCACTTTCTCTCTCCGTTGTTCTGCCTGCTTTTTGCTAATGTAACTATACTCAGTCACTGTCCTTATATGTATAGAAAAGTCCAAAGTCATATAGTATAATATAATACAATATAATATATATACATACATATATATGCATATATATATATTCCTAGCCTTTATGCATTGTGTTTAATATTTTTCTAGTTATGATTATACAACACAATTTTAGAATCTGTTTGTTGATATCCACAAAAATATTCCAGGAATTTTAATCTTCTTTGGAATGTATATGTTAAATAGAGAAAACTGGCATTTTATTAATATTGAGCCCTGCTCATTATTATAGAATGTGTCATCCTATACCTACTTTAGTTATTCCTTTTGCCAGTAATTTTTAGTTTTATACATATTAACTGTTTTAAGTAAATTGCAACAATGATTCCTAAATATTCACTTGAATTATGTTAATGTATATATAGTGTTGTTCATTTTTCAACTTAAGAAAAATCATTTTAAATAGCACATATGTGATTTTGCTAAGACTGCTGAAAGAACAATGTGGTATAGGTGCCTGTACTAGACTTCAAGTTATATTACAGAACTATAGTGGCACATGTGGCTAAAACTTTCCCACATGATCAAAATTAACTGCAAAAAGGGTAACAAACTATTGCCTGATGTCCCAATGTAACTTTTCTACTTAAAAAGTGACAATACATTATTTGATAGAACAGTATCTTAGTTAGTTGTCTATTGTTGTAACCAAAAGAATAAATAAATAAAATTATCTAAGCAATTTACAGGAGAGTTTACTTGTGGTTTACAGTTTCAGGGATTTTGAGTCAATGACCAACATGGCAGATAACCTGGCTCTAGGAAAGCATGCAAGGTACTGGAGAAGTAGCTCAGAGCTTACAATGGTGTCTAAGAGCTGGAGGCAGATAAAGCTAATTTGAGTGGTATGGAATCTTTAAATATCAAAACCTCACTTTAGTTACTTACTTCCTCCCATAAAATCACATATTCTAGTATGTCCCAAACAGTTCCCTGAACTGAGTGAGAATCAGTTCTTCACACATGTGAGTCTATGGGATTACTATCCTTCAAAACACCACAAATGCAAATCATGGCTCAATTGATAACTCATAAAGTTACTTGTAAAAATATTGGATGTTTGAAAAACTACACCAAGATTGTATTATCCTTGAATTTTTAATGTTGTAGTTACTTTAAATTAATATGAAACAACCATGTATTTCTATTAAAATGTTTGCTAGGTAACCACTGAACCACAGATGCATTGCATTTGTTGAAAATTTAATTACATTTTAGGATTTAATTTAATTTAATTATTAATAAGTTTTAAAGTCAGATGATTAATATTTTATCTCTGTTGCTTAAATTACTTCTGATTTTAATGATTGTATTATTTACTTTTTGCTGCTGTGAAAAAAAAACAACATGACCAACTGTAACTGGTGAAAGTTAATAGTTTATTTGGGCCTTTGATGCTAGAAGGAGAGTCCTTATTGGTAGGGAAGTCATACCAACAGGCATACCAACAGGAAACACAAACAGGGCATACCAACAGGGCATACCAACAGGGCATACTAACAGGGCATACAAACAGGCATTTAGAGCCTATTGACTCTGGAAGAGAACTCATCTTGAACCACAAATACCAAGCAGAGAGAATGAACTGGATATTAGATGAACCTAGAAGTGCTCAAAGCCTGTCCACAATGATATACTTTACTCTAGTAAGGTTCTATATCTGTTGTTGCCATTGCTTATATTTGATACCATATTATAATTGCAGTATTTCTACCTTTTCCTTCCTCCCTGTAATCACACCATTGTACCCTTTCCCAATCTCCTCCAAACGTATTGTCCCTTTATTTGTCAATTATTACTTCACAAATATATGTATTTGTATGCACATATGCATTCCTAAATATAACCACACAAGTCCATATACTGTTAATTGTATGTATGTTTTCGGATGTATCTTTTTAAAGTTGATACTTCTATGAATAGTGCCACCAACTAGAAATGAAGCTTTCAAATACCTGAGGTAATAAAGATGTTAATCTTTCTAACTACCACATATTCCCATAGGGTCATAGATATATTATCACACAAAATATATGTAGTCCAAATTCTGTTGTAATTTGATTCCAGTCTTCTTACTTGGTTTCACTGACCAAAGAGAAATTTGGGAAAGCAAGATTTAATTCATCTTACACTGATAGCATATAATCAAGGTAAGCGAATATAGGCCCTCAGTATAGGTGATTGGATGAATAACCATGGAAGAGTGCTGCTTATATAGACTTGCTTTCCATGGCATGTTCTGTTACTTTCTTATGTAATCAAATCTCAGAGATTTGATTACATAAGAGAAGGAAAAATCTACAGCAAGCTGGGCTTTCTTACATCAATTAGCAATAATGAAAATGTCCCACAGATATGCCCACACACCAATTTTTTTGAAGGCAGGTACATTTGAAAGGTTTTACTTTGCTTGAGATCATTTGCCTAGAGAAAGTAGTTATAAATTGTGAGGATTGTTGTCTATATCCATCATAACTTCTGTGTGAACAGCTTCTTCAGTTACAAGTCTGACACAGAACAACCTAGCAAAGCCCAACAGATTCTACGTTTTGATCTTTCTTCCTCAAGAGTAGAGGTGCTCTCCTCACCCTCACAGGTCTTCTTGTGCTCATTTTACATATGAGATACACAACAGAAGCTCTACTTCGGGACTTACATTTTTTAAAATGTCTTCCATATTTTCAAAGAAGTGGAAATCTTTCCAGAAGTATGCTTTTGTGTTAATCTCATTCTACTGCTGTGACAAAAAGTCAACTTGATGACAGTTGATTTCAGCTCACAGTTCCACAACAAATTATACACAACAGCCAACTCAGGTCCTGACAGAGTCCTTGACACTCTCTAAAATCTAATGAGTATTACTAAACTCACATTAGAATGGCTCATGAACCTGACGTATAGGTCTAGTACCCACTTATAAGTGAGTACATACCATATGTGTCTTTCTGCTCCTAAGATATCTCACTCAGGATGATCTTTGCTAGATCCCACAATTTGCCTGACTATTTCACGCTTTCCTTACTTTTTATTGCTGAGTAGTACAAAATTGTATAAAAGTACCGCAATTTCTGTATCCATTCCTCTGTTGATGGACATCTGGGTTGTTTCCAGGTTCTGGCTATTACAAATAAAGCTGCTACAAACATGATTGAGCAAATGTCCTTGTTGTATATTTGAGCATCTTTTGGATCTATGCCTAGGACTGGTATAGCTGGATCGTGAGAAAGCAGTATTCCTAATTGTCTGAGAAAGTGCCAGACTGATTTCCAAAGAGGTTGTACAAGCTTACATTCCCATCAGCAATGGGGGAGATTTCCCCTTTCTCCACAACCTCTCCAGCATGTGCTGTCACTTGAGTTTTTGATCTTAGCCATTTTGATCGGTGTAAGGTGAAATCTCAGGGTCATTTTGATCTGCATCTCTCTGATGGCTAAGGACATTGAGTATATCTTTAAGTGTTTCTTTGCCATTCTATATTCCTCTACAGAAAATTCTCTGTTTAGATCTGTATCCCATTTTTAAATTGGATTGCTTGATTTATTGCTTTTTTAACTTCTTTAGTTCTTTATATATTCTGGATTTCAGCCTTCTGTCAGATATAGGGTTGGTGAAGATCCTTTCTCAAGGTGTAGGCTGTTGTTTTGTTTTGGCAACAGTGTCCTTTGTACAAAAGCTTTTTCAGTTTCATGAAGACCCATTTATTGAATGTTGCTCTTAATATGTACACCTAAAGAAGATAAACAGGGTAAGAAAGAAGACCCAGGGTAAGATGATCAATCCTCACTTAGAAAGACAAATGGGTTGGACATTGGGAGTAGAAGAACACAAAAAACAGGGCAGGAGCCTACTGCAGAAGACCTCTGAAAGACTCTATCGAGCAGTGTATCAAAGCAGATGCTGAGACTCATAACCAAATCTTGGGCAGAGTACAGGGAATCATATGAAAGAAGGGGGAGTTAGTATAACCTGGAGAGGACAGGAGATCCACAAGGACAAAATATATCAGGGCTCAGGGATCTTTTATGAAACTGTTTCTCTAACTAAGGACCATGCATGGATATAACATAGAACCCCTGCTCAGATATAGCCCATGTGGGTGTCAAGTATCCAATTGTGTTCCCTCTTAAGGGGAACAGGGACTATTTCTGGCATGAATTCAATGGCTTGCTCTTTGACCTCCCCCCACCCCGAGGGAGGAGCAGCCTTGCTAGGACACAGAGGAGTCCATTGCAGCCAGTCCTGAAGATACCTAATAAACTAGGGTCAGAGGAGAGGAGGACCTCCCCTATCAGTGGACTTAGAAAGTAGCAGAGAGGAGATGAGAGAGGGAGAGTGGGGTTGGGAGGGAATGAAGGAGGGGCTCCTGCTGGGATACAAAGTAAGTACCCTGTGGTTAATATAAAAAAATAAAAAAAAATATTAAAAAAAAGAATGTCTGTTTAAGATCTACACATAGTTCTCACCAGCTTGGCTGTCAAAAGTTTCAAATCTTCCACACAATATTCCAAAGGAACTAAATTCACATGTTAGATTCACAGCAATACCCTTCTCAGTTTCTATATTGGGTTCATTCTCATGCTTTAATAAAACACTATGATCAAAAACATGTTGTTTGGAAATGGTTTACTTTGGCTTGCAGTTCTTGATGGAATAGAGTCTACTATGGTCAAGAAAGCATGCCATTCAGGTAGCAGAGAAATCTCTTCTGCGTATAGTAAGCAAAGAAAGAGCAGGAAGTGAAGACAAGCTATAAATCTTCAAAGCCCAAAATCTTAGGGTTTTATTGCTATGAAGCAACACCATGACCAAGACAACTCTTATAAAATAAAACATAAAATTGGGGCTGGCTTAAAGCTTCAGAGGTTTAATCTGTTATAGTCATGGTGGGAAATATGGCAGCTTACCGGTAGACATGCTGCTGCAGAAGATCAGGAAAGTTCTATATCTGGATCAGCAGGCAGCAGTTAACTGAGACACACCTCTGCTTACAATGCCACACATACTGCAAAAAGGCCTCACCTCCTAATAGCACCACTCCCTATGAGCCTATGGATACCACTTTCTTTCAAACCACCACATTAAACTCCCTGACCCCCATAGGCTTGTAGCCCTATCATAATTCAGAAATATATTAAGACCACCTTTAAAAGTCCCAATAGTCTATAACAGTCTCATTCCTGTGCAAAGTCCTCTCTTAGCTGTAATTCCCTGTAAAATTAAAATGAAAAAGAAAATCACATACTTTTGATAGACCAAAGGATTAAAAATCAGTGGCTATCATTTTAAAGTTTAAATCACAAGCCTGAACTAAGGCCAGCCAGGTGGAGACATGTCCAGACACCTGCAGGGAAGAACTAGCCTCAATTCCCTGAGGAGAAGAACTAGCCTTACTGCATTCTTTCCCTACCCACTAGTTATACAGTGGCTAGGAAACTGGCCCATATGGCCAGGCCAAAACTATTTGTTGTCTTGGCACCTAAAATGGACCAATCATTTCAAAAGCCAATTTCCCTTACCCAATCATGTAACACTAAAGCATGAAAGTCCCTGCTTGCCTTTTTTTTTCCCTTTAAAAACCCTGTTCCCCTAGACTGTAGGGCCTCATTCCTTTCCTGTTTTGGCAGGAAATTTGTGTCCCATGTTCAAATATGTATACAAAAATAATAATTAAAAAATTCTCCTGTATTTACAGCAAAGTCTATTCCTGCTTTTTGAGGTTCACGAACACAGCACAGCACGTTAGGGGTTCACCAAGAATCCCACGTCTCCAGAAACCTGACCCAGAGGGCCTTATGCTGGCAGTTGAATGTTTTTTGCCTCAGTGTCTCTTTGCAGTATTTATGTTTTTGTCTACTTTCTGTTTTCTGTTCTAAAAGGCCTCAAGGTATCTGTGGATGCACTTGAAAGTCACTGCTGTGGGGGTCAAGAGGAGAGGTCTCTGACCATGGGGTGGTTGAGGAATCTCACCTGTCTGTTTTGGTGGATGTGGAATCCCACCATCAGTTTTAACCTCTATGGGGTGGATGTCATGCCTGCATCCAGGGAATCAGTTTTGGATGTGGAAAATTAGCCGTGGTACAAGCCAGGTTTTTGGTTTCACTTTTGCCAGAGGCTATAGTTTCATTTCTGCATGTGTGATTTATTGTCTGTGGTGACTGTTTTCATGTCTTCAGATTTCCCCATTTCTCTGAACACCTCTACCTGGGCCATGTTCCCACAGCAGACATGTGACCACCACAAGCATGGGTTGGGTGGGAAAGAAAGGGTGGAGACAGGAATGAAATTGTCTGGGACTGCTCTTGGAGAGTTAGGAGCTGCCACTAATTGAAAACAAACAAACAAACAAACAAACAAACAAAAAACTTTGGTGCTTATTTTATTAAAACCAAGCCTGAGCCAATTGAGAAAATTGCAGTTTTTGCAGTGTATTATGTGGAGAGCTGCTTGTTTGTCAACTACTTTGTTATTTATCAAAAAACATGTTTTCACCCTGGCCTTCACTTTGAAGACAGAAAACAGGAAGTTTCGCCAAGTTCCTTAAAACTTGTTCCAAGTTCCTTAAGGTTTGTTTGTGTGACCTTGGACCATATCTGCTTTAGGGAAGCCGTTTTAGAAAAGTTTGACAGTTACGCTAACTTGTTTTTGTACTGATGTGACTTGTTTTTGCTTTGCCTATAAAGAATGAATCATGGCATAAACCCACACTGGGCTCCAACAGTATCATGTCAGGACAGAAAGGATTTTGATGGAAGTTTTTATGTTGTCTGAAAAGCAAGAGACTGGAATATATGCCTGACCACCAGCTCCTGAGTGAATGGATTAATGTTGTTTTTTTCTAGCTGATAGGTTTGATATGGCCAGAATGGTTCACAGTTTAAAATTGTTCTCTACTGTTCTGTTATGTAGTTGCTTCTAAAACTAATTTAATTACAATGTTAGAGGGTTTGGTTATGGGAAATTGTAAATGTTCCACAGTGCTTGCTATACCTTGGAGGTAGCAATACCATCAGCCATACCTAATAGCTATATTTTGAATTGCTGGCCTCTGCCTGCAGCAACATGTGACTAGCAGCCGTGTTGGTTCAGAGATAAAGAGGGTGGAGCCATGGTTTTGGCACCATCTTTGTTTATGGCTACCAGCTGTGTTCAATTCCCTGTTAAGTGCTAAGTGCAACTTTTGTCCTTTAAGCTTTTTGCTGTTCAATTTTAATGCAATGTGGTAGGATCAACAAGAATTGCTTCCCCCCTTTATGAACTATATCTGATTAAAAGTTTTGCTTTGATGTTAGTTCAGAAAGCTATTTTAAGTTATAATAACGACTACAGTTGAGTACAAGATTGAGCTTTACCTAGACTCTTTGTTTAGTTTTTTTTTTTTTTTTTTTTTTTTTAAGGTTATGCTTAGGATGGGTAACTATGAAGATTTGCCTATGTAGATATACTTAAATAGATAGTCCTAAAACTTCCATCTAAAGAACATGCCAGAATTAGACATGATAGCATTGTTTTATAGGATGCAATTCAGAGTAGATAACTAAAGATAGACAAGAATAACTCAGATATGCTGACCCTCAATCCTGTCAGAGATCTGATGAATAAGGCACTTAAACACGTGTAAGCTTATTATGACAGAGAGTTCCAATATCCTGGCAGTAGCTCCCCCAAAGTCTCCGAGAAGATTTGGGCACAGTGACAGATGACTGTGACTCTGAATTTTGGTATGTTAACCACTGGGCAAGGCTGCCCCAACTTGCCCACCACTTGGGCCCAGCCTAACCTGTGGACAACACTGTGGACACCTGGAGAGTCATTGTTTCATGTTGCTGAGGGGGAGGTGAGGCCACTCTTTCAAGTTTCTTTTTTCCAGAGAAGCAGTCTCTTATCTTTTGTGCCTGAGGGCTGGACCGCCTCTGCTCATGATACCATGAGACCACAGGGGCCAGGGACACTGCCTAGGTGATGGACTAACTAGTCATCTCGGTCATTTTGATTGGTATATGGATTTGTACATTTATTTAGCTTGTAATTTATCCTTCTCAGGTCTCTGATCACATTGACAGCTAAACTAAGCTAATGGTTGCTTTGCAGCTAAAGAGCAGACAATTAGATCCATTGTTAGTTCATGGGTCAGTTCATTAGGTAATTAAAACTACAAGGTACTATATCCTTTATTTAGAAAGGCAAACAGGCTTGCCTTGATCACAGGCTTCATATTAGTTGCCTGTGTCTTATGGTGAATAGCTGGATAGAAAGATATGGAGTATATGTAGGGTCTGAGGAAATAGTTTAGGTTGTGAGAATCTGGAGAGTATTGTTTAAGGGTGTAAGAAAATGTAGGTGTTTTAAGGTATGTGAATGTGATTTGTAATGATATAGGAAAGTAATTTAAGGCATACTGAAAATGGGAGATATTTCAGTTTTCTCTTTCCTCTCTGCTATGTTGATATAAGATTTTAGAAGTTCAGAGTTTTGATATTGATCAATAGAGTTCTGATAAGCTGATGGAGCACTGCCTTATTATTTAGTCACAAGCTTGAGATTTTAATTGTTTTTTGGTTGTCTTTTCGAACTAGGCTTAAAGGTGCTTCCCATCATGCTAAAAACATTTCTCTAATGTGTATATCTGACCCAAAAGCCATAGCTTTTACTATGGTATTCTTAATATCTGCCATGTCTGAGGTAGACTTTGACACAAGGATATCTTAAACCTATTCCTTCTAGTTCTTTGTTATGGAAAGTCCAAGCATCCAGGATTTAGCACTAAAGCCATTAATGTATTTCCAGGGTGACATGGAGGTGAGGGCTAAAAGTAGATGCTGACTGTACAAAAAGTGGCCAAGCTCCGTTGGTGACTGATTACCAACAGCTGTGCCCACAGAAAAGTATTGTTAGAGCTTCAGACCTTGGACACACTTAAATTGTTTATAAAGCTTACGAAACAAACAGATGAGAAGAACTGATATTAATTCCATTGGATACAGTTTTACCTGTTACTCACAGAATGTTGTTCATATTAGATTTGCTGATATGAGACATTTTTGAGTTTTTAAAATATGTATTTCCTTTAACTTTTAAACACAAATTCACCTTTTTATTTTTTTCTTTTCTGGAACAAAGCAGAGTTAAGAGTTTCAGGAAACCTCCAAATACATCTGAAAAGGAGTTTTAAGAGGAGACAAAGCATCAATTTTTAAAGCAATGGTCACCCCAATATTCCTATTGCCATTCTCCTGATGGCGAATCCCCACATGCCATCCCAACTACAAAAGTTTCAAGAAGACAAGACCTTAAAGATGTTCTTGGATGGTGACTTCTGAAATATAGCCGCGTGTGGTGAACCTAATACAACTTTGTGTTTAGTGATTATTCCATTCTGGTTTTGCTTTGTTTGTTTTTTTTTTTTTTTCTTCAAGAAACAAGAGTATGAAAATAGTTAAAATAGAAAAGGTTTTCTCTTTAAGAAAGCAGTTCCAGAACTTTTTATGAGATTTCTCTAGCAGAACAACTTGAAATATGTAGGATATATTTCCTTTTATAAATTCAAATTCATATGAGTTACAGGAAACCAAAAAGTCATGAGACCTGGATCTGGCTTAGCTCAAAAGGACACCAGATGAGTTTTTCCCCTGGTCTTGGGATTCCTCACTTTTCCCATTTAATAGACAAATTTTGACTTCTCTTTCTAGTCTGAATTTGTCTCAGCAGATTTTCACCTGTTTGACTCTATTCCAGGATCAGCTAAGGACTGCAAGCTGAAATCTGAACTTGCTGGAAGCTGAAGTAACTAGTCAAGCCAATGTGATGTCTCCATATCTCTTCAACTGGATCTTAATTAGAAAGTGCCCCATTTCCAGTCTTCCTAGCTCCTGATGCTTATGGTCCTATTGTCAGCATTGAAACAATTTCAGAAGACAACACCTTTGCCCAAAATCCCACCCAACAGGCTGAAATGCTAAGTCAAAAAGAATGCTTGGGAACCATAGAGTAATGGTACTCAGATCCCATATATGGAAAGGTAAATTTGCAGGACTGACTCCAGAGGTCATATCTGGAAGACCCAAGATTGGGTCTTTAAAGGATCATGGGAAGATCAAAGGAGTAAAAGTCAATGACTATTATTTTAAAGTTTAAAGCACAATCCTGAACTAAGGCCAGCTGGGTGGAGACATGTCCATCCACCTGCAGGGAAGAACTAGCCTCAATTCCCTGAGTGGAATTAAGAACTAGCCTTACTGCATTCTTTCTCCACCCACTAGTTATACAGTGACTAGGAAACCGGCCCATATGGCCATGGCAGAACTATCTGTGATCTTGGCGCCTAAAATGGACCAATCATTTTAAAAGTCAGTTTCCCTTACCCAGTCATGTAATGCTAAAGCATATAAGTCCCTGCTTGCATTTTTTCCCTTTAAAAACCCTGTTCTCATAGACTGCAGGGATGCATTCCTCTCCTGTTTTGGCAGGAAGTTTGTGTCCCTTGTTCGAACACACACACACACACACAGCGGGGTCTGTTCCTGGCCTTTTGAGGTTCATGAACTGGGCACAACACTTTAACATAAAAAGGCACAGGATATAAATTACCACTTCAAAATGTAAGAAGTGAGCATAGTGAGAAAATATTGGACTGAAGCAAGACAAAAAAACAGCTGTGCAAACTACAAAATCTGGATTTCTATGTCTGATGTCAAAGCGCTGTTCAGAGCTTTAATTTATTTCAGCTTTGTTGACTGCAACAAACTTCTCTCTCAAGTTGGTTTTGGTTCCCTGTTAGCAGCTCTCCTTGGCAAGTATCCCATGTCTCTGAAATCTCCAACATCTTGTGGTATTTGTGGCAATCTTGAAGACCTTCACTGACTCACACAATGGCTAGTCTGAGCCTCCATGCAGGGAAACTCCTGCCACAAACCTGGCCTCAGTAGCTTTTTTCAGTCTTAGAGGGAGATTCCATAACTCCTATTTTCTAACCTTGACTCTAAAGACAGAACCAAGTGGCCAAAGCTGCCATGTTCTGCTGCTTGCTGGGTGAGAGGACAACATAAACTTCATTTTGTCTCCATTTTAGGACCAGGTCTGACTTCAAAAGAAAAAATTAGGAAACAGGTCATCAATTCCAGGAACAAGATCATAAAATGCCCTACCCATGAAAGAGCTGGGAGATAAACACCACCTTACTTTTACAGTCTTTTGCAATGTATTCATTTGTCTTTTTGACTTTTAGTGTTCTTTGAAAGATTGGGTCTTTAGTTTTGTTTCATTTTCTGTGTAGCTCCTTAGCTATGCCTATTAGGTTGTATGAATGAATAAGTGAAGTACTGGACTTACACATTGCATTTTACATTTCTATTTATTTTTATACAATGATACTAATGATTATATATTTATTTTTGAATATACATTATATGTGAAATAAATTTTGAATTGACTTTCCTTCACTTGGAGCTAAAAAACCTATAATTCATTATTAAACATTTAAATTGCCAATAGAAATGTCAAATAATTAAGTCATGACATCAACTGAATGAGTATTTGAGTAAACTTTTGCAAGGACATCAAATGTACATATTGTATTTCCAGAAAAGTTTCACAGCAATAATATATGGGAACTTTTGTTGCAACCAAATAATTTTGGGGAAAAACAGCATTAACAAAAACCAACCTTAAGTATACACTGCTTAAAATATTCCATACTCTTATTTGTTTTAAAGCAAGCTTAAATGCTATAAGAAATATCATTATACTAGTACATTCATATTATAGAAAGGACTCAGCAGACCCACAGCCAAACATTAGGTGGAGTTCAGTGAGTCTTTTGGAAAATGGTGGGAAGGAGGATAGAAAGTCCAGCAGGGGACAAGAACTCCTCAAGAAGACCAACAGAGTCAACTAATCTAGAGCAATAGGGGCTCACAGAGATTAAAGCACCAAACAAAGAGCTTGCATGGACTGGGCCTAGTCATCTAAAACATATCTAAATATTGGCTAATTTGGTCTTCCTGTGGGTCCCTTAGCAAGGGTAGTAGGTTATTTCTGACATAGACTGCTACCTGCTTTTGGATGACTTTCCCCTAACTGGATTAAATTGTCTGGCATCAGTGGATGAGGATGCATTTAATCCTGAAGCAACTTGATGCTCAGGGGTGGGTTTGTATGAGGCAGAGGAGATCTTTGCTGATGAGAAAGGTAGGAGAAAAGGGGAAAGAGAGTGGGCATGGATGGGACTGGTTGTAGAGGAAGGAAGGAGCTGAGATTAGGATGTAAAATGAATAAATAAACAAATTTAATTAAAAGATGAACAAATACAAAAAGAACTGCAGAATACTATTATTTGTTCCTGTTTATAGGAAACAAAATTGCATTGTACCTCATTTAACAAAACTACACAGGTCCACAATTAAAAGATAATAGGTTTTCTCTCTTTTATATTTCAATCCCATGTTTTTAAAAATATCTTTGAGAAATATTTTATATCACCTCCACAAAACTTAGCTTTCTTTTATGTAACTATTTAGATTTAAAAAACAGCACTGTTTTAATTTGAATATGTTTCATTTTAACTCAAAATGGCAATGTATTTTGAAAGTTCATGATGTGTTTATAATCTGCCTTCAATGACTGTTTTAGTCATGGCCTAATTTGTGAAGTAATGAATCACAAAGTAATATGAATAGTAACAGAGAATGAATATAAAGAACTGCTGCCTGTTAGCAGGCACAGAATAATGAAATAACTATAAATAACGCAGATACAACCATTTCAAGAGACAGTAAATGACTTAAAGGAAAATAGCCCTAGGAAACAAACCCTAACCTCCTTCCTTTCTCACTGTTTAAATATCATTCAGATGTAATTGCTGTCTGTGTGGTTTTCCTCCTGGCTCCAAGCTCCCAGAACAATGACTCATGAGACTCAAAATACATAATTACAAATACCTTGGCCATGTAGTTCTTCTCTGGCTAGCACATATCTTAAAATAACACATTATACTAACTTACATTTTGTCTTGTGGCTATTTACCTCTGCTCAGGTAGCATGTGTTTGCTCTCTTCACATCTTGCCACTGAATCTTCTGCACCTGGCTCTAGTCCAGAATCCTGTCTGCCTGCCAGATGTCCTTCTTCCTATTTCCTGCCTCAATTATAGGCCGTCATATTTATTATCGACAGGTGAAGTTTCCATAAAGACAAAAGATATTCTTCCAATATGTAATTTTGTTTGTCACAGTTTAACATATCTGTTATTAACAAAAATATGGTAGTTATGAACCACCTGACATGAGTACTGTCCATTCTTATTGACAGCCTTAAACTCACATACTCACATAGTTCAAGGTTAAAGTTACCAAATGAAAAGTACTAATATGAAATATAATGTGCATTAGACATATTAAATATATTTGATACATATAAAATGTAGATAAATGATAAAAGTACATATTTTTCCAGGATAATATTATTTGATCTGGGTACTGGAGTCTGTGTGAACACTGCAGTAAAGAATAAAGCAAATTCTGTACCTTCAACTGAAATTGAAAAGAAATTCCCTGAGTTTCTTTAAAAGTACAATAATTCCTGGTTTACACAGTTCTTTAAAACTGATTAATGTGATGCATTAGGCTAGACAGCCAGTGGTACTTTCCTAATCAAGACTCAATATGTCTATAAATGTACTTGTTCATATCTAAACCACTATTCAAATGATTCTTAGTTGTAATAAACAAATTGATTCCTTGAACAAATTCTAGTAGACATCGCAGCCCAAACCACTTATGTTCCAATTGAAACTTAATGTTCTTTAATTCCATTGTCCAGATGATTTTTTAGCATCTACTCTTTGTATATGGGGTTTTGAAATTAAAAGTTCTGTGTCTTGCTATCCGGTTATATAACATGTGTACAGCATATATCTCTTATCTGTAATGTACAGCTTTACGAGATTGGGTCACAGTTGAAATCCATTACCATGACAATCAATAATCAGGTTTACATTTGGCAATCATCCTGCATAATTTCATCTTTCATAAAATATCATGTAAACACAATTATTTTTGTCCTGCTCTTATTTTTAATATATTGATTAGCATAATGATTTTGAGATTCACCTACAATGCACTGTGTGTATGCATGTTTGTGGGTGTGTATGTGTGAATTTGTGGTATGTGTGTATGTGTGTATTTGTGCTATATGCTTGTGTGTGTGTGAACGTGGTTTTTTTATGTGTGTGTACTTATGGTGTTTCTGTATGTGTATTTGTTTGTAAGTGTGTGTGTGTGTGTATACAAGTAAGGAGAATATATGTTTGAATTGGTGCCCATGTACATTTAGGAACATGAATTTGGAGGTTAGGGGTCAAGCTTACATGTTCTGTTTCTTTTGGTACCACCCATTTTAGTTTGTGAGCCATTTTCTAATTACAGTCTGGGTTTTGCAATTATAATGGGCTGATGTCCAGTGAACCCCAAGATTTTTTATTTTGGGGCCTTCCTACCACAGACAATACAAGTGCATTTACCACTCTTGCCTTTTAAGTGGGTTCTGGGAGTAAAAATCATTTCATCATACTTGCACTGCAATCACCTCATCTACTATGCCATTTTATTGCCCTTATAGTACTTTTTTCATCAATTGTTAATTCCTTGTTGATTACATTAATGTTTATATATTAAATAACATTGTATTATATAGGCATTTTATAGATTAATGTATTTTCATAAATTTATGGACACTTTGGTGGTTTCTAGTGTTCTGCTTATTGGGTAGATTATGTTTTAAACATGCATATATTTTCCGTTGTTTTCAACAAAACTCTAGGAATTGGTAGATGCTCAGTTTATACAATGCTGTTTTTCTGCTATATCAGGTGACAATATAACCCCCTTGCCTAAGTGCTAACATTTATATTTTTATATTAATTCATTTGGTTTTTAAATAAAATAAACAAAATAAAATACTAGATAAAAGAAAACCTATGATGCCAAAATTGGAAGGGACAAACCAAAAGAAAAAAAAAAAAAAGAGCTCAAGAAAAGGCACTATAATCAGAGATCCCTGTTGGTGCACTAAAAACAAGCCAGATGTCCCTCAGTTGAGGAATGGATACAGAAATTGTGGTACTTTTACACAATGGAATTAAAAATTAGGAAATTAAAAATTAGGAAATTGTGAAATTCGCATGCAAATGGTAGGACCTGGAAACGATCATCCTGAGTGAGGTATCCCAAAAGCAGAAAGACACACGTGGTATATACTCGTTTATATAGCCCTATAAGATAGGATAAACATATTGAAATCTATACACCTAAAGAGGATAAACAAGAAAAAGGACCTGGTATAAGATGATCAATCCTCACTTAGACAAATGGGATGGACATTGGATGTAGGAGAAAACAAGTAACAGGACAGGAGCCTACCATAGAGGGCCTCTGAAAGATGCTACTTAGTAGTGTATCAAAGCAGATATTAAGCCTGGGATGCAAAGTTCCTAACCTGTGATTGATAAAAAAATAAATAAATTTAAAAAATAAATAAATACAAAAAAATAAAAGACTCATAACCAAACCTTCAGCAGAGTACAGGGAATCATATGAAAGAAGGGGGAGTTAATAAGACCTGGAGAGGACAGGAGCTCCAGAAGGACCAAATATATCAGGGCACAGGGGTCTTTTATGAGACCGTTTCTCCAATCAAGGACCATGTATGGACATAACCTAGATCCCCTGCTTGAATATAGCCCATGGTAGCTTAGTTTCCAAGTGGGTGTCCTAGTAAGGGGAACAGGGACTATTTCTGATATGAACTCGATGGGTGGCTCTTAGACCACCCTCCTCTCCCCCCTGTGGGAGGAGCAGCCTTGCTAGGCCACAGAAGAGGACATTGCAGCCAGTCCTGAAGAGACCTGATAAGCTAGAGTTAGTTGGAAAGGGAGGAAGTCCTCCCCTATCAGTGAACTTGGAAAGGGGCAGGGAGGAGATGAGGGGAGGAGGGAGTGTGGGATTGGGAGGGAATGAGGGAGGAGGCTAAGGCTCATATACAAAGTGCATAACCTGTGATTAATATAAAAAAATGATGGAAAAAGAGAATCCCATAAAAATATTAACCAGAAAGCCATTTAATTCTGGAAATTCAGATTTTTTTTTTGTGAACTCTGTTAAGGCTATTATTTGACTATTTTACATAAAAAGTATTATATATATAACTTATTGTATAGTAATTGTAATATTTTATACTAATTATATATGTACACATGTATACACATGTGTTTATCTATATAGATTTACATAGAAAAACATAGAAATACATCTTTTCTTAGTCAATTTTTTAATGTCACTATTAGACATTCCAGGAAGCTATTTGAATTGAATTTTATGGCAAAAAAATTCTTTCCTCCTTTGAAGTATAAAAGTGAGATTAGTTAGTTCAGTTTTGAAGTATAGATCATATCAAACTCAAACATTTCTGTGAAAACACATGAAATTTTCTAAAAAATATAAGAAAATGCCCTAGAGTAAGAAAGAAAACTATGTGACATTGCTGTCTGAGTATACTTAATACTGAAGTGAAGATATGTCCCTATCTGTGCACATACACTTTCAAATTACATGCTTATTTTATTCTCTTTTATTGGCTTTCCCAGAGTCTAATTGTTATTCCATAACAGTTTTAGCCTTTTTGATGTTTTTGTAAAGACATTTGCTTAAAATGTGAATAAAATGGCTATGCTTCAGTTCTTTAGAATGAATAAAAACAACTTCATAGCAAAACCATTTTAAGAAAAAAAATCAAACTTCAAAAACAATTAAATAGATTAAAGCATATTCTTAAAGAGATGTGTTTATTGAGAGCTTAGGGAGTTAAAGGCAGGATTTCCATTAAAATGACTGAGAAATTGTGCATGAAATTTCCGAATGCTTTGATGAACATTCTGTTCTTCCCATTGAATTTGAAGAAAGGGAGTAATTCCATAGTTTAAAGAGTACTACAATCTTGTCAACACAGACAGTCTCTAATTTTAAGTATAAAGTGTTTATGAACATTCTTGAAGTTCAATCTGAGTAACAGGTGTGCCTGCTTTTCATTCCATTCCTATATAGTCTCTTGATTTAATGCAATTTATTTATATTAAATTCGATTCTAAGTGATGTTTTATGGTTAAACTTATCCAAAGTTTTTTGTTGTTGTTGAGGAAATTCACTACTTTGAGCTTTTTAATTTCCTTGATGAAAAAAGTTTGAGATTGTAGAAAGAAGTTGAATCATGCCAGGGTACCAGTGAAACATTTATGACAGAATAACCACTGAGGAACATAATTGCTTTAATTTTTTCTTACCTTCTGTGGGGGAAATTAATAGTTCTTCAGATTCTTTTCTTGTATACCAGCATTTCAAATGTAAATAGATTCCCTTTAACACTTGTACACGTCTCTTTAAAATTATGAACTTAGTAAACGTATCATAGTCCATGTAAATAGCGTAATTAAATAGATAAGTTTGCATGAACAAGAAAACGCCATATTTTCTTTTTTCTTTCTTTTTTTTAATTTATTTATTTTTATCTCAGTCACAGGTTAGGTACTTTGAATCCCAGGCGTAGCCCCCTCCCCCATTCCCTCCTACCCTCCCACTCCCTCCCTCATCTCCTTCTTCCCCGCCCCCTCCAAGTCCACCAACAGGGGAGGACCTCCTTCCCTTCCATCCAACCCCAGCTTATCCTGTCTCCTCAGGGC
>CM053751.1:25261317-25294302 GCA_028658305.1 Pachyuromys duprasi
TCTTCAGTTGGACACTGAGCTATCATGGGCCACATCTGAGCGGGGGTTCTAGGCCATATCCATACATGGTCCTTGGTTGGAGAAACTGTCTCATATAAGAACCCTGTGCCCTGCTCAGTTTAGTCTTTGTGGAGCTCTTGTTCTCCCCAAGTCTTACTAATTTCCCCTATTTTTATTATTACTTCCCGCCCTCTGACAAAGGCTTGGTTGTGAGTCTTAATATCTGCTTTGATACATTGCTATATTGATTCTTTCAGAGGTCCTCTTTGGTATGTTCCTGTCCTGTTGCTTGTTTTATTCTCCATTCAATGTCCATCCTATTTGTTCATCTAAATGAGCATTGATCATACCAACCTGGGTCTTCCTTCTTGTATATCTTCCCTAGGTGTGTAAATTTCAGCATGACCATCCTACCCTATAAGTCTATATAAGTGAGAATATACCATATGTTTCTTTCTGCTTTTGGGATACCTCACTTAGGATAATTGTTTCCAGGCCCCACCATTTGCCTGCGAATTTCATGATTTCCTCCTTTTAAATTGCTGTGTAGTATTCCATTGTATAAAAATACCACAATTTCTGTATCCATTCCTCAAGTGAAGGACATCTGGATTGTTTCCAGGTTCTGGCTATTACAAATAAAGCAGCTATGAACATAGTTGAGCAAATGTCCTTGTTGTGTACTTGAGCCTCTTTTGGACAGAGGGCTAATATCCAGTATATATAAAGAACTCAAGAAGTTAAAAAGCAGGAAACCAAGTTATCCAATTAAAAAATGGGGTATGGAGCTAAAAAGAGAACTGACTGTAGAGGATTATAAAATGGCAGAAAAACACTTAAAGAAATGTTCAATGTCCTTAGCCATCAGGGACATGCAAATCAAAACGACCCTGAGATTTCACCTTACACCCACCAGAAAAGCTAAGATCAAAAACTCTAGTGACAATGCATGCTGGAGAGGTTGTGGAGAAAGAGGAACCCTCTTCCATTGCTGGTGGGAATGCAAATTTGTACAACCACTCTGGAAATCAATTTGATGCTTTCTTAGACAATTAGGAATAGTGATTCCTCAAGACCCAGCTATACCACTCTTAGAGAAAAAATACTCTTAATAAAACTTTTTTTTCTAGTAAAAGAAACTTAAATTATCTTTGCACCCACTTTATTTTCCTATTTTTGGATGATCCTATTGGAGATTTTATTTTTAATTGAGTCATACATAAATCTGATGCTTGGTAGAAAATAAGGTCAAAGCAAATAACTATAGAAAATTATTTTATTGTGCTGATCATGTAACCAATGACATATGCAGATAAGTTTTTCTTTGATCAGCCTTTTATTCTTGATTATTCTGTTTAGTTTTCACTTTACTATGTTCAGTGAATCTCTTCTGAACTAATTTTTTCATCAGCTTTTAAGTTCACTCTGCTACCAAAACTTAAGCTGCCATGTGTAGAATTGCCTAAGCATAGATAACTTTCCAGATTTAAATGTTCAACCGAAATACATCCGTTTCAAATAAACAGAAGGGAGATAGCACATATTCACATACATTCATAGAAACAGTTATAATTCTTAATAGCATGTTGCTACATTCATATATATATATGAAGGAATTTGAGTGAATTTTTCTGGGTACTACTCGAATTGTTTTGTTGTTGCTGTTGCTGCTTGTGCTACTGTTTTCTCAGTGCTGGTAATGGGAAGTAGGCCTTTCCCATGCTAGATGAACACTTTTTTCCTCAACTATGTCTTCAACACTTGATTTCCAGAAACAGGGTGTTACTTTATAGCTCAAGATGGCTTAAAAATGGATATGGACAGTCTGGGACTCATGATCTTCCTATATCTTCCTCTGATATTTAGGGATCTAGGAACACAAGAATAATCTCTTGTGTCAAATAAAAAAAACAAATTAGGATATTTTGTTTTTTAAATTTCACGTCACACCCATACAAATAAGGCAATTAAATTAAAAGGGCTGAATATTATAGTACACATTCCTAATTCTAGCACTCAGGAAGTTGAGGAAGAAGTAGCCTGGCAGTACATGATAGTGTTACAGGGATAATATGGGACAGCATCTATTAACTGTTGTCAGTAAACACACAAAAGACCAAGATACAGTCAAAGTACACCAAGGAATTTTTTTGAGATAACATACAGTATATGAGTTGGGGTTACTAATAGAACAGAAAACTGAATGACAGCTCCATCATAAAAACCCACCCTGACATGGTAACGCCTCATGAAAGCTAGAAATATGGGATGTACTATACAACTTGCATGCAGGGAAGAGTGATTTGTCCAGGTATCTCTGTCAGAATGAGCCTCTACCTTGCGGGTTGACTGGTCTCAGATTTCATCAGGTTGGAGGAAAAATAGATTGTAAGAGAAAGGGGACATAGCCCTCTTGACTTTTTCCTGCTGAGTAGGATCATAGGATTCTTTTGGGAGCAATATTAATATCATTCCTCAGGAAACCAAGAAGTCCATGTAACCAGAAAGCCAGAAAGCACAGCAAGCAGTCCTCCTCTGTCGCTTGCAAGCCAATGGCACATCTTTTCTCTGGGTTGTCATATTTATATCCCTCAAAGTCCTCAGAATTCAACTAATCCCCACTGGCAAAGACCAAGCTCTGCAAGAGACAATTAACCAGTGTGGACAAACTAAAATTCCTCACTTCAGATTATAACAAAGACACACATACATATGAAAAAACAAAATACAACATTAACAGTTACTTTTGTAGTCCATCATAGGCTAGATGGAAACTCTACTTTTTAAAAGAAAAATTAAAAGAGGAGAAAGAAGAAAGAAGAGGAGAAGAAGCAAAGATACAACTTTTATATATAACTGTATCTTATTATTCCAGTATTAAAGGAAGCAGGTTTCTGTTACTCTAGTCCTTCAACAGCATACGTACCACAGCATGAATAATTTGAAAAAAAAGATAAGAAAACAAAACAAAAACAAAAATAGAAAAGTAAAGAGAAGTTTGAAGGACTCTGGAATCAGACAAATCCAGATCAAAAGGAAAAATTTGGTATCTTGTGAGCTTAATCCCAGATGCTATATTGATTTTGAGCCTTCTGGAAAGAACATACACTATCTTACAAAAACAGAAGATTCAGTAGATGCCTCACTGTTGTGCAATGCCTTTATGATAAAAGAGACGTAATGGGCTAATTATTCTGTATTCTCTTCTTGATATTGTTGTATTGAGATTCCATTTCAGGCAGGATGTGGGATGGGACAGATACATTCCAAGTATAGCATAAGATAACCTGAAAGAAAGAACATCCTATTTTTTCACCAAGTAGTAGAAACAAAAAATTATTATTTTAAATAAACCTTAAATAATACCATATTTCTATCTCTGTCATATATATGTATATATACATATATATTGCTTTGCCCAGATACACACATATATATGTATATGTTACTTTGCCCAGTTTTCAAAATCTAACACTATGATGATTGTTCCCATAGCTTTGACAGACAGCACTGCCAGCATCATGATTGAAGAGATAGAAAGAGAACAAAAGACAGAAAAGGAAGAGGAAGCAAAATGCGCATTGTTTCTTGAAATGTTCTTACAACATTACTACACTAACACATTCATTGCCCCATTAGAAGCTGTTGCCAGGGTTTCAGCCAAATAGAAATGAATTGTAAGCTGAGAACATTCTTGAGTGTTTGGCTTTTATAAACTGTTAGACTATGAAAAAATATATATATACATATATACACATATATATGTACATACACACATATGCATATACATGCATATATAAACATATATGTGCCATATATGTACATGCATAAATATTATATGTATAATCATATATACATGTATATTCATATGCCCATTTATGTGCACATATATATACATATATAGGCAATATATGTATACACATATATAGACAATATATGTCTACATGTTTATATATACATAGACATGTAGACATATGTTGTCTATATATGTGTATGTATATATTTATGTATTATGCATATAATCCTTCTTCAAATTGATGTTTGATGTTTCAAAACTCCTGTTCTGCAAATTGCTCATTATTATTAATGACCTTCATTATCTAATAGAAACTGATTTTTATCTTTATATATAAGTATCTACATATATGTATACATGCATACATATATAAATATGTGGATATATACATATCTACATGTATACACGTATGCATATATACATAGACATATATATATACATATATGCACAAAAATATATACATACATGTATATATACATGTGTCTGCAGCTCAAATTTAGGGCCTAGGAATCTACAGTGTTCTTTATTATTAAAATGTAAAATGTATTTGTGAAACAGTGGTATTTTATTACTCTGCAAGGGAAAATAAAATTATCATCCTTGTGACATGGAAATAGTAACTAAAATAGACATTATGATAGCTGTACAAAAATGGTCTGAGAAAGACAAATACTTCATGAATTCACTCATACATTAGATTTCTGTGTGTGCATATGTGTATCAGAGAGAGAATGATGCTTTAAAATGCACATCATGGAATTGGAAGAAAAAATTTTATATACATAAGGTGGTAAAGGTATACATGTGACATGACTGTAGAAGGGCTGTGTGGAGAAAGGAGAGAGAAAAGCTCTGTGGAATGGTATCAGAAGGGAGCAGGAACCAGGAGAGTAAATCCATTATTGTCCATGCTTCCTTAAAATGTTAATTGTTTTTAAAAAGTTAAATATATATTAGTAAAATATATTTATATTTATATATTAATTTTAGCCACTATACATAAATAGTTACCAGGAGAAAATACCAAAGTAAGATATTGATGATTTCTTGGAAGCATGACAAGGAAACTGACCAGCTGTAATTTTTTTTTCCCAAAGGCAAATTTTCATGTTTTTTTCTCTACTGACTTATTTACTGCTTTATAACTCTTATCAAATTTATCATGCTGACACAGAGGGAATAAGTCAGAAGGAAATATGATTAATATATGTATTAAATATTTATTCCACAGCATGGAATATTTGTCAATTAAAAAGTTCACCAAATACACACTTCATTGAATTCTCCTGATTCTGAACTAGATGGTAAATGAATTAATGTCAGTTGTACTGACATTTAAAAAGCTAGAATGTTTTGATATAAATTGAGAGTGTGTATTGTGTTTTAAATTTAATCTAACAAGAATGATAGTTTTACTTGTAAAACATTTTTACAATAAATAACCTCTTCAGCTATGTTCTAAAACTTTTTCCCTATTTATTTATTAAAATTTATTTACTTGTATCCCACCTGTAGCCTCCTCCCTCATTCCCTCTGAATCCCAGTCTCTCTCCATCTTCTCCTCCCATGCCCCTCCCCAAGTCCACTGATAGGGGAGGTCCTCTTCCCCTTTCCTCTGACCCTAGCCTATCAAGTTTCATCAGAACTGACTGCATTGTCTTCCTCTGTGGCCTGGTAAGGCTGCCCTCCATCTCAGGGAGAAGTGATCAAAGAGCCAGCCACTGAGTTTATGTGATAAACAGTCACTGTTCCCCTTACTAGGAAACCCACTTGGCCACTGAGTTGCCATGAGCTACAGCTGTGCAGGGATTATAGGTTATCTCCATGCATAGTTCTTGGTTGGGATATCAGTCTGAGAAAAGACCCTGTGCCCAGATTTTTTGGTTCTGTTGCTCTCCTTATGAAGCTCCTGTCCCCTCCAGGTCTTTCTATCTCCCCCTTCTTTTATAAGATTCCCTGCACTCTGCCCAAAGTTTGGCTGAGTCTTAGCATCTGCTTTGATACACTGCTGAGTAGAGTCTTTCAGAGGCCCACTGGGGTAGGCTCTTTTTAAAATACTTTGAATTAACAAAATTCATATGACTAGAACTTGAAATTATTTATTTGCATAGTATTGAAGGATATAAAGCAAAGGCTTTTTTTAATGCCTAGATTACATTTTTAGGGAATCTTTAAAATATTTATTCCACAGCATGGAATATTTGTCAATTAAAAAGTTCACTAAATACACACTTCATTGAATTCTCCTGATTCTGAATGTAATTTTGTAAAATAAATAATTAAGAAATTAAAAAGTCATACTTATTCCCCTTTCTTTCATATGATTCCCTGCATTCTGCAGAAGGTTTGGTTATGAGTCTCAGCATCTGTTTTGATACCCTGCACAGTAGAGTCTTTCAGATGCCCTCCGTGGTAGGCTCCTGTCCTGTAACTTGTTTTCTGTAACTTCCACGTCTATCCCATTTGTCTTTCTAAGTGAGGATTGATCATCTTATCCTGGGTCCTCTTTCTTGTTTATCCTCTTTAGCTGTACAGATTTTAGTAGGATTATCCTGTCTTATAGGTCTAGTACCCACTTATAAGTGAGTATATACTATGTGTGTGTCTTTCTGCTTCTGGGATACCTCACTCAGCATGATCTTTTCTAGATCCTACCATATGTTTTGTTTGTTTGTTTGTTTTGTTTTGTTTTGTTTCAGTATATAAAAGGGTTTTTTTTTTTAACCTGGAGAGGATGGGAGCTCCACTAGGACCAAATATATCTGAGCACAGGGGTCTTTTCTAAGACTGTTTCTCCAACCAAGGGCCATGCATGGATATAACCTAAAACCCCTGCTCAGATGTAGCCCATCACAGCTCAATATCTAAGTGGGTACCCTAGTAAGGGGAACAGGGACTATTTCTGACATGAACTCAATGACTGGCTCTTTGTCTTCTCCCCTCACCCCAAGAGGGAGAAACAGGCTTGCTAGGCCATAGAGGAGGTCACTTCAGCCAGTCCTGAAGATGCCTGATAAGCTAGGGTCAAATGGAATGGGAGGAAGGCTTCACCTATCAGTGGACTTAGAGAGAGGCATGGGAGGAGATGAGAGAGATGAGGGATTGGGAAGGAATAAGAGAGGAGACTATAGCTGGGATACAAAGTAAATAAACTGAAACTAATAAAAAATAATTTAATTAAAAATAAATAAAATACTTCTCTTAAAAAAAGAAAAATCACAATAAACAGAAGTGAGTCCCTATTTAAAAAAAAAGAAATTGAAAAGTGTTTTTATTACTGAGATGATAGTGAAAAACCCTTCTTTAAATTAATGTTTGTTGTTTCAAAATTGCCATCCACAACATTGCTGCTGTTATTAGTGACCTTCATTATCTGACAGGAGCTTATGTTTATCTTTATGGTCTTTGCTGCAGATGAATCCTAGGCCTCTACGCATCTTAGTACAGGATTGTTCTACTGAGGACCACCTGAAGAGCAAGTTACAAGTCTTATCTGAATGTTAGTAAGTACCAGAGGCCACCTCTCGTTCATCTCTAACTCTTCCTGGTTTCTGAGACCACCATTCTCTCAATGTTAATTTTCTATTTTAGATTTCACATATGAGTGAGATTATGAAGGAATTAATCTTCTTTTATCTAATTTCTCTTACAGTTATGATCCCCCTCTTTATTAATGTTGAAATTACACTGAAGTGTATGTATAGTATATTTTCCTTATCCAATCATTAGTTAATAGGCACTTAATTTCCTTCTTCCTGTTAGGATTGTGAGTTGTACTTCAAATGTTGCTTTGTTATAAGGTTTCATAGGGATAAATACTAACTAGTAAATCTGTTGAATCACATGGTTGTTTTACATACACATATACACACTTATACATACATAAATATATATGTGATTATTTAAATTTCAATTGGAGGTCACTTATATGTCAAGTAAACATTTTTTCATTAACTGTAACTTGTTTGGTTTTCTTCTGATATCCATGACTTCACCTAGCAAGTTTGTTGGATTTCCAGTACCATAAGTGGTTTCTCACTTGTTTAGTAGATATAAAATACAATTGAAGAGAATTAATCCAACTGGAGTCTTGGCTTCATCAATGTATATGTAACAGTATTGCTAGGAAACTACAGTTATGGTACCATCCCTGCCATTGTGTTTCCTAGCAATTTCAGAAGCTATATACATAAAGCCTCAACAGTATGACTGCTTGAATATAAGCTGAATAAGGACAACAGAGATATAAATGCTAAAGTTGATAGGGGAAAGCCTATGATGACTTAACAATACACAAAGAACTTTAGGGAACTAAGGAATGTTGAGAAAATGAGAAATATTCTTCCTCAGGGAAAAGCATACAAACAGGTTATTCAATATCAAATGGTCAACCATAAGAACAAACATACTAGCAATATTTCCCATATGCATATACACATATACATTTGTATATTTAACTACAATTAATAAAAAAAGATGTCTTAGATTTGAAAGAGAGCAACGAATGACCTATATAAGAATTTAGAGAGGTTTCTAACCAGTAGAGTATAGAGGTAGATGCTGAGACTCATAACCAAACTTTGAGCAGAATTCAGGGAATCTTATACAAGAAGGAGGAGACAGAAAGACCTGAAGGATGATCTTTTCTAGATGCCACCATTTGCCTGCAAATTTCATGATTTCCTTTTTTTTAAATTGTTGAGTAGTATTCCATTGTGTAAATATGCCATAGTTTCTGTATCCATTCCTCAGCTGAAGGACATCTGGGTTGTTTCAATGTTCTGGCTGTTATAACAAAAAGTGCTATGAACATGGTTGAACAAATGTCCTTGATGTATACTTGAGCATAATTTGGATATGTGCCTAGGAGTGGTATAGATGGATCCTGAGGAAGCACTATTCCTAATTGACTGAGAAAGCACCAGAATGATTTCCAAAGTGGTTGTACAAGTTTACATTCCCACCAACAATGGAGGAGGGTTCCCCTTTCTCCACAACCTCTCCAGCAAGTATTGTCACTTGAGTCTTTGATCTTAAACATTCTGATGGGTGTAATGTGAAAAATCAGGGTCATTTTGATTTGGACGGCTAAGCACATTGAATATTTCTTTAAATGTTTCTCTACCATTCTATATTCCTCTACAGAGAATTCTCTGTTTAGCTCTATACCCCATTCTATATTCCTCTACAGAGAATTCTCTGTTTAGCTCTATACCCCATTTTTAAAATTGTATTACTTGATTTGTTGCTTTTTAACTTTAGTTCTTTGTTTATTCTGGATATTAGCTCTCTGTCAAATAGAGGGTTGGTGAAGTTCTTTTTCCCAGTCTGTAGGCTGTCAATCATCCTGAGTGAGGTATCCTAGAAGCAGAAACACACACACGGTATATGCTCACTTATAAGTGGATACTAGATCTGTAAGATAGGATAAACATATTAAAATCTGTAGAGCTAAAGAAGATGTCCTAAGGTCAGGTGATCAACCCTTACTTAGAAAGACAAACCCTTACTTAGAAAGACAAATGGGATGGACATTGGAAGTAGGAGAAAACAAGAAACAGGACAGGAGCCTACTATGGAGGGCCTCTGAAAGACTACCTAGCAGTGCATCAAAGCAGATACTGAGACTCATAACCAAACCTTGGGCAGAGTACAGGGAATCATAAGAAAGAAGGGGGGTCAGTAAGACCTAGAGAGTACAGAAGCTCTGCAAGGACCAAATATATCTGGGCACAGAGGTCTGTTCTGAGACTGATTTTCCAACCAAGGACCATGCATGGACATAACCTAGAACCCCTGCTGAAATGTAGCCCATGGCAGCTTCGTATCCAAGTGGATTCCCTAGTAAGGGGAACAGGGACTGTCTCTGACATTAACTCAGTGGCTGGCTCTTTGCCTTCCTTTCCCCTGAGAGAGGAGCAGCCTTGCTAGGTCACAGATGAGGACACTGTGGCCAGTCCTGATGAGACCTGATAAACTAAGGTCAGATGGAAGGGGACGAGGACCTCCCCTATCAGTGAACTTAGACAGGAGCAAGGAGGACATGAGAGATCTAGGGTGGCATTGGGAGGGAATGAAGGAGGGGGGTATAGCTAGGATACAAGTAAATAACCTGTAATTAATATAGAAAATAAAAAAGTAAACTAAGTGGAAGAAAAAGAGAGAAAGAAAGCCCTGAAGGGCACAGAAGTGCCACAAGGAGACCAACAGATCCAAAAACAGACAAACAAAGAACAAAAAACAAAATCAAAAAGTCTGGGCCGAGGGTTGCCCTGCAGAAACCTACATGCCAACCAAGGACCATGCATAGAGATGACCTGTACCTCCTGCTCAGAAATAGCCCATGACTGCCTCAGCTCAGTCTCCATGAGGGTTACTTAGTAAGGGGAGCATGGACCATCTTTAGCATGAACTCTGTTGCCTGCTCTTTGATCACCTCCCCTCTGGAGAGGTGGCCTAAGAGGGCCACAGAGAAAGAGGATCCAGACAGTTCTGATGAGACCTGATAGGTTTGGGTCAGATAGTAAAAGAGGAGGACCTCCCCTCTCAGTGGACTAGGGGAGGGATATAGTGGTGAGGAGGAGGAGTGAGGGTGGGAGTGGGAGGAGATAAGGTAGGGGGCTACAGCCAGGATACAAAGTGTATAAATTGTAATAAAAATAATACCAATAAATAAAAATAGCCAAAGATATACATTTTATAATAAATATTCAATAATTAAAATAAATTAGAGGGAAGGACAGAAGAAAACGATGTAATTACGTTTTAATCTCTAAAAACAAAAGAAGCAGTTAAAAATATAAAAAGTATTCGAATTTTGTAAACATGTGGTATTTCTTTTTTCACAATTTATTCATTATTTAATCTATGTTAAAGCCCATCCCTCAACTCGTCTGAGTCCCATTCTCCCTCTGTT
Source organism: Pachyuromys duprasi (assembly GCA_028658305.1). Taxonomy (NCBI): domain Eukaryota; kingdom Metazoa; phylum Chordata; class Mammalia; order Rodentia; family Muridae; genus Pachyuromys; species Pachyuromys duprasi. The sequence continues at coordinate 25,272,030 of CM053751.1, forward strand.
ATCCCCCCTAACCACTTCCCCTAGTCTTCTGAAAGGGGTAGTTCTCCACCTTTGCTATCTGCCCATAGCTTGTTAAGTCTGATCAGGAGTGCCTGGATCTTCTGTGGCCTGGTAAGGATACATCACCAGGAGAAAGGGATCAAAGAGCAAACAACTGAGCTCCATCAGAATGGCTAACATAAAAAACTCAAGTGACAACACATGTTGGAAAGGATATGGGGAAAGGGGAACTGTCCTCCATTGCTGATGGGCATGCAAACTAATACAACCACTTTGGAAATCAATCTGGCACTTTCTCAAAAAAATTGGGAATAACCCTCTAGAGATACAGCTCTACCATTCCTGGACATATACCTCCCCAAAATGCCCCACCATTCAGTAAGGACATTTGCTCACCTATGTCCATAGCAGCACTATTTGCAATAGTCAAAATCTGGAAACAACATAGATGTCCCTCAGTGGAGGAATGGATATAGAAATTGTGGTACATTTATATAATGGAATACTACTCACCTATCGAAAACAAGGCAATCGGACAAGATTCCAAAATGGCGGCAATGAGATCTCACCATGTCTGAGGGGGCACAGGATCTGAATCTCCAAAACTGGTGAGTGGAGGGCCAGCTGAAGCCAGAACATCCATATTGAGACTTTGGGCAAGAGGGGCAACCCATGAGCTGGAACAGTTTGGATCCAGGTCACCTATGGATGTCTTCTGGGACTGAGCAGAGAATATTCAAGCCCCTGCACTTCCCCTTTTTTTCAAGCATGGATATCCCTGCTTGGCAAAGTGGCTGGCAGGGGCTTTTGCCCCAAACACGGAGACTGCTTGCCTGAGACCACAGTGATTGGCAAAGCACCACACTCAGTGACTAAAAAGACACAGGTGGGCCTCCTAGGGGGTTGAGTCCACAGCTAGGGGGTAGCTAGTCCAAGTACAAACCTCAGTGACTGAAACAGCACAGGCAACCTTCCCAGAGCTACCACTTGGGTAGGAAAGTGGCTAGAACGAATAGGAGCCTATGCACACTCTGTGACTGAGGCTACATAGGCATACTTGCCCAGCAGCCAAACAATGGACACCACTGAGCTAATGATTATCCTGTATTCTCAGTTGCCCCTGAAGGACCCCTGAGTTTTCCAATTAGGCCGCAAGCAAGTGACTGTGCCTTTAGGTAAGTGTTTGCAGAGTCTCAGAACCAGGGTCCCTCTATACTAGCAACCTGACATCTGATCCCTCCCACCCACACCCTCACTGTGGGCAACATAGGGATCCTTGGGAGAGCTTTCTCAACACTGAAGCCCTTGCTCTGTGGGTCTCCCAGTGGAGTCCAGGCAAACAATTCATGGAGCCAAGACAGATATGAATACCAGGAAGACAGTAAAACAGGCCTGTAGTGTAGGCCACTGAGGTATTCAGAACACCAGCTCATGCACATTGCTTCCAAGAACAGCGACAACACTCACACATTCTCCTACCACAGGCATCTACAACCTCTAGTACCCTCTCCCTCAAGGCACACTGTCTCTCACACACCAGAGCTTGCTCATATATGCCTGCAACCTTCCTCCCTTAACTATAGCTGAAACACCAACATCCACTCTCAAACCAGTGGACCTCTCTCATCTTCCTCAAGAATAGTCCAGACACCAGAAAAAGACCCACCCAGTCTAAACTACTGACTCCTGGAACAAACAGCAAAGGTTATAGATAAGTAGATGGCTAGAGGTTGACATAAGAACACAGTCAAGAAAAATCAGGACATCATGGCTTCACCAGCAACACCCAAAATAAATGGATAATTTAATTCATTGGAAACACAGGAAAATAATTTTAAAGCTATACCTATCCAGTTATTAGAGGCGCATAAAGAGGAAACAAACAAAGCTCTCAATGAAACACAGGCAAATACAGCCAAACAAATAGACACAGGTAGAGGCACAACTGGAGGCATATAGAGAGGAAGTGACCAAAAAATTAGAGGCCATCATGAAAAGATAGGAATTAATATTGAAACAGATGAAGGAAATAGAGCAAGACATAAAAACAGAATTAGAATCAATAAAGAAAACACAAACACAGAAAACCCTGGAGCTGGAGAACTTGGAATAAAGATCAGGAACCACATAGGTAAGCATTACCAACAGAATACAAGAGGAGGAAGAGAGAATCTCAGGTGCTGAAGATACACTTGCAGAAATGGATACATCTTTTAAAAAATAAAATCAAATCAAAAAGTCCCAAACACAAAACATCCAAGAAATCAATGATGACAGGAAAAGATGAAGTCTAAGAATAAAAGGAATAGATGAAAAAGGAGATTCAAGGCTCTTAAGATCCAGAAAATATTTTCAAGAAAATCATAGAAGAAAATTTTCCTAGCTTAAAGACAGAGATGTCCACAAACATACAAGAGGCTTACAGAAGAGCAAATAGACTAGACTAGAAAAGAAACCACTCAGGTCACATCATAGTCAAAGCACTGAGTCTAGAGAACAACAACAACAAAATATTAAAAGCAGCAAGGGAAAAAGGCATATAAACATATAAAGGTAGACCTCTCAGAATCACACTAGACTTCTCAATAGAAACTATGAAAGCCAGAAGGGCCTGGGCAGATGCCATGCGGACTCTAAGAGACCACAGATGCCAACCCAGACTACTATAACCAGCAAAGCTTTCAATAAACATAGATGGAGAAAGAAAACTAAACTTGTACAATATCTGCATAGCAACTCTAGCCTACAGAAGATACTAGAAAAAAAACTCCAATCCAACAAAATCAACTATACCCAATGCTTGTTTTCTTTAAATTCTTTGCTGTGAAACACAGTAATACCACCAACTCCACAATAAAATGACCTAACATTCACTGGTCATGTTTATCTACCAACATCAATGGATTTAACTCTCCATTAGAAAGACACAGACTAACAAAATGGTTGCATAAACAGGATCCAACATTCGACTACATCCATGAAATACTCCTCTGCAATAACTATAAACACTACCTCATAGCAAAATCAGAAATGAAATAGAGAGATATAAGGACAACCACTGAGGAAACCAAAACAATCATCAGGCCTTACTACAAAAGCCTATATGTCACAGAATTTGAATATTTAAAAGAAAGGGACATTTTTCTTGATAGATTGCATCAACAAAATTAAATCAAGATCAGGTAAATAGTTTGAGTAGTCCCATATCACAAGCAGTCATTGAAAGTCTGTCCTCCAAAAAAAGCCCAGGGCCAGATGGTTTCAGTGCGGAACCAAACTCATTCAATGAAGCCACAGTCACCTTGACACCTAAACCACATGAAGACCCAACACAAAAAGAGAACTTCAGACCTCTCTCTCTTATGAACCAAATGCAAAAATACTCTTGCAAACCGAATCCAAGAACACATAAAAGATATCATCCATGACCAAGTAGGCTTCATCCCATGCATGCAGAGGTGCTTCAATATACTGAAAGTCATCAATGTAATCCACCACATAAACAAACTAAAGGAGAAAAACCACCACGTGATTATCTCCTTAGATGCAGAAAAAGCATTTGACAGAATGCAACACCCATTCATGTTTAAAGTCTTGGAGAAATCAAGATAAAAGGCACATACCTAAACATAGTAAAGACAATATATAGCAAGCTTATATCCAACATAAACTAACAGGGGAGAAATTTAAATCAATCCCACTGAACTCAGGGATAAGGCAAGGCTGCCAACTCTCTCAGTGTCTCTTTGACATAATACTTGAAATCTAGCTAGAGCACTAAGACAACTAAAGGAGTCCAAGGGGACACAGAGTGGTAAGGAAAAAGTCAAAGTATCACTATTTGAAGATGATATAATAGTATACATGAGTGACCCCAAAAATTCAAACAGAGAACTCCTTCAGCTGATAAACACCTTCAGCAAAGTGATTGGATACAAAAATAACTCAAAGAAAATCAGTGGCCCTCCTGTATACAAAAGACAAAAGGACTGATAGAGAAATTAGGGAAACAAAACCCTTCATAATACCCACAAAGAACATGAAATACCTTGGTATGACTCTAACCAAGCATGTGAAAGATCTGTTTGAAAAAAAAGCTTCAAGTCTCAGAAGAAAGATACTGAAGAAGATATCATAAGATGGAAGGATCCCCTATGCTCATGGATTGGTAGGATTAACATTGTCAAAATGGCCATCCTGCCAAAAGCAACACAAATCTTTACAACACAATGGAAAAACAAAAAACCCAGAATTGCTAAAACAATCCTGTACAACAACAGATCATCTGGAGGCATCTCCAACCTTGATCTCAAGCTGTACTCCAAAGCAATAGTAATAAAACTATACTGTCCTGGCATAGAAAGAATGGTGGATCAATGGAATTGGATAGAAGACTCAGAAATAAACCCACACACTTATGGATAGATGATTTTTGACAAAGAAGCCAAAATCATACAATGGAAAATAGCATCTTCAAGAAATGTCACTAGTCTGACTGGATGTCTACATGTGGAAAAATGCAAATAGATCCATATTTATCACTCTACATAAAAGTAAAGTCCAAGTGGATCAAAGACCTCAATATAAAACCAGACACACTTAACTTCTTAGAAGCAAAATAGGGAAGAGCCTAGAACTCGTTGGCACAGGAAACAACTTCCTGAACAGAACACCAACAGCACTGGCTCTAAGATCAATAATAAATAGATGCGATATCATGAAACTGTAAAGTAAAGGACACTGTCGTCAGAACAAAATGACAGTCCACAGACAGGGAAAGTATATTCACCAACACTATATCTGACAGAAGGCTCATATCCAGAATATATAAAGAACTCAAGAAGTTAAATCACATAAAATAAAGTAATCCAATTAAAAAATGTGATACAGAGCTAAACAGAGAATTCTCTGTAGAGGAATATCAAATGGCAAAAAAAAAAAAAAAAACACTTAAAGAAATGTTCAACATGGCTATTCATCAGGGTAATGTAAATCAAAATAACCTTGAGATTTCACCTTACACCCATTAGAATGGCTAAGATAAAAAACTCAAGTCAGAACACAAGAGGATGTGGATAAAGGGAACACTCCTCTTCTGGTGGGAATATAAACTTACACAATCACTTTGGAAATCAATCAGGCGCTGTCTCAGACAACTAGAAATAGAGCTTACTCAAGATTGAGCAACTGCACTCCTAGGCATATAGCCAAAACATGCTCAAATATACAACAAGGACATTTGTTCAGCCATGTTCACTGAAGCTTTATTTGTTATAGCCAGAATCTGGAAACAACCTAGATATCCCTCAACTGAGAAATGGATACAGAAATTGTAGGACATTTACACAATGGAATACTACTCAGCAATTACAAACAAGGAAATCATGAAATTTGCAAGTAAGTGGTGGGAACTTGAAAAGATCATCCTTTGTGAGTTATCCCAGAAGCAGAAAGACACACATGGCAAATACTCACTTATATGTGGATATTAGACCTATAACATAGGATAAACATACTAAAATCTGTATTCCTAAAGAAGCAAAGAAAGGAGGAGAATCCTGAGTAAGATGATCAACTCTCATGCAGAAAGGCATATGGGATGGTCATTGGAAGAGGGAGAAAACAGGCAACAGGACATGAGCCTACCGCAGAGGACCATTAAAGACTTTACCCAGCAAGGTATACTAGGAGATGCTGAGACTCACAGACAAACTTTGGACAGAGTGCAGGGAATCGAACCAAGAAGGGGTAGATAGGAAGACCTGGAGGGAACAGGAGCTCCACAAGGAGAGCAACAGATCCAAAAATTCTGGGCACAGGAGTCTTTTCTGAGACTGATACTCCAACTAAGGACAATGCATGGGATAACCTAGAACCTCTAGAACCCTTGAACAGATAGAGCCCATGGCAGCTCAGACTCCATGTAGGTTCACGGGAACAAGCCATGAACTCAGTTCTCTGACATGAACTCAGTGGCTGGCTCTTTGATCACCTCCCCCTGAAGGGGAAGAAGCCTTACCAGGCCACAGAGGAAGGCAATGCAGCCAGTCTTGATGAGACCTGACAGGCTAGAGTCAGAGGGAAGGAGAGGAGAACCGCCCCTATCAGTGTACTTGGAGAAGGTCATGGGAGGATGAGGAAATGAGGGTAGTATTGGAAGGGAATGAGGGAGAGGGCTACAGATGGGCTACATAGGGAATAAACTGTAACTTATAAAATATAAATAAACTTTAAAAAGTGAAAAAATAAATAAACAAAGAAACTGTCAAATTTGCAGGGAAATAAATGGAACTAAAAACGATCATCCTGAGTGAGATAACCCAGAAGCAGAAAGACAAACATAGTATATACTCATTTAAAAGTGGATATTAGCCATATAATATAGGATAAACATAATAAAATTAACATACCTAAATAATCTAAATACTAAGGAGGACCCTAGGGAGGATGCTTACATTTTATTCAGAATGCCAAACAGTATAGACAGCAGAAGCACTGGAAGAGAGGCATATTTCATCATATTAGCCTTCCTCTGTCTTTGTTTGCAGTCTACTCTTTCATAGTTTTAAACTTAATGTGGAAGTTTTGCAATAGGATATCAGATAGGTCTCCCAAAGTGGCTGCTTTGCTCTCTTCATTTGACTTCTTTGCTCTCTGTTATTTAGATGATGATGCAAGCTCCTATTTTACTCCCTTTAAGCTGCTAGGCATTTATTGATTCACTTGGGATTTAATTGCTGGCTCTCAGTAAGTATTCTAATCACAACAACAAAGATCTCTTCGTCACTCTCAATGTCAGTTGTGTCAGAAATTGAAGTTGCAAATAACTTGTTATGTCATCCTTTTAATCTTTTCTCTAAGCAAGACATTTCCCTGTGGTCTTTTTTTTCTTTGTTAATCTCACCTTTAAAGAGGTGTACTAAGTGTGTGTATTCTAGAATGCAACATGGCAACAATTTTCTTTTAATTTTATTTTATTCATGTATTTATTTATTACAATTTATTCACTTGTATCCATGCTGCACCCCTTCTCTAGTCTCCTTATAGTCCCACTCATCCTCCTTCTTCTCTGCCTATGTCTCTCCCCTACTTCCCATGATAGGATAAGACCTCCTCCCCTAGCTTATCAGGTCTCATCCAGGCTGGCTACATCATCTTTCTCTGTGACTTGGGAAGGCTGCACCCCACAGGAGGATGTGACCAAAGAACCAGTCACGGAGTTTATGTCAGAGACAGTTCCTGTTCCCCTTAGTAGGGACCCCACTTGGAGACTGAGCAGCCAATGGGATTTTTCTTAGCAGGGGGCCTATGTCCTCTCCATGCATGGTATAGAAGGAGATACCGAGACTCATAGCCAAATTTTGGGCAGGGTGCTAGAATCCTCCATGAAGATGAGGGAGATAGATAGACCTGGAGGGGACAGGAACTCTGCAAGGAGAACAACAGAACCATAATACCTGGGCCCAGGAGGGCCTATAGAGACTGATACTCCAACCTGGCAAAATGTTTTTATCAGGAAGGAAGTTGCACAGCTTCCTGAATAGACCATGTGAAGTTCTTCTAGGTATGGGCTGTGATGATTTCTTTGCCACTGTTCTACTGGATAGTCTTGATTTCTAGGTGAGAGTTCAATAATGAGAGAGGGCATTAGTACTCTGCCATAACTGTCAGTCTTATTACTGTGGCCAGTTACAGAAGAATGATTAGCAGAACAGTTCCAGAACTCACAGTAGTAATGAAGCTACAGCATGTTGGAAAGGAATCCTACATGGTTTCTGTGAGTTGTACTCAAATTTATCTTTCTGAGTGACCTTTCTTAAAAACTGAGTTCATTCTTCCTGTGATGTCAGACAGAGAGGTGGTTAGTCAGGATTGTATAGCATTGTTTGTGAAGTCCCATTTTGTCATGTAAAATACGAACAGATTATAATATATATTTTATAGTCAATTATGTCTTGAAACAATCTACTGAATTACTCTAAGTTAATGAAACAAACACATTCTCAAATGCAGTGACTTGATAGCATCCAATTCAGAATGGGAACACAGAATGGGCAATAACAATTCACATCTCCAGACTGCCTTTGCTGTCTCCTTATTATGTTTCCTATCTTTTCCAGGTTCACACCATGAAGTCATCACTTTTTATATTTATTTAAGTTCAAAGTTTCAGTAAAGCTGCTATCAGGCTTCACCACACACATGACCCATTGTGGGAGTTTTAGACAGCATCACATCCAGGTCCGACTATGTAAGGGAAGGACTGAATATTACATAAACTTTCTTATGCTCCTCACTTGAGCTTGATTCTGCTATTTCAGATATATGTCCTTAGTATTCTTTTGAATCCGGTTTCAGTCATTATAATTTTCCAATTCTCAGTTTGTGGAAATTTTAGGGTTTTTTGGTTTGTTTGTTTGTTTTGTGTTGTTCTTATGTATTGATTTCTGACTATCCATATACTCATCTTGGTGTGTGGGGTTTTTGTTGTTTTTCACATGTGTCTCTATATGTGCACTCATCATCCTAGAAATTTTAAAATCAACAAGTAGATTTTGTGTTTATCCATACTTCTTAATTTTTTTAATATTTTAGAACACACACTATAGAAAGCTCAACTAAAGAATTCAATACTTTGACAAATGTGAGGCTTCTCTCTCTCTCTCTCTCTCTCTCTCTCTCTCTCTCTCTCTCTCTCTCTCTCAACAGTTCTGAGATGATGCAAGGAGAGTAGCCTGCTCTTCCCAATTTTTGGATCTATTTTTGTTCTTAGCATTTTTGCCAGCACTGAACTGATATTACTCAAAACATATTGGTAAAAAGAATGGAAAAATTAAAAATATATTGAAAAGTATATAAGAGAGCTGGGGTGCAAATTAATGACTTCAGAGATAGAAGTGGCATCCACAAATGCCCAAGAATATTTGTGCCAGGATAAAAGGAATGAAAGACTTTTGAAAAAAATTATGGCTGATAGTATTTCAAAGTTTATTAAAATTGCAGAACTTTATATACAAAGAACATAATAAAAGCCTATCAGAGGAGGCATTAGGGATGATACCTTGAGATATAACATACTTTCTAAAAGTGAGGAATAAGAAAGATTTTTTTTATCTTGGTGTTATTTTTTAAATTTTTATAATTTTTTTTATTTACTTCATATCCTGGTTGTAGCTCTATTCTGCCTCATCTTCTAGCACCCTTCCTCCTTCCCCCTTCCTTGCTCCCTTTCCCATACACCCCAGCTTGTAAAGTTGCTTCATGACTCAGCTTATTCTCTTTCTCTGTGGCCTGGCCTGGCAGTTCCACCAGGGAAAGGTAATTAAAAAGCTAGCCCAATGCAATCCCCACTTTTCATACTAGAGGACCCACATATAGCCTAAGCTAACCATCAGCAACATCTTTGTAGGGGCCTAGGTCCAGTCCATGCATGGTCCTTGGTTGATGCTTCCTTCTCAGCAAGCTCCTCTGGGCTCTGTTGATTCTGTTATTCTTGGGGAGCTCCTGTCACATCCAGGTTCTTTTGTCTTTCTTCCCACTTTTCCACAAGACTCCCTGTGCATCGCCCAGTGTTTGGGTCTAAGTATCAGATTCTGTTTTGAGGTGCTGCTGGATAGAAGAGAGGGAACATGATAGGAAATGGGGATGCAGAGAGTTAAGAGGGTTAATATCAGACCTGGGAAGGCCAAGAACAAGGGGACTGAAGACCTATAGAGACAAGAGAAACTGAGGGGGAATATCTTGGTGACAAGCTGGAGACCTAAGTCAGGGTAGGCTCCTGGAAGGGTATGAGGGGGAATTCAAGCAAAGACTCCTAGTAACAGAGGCCATAGTAAGAGGCACTTTCTAACTAGACTAGTCTTCTGTTAGAGGAAGGGGAACAACTACTTACCCACAGAAATAATGACTGCAAACTTACCCTGTCTACAAGATGCATAGGGATAGAGCAGACAGAACAGAGATTAAGGGAACACCCAACCAATGCTGTCTCAACCAAAGACCCACCCTATGGGAGAGTGCCAACATCTTACACCATGAAAAATACTCTGCTTAGTTTGCAAAAAGGAGCCTGTCAGAGTTGTCTTCTAAAAGGAAACTTTATAAACAGGGTAGGAGAGGTGGGTAAAGTACTTGCTTTGCAGACTTGATGACCTGAGTTCAGCTTCTATGAAAAAAAAAATGGTGAACACACAAATACATGTCTGTAATTCTAGTGTTCCTATGGAAGAATTGAGCAGGGTTCACAGGAAAAAATATAGAGGCTCATGGGCCATCTAGACTGGAATAAGCAGTTATGAACAAGTGATTAGTTTCAAATAAGGAGTAACACCAGTCATCACACTCCGACTACATATTGATACTGTAAATACTACATGCAATGGTGAAGACAGTAAACAACCATCTTGAAAAAACTTTAAGTAAAAGCAGCTTTTACCACTCTACCTTCAATTAGGCTAAATTTCCCTTTTCCTAAAAGAGACTCCATTATGATTTTTTTTTTCATAGTTAAAGCTTTCTATTCTCACGTGACAGCAGACACTTTATCTAGGACTGATGAGATACTCTAATTTGATGCAAGCTGTCCCTAGGTTGACTGGAAAGCACACCACAGATATCCTTCTGTCTCTAGTTCCCTGATTTGTAGATATGTGCTTGCAGCAATATACTCATAGCTAAAAGGAAGAAGGGTACTGAAAAGTCTGAAATATCTTATAGGAGACTCAATAGACTCAAGAAATAAATAAAGTTACAAGGCCCAGTAAGTAAAAAACTCAGGTATCTCAGGAAGTTTCTGCAAGTTAGAAAACCACAAGGCCCTTCCCCAAGGATACATAATACATGTAATAACGGTTGGGGAGTTGCTGGTCTGACCTGTCTCTCTCGTTGTCTTAATGTTATGGAAGGAGTGTTAGGCATAAAGTTTTCATGAGTCATCATGTGTGTATTATCAACTTTTTAGTCATGTAGCCTTTGAGTTACCAATACTCCTGTATGCAACCTCAATAAACTTACTGGTATACTAAAGTTGTAAAGTTGAATCACTACATTTGTCTGTTGCTTATGCCATACATTTAATGAATAGACATTTGTTCACTTCTCCCCAGGAAAGGTTATACAAAAGGGCTGCTCTGCCAGATTTTCCTTTCAATACTGCTTCTTGGGGAACAAAACCACAGCCTCATGCTTTGCTTGCATAGCAAATGCTTTATCAAATGAGCCATCTCAGCAGTTGTGAAGTATGCTTCATTATTTTTGACTTAGATATTGGTCAGCTTATCATTAATTATTAGTATATCACAGAGTCTACAATAGAGGGATTCTGATATTTCTTTGCATTGTATTTTGCTCAATGTAGATTATGCATCTTTTAACCTAATTTTTATTTATAAAATATAATCTTCCCAGTGTTTCCACACGTTTGAATTTGAAATTCTCTCTTATGGGAAAAGAAATGTATCTTTAGGAGGTGTTCTTGAATAGAAACTTGTGTATTGTGAAAGTTAATAATTTTTCCAAGAATCACATAATCTAATTTTCAGTTTTTGGTTTCATCAAGATATTAACTTGAATTGCTTTCATTATTCTAATTTAATTTTTTCATATATAACATGTTAATAATATTATAAGTTACAAAAGGGAGTATTATATGATATAAAGTGTACAGGTAGGCAAGTGCACTCCTTAACTGTTACCTACCATTTCAATTATTACCAATAGTACATTAATACCAACAGACATTATTAAAATCCTATCATGTGTGCACACTTGGTTAATTAGAAAGTGACCTCACTTTTGAACACAGACTTTTGTTCCTTCCAGTGTAAATTAATCCAGCACAGTACAATGAAGAGCAATAATCAGACTCTAAACTTTATCATATTCTCTTTCTCCCTGCACTTAATCCTTTCTCTTATGCAAAATCTTTGATTTTTATTTCATTGATGACTACAACAACATAGAATTTAGTCACAACTGTATGAAATTATGGGTTTTATTTTCTAGATTTGTAATAAAGTGCACTCATTCTGAACCTATTGTGATTGTTTGAGGTAATGTTTCATTAATATCAAAAATAAGATGAGATCAAATGTGGAAGCAATGATCACACACTGTCTGTCTGATCAGCAGGGCAGCAATAACTGCACAGCAATCAACAGACTGAACTGTGGCTCCCCAAACACCAAGAACAGTGTTTCCCAGATGAAAAGAAAATCCATGGTGAGGGAAAGAGTTGGGTCTGACCTTAGGGCACCCTGATAATCCCTAAAAACATTCCCAGGTTCCTGCCTTCACACCTTACCCAGGGTTTAGCCAGAAACATTCCTCCTATCCTCACCATGCCAGACTGAACTTTCTGCCCTCAAACACCAGATGCTGGGTCTCCCAGTCAGGAGGAAACCTCACAGTGAGAGAAACAATAGGTTCCAACCCCAGACCACCCAGCTAATCCCTGGAAAAGTTCCTGGGTTCCTTAAGACATGGGATCTACAGTGTCTAGCCACACACTTGCATGCTGTGCTCACCAGCCAATGGATACCTTCTGGGTACCAGGGCACACAACTTCAACTTCTCACAGCTCCTGATACCTGGGAGCCACAGGAGAAACCACAAATGCCTCTCCAAAGCTCAACCTGTCTTCCTAGGGAGTCCAACAAAACCTCTGGACATGCTAGGTCTTCAAGTTGGCTGTGTCTAATAAACATGATGTCTGAGCAATGTCTGGGGATCTGCAGCTCATTAACATCAGAGCAAGAAAGCCAGTGGCGGTGCAGCTGTCTCTGAAACATACCCTGGTGAAAAGAGGGGTTCTGGGATCCTGAGGAGTCCAGTTAGTCCACAGGATCATACACCTGAGGAGAGCTACAGCAACCCCATGCCAGGTGCAGACCATGTCCAAATATCTGAGGAGGGTGCCTGCAGGAACATCCAGCTTCCTGCCCAAGGCATTTCCCTTAACCACTCAACCCCCACCTTCAAGACTCAGTCAGCATGAGGTACTGCAAGCCAATGCCAGAGAAAACCAGAGGGGAAAGGCCATCATAAAAACACAATCAACAAAACCAAAGCAATATGGCATCTCCAGAACACAGTTATTCCAAAACAAGCAACCCTGGATACCCTAAGGGGACTGAAAATTAAAAAAAAAAAAACACCAAAAAACAAAACAAAACAGACAGACAAAAAAGCCTTAAAGCTATGCTTACAAAGACAAAAATGGAGGAAAATCTGTAAAGAAATACATGAAGATACAGTCAGACTGTGGCTTTAGCGAGGAAATAATTGAATCATTGAAATAAACAGAGGAAAGTTCAAACAGACAGGTGAAGAAATTGAAGGAACGTCAAGAGAATACAAACAAACACAGGTGAAGGAAATAAAAAAAAAAACAGTTCAATGTGTGTTGAAGATGGAAATGGAAACATTAAAGAAAGTACAAGCTAAACAAATCTTTGAAATGGAGAATTTCAGGAAGAAAATAGGAACTACAGAGGTAAGCATCTCAACAGAATACAGAAGACAGAGAAAAGAATTTCAGGGATGGCAGGTACAATGGAAGAAACTAATGCAACCATAAAAAAAATGTTAAATCTAAAAAAAAATCCATGACAGAAAATATCCAAGGAATTAAGGACACCATGAAAAGATGAAACCTAAGAAAAATAGGAATAGAGAAAAAAGAAGATTCTTGTCCCAAGGCCCAGAAAATATTTTCAACAAAATCATAGAAGAATATTCTCAATTTAAAGAAAGAGATGCCAATAAGCATACAAGAGGCCTACAGAACACCTAAAAGATTAGACCAGAAAGGAAAATCCTATCATTGCACAATAATCAAAACAGTAAATGTGCAGAACAAAGAAAAAATATTAAAAGCTACAAGAGAAAAAGGTCAAGTTACATATAATGGCAAACCCATCAGAGCCACACCTGACTTCTCCAGAGAGACTATGAAAATCAGAAGGATCTGGACAGATATCATGCAGACCCTAAGAGAACACAGATGTCAGTCCAGACTACTATATCTAAAAAAACTCTCAATCATCATAGATGGGGAAAACAAGATATTAAACAACAAAAACAAATTTAAACAATACTTATCCACAAATCTAGCCTTTCAGAAGATACTAGAAGGAAAAGTTCAACCAAAGAAAACTAACTACATTCAGGAAAACACAGGAAAGAAATAACCCTACTACAGCAAAGCTAAAAGTAGCCAAGCACACAAACATACCACCACAACCAACAACAAAAGTAAAGCAACTAAAAGTCACTGGTCATTAATCTCCCCCAACATCAAAGGACTAAACTCTCCAATAAGGAGACACAGACTAACAGAGTGGTTGCCTAAACAGTACCCAACATTCTGCATACAAGAAACATAGTTCAGCCACAAAAATAGACATAACCTGAAAGTAAGGGGCTGGAAGAAAGTTTTCCAGGCAAACCTACCCAAGAAGCAAGCAAGAGTAGCTATCCTAATATCTAATAATACAGACTTTCAATCAAAACCAATCAAAATTGTTGAGGAAGTACACTTTATACTCATCAAAGGAAAATTTCACCAAGAAGGCATTTCAATTCTGCACATCTATGCCATAAATCACATATGTAAAAGAAACAATAATAAAGCATAAACCACATATTTATCACCATACATTAATAGTGGGAGATTTCAAATTTCCACTCCCAACAAGAGACAGATCAATGAAACAGAAGCTAAACTGAGAGACAATGACACTAAGAGATGTCATGAATCAAATAGGCCTAACAGATCTACAGAACTTGTCACCCAATCACAAAAGAATGTATCTTCCTTTCAGCACCTCTTAGAACCTTTTTCAAAATTGACCATATTAGTTGGTCACAAAACAAGCCTCAACAAATACAAAAACTTTGAACCTTATATTCTATCAGACCATAATAGACTAACCCTGGACCCCAACAACAGAATTTACAAAAAGCCTACACACATATGGAAACTGAACAATCTCTACTAAATGGCAAATGAGTCAGGGAAGATATAAAGAAATTAAGGACTTCCTAAAATTCAATGAAAATTAAGGCACAACATATCCAAATATATGGACCACCATGAAATTTAAGAGGAAATTTAACAGCACAAAGTGCCTTCATAAAGATATTAGTGACATCCCATATAAGCAACTTAATGGCACACCTGAAAGCCCTGGGGGTAGGGAGGAGGATGAAGCAGACACACCCAAGAGGAGCTGATAACTGGAAATAATCAAACTCAGAACTGAAATCAATAAATTAATAATAAAGAGAACAATTTTTAAAAAAATCAACAAAACTAAGAGCTGATTCCTTGAGAAAATAAAAAAGGTAAATAAACTATTAGTCAAACTAACTAAAGAGCTGAGAGATACTATCCCAATCAACAAAATCAGAAATGAAAAGAGAAACATTAGCTACAGACACTGAGGAAATCCAAAGGAAAATTAGGTCTACGAACATTGAGACAAAAATACTCAGTAAAATAATCCCAAACTGAATCCAAAATACATCAAAGATATCATCCACCATGTCCAAGTAGGCTTCATCCCAAGCATGCTGGGGTAGTTCAATATATGAAAATCACTAATGTAATCTACCATATAAATGAGATGAAAGAAAAATAAGAAGAAACACATTATCATCTCCTTCCTTATATGCTGAAAAAGCATTTGACAAAATCCAATACTGATTCATTTTTGGAGAGGTCAGGATACAAAGCACATACTTAAACATAGTAAAGATAATATGGAGTAACCCTATAGCCAATATCATCTCACATAGATAAACGTAAATAACTTCCACTAAAATCTGAAGACAAGGCTGTTCACCTTTCTTTATCTCATCATTATAGTACTTGAAATTCTATCCAGAGCAGTAAGATTATGGGAGATACAAATTGGACAGGACAAAGTCAAAGTATCACTATTCATAAATAATATGATAGCATACATGAGGGACCCCCAAAATTCAACCAGAGAACTCCTACAACTGATAAATACCTTCAGCAAAGCAGCTTAATACAAAATTAACTCAAACGAGCAAACAGTACCCCTATTATACACACACACACAAAACAGGCTGAAAAAGAAATTAGTGAAACAACACCATTCACAACAGCATCAAAAAAACCGAAAACCAACCAAACAAAGATTCTTGGTGTTATTCGAACCAAACAAGTGAAAGACTTGTATGTAAAAACACTTCAAGTCTCTGAAGAAAGAAATTGAAGAAGATATCAGAAGATGGAAAGAGCTGCATGCTCATAGATCAGCAGAATACACATAGTAAACATGGCCATCCTACTAAAAGAAATCTACAGATTCAGTGCAATCCCTATCAAAATAATAATACTATTGTTTACAGTTAAAGAACAATTCTCAACTTCATATGGAAAAAACAACAAAAAAACCCATAATAACTAAATTCCTGAATGATGAAAGATTTTCAAGAGCTATATCCATTCCTGATCTGAAGCCATACCATAGAGCAACAATCATAAAAATAATAATAAAAACTCCATAGTATGGCATAGAAACAGACTGGTGGGTCAATGGAATCAAACTGAAGACCCAGAAATAAACCCACACACCTACAGACAATTGATTTTGACAAAGAAGCCAAAACAACACCAAAACAATACAATGAAATAAACAATGAAATAAGATAAGCATCTTCAACAAATGATGCAGGTCTAACCGGATGTCTGCATGTAGAAAAATGCAAATGATCCATATTTATCACCGTGCATTAAAGTAATGTCCAAGTGGATCAAGGACCTCAACATAAAACCATACACCTTAAATCTGTTAGAAGAAAAAGTGGGGAAGAGCCTTGATCTCCTTGGCACAGGAGACAACTTCCAGAGCAGAGCTGAGAGTCTAAGACCAACAGTCAATAAATGGGAATAAATGGGACCTCATGAAACTGAAAAGCCTCTGTATAGCAAAGGACACTGTCAACAGAACAAAACAACAGCCTACAGACTGAGAAAAGATCTTCACCAACCCTACATTGTACAGAAGGGTAATATCTAATATATATATAAATACCTCAAGAAACAAAACTCCAAAAAACCAAGTAATCCTATTTAAAAATTGCATACACAGCTAAAAAGAGAATTTTCAACAGAGTAATATAGAATGGCAGAGAAACAAAAAATGCTCAGTGTCTTTCGTCAGGGTAATGCAAATCAAAACAACACTGAGATTCCATCTTATATCCATCAGAATGGCTAAGGTAAAAAAAAAAAAAGTCAAGTGACAGCAAATGCTGGAGAGGATGAGAACGGGAAACACTTTTCCATTTTGGTACAAGTGCAAACTTGTACTACTACTTTGGAAAACAATCTGGCACTTTCTCAGACAATTGGAAATAGTGCTACCTCAAGACCCAGCTATACCACTCCTGGTCATATATCCAAAAGATGCTCAAACATACAAGGACATTTGCTCAACTATGTTCATAGAAGCTTTATTAATAATAGTCAAAATCTGGAACAACCTAGATCTCATTCAACCAAAGAGTAGGTACAAAAATTGTGGTACATTTACACAATGGAATACTACTCAGCTATTAAATTCAAGGAAATTATGAAATTTTCAGACAGATGAATGGAACTAGAAAAGATCAACCTGAATGAGTTAACCCAGAACCAGAAAGACATGCATGAAATATACTCACTTATAAACAGGTATTAGCCATATAATACTGAATAAACATACTACCATCCACAGACTTAAAGAAGCTAAACAACAAGGAGAATGATACACCATCCAAAGTCCATGCAGGAAGAGGACATGGACCTGATGCTCAGCTGTAGCTGATAGGCAGCTCAGTTTCCATGTAGGTTCTCCAGTAAGGGGAACAGGGGTTGTCTCTGCTAAGGACTGTTTTGCATGCTCTTTAATTACTTCCCCATGATGGGTGAGGGCAATTGTCAGACCATAGAGTGAGAAGATGCAAGCAGTGCTAATGAGACTTGATGGGCTCAGTTAAGATGGTAGGAAGGATGGCTCCTCCATTCTGAGTAATAGGGGAAGATTATATGGGGGTAGAGGGAGGGAGAGTGGGAGTGGGAGGAAAGAAGGGAGGGGCCTACAATTGGGATATAAGGTGGATAAATTATAAAAAATAAATTTAAATTAAAAATAGAGTTACATCATTTTCTAATTTTGATCTTTAATTTTAGTCCACGTGGTTTTTTTTAACATCAAAACCATTTTGATATCCTTGTTCTTAATTGCTGATTAGTATTCCATTTGTAAATGTAGCACAATTTCTATATCCATTCCTTTGTTGAGGAACATCTGGGTTGTTTCCAGGTTCTGGTTATTACAAATAAAGCTGCTACCAACATGATTCAACAAATTTCCTTGTTGTGTACTTGAGCATAGTTTGAATATAGGCCTGGAAGTGGTATAGCTGGATCTTGAGGAAGCACTATTCCTAGTTGTCTGAGAAAGTGTCAGATTGATTTCCAAAGTGGTTGTACAAGTTTACATCCCCTTTCTCCACAACCTCTCCATTATGTGTCGTCACTTGAGTTTTTGATCATAGATGTCCTGATGGGTGTAAGGTGAAATCTCAGGGTCATTTTGATTTGCATCTCCCTGATGGCTAAGGATATTGAGCATTTTTTAATTGTCTCTCAGCCATTCTATATTCCTCTACAGAGAATTCTGTTTAGCTCTGTAACCCATACTTTTAATTGGATTACTTTCTTTCTTGCTATTTAACTTCTTTAGTTCTTTATATGTTCTGGATATTAGACTTCTGTCAGATATAAGGTTGGTGAAGATCTTTTCCCAGTCTATAGGCTGTCATTTTGTTCTGATAACAGTGTCTTTTG
This sequence comes from Pachyuromys duprasi, assembly GCA_028658305.1. Taxonomy (NCBI): domain Eukaryota; kingdom Metazoa; phylum Chordata; class Mammalia; order Rodentia; family Muridae; genus Pachyuromys; species Pachyuromys duprasi. Next base: position 25,290,895 of record CM053751.1, read on the forward strand.
CTTTTCAGTTTCATGAGTTCCCATTTATAACAAGGAAATCATGAAATTTGCAGGCAAATGGTGGGATCTAGAAAAGATTTTCCTGAGTGAGGTATCCCAGAAGCAGAAAGACACACACAGTATATACTCACTTATAAGTGAATACTATAGCAATAAGATAGGATAAACACACTAAAATCTGTTCACATAAAGAAGCTAAAGGGTAAAATGATCAATCCTCCCTCAGAAAGACAAATGGGATGGGCATTGGAAGTAGGAGAAAACAAGAAACAGGACAGGGTCCTACCACAGAGGGCCTCTGAAAGACTCTACCTAGCAGTGTATCAAAGCAGATGCTGAGACTGATAACCAAACCTTGGACAGAGTACAGGGAATCATATGAAAGAAGGGGGAGTTAAAATGACCTGGAGAGGACAGGAGCTCCAAAAGCACCAAATATATCTGGGCACAGGGTCTCTTCTGAGACTGTTTCTCCAACCAAGGACCATGTATGGATATAACCTAGATCCCCTACTCAGATGTAGCCCATTGCAACTCAGTATCAAAGTCGGTATCTTAGAAAGGGAGACAGGGTATCCGACATAAACTCAGTGGCTGGCTTTTTAACCACCACCACCACCACCACCCACCTTGAGGCAGTAGTAACCTTGCTAGGCCATAGAGGAAGACATTGCTGCCAGTCCTGATGAGACCTAATAAGCTGGAGTCAGATGGAAGCAGAGGAAGACCTCCCCTATCAGTGGACTTAGAGAGGGGCATGGGATGAGAGGAGAAGGGGGGGGATTGGGATTGGAAGAGAATAGCAGAGGGGACTACAGCTGGGATAGAAAGTAAATAAACTGCAATTAATATAAAAAATAAAAATTTAATAAAAATTTAATTAATGAATTTGAAATCATTTAATATTAAATTAATCATCCATTTTGAAAGGATCATAAGTACTACTGCAATATATATATACATATATATATGCATATATATATATGATGTTGAAAAGTTTGCAAAGAACACAATAAATATAGGTCTTTTCAACAAAAATTTAAATGCAGTAGTCAATATGTATTATGTCACTATAGTCTTTGCTATCTTTGGGTATTTATGAAGATTATTAACCCAACCCAACATATGTTATTAAATATGAATCCAGAAATCTTCACCAACATTTTCTAGACAAGTGGGATATTAGAAATGCATAACTTTGGTCTACTAACTAGTACTTAAGTCCCAAAAGATCATATTTAGCGTAGGGAATTTTTTGTTCTTGCTTACAGGGTAGACTGAACCTATGAAGAAATGATTGTGGCGTACCTAAAGCAGTGGTAGCAAATAAGGTACTTTGCTCAATTTATAATAATGAATTCTTTGCTTAAGTTTCAGAGATTGTTTTAGCAAAGATGTTGAATTTTATTTTACAATTATAAATATACGAAAGTTAATAACTACCATATGTCCTTAAATTTACACCTAGGAAATGAACTGAGACTCATGGTTACAAATGGCACATCAAGGAAAGGAAAATACTACTCTGAAAAGACTTATCAGCTATGTCAACAGGAACTCAGATGAGACACTATCTATCCCTAAGCGGTTCTGGAAAATCAATGTGTAAGCCAGACATTGACAAAGCTCTTTTTAGCAGCACTTGTTACAGTAATTGAAAAGATGCACTGTTTGAGAAAGAGGTAACCATAGACATTTCATGGTACCAAAAAACGATGAAAGGCAATGACAAAACAGAAAATTACAACCACACTTCTCAATACCCTTAGAAAATAAGCCTATTTTTCAATAAGCTGTTTTCTCTTTGAAACATTAATATATAATTTCAAATAAGTTTTTAAGTTGTGTTTTGGTAAAGTTTTAATAGTGGGACATCTTTTTCTTATCTATTAAAAATTAAGTTATTTATTCTTCTTTCATATCTTATTTCCTGATCTCAGTTTCCCCTTTGTCACATTCTCTGATTCTTCCTGTAAATTTCCCCTCTCTGCTAGTTCCAATTTCTCCACTTCCCTTCAGAAATGAGAAGAAATATCAACCAAATGCAGTGTAAGTTACAATAAGACCAGGCACATGCTTCATATCAAGCCTGATCCAGATAACTGAGTAGGAAGAAAAGGATCCCAAAGCAGATGAAAGAATCAGAGACAGGCCTGGTTCTCACTGTTAGAAGTCCCACAAGAACACCAAACTACACAACTATAATGACAGAGTTTGGCTGGGTTAGAGAAGCTTGCTTAACTACTGGTTTGAAAAGCACCTAAGTCCTGACCAGAATCACATAGCCTCCTTGGACATCAGCCAATCCCAATGGAGGTTAAATAGCCACAGAAGGAATTCCACTTTCTGGCTTTAAAAAGAATCCTTGACATTCCCACAGGGCTGCTGCCATGTTGTGAAGATGGTGACCCCAACATTCTGGACTTCTGCGAATAAACACCCTTTGTGGCTTGCATGCCGCTTAAGTCTGGGTTCCTTATTTGAGCATATTCCAGACCCTCACAATAACATGCATGAACAGGGCTTAGGTTAAACCATTACAGACTCCCTGGTTGTAATATCAGTCTCTGTGAGCTCCAATGAGCCATTTAATTGATTTTGGGGGCCATGATTTTGTGGTGCCCTTGATCCCTCTGGCTCCTACAATTTTTCTTTAACTCTTCCAAGATATGCTTTATGTTGGTCAATTCACACTAGTGTATTTTTAAGCATGAAACATTTTTCTTTGGAATGATAACATAGAGCTCAATTTTGTAAGGCACTGTCATCTTCAAGCAAGTGAATGTTAGGATAAGAGTAGATCATTTTGGTAACAGGAATGTTTCTTGTATGTTTTAAAATGTTTTTAAGATCTTGTATAAAAGTGTTGCTTTTCTAAATGTATACTGAAGAAAATGAGAACTTAACACAGAAAATAGTGTGCAAGGAACAAAGAAGTGTGTGAGATATGTAAACTTGTACAACCACTCTGGAAATCAATTTGGCGCTTTCTTAGACAATTAGGAATAGTGATTCCTCAAGACCCAGCTATACCACTCTTAGGCATATATCCAAAAGATGCTCAAGTACACAACAAGGACATTTGCTCAACTATGTTTGTGGCTGCCTTATTTGTAATAGCCAGAACCTGGAAACAACCCAGATGTCCCTCAGTTGAGGAATGGATACAGAGATTGTGGTATTTTTACACAATGGAATACTACTCAGCAATTAAAAAGGAGGAAATCATGAAATTCGCAGGCAAATGGTGGGACCTGGAAACGATCATCCTGAGTGAGGTATCCCAAAAGCAGAAAGAAACATATGGTATATGCTTCACTTATATAGACCTATAGGATAGGAAGGGCAAGCTGAAATCTACACACCTAGAGAGGATATACAGGAAGGAGGACCCAGGTTGGTATGATC
>CM053751.1:25294802-25311630 GCA_028658305.1 Pachyuromys duprasi
TTGGTGGACTTGGAGGGGGCGCGGAGGAGGGAGATGAGGGAGGGAGTGGGAGGGTAGGAGGGAATGAGGGAGGGGGCTAAGCCTGGGATACAAAGTACCTAACCTGTGATTGATATAAAAATAAATAAATTAAAAAAAGAAATTCTCATAATACACATAGCCATGTAAAAAGCAATAACTTAAATAGAATGGGCTGTTTTAGAGGAAAGGAGCCTGAACATGAATTGAAAGGTCATACTAGTCTTTAGTGACTGAAAACTTAAACACATCTCCCTTAAATATTGGTGATTTGTTTTAATGATTATTTTTTAATTGATCATCTTCCTCTAGCAAGATCACAAACACATATCTTTGTGTAACAGGTATTAGAGGAAAGGGCCCTAAACATACTCTGTGATTTACCACAGCCGTTTCCTTCACAAATATTCTTCAGGGTCTCTAGTTTTTATATTTTGCTCCCTAATAATCATTCTTCCTCTGAATGGACTGGCATGGCTTGCAACTTAAATCCTTCACAATTTTCTTTTCCTTTTTTTCATCTTTCTTTCTTTCTTATTTTTATTTTTAGTCTCCAAGTTGGGAAAGGTGAATAAGTACTTAAATTAATTACTTTTCTCATTGAGGTTCTTGCTATTGCTAAAAACAATTAGGCTTTTTTTTTTATATATATGCCTAGGAATGCTATAGCTGGATCTTGAGGAAGCACTGTTGCTAATTGTCTGAGAAAGCACTAGATTGATTTCCAAAGTGGTTGTACCAGTTTACCTTCCCACTAGAAATGCAGGAGAATTCCTTTCTCCACAACCTCTCTAACATGTGTTGTCCTTTGAGGTTTTGATTTTAGTCATTTTGATGGGTGTAAGGTGAAATTTCAGAGTCATTTTGATTTGAATCTCTGTGATGGCTAAGGATGTTGAGAATCTCTTTAAGTGTTTTTCAGCCATTCTATATTCCTCTATAGAGGATTCTCTGTTTAGCTATGTACTCCATTTTTTAAACTGGATTGCTTGATTTATTGCTTTTTAACTTCTTTAGTTCTTTATATATTCTGGATATTAGCCCTCTGTCAGATACAGGGTTGGTGAAGATCCTTTCCCCACTTTATTTTTAATAGCCAGAACCTGGAAACAACCCAGATGTCCATAAACAGAGGAATGGATACACAAATTTTGGTATTTTTACACAATGGAATACTACTCAGCAATTAAAAAAAAAGGAAATCATGAAATTTTCAGGCAAGTGGTGGGATCTAGAAAAGATCATTTTGAGTGAGGTATCCTATAAGGAAAAAGACACACATGGTATATACTCACTAAGATAGACCTGTAAGATATGATAAACATACTGAAATCTATAGAAGATAAACAAGAAAGAGGACCCAGGGTAAGATGATCAATCTTCACTTAGAAAGACAAACGGGATGGACATTGAATGTAGGAGAAAACAAGTAACTTGACAGGAGCATGACATGGAGGGCCTCTGAAAGGCTCTACCTAGCAGTGTATCAAAGCCAGATACTGAGACTCATAACCAGACCTTCAGCAGAGGACAGGGAATCATATGAAAGAAGGGGGAGCTAATATGACCTGGAGAGGACAGGAGCTCCACAAGGACCAAATATATCTGGGCACAGGGGTATTTTATGAGACTTTTTCTCCATCCAAGGACCATGTATGTATATAACCTAGAACCTCTGCTCATATGTAGCCCATGGTAGCTCAGTAACCAAGTGGGTACCCTAGTAAGAGGAACAGGTACTATTTCTGACATGAACTCAATGGCAGGCTCTTTGACCTCTGCCTCTCATCATCCCCACACCCCCCAACAGGGAGGAGAAACCCTGCTAGGACACAGAGGAGGACTTTGCAGTCAGTCCTGAAGATACCTGATAGACCAGGGTCACATGAAAGGGGAGGAGGTCCTTCCCATCAGTGGACTTGGAAAGGGGCAGGGAGGAGATGAGGGAAGGAGTGTGGAATTCAGAGGAGATGAAGGAACGTGATACAGTTGGGATACAAAGGTAATAAACTGTAACAAATATTTAAAAATAAAATTTAAATAATTAGGATATGATTGAAGTTTCAAATTCTTATTAGAAAACCCTGCAGAACAACTAAACAAAACTGCTCTGCAACTTTCTTTCTTGTCGTTGTTCATGGCTTTCCAACTGAATCCATTTTTATTACCTTGCTTCCCTTGATTCAGTAATGAGGTTCTTTATACACTACTCTCAGTTTTCATTTTTAGGTTCATTTTGTCAACAGTGGCTCATTAGTACCTATAACTGTCTTCTCTTTTGTCAAAAATTTCTATTTTTATAAATTACAGTTTATTCACCTTCTATCCCTGCTGTTGGCTCTTCCCTCAGCCCCTCCCTATGCCCCCTTCCCTCCTTCAACTCCCTCCATGCCCCTCCCCAAGTCCACTGATAGGGGAGATTTTCCCCCCTACCCTCTGACCCTAGCCTATCAGGTCTTATCAGCACAAGTTGCCTTGTATTCCTCTGTGGGCTGGTAAGATTGTTCCCCCATCAGGGGGAGGTGATCAAGGAGCCAAGCACTGAGTTCATATCAGAGACAGTCCTTGTTCCCCTTACTAGGAAACCCACTTGGAGACTGAGCAGCCATGGGCTACATCTGTGCAGGGGTTTTAGGGGTTCTAGGTTATCTCCTTGCATGGACCTTGGTTGGAGTATCAGTCTCAGAAAAGATACATGTCCCCAGAATTTTTGGATCTGTTGCTCTCCTTGTGGAGCTCCTGTCTTCTCCAGGTCTTTCTTTCTCCCTCTTCTTTCATAAGATTCCCGCACTCTGCCCAAAGTTTGGCTATGAGTCTTAGCATCTCCTAGGATACCTTGCTGGGTAAAGTTTTCAATCGTTCTCTGTGGAAGGCTCCTGTCCTGTTGCCCATTTTCTCTCTCCTCCAATGACCATGCCCTTTGCCTTTCTGCATGAGGATTGATCATCTTACTCAGAGTCCTCCTCCTTGCTTATCTTCTTTAGGTTTGCAGATTTTAGTATGATTATTCTATATTATATGTCTAATATTCACTTATAAGTGATTATGTACCAAGTGTATCTTTCTGTTTCTCAGATAATTCACTTAGGGTGATCTTTTCTAGAGCCCACCATTTGCCTGCACATTTCTTTATTTCCTTGTTTTTAATTGCTGAGTAGTATTCCATGTGTAAATGTCCCACAATTTCAGTATCCATTCCTCTGTTGAGAGACATCTGGGTTGTTTCCAGATTCTGGCTATAACAAATAAAGCTTCAGTGAACATGGCAGTGCGAATGTCCTTGTTATGTACTTGAGCATGTTTTGGATGTATGCCTAGGAGGGCTAGAGCTGGAATCTTGAGGAAGCACTATTCTTAATTGTCTGAGAAAGCACTAGATTCCAAAGTGGTTGTAAAAGTTTACATTTCTACCAGCAACAAAGAATGAGGACTTCAGACCCATCTCTCTTATGAACATTGATGCTAAAATACTCAATAAAATACTTGCAAACCAAATCCAAGTACACATAAAAGATGTCATCCAACATGACCTACTAGGCTTCATCCCAGGCATGCAAGGTGCTTCAATATATGGAAATCCATCAATGTGATCCACCATATAAACAAACTGAAGAGGTAAACACATGATTATCTCTTTAGACGCAGAAAAAGCATTTGACAAAATCCAACACCCATTCATGTTTTAAATCTTGGAGAAATTACGGATACAAGGCACATGCCTAAACATAGTAAAGACAGTAAACAACAAGCCTATAGCCAACAGCAAACTAAATGGAGAGAAACTTAAATCAATCCTACTGAACTCAGGGACAAGGCAAGGCTGCCCACTCTCTCCATTTCTCTTCAACATAATACTTTAAATCCTAGTTAAAGCAGTAAGACAACTAAAGTGAGCAAGGGGATACAAATCAGAAAGGAAGAAGTCAAAGTGTCACTATTTGCAAATGATATGCTAGTATACATGAGTGTCCCCAAAAACTCAATGAGAGAACTCCTTCAGCTGATAAACACCTTCAGCAAAGTGGCTGGTTTTAAAATTAACTCAAAAAAATCAGAAGCCCTTCTATAAACCAAAGACAAAAGGGCTGAGAGAGATATTTGGGAAGCAACTCCCTTCACTAATAGCATAAAGTAACTGGGTGTGACTCTAACCAAGCATGTGAAAGACCTGTCCTCTCTTATGTCAATTATTTTTTAACTTTTAAATAATAGCTTATAAAGATTCATAAATAATTCAGAAATCTGTAACTTATAAATAACTAAGTAAGATCCAGCTATACCACTCCTGGGAATATGCACAAAAGATGCCCCACTATTCAATAGGGGGACACTTACTCAACTATGTTCATATCAGCTTTATTTCTAATAGCCAGAATCTGGAAACAAGCTCGATGGCCCTCAACGGAGGAATGGACACAGAAATTGTGATTCATCTATGCACTGGAATACTACTCAACTCTTTAAAAGAAGGAAATCATGAAATTTGCAGGTAAATGTATGGAACTAGAAGAGATTATCCAGAATGAGGTAACCCAGTAACAGAAAGAGAAGCATGTTGTACAATCAGGCATGCAATACACTGATAAGCAGATAGCTGTATAATATGGTCTCCATTTGTCCCCTCTGGGTCTTTTCATACCACACCCCTTTTTCTATAAGTTGCCTTGTGCTCTGTCCAAAGTTTGGGTGTGAGACTCCGCATCTGCTTCAAACCCTGCTGGCTGGAGTCCTTTAGAGGACATCTGTGGTAAGCTCCAGTCCTGTTCTTTATCTTTTACCACTTCATGTATCTATCCTGTTTTACCTTTTAAATGAGAATTAAGCATATTCCTTAGTATCCTCCTAGTTGCTTAGTTTTAGTTCTTTAGATTTTAATATGTTTACCCTATATAATATTTTAATATCCACTTATGAGTATATACCATGCATGTCTTTCTGCTTCTGGGTTACCTGACTTAGGATGATCTTCTCTAGTTCCATTCATTTATCTGAAAATTTCATGATTTCCTCATTTTTAATAAGTGAGTAGTATTCCATTGTGTAAACATACCACAACTTCTGTATCCATTCCTCAATTGAGGAGCATCAGGGTTGTCTCCAGGTTCTGGCTATCACAAATAAAGCTGCTATGAACATGGTTGAGCAAATGTCCTTGTTGTATACTTGAGCGTAATTTGGATATATGCCTAAGAGTGTTATAGCTGGATCTTGAGGAAGCACTATTCCTGGTTGTGTGAGAAAGCACCAGAATGTTACACAAGTTTACGTTGCCATCAGCAATGGAGGAGGGTTCCTCTTTCTCCACATCCTCTCCAGCATGTATTGCCACTTGAGTTTTTTTTTTTTTTGGTTGTTGTTGTTGTTTTTCATCTTAGCTATTTTGATGGGTAAAAGATGGAATCTCAGAGTCATTTAGATTTGCATTTCCCTGATGATTAAGGACACTGAGCTTTTTTTTTTTTTTTTTAGTTTTCTCTGCATTCTATATTCCTCTTTGAGAATTCTCTGTTTAGATCTATACCTATTAACCTATTATTTGGATTATTTGGTTTGTTGGTGTTTAATTTCTTGCATTCTTTAGATATTCTGGATATTAGCCCTGTGTTAGATGTAGGGTGATGAAGATCTTTCCCCAGTCTGTAGGCTGTCGTTTTATTCTGTTGACAGTGTTATTTGCTCTACAGAAGCTTTTCAGTTTCAGGCTGTCCCATTTATTGATTATTGATCTTAGAGCTTTAGTTCTTGCTATTCCATCCAGGAAATTGTCTCCTTTGCAAATGAGTTCAAGGCTCTTCCCCACTTTTTCTTCAAACAAACTAAATGTGTCTGGTTTTATGGTGAGGTCTTTGATCTGCTTGGACTTTACCTTATTGCTGGGTGATAAAGCATGGTTCTACTTGTGTGTGTGTGTGTGTGTGTGTTTTAACATGTAGATATCTGCTTAGACCAGCATCATTTGTTGAGGATGCTATCTTTTTTCCATTGTATAGTTTTTCCATATATATCAAAAATCAGGTGTTTGTAGGCACGTGGGTTTATTTTTTAATTATTTTTATTTTTATTAATTACAGTTGTTTCACTTTGTATCCCCCATATACCTCTCTCCTCCCCTCCCAATCTCATCCTCCATCCCTCTTCCTCACCTGTGCCCCTCCCCCAGTCCACTGATAAGGGAGGTCCTCCTCCCCTTCCCTCTGATCCTAGTCTATCAGCTCTTATCCGGAGTGGCTGCATTGTCTTCCTCTGTGGCCTTGTAAGGCTGCTCCCCCTTCAGAGGGAGGTGATCAAAGAGCAGGCCAATCAGTTCATGTCAGAGAAAGTCCCTGCCCCCATTACTATGGAGGCCACTTGGATACCGAACTGTCATAGGCTACCTCCATGCAGGAGTTCCAGGCCATCTCCATGAGTGGTCCTTGGCTGGAGTATCAATTTCATAAAAGACCCCTGTGCCCAGACTTTTAGGATCTGTCGCTGTCCTTGTGGAGCTACTGTCCTCTGTAGGTCTTACTATCTCTCACCTCTTTCATAAGATTCCCTGCACTCTGCCCCAAGATTGGCTATGAGTCTCAGCATCTGCCTCGATACCTTGCAGAGTAGAGCCTTTCAGATGCCCTCTGTGGTAGGTTCCTCTCCTGTCCCCTGTTTTCTCCCTCCTCCGATGTCCATCCTCTTCATCTTTTTGAATGGGGATTGAACATCTTAGCCAGAGTCCTCATTCTTTATTAGCTTTCTTAGGTGTACAGATTTTGGTATGTTTATCCTATATTATATCTCTAATATCCACTTATGAGTGAGCATATACCCTCTCTGTCTTTCTACTTCTGGAATGCCTCACTCAGGATGATCTTTTCCAGTTCCCACCTTGTTTTGTTTTTTTTCTGAGTAATATTCCATTGTGTAGATGTACCACAATTTCTGTATCCATTCCTCAACTGAGGGACATCTGGGCTGCTTTGAGCTTCAGCTTCTGGCTATTACAAATAAAACTGTGACAAACATGGTTGAGCAGATGTCCTTGTTGTATACTTGAGCATCTTTTGGATATATGCTTAGGAGTGGTATAGCTGGATCTTGAAGAAGCACTATTTCTAATTGTCTGAGAAAGTGCCAGATTGATTTCCAAAGTTGTTGTACAAGTTGGCATTCCCACCAGCAGTGGGGGAGGGAAAGAACTCAAGAAGTTAAACAGCAACAAATCAAGTAATTCAATTAAACAATGGGGTACAGAGGTAAACAGAGAATTCTCTAAACAGGAGTATTGAATGGCTTAAAAGACTTAAAGAAATGCTCAACACCCTTAGTCATCAAAATGACCCTGATATTTCACCTTATACCCATCAGAATGGCTAAGATCAAAAACTCAGATGACCACACATGCTGGAGAGGATGTAGAGAAAAGGCTGTGTAGGTTTATTACTGGGTCTTCAATTTGATTCCATTGACAATCCAGTCTGTTTCTATGCCAGTACCATCAAGTTTTTACTACTGTTGCTCTGTAGTTCTGTTTGAGATTGAGTTCAGGATGGAGATAGCTCCAGAAGTTCTTTTATCCTACAGGATTGCTTTAGCTATTCTAGATTTTGTTTCTTTGTTTTTACATATGAAATTGAGAAATATTCTTTAAAGGTCTATAAGGAAATGTGTTGCTATTATTTATGGTAATTGCATTGAATCTATTGAATGTTTTTGATAGGATTTCCATTTTTACTGTGCTAATTCTATAGATCTATGAGCATGGGAGATCTTTTCATCTTCTGATATCTTCTTCAATTTCTTTCTTCAGATAATTAAAGTGGTGTTTTTGTTTTTGGTACAACTCTTTCTGTTGTTCAGTTAGAGTTACACCTAGGTACGTTATGCTATTTGTGGCTATTGTGAAGGGTATTGTTTCCATAATTTCTTTATCAACCTTTTTGTTTTTTGTATACAGGAGGGTTAATGATTTTTTGAGTTAATATTCTAACCACTTTGCTGAAGGTGTTTATCAACTGTAGGCATTCTCTAGTAGAATTTTTCATGTATACTATTATATTGTCTGCAAATAGTGATAAATTGACTTCATCTTTTCCATTTTGTATATCCTTTATCTCCCTTACTTGTATTATTGTTCTAGCTAAGACTTCAAGTACTATGTTGAAGAGATACAGAGAGAGTGGGCAGCCTTACATTGTCCCTGATTTCAGTAGGATTGATTTAAGTTTCTCTTGTAGTTTGATGCTGGCTATTGGCTTGTTGTATTTTGTCTTTACTATGACTACATATGTGTCTTGTATCTCTAACCTCTCCAGAACTTTAAACAAGGATGGGTGTTGCGTTTTGTCAAATGCCTTTTCAGCATCTAAGGAGATGATCATGTGTTTCTTTTTTTTTTCTTTTAGTTTGTTTATATGGTGGATTACATTGATGGATTTCTGTATATTGTACTACTCCTGCATGCCTTGGATGAAGCCTGCCGGGTCATGGTAGATAATAACTTTGACATGTTCTTGGATTCAGTTTGGGAGTGTTTTATAGAATCATTTTGAGTCGATGTTCATAGACAAATTGGTATGAAATTCTCTTTCTTTTTGGGTTTTTGTGTGGTGTAGGTATCAAGCTTATTGTGGCCTCATAGACTGAGTTTGGTAATGTTCCTTCTGTTTTTATTTTGATAAATAATATAAAGAAAATTGGTATCAGCTCTTCTTTGAATATCTGATAGAATTCTGCACTGAAAACATATGGTCCAGGGAGTTTTTGATGACAGCTTCTATCTCCTTAAGGAATATAGGACTACTTAAATTATATTCCTTATCTTGATTCAGCTTTTGTAATGGCAATCTATCAAGAAAATTTCCCATGTTATTTGGATTTTCAAGTTTTGTTGCCTATAGGCTTTTGAAGTAGGACCTAGTAATTCTTTGGATTTCCTCAGTATCTGTTGTTACGTCCCCCTTTTCATTTCATTATATAGAAATCATTTGTTGATTTGGATAGTGTCTACCTTTTAGTTTGGCTAAAGGTTTGTTTACCTTGTTGATTTTCTCAAAGAACCAGATCTTGGTTTCTTTGATTCTTTGAATTATTCTTTTTGTTTCTAATTTATTCATTTCAGCTCTGAGTTTGATTATCTCCAGCTGTCTACTCCTCTTGCATGTTTCTGCTTTTTTTTTTTTTCCCTACTTCTTTCAGGTGTGCCCTTACTTTGCTTGTAGGAGATGTCACAAATTTCTTTATGAAGGCATTTATTGCTATGAACTTTTCCTCTTTGCATTGCTTTCATTATGTCCCATAAATTTGGGTAAGTTGTGCAAGTATTTCATTTAATTCTAGGAGGTCTTTAATTTCTTTCTTTCTTTCTTTCCTGACCCTGCTGTCGTTGAATAGACTGTTGTTCAATTTCCGTGCATGCGTAGGCTTTTGGTTATTTCTGTTATTGTTGAGGTCCAGTTTTATATCATGATTGTATGATATGATACAAGGGATTATTTAAATCTTCCTGTATCTCTTGAGATATTTTTTGTGTGCCCCACGATATGGTCAATTTTGGAGAAGAGTTTCTGAGAATCGGGTATACTCTTTTGAGTTTGGGGTGAAAATCTCTGTTGACATCAATTAGGTCCATTTGATTTAAGATCTCTGTAAGTGTCATTATTTCTCTACTTACCTTCTGTCTTGGTGATTTTCCCTTGGTGAAAATGGAGTGTTGAATTATCCTACTGTTAAGGTGTTGGGATTGATGTGTGATTTAAGCTTTAGTACTATTTCTTTGACAAATGCAGCAGCCTTGTATTTGGGGTATAGATGTTCAGGATTCTGATGTCCTCATGGTGTAATTTTCTTTGATGAGTATGCAGTGTCCCTCCCCATCTCTTCTGATTAATTGTCATTGGAAGTCTATTTTATTAGATATTAGGGTGGCTGCTCCAGCTTGCTTCTTGGTTCTATTTGCTTGGGACCATTTTTTCCAGCCCTTTACTCTGAGATACTTTCTATCTTTATTGCAGAGGTGTGTTTCTTGAATGTAGAAGAATGTTCGATCCTGATTCTGCAACCTTTGTTAGTCTGTATCTCTTTATTGGAAAATTGAATCCATTGACATTGATATTAGTGACCAATGATTCTTAGTTCCTTTTATTGTCGAGTTGGTGGTATTTGGGTGTTAGTTTGCTTGTTTTCTTTTGCTTTTTGTTGTTGTTGCTGTTTTTGTTGTACTTTCTTGGGTGAAGTTGATCTTGTGGATCTTGTGTTGGAGTTATTGTTCTAGTATAGTCTGTGGGGCTGGATTGCTGTGTATATATTGTTTAAATTTAGTTATTTTTAGTTTTTTCATGGACTATTTTTGTATTCTCCATCAATGTTAATGGAAAGTTTTGGTGATTATAGTAGTTGGTGTTGGCATCTGTTGTCTCTGAAAGTCTTCATCATATCTGTTCAGACCCTTCTTGGTTTCATAGTCTCTGTTAAGATGTCTGGTTTGATTCTGATCATCTGCCTTTATATGTTACTTGTCCTTTTTCTCTTGCTGCTTTTGATAGTTTTTTTCTTTATTCTGAAGATTTAGTATTTTGATTATTATATGGTGGGAGGAATTTATTTCCTGGTCTATTATATTTGGTGTTTTGTAAGCCTCTTGTATGTTTAAGGGCATCTCTTATTAATGTTGGAAATTTTTTTCTTCTATGATTTTCTTGAAAGTATTTTCTGGACCTTGGAGCCTGGAATCTTCTTTGTCATCTATTCCTATTTTTCTTAGGTTTATTCTTTTCATGGTGTCCTTGATTTCCTGGGTGTATTATGTCAGGAACTTTTCCCTTTTTATTTTTTTTCAAAGATTACTGATTTCTACAATTGAAAAATTCAGTGTCTGAGATTCTCTCCTCTATCTCTTGTATTCTTTCCATGATGCTTACCTTTATGGCTCTTGATCTCTTCTCTGAGTTCTACAACTCCAGGGTTTTCTCTGTTTATGATTTCTTTATTGATTCTAATTCATTTTTCCCTGTCTTTAAAGAGTTTATTAATTTTCTTCAGCTGTTTGACTGTGGATTACTATCTGTCCATGATGGACTTTTTGTTTGTTTGTTTGTTTCCTCCTTATGTGCCTATAATAATTGAATAATAATAGCTTTAAGACCATTTTCCTGTGCTTTAGCTGCATTAGAATATCTATTGATTTTTGGAAATTCAGGTGGAGCCATGATTCCCTGATTTTTGTTCGTTGTATGCTTTTTTATTATTTTATTTTTTATTCTTTGCAATCAATCTTTTTTAATGTAATTTATTTATTTTTATTCAATCACAGGTTAGGTACTTTGCATCCCAGGCATAGCCCCCTCCTTCATTCCCTCCCACTCTCCTTATCCCTCCCTCATCTCCTCCCCGCCCCCTCCAAGTCCACCAATGGGGGCGGACCTCCTCCCCTTCCCTCTGACCCCAGATCATCTTGTCTCCTCAGGGCTGGCTGCAATGTCCTCCCCTGGGTTCTAGCCAGGCTGTTACTCCTGGGTGTGTATGGGGGAGGGTCAAAGAGCCAGTCATCGAGTTCATGACCAAAACAGTCCCTGTTTCCCTTACTAGGGTCTTCAGTTGGACACTGAGCTACCATGGGCCACATCTGAGCGAGAGTTCTAGGCCATATCCATACATGGTCCGGTCCTTGGTTGGAGAAACTGTCTCGTATAAGACCCCTGCGCCCTGTTCAGTTTGGTCTTTGTGGAGCTCTTGTTCTCCCCAAGTCTTACTATGCTTTTTAATTAAAATGTTTTATATTAAATACAGTTTATTCACTTTATATCCTGGCTGTAGCCCCTCCTTCATTCCCTCCCAATCCCACCCTTCCTCCCTTATCTTCTCCCATGCCCCTCTTCAAGTCCACTGATGAGGGAGGTCCTCTTCCCCTTCCATCTGACCCTAGCTTATCAGGTCTCATCAGGACTGTATGCATTGTCTTCCTCTGTGTCCTGGCAAGGCTGCAACCCTCTTAGGGGGTAGGGGGGAGGTCAAAGAGCCAGCCACTGAGTTCATGTCAGAGACAGTTCCTGTTCCCCTTACTAGTGAACCCACTTGGATACTGAGCTGCCATGGGCTACATCAAAATACCAACACAATTCTCTACAGACCTTGAAAGAACAATTCTCAACTTCATATGGAAAATCAAAAAACCCAGAATTGCCAAAAAGATCCAGTACAACAACAGATCATCTGGAGGTATCTCCATACCTGACCTCAAGCTGTACTACAGGGCAATAGTCACAAAAACTGTGTGGTATTGACATAGAAGCAGAATAGCAAATCAATGGAACCGAACAGAAGACCAAGAAGCAAGTCTGCACATCTTCGGATACTTGTTGTTTTGACAGAGCAGGTGCTCTCTTCTCAAATAACCACAGCAGTAGCACCAAGATTGGAAGAGTCAGCACTCTTCTATCACTTTCATTATCCCACAGGAGGATAGTGAACACTAGGCTACCCTAAACTACAAAATATGAGATATTCCTTTAAAGAAAGCGATAAAATCATTAATTACATTATTAGAGATAATGTTCACTGGCTACACAGTTTATTATGAGCAGAATGGAGAAAGGGTTTGTGAACTACGGCCTCACAATGAATCATCATTGATGAAATGCCATCTAGACCTTGGAGACTTAAATTCTTCCTTAAAATCTGTGCAGCAATTTTTGTATAGAATTGTGTTTAGTATTTCCATGTTCACTTCATTGTTTTCCTTATTGTCAAAATTTTCATGTTACTAATGTTTATAATATTTATTTTCTTAATGACTATTTTCCAATATTTTGTTTATGATAGATATTGAAAATATTTCAGAAGGAAATTAAATTATTTTTATATATGTGCTATTTAATACAGTCTAATTTATTTCCCATTAGAGATAAACTACTAAATGCATTCACTTCTGAAGAATAGTTTGTCAATATCCGTTGAATAAAGGTATCTTATAACCTTTACAGAAAAATTCATGCAACTAAGATTTTAAATGAACAAAAGAATATATCTATCATATAACATGGTTATTTCAGTAAGTCTATGTTAAATGAACTATTTTTTTCTGTTGTGTTGCAAATGGCACAGATATCACGAAATGCAGTCTATTTTCTTAAAAACCGTGACATGAACGTATTTGTATTCAAAGCTTCGGGAACTTACTTTTCAAACTTTGTAGAAAAGAAATATTTGTGAAAAGTGACTGCTATATTTCACAGTGTCACACTGCTCTTTGTTGAGCTTTGATTGTGTTTTTCTTTTTCTCCTTTACAGTAGTTGAAATAAGTTGACAGAGAACAAAATGAAAAAAAAATAAATGAAAAGAAAAAGTGAAGTAGCGAAAGTAAAATACTATGCTTTGCAGTTCTGTTTTAGCTTGACCATCACAAGAAATAATGACTGTAATCATGATTACACATTTTCTAAATTAAATTGTGCTAGAGAGAATTTCACAAGTAAAATTATGTTTCCATTTCCTGGTAAGTTGTAAGAATATTCTAGTCATATCCAATAATTTTAAGGACTTTGATGAAAAAGTGGATTAAGCTGTTTAACCTGTGTCCTAGTGTTTGGAAATCCTGATGGGATAGGAGGGCCAACTTTAAAGGGAGGCAGGCCCTTCCAAACTTAAGGGAAAAGGATGACATCTATTAACTGGCTTTGTTAACCACTAGTAAAAGAAATAAGTTATTCAGTAGATTCTTGAAGGTGCGGTGAGAAACACAGGCAATGCCTCCTGAACCAGCTTCTTCACAAGTATCGATGATAACCAGATTAAATATCTACTTGTTGCTACCATATGCATTCCTTAAGGACTCTGAGCCTACCTCAATGTAAACCAATTTTCTAAATTTTGATTGCCAGTACTTCTACATTTATATTCTTTTAATGAACAAAAGTTAGGAGAGAGTCTCTGGAAAATGAAGACTTGATGTCTGCCTTTTAAGGAACACTGAAAATGAAAAGTATAGCTTATGACAACCAAATGCATTCTCACTTTTCACTCTGTCTTTTTCTTTTTCCCTCTTCCTTTCACCAAACTATGCACTCCCAAGATTTTTCCATGCCTGAATGACTTATAACACCTTCCTTCCTTCTATTCTTTTGTTGTGTTTATGTGATACCACTGAATTTGTGTCTTTCTACCTGATCTATAATATCATATGCAGGTATGTTCAGGCAGAATCTTTCATGTGTACACACATTCTCATACAAATAAATATTTCTGTAAGGTATTTTTCAAGATAATTATTAAAAAGCACTACTGAAAAATGGCATATCAAAATTGTGCATACAATCGAGGTAAGGATATTAGTAATTATTATTAAAATCTTCCTCAAAACATCTTGAAAACTTTGGTGCTTGTCTCAAATGAGGTTATTCTTTGGTTTTCAGGTCTAACAGATACTTTTACTCTCCATTTTCAATTTATTGGATTGACAATGTATACTAATGATATTCTCTATCTCATTGGCCTCAGAGGAAATCCAGCTAGAGTTTCACAGCCTTTAATGTTGATTTATTATAGGTGCATATATTGAGAAAGATCTTTTCCCTCAGTTCATTTTTGCTCTAAAGTTTAATATTGTAATTTAATAAAAATGGCTTTGCAGTTCTGAAAGCTAGCCTGGTAAAAAGATATATGTATTTCAAAGCTGATTCGGGTTCAAAGTTAAAACAAGTTTTTTTTTTCTCCTCTATTGCTATGTCCATCTTTCCCTACCAGGGGAAATCACCTCTTCAAAGGAAGAGACAGTAAATCTCTAAATCTCTATATTTACTCAAGTCCTGAAACTCTGCAGGGCAAAGGCTGCCAAGTCTATAGATTTACAATGTTTTATGATAATGATTTCCTCCAAGGGCTCACCCAAGATGAAAAGATAAATTAATTTATCCACTTCCAACTACTAGTGAAAGTTTAGTCTCTATTCCAAAAGCTGCCTTCAGAGTGGTACTTTCACTATATAATTTATCAGCAGTGATTAAAATTTAAGAGCCTCTGGATATGACCATCTTGCACTGGGCTTATCAAGTGGAAAGGACAGTAAAAAAAAAATGAGTTCAGAGCTGAAAGTGCATTAATACTTTTTTTTTCTGACCTTGTGATTCAATGACTCTTGTTAATAAGTACTACCAATTAATTTCAACTGATTCTTATCCAAAATCTTTATATGTATGAATCTCATCATATTCTACACAACATGCCTGTGAAGGTTATTTAAATAATCATTAGGATCAGAGGGGTTGAGACTTTCCAGAAGTCATCTCATAACTCACATGATCATATATGAGAATAGAGTATTCAGACTTATAGCCTAAACAATATGCTTTCCAATCTGCTTTTCACGAGGGATCTTTTTCTTGAAAGGTTTTCCCTACCCATATTTACTTATTAGCCACAAATAAATACTGTGCAAGTTCAAGGTATATGACATAATTTGTATCACATACATATATTTTGCTGCTTAACCCCTTCATTCTAGGAAAGCATTTTGCTTGTGTGTTTTTGTGTATGTAAGCTTGATGTGTATGTATTCATATGTGTGTGTTTTTGGTTTTGTGTGTATGTGCATGTGTGTCAGTCACAGTAACTAAGAATATTTTTGATTTACTTTCAGGAAATTTTGAATTTTAATTGCAGCCACATTTGGGAAGATACTAAATTTTGTTAAGATCTTTGACATTTATACATTGACCTGTCTTCATTTTCATGATTCTTGAACATAACCCTCTTCCTGTAGTCTCAAATGTGATTTTCTAGTATTTGTTGTATACATTTTTTTTTCTTGTCAAGCCCTTCATGATATTGATCTTTTAATTTTTATGATATAGGATCTGGGCTTTTGTGATATTGGTCTGTTATATAGACATCCATAATTTTTATTTGCACTATTTTTAATAGTGCACGTATGCATACCTGTGTGTAGTTGCTTGAGCATTTGCGGATGTAAAAGGTGTAATATTCTTCTGGAGCTAGACTTATAAGCAGTTGTGAGTTGGCAGAAATTGGTACTGGGAACTGGACTCAGGTCTTCTTAAAATGCTACACCATTTTAATCACTGAACCACCTCTCTAGTCTATCATATATAATCACCATCTTACAACCAGGTCAATAGATGCAATTTCATTATCATTACTTATTTTAAATATTTCTTTTTTTTTTGTTTAGTCTAATTGAAAGCCTTTATATTTTATCTATTTAGTAAATTCATTTTGACTTTATTGTTATTTTATATAGGACTTTTAGCCTCCAAAATAAAAATGAATTTTATTCATTTCTTCCCTAATGCTTGATACTTTTTCTGTTTTCTGATTTTTTTTTTTGTAGTCTGCTGCAGAGGAATGTTAGTTTTTATGTGGGTTGTAGATTCCTTTTCATGTGGAGAGTTACTATTATTCATTTACTTCTCTTGCAACTCTTTTCTGCTGCCTGCTCTGTCAAGTATATTATTGTTCTATTCCCATTTCTGATTTTTTATTTCTGTTTGATTTCTTCTTTATATTATTCTTTGTTCAACTACTTATTTATTTATTTTTGGTTTTCATACAGTTATGAGTCTATGTTCAGGAGGGTGCATATCTGTTTATATATGGGTATTAATGGGTGTGACTATGTATTTGGAGACTGGAGAGCAAACTTGAGAATTACACCTAAAGAGAAATATACCTTTCTTTTTTTTTAAATTTATTTATTTTTATCTCAATCACAGGTTAGGTACTTTGCATCCCAGGCATAGCCTCCTCCTTCATTCCCTCCCACCCTCTCACTCCCTCCCTAATCTCCCTCCTCCCCACCCCCTCCAAGTCCACCAACAGGGGAGG
>CM053751.1:25312130-25329952 GCA_028658305.1 Pachyuromys duprasi
TAAGTGGGACCTCATGAAGCTGAAAAGCTCCTGTAAAGCAAAGGACACTGTCATCAGAATGATTCGACAGCCAACAGATTGGGAAAGGATCATTACCAATCCTATTTCTGATAGAGGGCTAATATCCAGTATATATAAAGAACTCAAGAAGTTAAACAGCAAGAAACCAAGTAATCCAATTAAAAAATGGGGTATGGAACTAAAAAGAGAGCTGACTGTAGAGGATTATGGAATGGCAGAAAAACACTTAAAGAAATGCTCAAAGTCCTTAGCCATCAGGGAGATGCAAATCAAAACGACCCTGAGACCTTACACTCACCAGAATGGCTAAGATCAAAAACTCTAGTGACAATGCATGCTGGAGAGGTTGTGGAGAAAGAGGAACCCTCTTCCATTGTTGGTGGGAATGCAAACTTGTACAACCACTCTGGAAATCAATTTGGTGCTTTCTTAGACAATTAGGATTAATGATTCCTCAAGACCCAGCTATACCACTCTTAGGCATATATCCAAAAGATGCTCAAGTACACAACAAGGACACATACCTTTCTTTTTGATACATCTTTTCTATACCTCTCTCATTGTCTTGGACCTCACCTGTTATGTAGGAGAGGCTGTCGAGTGAGTCCAAAATCCATCTGTCTCCACTCTCTGGTACTTGAATTGTAAGCTCGGGCCACTAGTCTTGTTCTCTGAGGTGGGTTCTAGGCAACAAACTTAGGCCCTCATATTAGTGTTGTAAGCAATCTAGCAACTGCCTGGATCTCATATTTTGAAAAATGAGCATTCCACTCCCCCTTACTGTTAACTGATACAATATATTATTCCACTTGTTCAGTTTTAGCTTGAATACATAAGTAACCTAAATTCAGTCTCCTGAATTTTTTGAAGACTTTTCACACAGCAGAAGATATGAGAACTGATTTGGACAAAGCATTGCTATACAAACTAAGTTTACAAATCATTCTTATAATTGCACACTTATGAGGCTTTCAACCAATTATGGAAGTATTTAAGACTAATGGACATCTATACTAATAAATAACATATATACTTTAAAAGCAAAAAGCAATAAATTATAAAAATTATTCACATGATGTGGTAAATGTAGACAAGTGGCAAATAAGTAAGTCAAGATTTAATTATGTACTTCTTAATGATCAAATATCAGTGTTTGCCAGCTTTCCAAGCTACCTCTTCCCTGAGCTGAACATTATGATCTTAAAATATGCCTTAAAATGAAGTAAAATGTTGTATACTTCCAAGCATTTTTAAAAATCACAACACATGTATAGACAGATACAAGATGGCAGCGACCAGCCTGCACCATATCTGAGGGGCACAGGATCTGAAACTCAGAAATTGGTGAGTGGAGGGCCAGCTGAAGTCAGAACATAGACGTTGAGGCTTTCTGGTTGATAGGAGACAACCTGTGAGCTAAGACCATTTGGATCCAGATCACCCACGGACTTCTCTGGGGACTGAGAGCGGCATGTATTCTACCCCACTGCACTTCCTCTTGACAGACCTCAGCAGAGGTGGCCTGCAGTGCTCACTGCTCCAAGCAGGAAACTCCCTGCTCCATAACTGAGACAGCAGAGGCAAGCTTCCCAGTTCTGAGGCTACAGTTCTGTAGGCTACTGTGCAGGTCTCCCAGGTCTGCAACAGCAGCAGGCAGGAGATGGGCCTCCAAGCAGGCAGCTGTACCAGCATCCCGAGTGTGCTGCAGCTGCATCAGGGTGGTTGCTAGCCCAAACAGGAGCCTCCATGCTCCCTGACTGAGACAACAGAAGTGGCTATACCAAATAAGGGTCTCCTTGCCCAGTGGACAAACAGTGTACACCACTGAGCTGACAATTTCCTATACTCTCATTTGCCCCTGCAGGCCCATATCTAAGAGTAGAGAACAGGGGAAACCCCTGTGCTTTCCAATTAGGCCTGCCAGTGATTGAATGTGCCTTCAAGTGAGTGCTTCCTGTACCCCAGATCCAGGGTCCCTCTACACTAGCAGCCAGACATCAGATCCCTTTCACCCACACACCCACTGTGGGCAACATAGGAATTCTTGGGACAGTGTTCTCAACATTGAAGCCCCTGTTCTTTGGGTCTACCAGTGGAGTCCAGGCAAACAATTCCTGGAGCCGAGACAGATCTGAACCCTCAAAAGACAGTAGGACAGGTGTGTAGGCCACTGAGGTATTCGGGGAAATATCTCATGCACATTGTGCCCATGAATAGTACCAGCACATAAATCCCCTTCTGTGCTTAAGCCCCACATTCCAGGCATCTATACACTATAGCACCCTGTCCTTCAAGGCACACTTACATGCACATGATCTCTCTTGCTCTCCTGCACTTGTGCACCTGAGCCTGCAACCTTCCTTCCTTAGCTACAACTGAAACACCAACATCCACTCTTAAGCCAATGGTTCTCTCTTATCTCCCTGAAGAATGCTCTAGACAAGAGAGAAAGATGATTCCTGGAACAAAAAGCAAATGTTACAGATAAGCAGATGGATAGAGAACACATCCAACAAAAATCAGAATATCATGTCTTCAACAGCAACTCCCAAAATTAATGGACGTGCTAATTCATTGGAAGCACAGGAAAATGATCTCAATTCTAGGCTTATCCAGACATATAAAGGCACATAAAGAGGAAACAAACAGCACTCTCAAAGAAATACTGGCAAATACAGCCAAACCAATAGAGGAACGAGTAGAGGCACAATTATTGGCATATAGAGAGGACAAAATAGAGGCCATCATGGAAAGACAAGAAACCACATTCAAACAGATGAAGGACATGGTGTAAGACATGAATTATAATCAGTAAAGAAAACATAAACACAGAAAATCCTGGAGCTTGAGAACTAGAGAAAAGATCAGGAACCATGAAAGTAAGCATTACCAACAGAATATAAGACATGGATGAGAGTATCTCAGGTGCTGAAAATACATTTGCAGAAATTAATACATCTCTCAAAGAAAAAGTAAAATTGAAAAAGTTCCAAACACAAAACATCCAAGAAATCAAGGAGGCCATAGAAAGACGAAATCTAAGAATAATAGGAGTAGATGAAAAAGAAGATTCCAGGCTTCAGGGTCCAGAAAATATTTTCAAGAAAAAGTCATAGAAGAAATTTTACCCAACATTAAGAAAGAGATGTACATTAAAATACAAGAGGCCTACAGATTAACAAATAGTCTAGACCAGAAAAGAAACTCTTCATGTCACATCATAGCCAAAACACTAAATCTACAGAGCAACAACAACAAAATATTAAAAGCAGCAAGGGAAAAAGGCCAAGTAACATATGAAGGTAGACCTATCAGAATCACACAAGATTTCTCAACAAAAACTATGAAAGCAAGAATGGCCTGGACAGATGTCATACAGCCTTTTTGGGACCACAGATACCAAACCAGAATACTATACCTAGAAACGCTTTCGATCAACATAGAAAACAAAATATTCCATGACAAAACTAAACTTAAACAATATCTACACAGCAACCCATCCCTACAGAAGATACTAGAACAAAACAAAAATCCAATCCAACAGAAACAACTACACCCAAGAAAACTATGTATATAGATATCTTCCTAACAACAACAACAACAAAGAAATCAAGCATTGAAACACAGTATCAACACTAAGTCCACAATAAAAGGAACTAAAGTTCATTGGTCACTGTTGTCTATCAACATCAAGGGAGTCAAATCTCCAATAAAAAGACACAGAGAAACAAAATAGTTGAGGAAACAGGATCCAACATTCAGCTGCTTCCAAGAAAAACTCCTCTGCAACAAAGGTAAACACTACCTCAGAGTAAAGTGCTTGAAAAATCTTTTGCAAGTAAATGGACCCAGAAAGCAAGTTGGGGTGCCTATCCTAATATCTAATAAAACAGACTTTCAACCAAAATTAATCAAAAAAGATGGGGAGGGGTACTTCGTTCTCATCAAAGGAAAAATCCACCAGGAGGACATCACAATTCTGAACATCTATGTCCCAAATACAAGAGAACATACATTTGTAATTGAAACATTATTAAAGCTAAAATCACACATTGATCTCAAAACCTTAATAGTGGGAGACTTCAACACTGAACCCTCGCCAAGGGACAGATCATCTAGACAGAAGCTAGCTCTGGAAATAATGACACTTGCTGAGGTCCTAAATCAAAAAGACCTAATAGATTCCTTAAGAGCTTTTCACTGAAACTCAAAAGAGTATATATTATTTTCAGCACCTCTTGGAACTGTCTCAAAAAATAGACCATATAGTTGGTCCTAAATAAAGCCTCAAAAGATAAAAGAAGACAGAAATTACCCCTTGTATCCTATCAAACCACGATGGCTTACACTAGACCTCTACAACAGAAATAACAAAAAAACCTACATACACATGGAAACTAATCTACTCTCTACTCAATGACAGCTTGGTCAGGGAATAAATGAAAAAAGAAATTAGAGACTTAATAAAATTGAATGAAATGAAGGCATAACTAATTCAATCTCAAATACCTATGGATACCTGATTTTTGACAAAGAAGCCAAAATCATACAATGGAAAAAGACAGCTGCTTCAATGAATGGTGCTGGTCTAACTGGATGTCTATATACAGAAAAATACAAATAGATTCATATTTATCACCCTGCAAAAAACTGAACTCCAAGTAGCTCAAAGATCTCAACATAAACCCAGACACATTAAATCTGTTAAAAGAATAATTGGGGAAGAGCCTTGAACTCATTGGAATAGGAGACAACTTTCTGAACAGAACACCAATAGCACAGGCTCTAAGATCAACAATCAATAAATTGGACCTCATGAAACAAAGAAGCTTCTGTAAAGCAAAGGACACTGTCATCAAAACAAAATGACTGCCTACAGATTAGGAAAGGATCTGCACTAACCCCATATCTGACAGAGAGCTAATAACCAGAACTTATGAAGAACTCAAGAAGTTAAACAACAACAACAACAACAACAAAAAATCAAGTAACCCAATTAAAAAACGGGGTACAGAGCTAAACAGAGAATTCTCTATAGGGGAATGTAGAATGGCAGAGAAACACTTAAAGGAATGCTCAACTACATTAATCATCACAGAAATGCAAATCAAAATGACCCTAAGATTCCACCTTACACCCATCAGAATGGCTAAGATTAAAAAACAAACAAACAAACAAAAAACTCAAGTGACAACATGACAACACATGCTGGAGAGGATGTGGAGAGAGGGGAACTCTACTGCATTGCTGGTGATAATGTAAACTTGTACAACCACTTCAGAAATAAATCTTGCATTTTCTTAGATAATTAGGAATAGTGCTACCTCAAGATTCAGCTATACCATTCCTGGGCATATTCCAAAATATGTGCAAGTACAAGATGAGGACATTTGCTCAACCATGTTCATAGCAGCTTTATTTATAATAGCCATAACCTGGGAACAACCCAGATGTCCCTCAGTGGAGGAATGGATATAAAAATTGTGGTACAGTTACACAATGGAATACTACTTAGCAAATAAAAACAAAGAAACCATGAAATTTGCAGACAAATGGTGGGATCTAGGAAAGATCATCCTGAATGTGGTACCACAGAAACAGAAAGACACACATGATATATACTCACTTATAAGTGGATATTAGGCATATAATATATGATATGCATACTAAAATCTGTACACCTAAAGAAGCTAAGCAAGAAGGAGGACCCTGGGTAAGATGATCAAACCTCACTAAGAAATGCAAACAGGAAGGACAGTGGAAGAGGAAGAAAACAGGGAACATGACAGCAGCCTACCACAGAGGGCTTCTGAAAGTCTCTACCCAGTAATTTATCAAAGTAGATGCTTAGGTTCATAGCCAAACTTTGGGCAAAGTTCAGGGAATCTTATGAAAGAAGTGGGAGATTGAATGACCTGGATGGGGCAGAAGCTCTATAAGGAGAGAAACTAAACCCAGATGTCTTTGTCCATTGGTCCTTTCTGAGACTGATACTCCAACCAAGGACAATGCATGGAAATAACCTAGAACTCCTGCTCAGATGTAGCCCATGACAGCTCAGTCTGCAAATGGTTTTCCTAGTAAGGGGAACAGGGACTGTTTCTGACATGAACTAAGTGTCTGGCTCTTTGATCACCTCCCCCTGAGTGGGAAGCAGCCTTACCAGGCCACAGAGGAAGACAATGCAGCCAGTCTTGATGAGACCTAATAGCCTAGCTACAGAAGGAAAGGAAGGATCTCCCCTATCAGTGGACTTGGATAGGGTCATGTGAGGAGATGAAGCAGGGAGTATGGGATTGGAAGAAAATGATAGAGGGTGTTGTAGCTGGATTACAAAGTGAATAAACTGTTATTAATATAAAATATAAAAATAAAATGAAAGAAAACACAATAAACTTGTTTTTTTTAATGACCAAACCATCATAAATAAAAGCTCCATTTAAAAATATAATGCAAGAATGCCACAAGGACCAAATATATCTGGGCCCAAGGGTCTTTTCTGAGACTGTTTCTCCAACCAAGGACCATGAATGGATATAATCTAGAACCCCTGCCCAGGTATAGCCCTTCGCAGCTCAGTATCCAAGTGGGTTCCCTAGTTAGGGGAATAGAGACTGTCTCTGACATGAACTCAATGGCTGGCTCTTTGACCTACCCCCACCACCCAAGGGAGAATCAGCCTTGCCAGGCCACAGAGGAGGACATTGTAGCCTGTCTTAAAGAGACCTGATAAGCTAGGGTCAGATGGAAGGGGAAGAGGACCTCTCACATCAGTCCACTTACAGAGGAGCAGGGAGGAGTTGAGGGAGGGAGGGTGAGGTTGGGAGGGATTGAGGTAGGGGGGCTACAGCTGGGATATAAAGTAAATAAACTGTAATTAATATAAAAATAATAAAATTAATAGAAAATGTAATGCAAGCATTGGGATACTGTCTAGGGGTACATGAAGTGTTCATTGCCACAACCTCAGATTACATATCCTGTTTGACCTTTTAGAAACTACCATCACCGCAATTTGCTGTACTTCTAGCACAAACCATCCATTATTATCTGAAAATAAAACTCAAATGCCTAACTTTTTACATGTGTATGCTTACGTCAGAGAGGCAGTGTTAGTTTTACATAAAATAAAACAGAAAAAAATGGTATTTGTATAGGAACAGAATGCAATAGGAGTCTCCAACAAAGGATTACTCAAACAATGATTGACTGAAGATGGTTTCCTCTTCAGGCCTGAGACTGTAGTAGAGAAAAAAAAAACATAAGATTCCAGCATGAGAGGCAAGCCAGTCCATGCACTCATTCTTTCAGTCTTGAAATGTTTTCTTTGCACTTACAACATTCTTATAACAGACAAAAGGTAATTTGAGTTTTCTATATCAAAATCCCACTTTCTCAATAACAGGGTAGAGGTGATGAGTGCTGATTCCAGACTCCTGTTGTTCTACACTGCAACTGGTATTCTTATCTTACAGTTACTTTACTCATGACAATATCACTATCTAGTTTCATTTTATGTTGCTTTTGTTTATATTATCAAGCAAACATACAACTGTAAGGATGTCCAAAAAAATTAACATAAAGAATATGAATATATTTAAAGCTTAGTTTGTAAATGTCTGTTTTGGAATTAAGATAACATCAGTACATGCGAATGGGAAGTGGTTTAGAAATAAAAACATGAGAAAAATCCTAGAAATATTCTTCTCCTCTCCTCAAGAGAGAATTGGTATTTATTCAAAGAAAAGAACACCAAGATAATTCAGTAGTCAAAAGCTAGAAATACTAGTTATTACCTACTTATTTCTTATCATGCATGTGTAAATTGTAAATTAAAACAATAACTTCAAAATATCTATTTTATTTTACTTTTTAATAGTAATCAATGGATTAAAAAGAATAATCAAAAGGCAAGAGAGATGATGACTCAGAGATTAAGAGCACTTGCTGATTTTTCAGAGACGCTGAATTCAGATTCAAACATCTATACAAATGCATATAGCTTCAGGTCCAGGGTATTCAACACCTTCCTCTGGTCTCTATGATGTGCGCATGCACACGTGGGTGCACACATGCACAGGCAGGTGCACACATGCACACACTGAAACACACACATATATACATATTATATATGAAAATAAAATTTAAAAATTAATAAAAAAGGAATGAAATAAACAAAAACATCAAACAGAGTTATTATATTAATAAAGACAAAGTAAAAGTTTTCAAAGATATTATATAGTAGAATATTTTAAGATAATAATATTTGGTTGGTGAAATAGTTCAACAAATGAGTGCCCTTGCCATCAAAACTCATAACCTGAATTCTACCTGCAAGAAACCCAACTGGCAATGGGAAATTTATTTCAAAGATTGTCTTCTGATCTCCAAATGTGGACATTGGTTCTTACTTCTCTGATCATGCACATAACCAAACACATGCTCACATACACACATAGAAACACACAAACAGACTCAGAGAAACACACACACTCATTGAATGTCATAAGCATAAATTAAATCACATATTTAAAATGCTTCCATAAATTCCCGTTTTCATTAAGCAAATACAAATGTTAGAAGATAAGAAATGAGATTAGATAATTCTGTAACAACCCTGTAGATCCCACTGTTAGCCAGTTGTGGTTGTGCACACGTATAATATCTACTTTGAGAAGCAAGAGGCCAGCAGATATCTATAAGTTCAAAGCTAGCCTGGTCTATAAAGCGAAACCCTGTCTCGAAAATAAAAAAGAAAGAAAGAAAGGAAGAAAGGAAGGAAGGAAGGAAGGAAGGAAGGAAGGAAGGAAAAAGTCACAAGGAAACAAATCCCATTTTTGTTCATTGTGAAACCTAAATCAGTATAATGGAATGTTCTTGTACATAAAAGTCACCTGTCATACAGAAGTGGAAAGGTAAGTAATCTATGTAGAAGCTCAATTTGCAATATTTATTCCTGTATATATATGAAGAATAGTATTAGCAAAATCACGGGTTGCATCTTAATGTACGTATGTATTATCTAATGTTTATATAATGGAAGCCAAATGACCTCATTATTATGTGGCCTATTACAGTGAATACAAAATGAACTCATCACGAGGCCATGTTTCTTTTAGAAACTATTACAGCTTGATCAATGACAAGAGAAACATATATATATATATATATATATATATATATATATATATATATATATATGCAAACTTCTTTAGATGACTAATTTGAATTTTGTGTTAACTGCTAATGCATTATTAATCAGCAGTTCATTAGACTTTTAAATAACTTTAGTTTACATGTGCTTTATTTGTACACAACTCATTTGTGTAATCTCTTGCTTCATAAAATTTTGTTTCTATTTAAATATTATTATCCTTACATAATGAGCATATATTGCAAGAATCATGTGAAAGAATTTTAAAATTATAAATAATTTGCTTATGTTTAGACCATAATAAATATGATAATTTGTTTTAGTCACTTGTTTGTTTGCTTGATTTTTATCCAAATACAAGGATTGAGCTCTGGCTTAAACTATACATTTATATAAAAGAAAACTCTTTAAGCATAATTATTCTTATATATCTTTTCAACTTTTACTGGTCTTAATTGATTCCTTGGAAGAAAATCTAACCTACTTGGTACATGAATTGCTGTTTTGATTTCTAAGCCATATCCAAAAGAAAACATTAACGGCTCATAAGCTCATATCTGAATATAAAATAAAAATCCAAAACAATGATGAGCAAGCCATGTGAAGTTGATTTACTTAAACATAGAATTTAAAAAGATGTTTTTTAAGCTAGTGTTTGTGGTAAATTACATAATCTAAGGAGATTTCAAACATGATGTTGGTACGAAAAATTATATATTAATAAGAGAAATTGTCAAGTTTTTGTACCTTCACTGAAACAGTCATTAGAATTCCATATGCTTGCATAGAAGAGCTGTGCACTACAGTATTTATTCATAAAATAAATATTAATTTGTGAATTTGTGTCATACATTCTTAACTTTTACCTAAAATTTGATGGATTATAAAATCCATGACTGTTCTTACAGAAGGTGAATTAAGAAACACAGCTATTTCACGCATCAATTTCAAACAGTGATTCTTTAGCTTTAATATTCCTTCATGCGCCTAAGATAACAATAGAAACTGAAAATGTATAATTATTAAAATTAAATATGTGTAAAAAATGTTAAATTCTTAAACATGTTAAAAATGTGTAATTCTTCACAGAACTGGTGGTGACTGTGACCTACTGTATCTTCCACTCTCTGGAAATACTACTCATCTTTGTAACTTGTGAATGCTTAATGACTATTATTTATATAGTTTTTATATTTCTTACAGTGACTTCACACTGAAACCTGAGTAGTAGTAGATTAGTTAAATATTCTCCCACAGGGAAACACAGAATGGAGTTATAAGAAAGTATTTCTATGAGATGTTTCAGTAAATTTCTAGCATTTACTTAGAGTTTAACAAATCAAACACTGAAATTAAAAATTTTATGTAGAACTACATATTTTAACAGTCATTGCAGCCTTATGAGTTTTAAGATGTAATCTACATTTTAGAGATAAGAGAATTACTACCATTGCCTGCAAATTTCCTGATTTCCTTGTTTTTAATTGCTGAATATATTCCATTGTGTAAATGTACCACAATTTCTGTATCCATTCCTCAACTGAGGGACATCTGGGTTGTTTCCAGCTACTGGCTATTACAAAGAAAGCTGCTACAAACATGGTTGAGCAAATGTCTCTGTTGTATACTTGAGCATCTTTTGGATATATGCCTAGTAGTGGTATAGCTGAATCTTGAGGTAGCACTATTCCTAATTGTCTGAGGAAAGCAACAGATTACAGAAAAATGTATGGAACTAGAAAAGATCATCTTGTGTGCGGTATCCCAGAAGGAGAAAGACACACATGTTATATACTCACTTATAAGTGGATATTAGACATTTAATATAGTATAATCATACCAAAATCTGTACACCTAAGGAAGCTAATCAAAAAGGAGGACCCTGGGTAAGATGCTTAGTCTTCATTCAGAAAGGCAAATGAGAAGGGCATTGGAAGAGGGAGAAAACAGGGAATAGCACAGGAGCTTATCACCAAGGGACTCTAAAAGACTCTATCCATCAGGGTATCAAAACATATGCTGAGATTCAGCCAAACTTTGGGCAGAGTGCAGGGAATCTTATGAAAGAAGGGGAAGATAGAAAGACCTGGAGGGGACAGGAGCTCCACCAGGAGAGCAACAGAACTAAAAACTCTGGCTACAGTTTTTTTGTTTGTTTGTTTGTTTTTGTTTTGTTTTGTTTTGCTTTGTTTTTGGTGTGTGATACTGATACTCCAAAAAGAACCATGCATGGACATATTCTAGAACCCCTGTACCAAAATAGCCCATGGCACAGTATCCAAAAGGGTTCCCCAGTAATAGGGACAGGGACTGTCTCTGACATGAATTCATGATCACCTCTACCTGAGTGGGGAGGAGCCTTACCAGTACACAGAGGAAGACAATGAAGCCAGTCCTGATGAGACCTAATAGACTATGGTCAGATGGAAGGGGAGGATGACATCACCTATCATTGGACTGAGGAAGGGGCATAGGAGAAGAGGGAGGGAATGAGGGATTGGGAGGGTAGGGGGCTACAGCTGGGATACAAAGTAAATAAACTGTAATTAATAAAATAAATTCAAAATTAAAATAAGATAATTACTACCTATTGTTAATTTCCTTGAGAACAAGAGGGGAAAGAGAAAGATTAAAACTCAGACAACCTTACTCTGAAGTTTCAATTATTTATCACTGTTGACATATTGTGTTTTTACTTTTAACTAAAAACAAAATAGTTTGACTTAGTATCAATTCTTGCTGTAGTTTCATCCATAGTAGAAAGTATAGGAATAGATTTTTACATACCTAAATTTTTATTCACTGCAGACATACACATATAGAAATAAAGATGACTTAGTAGTCACTTCAATGTATGAAAATATTTACAATCCACCAAAAATAAATAATATTCATTCTAAATACTCTGTGGATATAATGTCTGTTACATTTCTGTTGTTCTCACAAAATATTATGAGGAAACCCACATAAGTAATGAAAGGATTAATTTGGTTAGCAGCTCAAATTTATGATCAATTACAGAAGTCCTATCAGAAGACCCTCAAGGTAATTTGTCACATTCATTCTGCAGCCCAGAAACAGCAATGAACACTTCTGCTCAGTTAACTTTTTTCACTTGGTAGCATCTAGGGTCAGAGTTCAGGAAATGAGCCTATCTACATTTATGATGAGTCCTTATATAACAACCTCATCAGGATAATTCCTACAGGTAACCCAATTTCTTCTGTGATCCTGTAGATCTCGTCAAGTTGATAACTGAAATTAATGACTCTTGGGCTAAAAAGATGGCTCAGCACTAAAGAGAGTTTGCAGCACTTCCAGTATACCAGAATTCTATTTCTAGTACCCTTAAAAAGCTCACAATCAGTAGGGATCTGACACCATTTTGTGGCTTGTTGGGTACCATCTTCCATATTTGCCTTTCACAATGCAGAGTCAAGATCTGTGGAATTTGTGCCCCTAAACTTTTTGTATTCCATAAGGCAGTTTAGTGAGTTGCTCTTTAGATGTGGTGATCTCTTTAACAATTACATCTCTTTTTTCAGCATCAACCTGGAGACTATATTTCTGAAATTTTCTCCAACAAATTAGTTACTTACCTTTTTTTTTCCTATTCCCACCCTCCCAACACCTTCTATCACTCATTTCCTCCTCCATCTACTTCAGATGTCTATTTTATTTCCTCTTCTGAGTGAGATTCAAGCATACTCTGTTGGGCCTTCCTTGGCTTGTGGGGGGTTTGTGGGTTATAGCATGGTTATCCTGTACTTTATGGCTAATATCCACATATAAGTGAGTAAGTACCATGCGTGTCTTTCTGGATCTGGTTACTTCACTCAGGGTTATATTTTCTAGTTCCATCCCTTTGCCTGAAAATTACATTATATCTTTGTTTTGAGTAGCTGATTAGTATTCCATTGTATAAATATGCCATATTTTCAAAGATCAAAAACTCAAAGATAAACTTTTCTCAAGTTTACAAGGTCAGGAGTTTTTTTTTTTTTTTTTTTTTTTGGAACAAAGTCTCAAAAAAAAAAAAAAAGGTCAGATCTAAAACTGGTTCTGTTGCAAAAAAAAAAAAAAAAAATCTTGAACCCTTGATTTTCCTGCCTTACCTTCCAATATTGGGATTATAAACATGTACCACTACACTCGAATTACAATAGTTTACCATAGCTGCTAGTGTATGTGCATTCTGAATAAGTAAAAACTTCACAGTTGTTGTCATATGGGTTTTAAGTTTGAAATGGAAGTAGTTTTTCTAATTTCTGTCCTGAAGTTTTGTATTTCTGTTTCCTCTGACTTTTGTATAGTTTTATGGACCTCTGCCTTCTCCATTTATGTCAAAATAGTTACTACATTTTATTATGTCTTTAGATTGAAAATTACTTGTTAAATTAATTGTTGTTCAGAAATCTGAAATACAGAATATTTGGTAGATTCAAAAAAAAATCAAGTGACAACACATGCTGGTGAGGATGTGAAGCTGGTGCGAGTACAAATTTGTCCAATCACTGGGGAAATCAATCTGGAGTTTTCTCAGAAAATAG
This sequence comes from Pachyuromys duprasi, assembly GCA_028658305.1. Taxonomy (NCBI): domain Eukaryota; kingdom Metazoa; phylum Chordata; class Mammalia; order Rodentia; family Muridae; genus Pachyuromys; species Pachyuromys duprasi. The sequence goes on from CM053751.1 coordinate 25,325,856, forward strand.
GAACTAGATCTACATCAGATTTACCACTCCTGGGCATATGACCAAAAGATGCCCCACCCTACCACAAAGACACTTGCTCAACTATTTTCTTAGCATTTTTATTCATAAGAGCCAGAAACTGGAAACAATATAAATGTCCCTCAACCAAAGAATGGGTAAATAATAAAATGTGATGTATTTATACAATAGTTTCTTATTTTTGAATTCAATTACACTCATATTCTCAAGACACAGTCAAAGAGCCTCTAGAATGTCATATGAATGGCCCCTTGATCCTCTCTGAAATCTCTAGCTATCTACTGTCTACATTTCTCTCAACAGTTTTGTTCAATAGTTTACAAGACAATAGCTTTTCATTGTCTACAGTATTCAAGTACTTTTCCTAAATCAATATTCTAAACTTCCCCATATTCCTCCTACATACCATTTACAAATCTCTAAGAAGTATATGGTCAGGTTTCTCAAAGCAAGAACCCAACTTCTCAGCTTTCTGTTGTCATGATAAAATACACTGAAAAAAGCAATTTATGGAAAGAAAGAAAAGTTTATTCCAGATAAATTTGAAGTTTCACTTTACCTTGGTAGAAAAATATCTTGACATTAGGAACTTGATGCTGCTGAACACTGCATCCATAGTCAAGCACAATGTTCAGGTCATCTTATCCCCTGTATGTAGTTCTGAATTCCAGGAAAGGAAATAGCTCCATTTAAGGGGGACCTTCCCACATTAATTAACCTAATCAAAATAATCCCCATAAGCATGCCCATCTACAAGATGACTCTAAAACTTATCAGAGTGAAATCATAGAAGAACCATCACAAAAATGCTCTTTAGAATATTCTGAATAAGGTTTGATTCTGAATAAGCTTCGTTTTTGTTTGTTTGTTTGTTTTTATATTATGTCCTTTGGTACTACAGCTTTTCACAGGCTAGTACTGTTCTAAGTGTTTCTTCACTGAATATACTTACTGTACGATTATACTGGCAAGACTGTACTTAACACTAAGTGCTTTAGAATGCCATTTAAAATCCCATAATTTTGTAGTATTCAGTAGAAAGGTCTTTTGTTTTTATTTTTTTTGTTTTTACTTATTACATGTTTTAAATTTAAATAATTAAAAGAAATGAAATTTTCATCAGTAAATCTTGTTTAATAGCTTCTCTGCTCCAAACACAGCTTAGCAGGAACGCAGATGTACAAACAATCTATACAGTTTTCATGCTGTATATTCCTAGTGACTATAATTTTTTCTAGTAGATACCAGGACAGGTAAGTAAATTTTTTTTCTCCTAAGGAAAATTAAGAACTTTAATTGACTCTAAAATAATTTAAAATTAATTGAATATATGGATTTTTTTCATTCAAAGTAATAAATAATTATTTCAATTAAATTATGAAAAAGGAAACAAATTTAAAATATAAAAATCTTCATTGTAGCATGTTTATGGCTAATCGTTGCCTATAATGATGCACAGGGAACTATGGACTTGGAATAGGCAGGTGTCATAGGTTTTTCAAGTTAAAGTCCATTACTTTGGGGACACAATGTGCCTTCTATTTCCTGAGATACTGATGCAACCTCTCAGACAGAGAAGCACTAATTCCTCCTTGTGTTTCTCTGTATGTTCCCTCAATAGTCAACGAAGCATGGAAACTTGACAGGACAATTGGTCTTAGACATTAATTTTGTTCACCCTGTTTAAATTGCAAATGTCATTGTATCCTGCAACTGTAACTGTATTGATCCTGGAAATTGCCATTATATTCTGTTTCTAATAAAGGTTTAAAAATATGATTGCCCTCCTGCCTTTCTATCTGACCCTAGCCTATCAAGTATCGTCAGGGTTGGCTGTATCATCTTTCTCTGTGGCTTGTCAAGGCTGCACCCCCAAGGGGGAGGTAACCAAAGAGCCTGCCACTGAGTTCATATCAGAGACAGTTCCTGCCCCCCCTGACTAGGGACCCCACTTAGAAAGTAAGCAGGGGTTCTAGGTCCTCTCCATACAGTGAACTAGGGAAGGAGCATAGGGAGAGAAGAGGGAGGGAGGGTAGGACTGGGAGAAGATTGAGGGGGGCTACAGCTGGGATAAAAGTTAATAAATTTTAATTAATTAATAATTAATTAATTTTAAAAATCTGGTTGCCCAAAATAAAATTTCACAGCCTAAGTGTGCTATGTACCTCCAAACTGGCCTTATTTAATTTCTTGAGGTCCATATCAGTTTACCTTGGTCTGGTAAGTTCAGGTACTTACAATTATGTTTGTGGATTATTTGAAAGCTTTGGGTAACACCAAATGCTGCTCTTATAGAGGCAATGAAACAAATCAAAACATTGACCATAAAATCTTAAATAAAGAAAGGAAAATCAGTGTAGTGATTTTGTAAACTCTAGAGGTCTTTTTTTTTTTTTTTTTCTAATTTGCTCAGGAGAGTCTGTGAGGTTCAGATCAGTGTTAAACTCATTTTAGGGCCTGGAAATTTTGCACATTACTGCATTTTTAAGACTACAATGAAAATGTCAACAAAAATCACATTATGCAATATGGCTTTTAAATAAGGATTTTTCATATGAAATGTATTACAGGTACATGTATTTATCTGCTTACCCAAGATTTAAAGAAAAACATATGTACATATGTATCATGACTGTGTTACCTGTGCAGACTACCCTTAGGTAAATGCTCAAAAAGTTAAGCATTAGTATTGTGTTATAAGTATTAAAGGTAACATAAAATATATTGTAATAATTGATGAATATATTAAATAAAAATATCTACTATAAATTATGTGAAAGATAAGTATCACTACATAAATGTAAATGTATAAAGCAATTATAAGACTAGAGCTGAAGTGAAATATAGCAAAGGACACATGCCAATATGCACATGAAGCTACTTATATTCACCAAGACATACTTCTATGATAATTTCAGGATGAAGTATATCTATTTAAATAGGAATATAAACATGAGAATAATATATCTATAACTAGAAGAAATAAGATACTTATTACTATTCCTTTGATTTCCTTTTAAAAGACAGGGTCTCCTGTACCTCAGGTTGGCTTCAAATTTGCGTGGGACACAAGATTCCTTCCTCTGATGCTGAGTGCTGGAGTTATAAGTATGCATAGCTACATCTTTGCCACAACTTTTTATTTGATTTCTTATAGCAAATAGCAATACAGCAGACAGAGAGCCTCTAAAATGGTCCTGTTCTAAATTCCAATGTGAAATCTCCATTATATTTTCTTTCCAAACCAAGCCTACCTAAATGTTTTATTTTACAATGACTTTGGTCATTGTCTTTAGCTTTGCTATAGTCAAAGAGCCTCTTAGTGAATATCTATTTCAGAGTGTAATGGAGTGTCCCACTTGGATAAAAGAAGTACAGAGGCCAATCCTCATGTATGACTTTAAACCAAAAAACAGCCATACAACAATCTTCAGCAGTATATTTTATATCTCGAAGCTTTAGTGTTATCCTTTATTACCTGTATTCTTTAAGTAGTTATTGTGCTACAGCATAACCTTAATTTATCCTTGGAAATCTAATTAGAGATGTTCACACATGTATCTGAATGCACATGCCCACCTATATATGCAAATTATGAACAATACAATAGTCAGTAAGATTTGACTTGATGGATTCATTGAAAAAAGAAGAAAAGGATGATATAATTTGTGCTTATTTGAAATTAATTTACTTTGAAGATGTCAGCGTTTTGTGATTCTGACTTAAAACAAATATATTTTACAGCTTATATTTAAGCATTTTAATTGTATTATCATTCTATATCTATATCTATATCTATATATCTATATCTATATATACATATTGATGTAAAAGGATTGGAAGTTATCATGTAGAGTAAACTTGTGTGCCTTTTAAAAAAATGTTTTATTTTATTTTTATTATTAGTTACATTTTATTCACTCTGTATCCCAGGTGAATCCCGTTCCCTCATTCCCTCCCAATCCCACCCTCCCTCCCTCGTCTACTCCCTGTCCCTTTCCAAGTCCACTGATAGGGAAAGATCTCCTCCCCTTTCATCTGACCCTGGTTTATCAGGTATCTTCAGGACTGGCTGCAAA
>CM053751.1:25337931-25357926 GCA_028658305.1 Pachyuromys duprasi
CTAAAGGCTCTCTTCTGGACTGGAGCCTTGGCGCCTCTTTCTGGATCAGGGGCTGTGTACCACGGTCTGAGATGGTAATTGGGGCACCTCGGTCTGGACCTGATACTATGGGTCCCAATCCGGGGTGGTGGCTGGGTGTGCCTAGGGGTGTGGGTCTGACCGGTGTAGCCCGCAGTATCTGGGTGAAACTCAGTCCATCCGGGGTACCGTGTGCCCCAGCCCAAAGCGGAGGCCGCTGGCACAGAGGGATGTGGGCCCACGCAGTGCAGCCCGCGGTGTCTGGGTGAAACTCAGTCTGTCCGGGGGACCCTGTGCCCTAGCCCAAAGCTGCAGTCGCTGGCACAGAGAGATGTGGGCTCGCGCAGTGCTGCCCGCAGTATCTGCGTGAAACTCAGTCCGTCTGGGGTACCGTGTGCCCCAGCACAAGATGGCGGCTTAGGCGCCCAGCCCGGCTGTGCGCAGCCTGTCTCCCTCCGGGAGTTTTTCCTGGGAGTATCTGGGTGTCCCTTGGACTTTTCCACTTGATTTCCCCACCATAGGAATTCTGCTCACCTGGCAGTCGCAAACGCTGGTTTTTTAGGTCCCAGATCTCAGTCTCCTGGTCACTGTGCCTACACTATTGTCCTGCTCTTCAGACACAGTGTCCTCCTGGGGCAGCCATCTTGGATCACGAGTTTCCCATTTTTTAATTGTAGATCTTAGAGCCAGAACTGTTGTTGTTCTGTTCAGGACATTTTCTCCCGTGCCAGTGAGTTCAAGGCTCTTACCCACTTTTTTTTTTTTTTTTCAACTGATTTAGTGTGTTTGGTTTTATGCAGAGATCATTGATCCACTTGGACTTTAATTTTGTTCAGGGTGATAGATGTGGGTCTATTTGCATTTTTCTATATAGGGATATCCAGTTAGACCAGCACCATTTGTTGAAGATGTTCCATTGGATGTTTTTGGCATCTTTGTAAAAAACCAGGAGTCCCTAGGTGTGTAGGTTTATTTCCGGGTCTTTGATTTGATTCCATTGATCCACCATTCTGTTCCTAAGCAAGTACTGTGCAGTTTTTTATTACTGTTGCTATTGAGATGAGGGATGGAGATACCTCCAGAATATCTTTTATTGTACAGTATTGTTTTAGCAATTCTGAGTTTCTTGTTTTTCCATATGTACTTGAGCCCTTTTCTTTCAAGGTCTGTAAAGAATTGTGTTGGTAACTTGTTTGGAATTACACTGACTTTGCAGATGGCTTTTGGTAAAATTGCCATTTTACTATGTTAATCCTACTGAGCATGGAAGATCTTTCCATCCTCTGATACTTTTTTTTATTTCTTTCTTCAGATATTTGAAGATTTTTTTATGCAAGTCTTTGACTTGCTTAGTTAGAGTTACATCAAGATACTTTATGTCTTTTGTGGCTATTGTGAAGTGTGTTGTTTTCCTAATTTCTTCCTCAGCCCATTTGTCTTTTGTATACAGGAGGGCTATTGATTTTTTTTATTTTTTTTTAGTTAATTTGTATGTAGCAACTTTGCTGAAGGTATTTATCAGATGTAGGAGTTCCCTGGTAGAACTTTTGGGGTCACTCATATATACTATCATATCATCTGCAAAAAGTTGTATTTTGACTTCTTCCTTTCAGATTTCTATCCCCTTGATCTCATTTAATTGTCTTATTGCTCTAGCAAAGACTTCAAGAACTATGTTGAAGAGATATTGAGAAAGTGGACAGTCTTCCCTTTTACCTGATTTCAGTGGGATTGATTTAAGTTTCTCTCCATTTAATTTGATGTTGGCTATAGGCTTGTCATATATTGCCTTTACTGTGTTTAGGTAAGTGCCTTGTTCCCCTAATAACTCCAGACTTTAAACATGAACAAGTGTTGGATTTTATTAAATGCTTTTTCTACATCTAAGGAAATGATCATGTTTTTTTTTTCTTTCCGTTTGTTTATATGGTGGATTACATTGATCAGTTTCCATATATTGAACCACCACTGCATGACTGGGATGAAGCCTACTTGGTCATAGTGGATGATATGTTTGATGGGTTCTTGGATTTGGTTTGCTAGTATTTAGTTGAATATTTTTATCAATGTTCATAGTGGAGACTGGACTGAAATTCTCTCTCTTTGTTGAGTCTTTGTAAGGATTAGATATCAAGGGGACTGTGGCTTCAAAGAATGCCTTCAGCATTGTTCTTTCTGTTTCTATTTTGTGGACTAGTTTGAAGAGTATAGGTGTCTTCAGGCCTGGTAGAATTCAGTGCTAAAACGATCTCTCCCTAGATATTTTTGGATGGGAGACTTTTGATGACTTCTTCTATTTTCTTAGGGGACATAGGACTATTTAATTCATTTAACTGGTCTTGATTCAGCTTTCATTGGTGGAATCAATAAAGAAAATTGTCCATTTCATTTAGATTTTTACATTTTGTGGCATATGGGCTTTTGAAGTAAGATTTAATGATTGTTTCGATCTTCAGGGTCTGTTGTTTTGTCCCCCTTTTCATTTCTAATTTTGTTGATTTGGATAGTTTCTCTTTGCCTTTTAAGTAGTTTGGCTAAGGGTTTGTCTATCTTGTTGATTTTCTCAAAGAATCAGCTCTTGGTTTCATTGATTCTTTGAATTGTTCTCTTTGCTTTTAGCTTATTGATTTCAGCCATGAGTTTCATTATTTCCATCTATCTACTCTTCTTGGGTGTGTCTGCTTTTTTTTCTAAGTCTTTTGAGTGAGCTCTTAAATTGCCTGTATGAAGTGTTTCAAATTTATGAAATCACTTACCAGTATAAACTTTAATTTTAGCACTGCTTTCATTGTGTCCTGTAAGTTTGAGTAAGTTGTGCCTGCATTTTCATTAAATTCTAGGAAGTTTTTAATGTGTTTATTTATTTCTTTCCTCACCCAGCTGTCATTGAGTAGAGAATTTGTCAGTTTCCATGCATATATAGGCTTTTTGTTATTTCTGTTGTTGAGGCCCAGCTTTAGTCCATCGTGGTCTGATAGGATACAAAAGTATTATTCCAATCTTTTTGTATCTGTTGAAGCTTGCTTTGTGACCAACTATATGGGTAGTTTTGGAGAAAGCTCTAAGAGGTGCTGAAATGGAGGTAAATTCTTTTTTTGTTGTTGTTTGGGTTAATGTTACGTTAATTTGATTCATGACATGTTAGCATCATTGTTTCTTGTTTAATTTCTGTTTTGTTGACCTTTTCTTTGTTGAGAGTGGGGTCTTGAAGTCTCCCACTAGTAATCCCACTAGTAATCCACTAGTGTGGATCTATGTGTTGTTTAAGTTTTATCAATGTTTCTTTTTACAAATACAGGTGCCCTTGTATTTAGGGCATTGATGTTCAGAATTGTGATGTCTTCTTGGTGGAAGTTTTCTTTGATGAGTACGAAGTGTCCTTCCCCATCTCTTTTGTTTAATTTTGGTTGAAAATCTATTTTATTAGATATTAGAATGCCTACTCCTGCTTCCTTCTTGGGTCCCTTTGCTTGGAAAACCGTCTTCTAGCCCTTTACTCTCAGCTAATATCTGTCTTTGTGACTTACCTGTGTTTCTTGTATGCAACAGATTTGGGGGTCTTATTTATGCATCTACTCTGTTAGTCTGTGTCCTTTTATTGGAGAGTTGAGTCCATAGATGTTGAGAGAGATTAATGACCCGTGGTTGTTAGTTTCTTTTATGTTGATGTTGGTTGTGGTAATGTGTTTGTGTTCTGGCTACATTTAATTTTGCTGTACTGAGTATTTTTATTTTCTGTGTTTTCCTGAATATGGCCAGATTTCTTAGGTTGTTTTCTTAGGACGTTAGTTTTCCTTCTAACGTCATCTGTAAGGCTGGACTTGTGGGTAGGTATTGTTTAATTTTTTTTTTTTTTTTTGGTCATTGAATATCTTGTTTTCTGTGTCTATAATGATTGAGAGTTTTGCTGGGTATAGTAAACTGGGCTGACATTTGTGTTCTTTTAGAGTCTACGTTACATCTGCCCAGGCTCTTCTGGCTTTCATAGTCTCTGTTGAGAAATCCACTTTGATTCTCATGAGTTTGCCATTATATGTTACTTGGCCTTTTTCCCTTGCAACTTTTAATATTTTTTTTTCTTTTTTCTGTATACTTACTGTTTTGATCATTACATAGTGGGAAGTTTTTCTTTTCTAGTCTAATCTATTTGATCTTCTGTAGGCCTCTTGAATGCTTATAGGCCTCTCCCTTAATTTGGGAAAATTTTCTTCTGTGATTTTGTTGAAAATATTTTCTGGGTCTTAGAGTTGGGAATCTTCTTTTTCCTCTGTTCCTATTATTCTTAGGTTTTTCTCTTTTCATGTTATCTGGCATTTCTTGGATGGTTTGTGTCAGGAATTTTCTTTTTTTTAGATATAACATTTTCTGTAATGGATACATCGATTTCTTCCATTGTATCTTCCATACCTGAGATTCTTTCTTCCATCTCTTGTAGTCTATTGATTATGCTTACCTCTGAAATTCCTGTTTCCTTTCCTATGTTATTCCTCTCCACAATTTCATGTTTGTGCTTTCTTTAATTTTTCCAATTCTATCTTCAGATTGTTGATTTCTTTCACCTGACTGTATTTTTCTTCAATTCTTTCACCTGTTTGTTTGAACATTCTTTTTTTTTTTTTTTTAGTGATTTAATTATTTCCTCTCTAAAGGCCAAAATTTTTTTTGGCTGCATCTTCCTATATTTCTGTAGGGGTGGCTATAATCTGTGTGACTTTATCTTCCTCTATTTCTTTAAGCATTTTATTTGTTTCCTCCTTTTATCCTCTTCATAAGCATAGATGTAAGGTCATGTTCTTGAATTTCACTTATGTTTTTGTGTCCAGGGCTACTTGTCCCTGGATAACTGGATTCTGGAGATGCCATATGGTTTTGTTTTTTGTTGGTTGTGCTTTTGCTATGGCCTCTACCTATCTGGCTGTCTCAGATGCTGGCTGTTATTTTCTCTTGCCTGCTGGAATCCTGAAGTAGGGAGAATCCCCTTGGCAGGAAGATGGTTGTTCCTAAAGATGACCACCTTACCTTTTTGGGTATGGTCACCAAATGGCCTGTACTTCTCAGAGAATTTCCACAGCTCATCTCAGATGTAAGAATGATGTGTGGAGTAATTGGGGTCCTTTGGTAGTCAGAGGGCCTCTCCTCTCAGCACAAGTCCTGGAGACAGCTGCCCTGCCAATGGGTTTCTTGCTCTGAATTTAGTGAGCTGCTGCTGCTGCTCTTAAACTGTTTGCTGAGTGCAGCCCTCTCAAAGAACCAGGGAGCCCCAAGGTTTAGTCAGTTAAGCTAAGCTTGGGAGAAAGCTTGTGCATTCGGGTAGTGTCTGTGGGCTGATCCCATAGATCCCATGCTTCTCTAGGTCTGAGGTTGGAGCTCTATGACCCAGTATCCAAGCAATATTGAGTGGCAGGTGAGATCTGCACACAGGCATGTGACAGGAGGCTAGAGCCCAGAGCCCGTGAAAACCCTTTTCTGGGGGTTAGCTGGGTATCCTGAGGTCAGAACTGATGTTTCCCTTACCATGGAGTTTCCTCTCTCAGGAAGACCTAGTCTGTGCTATTCTGGTTCATAGTTCAGTCTGAGCACCCAGGCACAGGCGAGTGGCTCCATGCTGAGCTGGCGACTAGGCACCTGCTGGAACCTGGGAACTTCTCCCAGTATCTTTTTGTGGTAGGAGACAAGGGGTTTCGTTGAGTGCCCTGAGGTCAGACCTGATGTTTTCATCAACTTGGGATTTCTTTCCGACAGAGAAACCCTGTCTCTGGTGTTTAAGGGCACACATTTCTGTCTGGGACAGTGAGTTGGGTATGCAGGCTCGTCTCTAGGCTGGTGTCTGATCATCCCCCCTAGACCTTTTCAAGGTGTCTGGGGGACCTAAGGTCTGTCAACTCTGATTGCTCCCTTCACCATGGGGTTTTCTCTCAACTGGAAAACCCAATCTCTGGTGTTGTGGGGTTCACAGTTCAGTCTGGGATGGTGATCAGCACATGCAGGCCTGTGTTTCTCAGCTGGCAGCTGAGAGCCTGCCAGGACACAGGAACTCTTCTGTGGGTGACCTGAGAATGGACCCAATTGCTTCTCATACAGTGGGGTTTCCTTTTACGAGGGAAACACAATCGTTGGTGTTTTAGGACCCACAGTTTGGTCTGTTGGTAGCTGTGCAGTCACTGCTTTCTTGCTCGTCAGAAACGGAGACCTCTCAACGCCACCATCTTGGATCCCCCGGCATTCTTTTCTAGAACTTATACTTTCAGTCCAAAATACATGTTGTAACTATTCATAACTCTTGTCAAAGTCTAAATTTTAGAAATCTGTAAACAGGATACACTCTAAAAAAAAAACCAGTAATGTCACTAAGAGCATGAAAAACTCAAATTCAATTCCTAAAAACTAGTTTCAGTGCTCCCTTGCATCCACAGACTCTGAAACTCTGTGCTGTAGATACAGCTGCCAGTGTGGTCCTTCAGGTTCTGTTCATTTGTTCTTTTGAGCGCTGAAATTAAGAAGAGGACAAGAACTTCCTCTTTATTTAATGACAGTTCCCCAGCAGAAAGCTCTCTCTTACCCTGCAACCTCTTTCAGAAACTATATTGTTGAATCATCCTATTATAGCATTTTTTTTTTCACTGAAAATTCTGAACCCTTATTCCAATCCATTTCTAAAAGTCACTTTCCTTTCAGTTGTATTAGCAAAATGGCCAGGTTAAATCAGGTGGCTTATATGCACCTGATTTGATTTATTATCTAGTTTCATTACTTCAATCCACAGTCATGTCTGACTATGTATGCATATATAGATATTAAAATCCAGGATCTGCATCTGAAAGAAAAAAACATGGATTATTTGTTTTATTTGAGTCTGGTTTACTTCACTTATATAAATAATCTAACTCCTGAGTTAGGATTTTTATTTATACCTGAACATTGCTGTATGATAGTTTCAGGATATCAGAAGTATATCTCTTTGAAATAATAGTACAAAATTGAGGAAAGTATACTTACCTAGAAAAAATAATGTTTCTTATTTTTACTTCTGATTTGCTCTTATAAAACTGGGTCTCCTGTAGCCAAGGTTTACTCCAAATTGTAAGTTGGCCTTTTGTGTAGAAGAATCATTTATTCAATTGGCAAAGTGAGACATGAAGATATTGCATAAACAGCATGAAGAAACTGAAATTTTGTGACACTTTTCTGTTATCCATTCACCTGTAGATGGACATGTACACTGATCCTATGCCCTTGCTATTGTGAATAGATCTATTGTAAATAGGATGTCTTAATTCTTTTAGTTTATCTATAACAACTGCACTGCCCTGGTTTTTATACACAGCTGTCTAAATTGGATATTTGTAATATGTATAATATATATCACTGTTGCACATATTGATTATATATTAGTCTCAATATATTCACATATTTTCCCCAATACCTCAAGAAATATATGAATATAAAATAAATTGATAATGGGTCTCTTCTGATTACTGACAAAGAGGATAAGTTGTTTGTTGTAATATATAATTAATGTTAATTTTAATTGAGCATATACATTTAAATATTTTTAAAGTGATAATATACATATTAGAACCTAACATCATATTTACGCTAGGCTGGATGAGCTATTTTTGCTTCCCACTGAAGCTGTTCCATTTGTCTCAGTATACTATTTATTTAGTTGATACAGGAAAGTGAGAAAAGATCTTTACTACATCGAACAGAAGGCTAATATATAAAATATTTAAAGAAGTCAAGAAGTAAAACACCAACAAGCCAAGTAATCCAATTAAAAGATGGGGCAAAGAGCTAAACAGAGAATCCTCAACAGAGGAATATTCAATGGCAGAGAAACACTTAAAGAAATGCTCAATGCAAATCAAAATGACCCTGATATTCCACCTCACAGCTACCAGAATGGCTAGATCCAAAACTCAAGGGATGATGCGTGCTGGAGAGGTTATGGAGAAATGGGAACCCTCCTTCATTGTTGGAGGGAATGTAATCTTGTAGAACCACTTCTGAAATCAATCTGTGCTTCCTCTGAAAATTAGTAATAGTGTTACCTTAAGATCCAGCTATATCACTCCTAGGCATATGTCCAAAAGTCATTTTATTTTTTATTTGGAAAACATATTTTTTGATAAATTGAATAATCAAAGTAGTGATCATATATATTCTCATATTGGTCTGTTGGTCAACCAGTGATTTAGGAAAAACAACAACAAAAAACCAAAAAGAAACTATTTCTGATAGAACATAAAAGAAGCAGAAACTGTTAGACAGCTCACATAGTGAATTAAATTTCTCTTTCTTTAGGATAAAAATAAATCCACACAATCTCATTAACAGCTGGAAATTCCAAAACAGGTCTCTGGAATTTGCCATTTATTTATTTTTATTGATTTATTATTTATTATTTATTTATTATTTATTACCATGTCTTCAGTTTGTTTCCCAGCTGTAGCCCCCTCCCCCATCTCTTTCCAATCCCACCCTTTCTCCCTCTTCTTCCTCTATGCCCCTCCCCTAGTCCATCAATAGGGGAGGTCACCTTCACCTGCTCTCTGACCCTATCCATCAGGTCTTATTATGGCTGACTTCATCCTCTTCCTCTCTGGCCAGGCAAAGCTGCCTCCCCCAGGAGAAGGTGATCAAAGAGTCAGCTACTGAGTTCAAATCATAGACAGCCCCTGCTCCCCTTACTAGAATACCCTCGTGAATACTGAGATGCATATGGGCTACATCTGCACAGGGGCCTAGGTCCTCTCCATGCGTGGACTTTGGTTGGAACATCAGTCTCTACAGGGCCCCCTGGGCTTAGAAGTTTTGGCTCTGTTGTTCTCCTTGTGGAGCTCCTGTCCTCTCCAGGTTTTAATATTTTCCCCTTTTTCCATAAGATTCTCTGCACTCTGCCAAAATTTGGCTATGTGTCTCAGCACCTGCTTCCAAACCCTGCTGGGTAGAGTCTTTCAGAGGCCCTCTTTGGTTAGCTCCCATCCTATTCCCTGTCTTGCCAGACTTCCAACACCTATCCTGTTTGCCCTTCTGAATGAGGATTGAGAATCTTCCCTAGAGTCCTCCTTGTTGTTTAACTTTTTCAGGACTATAAAGTTTAGCATGTTTATCCTGTATTATATGGCTAATATCCACTTACCAGGGAGTATATACCATGTGTGTCTTTCTGTTTCTGGGTTACCTCACTCAGGATGATCTTTTTCTAGTTCCATCTATTTTTGGAAGGCACAATTTCAGAAAAAAAATCTTTCCTTTTAAAAATGCAAAATACACTCAAAATGAACAAGCCATAATAATTTTTTTATATTCTAAATATAGTAATGTACGTGTAAATATGAATGAAAAGTTCTACCATATCATTTCCCATAATTTAAATCTAATCTTTTTTATGAGGAGATTTTTTTTCATCTTAAAGCTTAATTTATTACACTATGAAGAGAACAAAAGCAGAACATATAAATAACACAGAGTAACAGAATATTTGATTTGGCTTATTTCCCAAATTCAATGTTTCATATATCTGTTCTGATTAAAAGTAACTTTTAATCTTACTGTTTCAAACATACTGTAGTTGGGTGAATATTGCTTAGCCACAAAACAAGGTTGTATTAATTATCTGAAGATTAGGATTTTGTTTACATATCTCAACTACGGATTCATAAACCAAGCAAGAAGATGCTAAAGGACTAGCCAAAATTATCTAGAGTCTTTGTTTTCATCATTACACTTGACAGAGGGCAACTCACTGACATTTAGTCTGAGTAACCAGTTTTATTTCTCAAAGCTATTTAGGATTTCAGATAAGTCTTTAGATTATTGTGCTCTTATAACCAGCTTCCATGGTAGTTCAGTGGACATTCTCATCTTTAGTTATTTAAACCCATTTCTCATTCAACTATTCTGAATATGAATTACTGGGTAACCAATAAAATATTGCAGTAATAAAGGTGGGAGAACATGAATTCTTGTCACAAAAGCCATTTAAGCTTCTGTTCAACTGGAGCTTGGTTTTGTTAAGTCTTATCCTACCTTGATAAGTCTCCTCCTTGATAACTATTTTTTAAAGCATGTGAGGAGAAGAGGGAGAAAGGGTGGGATTGGGAGGAGACGAGGGAGGAGGCCACAGCCGAGATACAAAGGGAATAAACTGTACTAAATAATAATAATAAGTTAAATATATATATATATATATACTCAAAAATTTTGAATTTAAATATATTTGAAAACAAAGAAAACATATACTGCTGCAAAGTTTTGCATTTCTTAAATTATGTCTAGTTCAACAAATTGTGAAAAATCACCAAAGAGAGTTTTTTTCAAGGATGAAGAAGGAGGTACTTAATGTGGCAAGATACAGAAGTAGGTATTTAATTTTTGTTTATAGTGGTACTTGGAGGAACCATAAACAGACACACTGTAATATTCAAGGTCACAAAACTAAGCAAAAATAATTCAGCTTGCTTTCTTAATGATGCATAGAAAACTGGTGAACTGGTAAACTTAAACCAGATGAGTTTTTTGTTATGTATCACCCAGGAGTGTTCATAAGGTTGCTTTTACATGGAAGTGGAATCATGTCTCTGATTGTACCAGGGGCATTCTAAAATGTAGGTCTAGTGAAGGTTATCATAGTAGCCTGGTATTGGGTTTCCTTTACCTCATAGTCAGAAATAGGGAGAATCAAGAGCTTATCAAATATTAGCTAAATAAGTCAAAGGCTAAAAAATAAACAACAACAAAACATCACTGTCCATGTAATAGGTATATTACTACATGATTTTTACCTTGTTATCACCTGTTTTCTGTGTGATGTTTTTGATGGAGTTACACCAAAACAAGGAAACAACGCATTTACTAGATAAGACAGAATAACAAAAAGCCTAGTGCCAGAAATAGAAGATTTATTTGGTAAATTTTGGCATGAGTAGGTCGCCTATTTTGGAACTGTTAGCCAATGAGCTCCCATAGATTCCTGCACACAACACAATATTCTCAATGCCTTTTGACTACCCTCCAGACCCATACACTTGAGCCACAGAACACAGAGAAATCAAGCTTGTATTCACCTGTAAACTTCACTGCCATTGGCTAGCTTGTAGAGGGCTGAAAAATTATATGAATACTACCAGATGAAGAAAAGAATCATTAATCTTGTCTAGCTACAAATCATGTGAGCTACATAATGGCTGATCAGACAAGAGAACCTTGCAAGGGCAACAGTGAAATTAATGTCATGGAACTAACAAGTCAATTTCTGATTGTATTTATAGATTGCTATACAAGTTGAATCCTATAGCAGTCACATTATCAGGGCCGAGAACCTATAGTTAGAGGGGTCATAGGTTCTAGCAGAGAACCTACTGCGATGGCTATGCTAAGTGAACATAACCTTCAACTTACTCCTAATGACTTTTTTCACTAATGTGTTTTCTCTCTAAAGTGGGGACATTGTGAACATTAATTCACAACAATGGATACAGTGTGCATTATATCTGCAATGGCTCAGGACAGACAAAATTCCAGTTTAAAAGAAGGAGATAGTCATGAAATCTCAGAGCTACCTAAAGACCTATTGACAACTGATAGGTGCTCACAGAGGGAAGGCCATTCTTAAGTCCAGCCTCTGGTGGTCTGATTGTCCATTAACTGCTTGATAAACTTAAAAAAATAAGAGAGAAACTGTCTCATACAAGACCCCTTTTCTCTCTCTCTTTTTTTTTAAGTTTATCAAGCAGTTATGGGGCCCATGATAACTCGGTGTAGGACTGAAGACCCTATTCAGGGAAACAGGGACTGTTTCAGTCATGATCTTGATGGCTGACTCTTTGACCCTCCCCCATACAAGCCTGGGAGTGACAGACTGGCTAGATCCCAGGGGAGGATATTGCAGCCAGCCCTGAGGAGACAGGATATGCTGGGGTTGGATGGAAGGGAAGGAGGTCCTCCCCTGTTGGAGGACTTGGAGGGGGCAGGGAAGAGGGAGATGAGGGAGGGAGTGGTAGGGTAAGAGGGAATGGGGGAGGGGGCTACAGCTGGGATTCAAAGTACCTAACCTGTGATTGAGATAAAAATAAATAAATTAAAAAAAAAAGAGGACACAAAGTTCAGTGGATAAAGATAGGAAAGCAGGTCAAATTATTAAAATTCATTGTTCTATATTCTCAACTGAAAAATTGAAACACAAAACAAATAAGTTATATTGCTAATAAGATTCTACTATACTTGCAGATAGGTGGGGCTTGGGAAATCTTGCAGAAGATGGGGAGGAAGGATTGCAGGTGTCAAAGAGGTCAAGGACACCACAAGAAAACCTATAGAATCAACTAGCCTGGCTCCACAGGGGCTCACAGCCACTGATCTCCGACCAGAAAGCCTGAACGGGACTGACCTCAGCCTCCTGTATATGTGTAACAGTCGTGTAGCTTAGTCTTTATATGGGACTCTTAACAGTGGGAGCAGGAACAGTCTCTGATTCTGTTGCCTGACTTTGGGACTCCTTTCCTCCTACTGGGTTACCTGAGCCAACCTCAATACAAGAGGATACAACTATTCTTACTGCAAATTGATATGCCAAATCTGGTTGAGATCCATGGGAGGTTTGCCCTTTTCTGAAGAGAAGTAGAGGAGACGTACATGGGGGTGGAGGAAATGAGAGGTGGAGAGATAGGACTGGGAAGGGAAGAGGAGGGAGGGGAAACTAATTTTAAATTAACTTATTTTAAAAAGTATGAAAACAAAGTTATTCTATATTGCAGAGTTCATATTACATTGATTGTAGGTGTCGATATCAGTTATCATAAACAAAATGAAAATCTTCAAATTGTATCAATGTATTATATCACTATATGAAAAATATACTCTATAGTTTCTTTAAAGCAAAGCATGGGACAGAAGGAAACAATTCAGATAATACAGTCAATCAGGACAGACAAGTAAATACTTCAGAAGTTTATTCATTACTACTCTTTGTGTTACTTTACATTGACTTTCCCACAGGCTCATATATAAGCAATTCAACTTTACAGCAAGTGGGTATATCTAGCCATCAACTCAGAGATGGAAAATTGTAATAACTGTATTTTCAGATATAATCCACAGGTTAAACATAGTGGGAATTACTTTCCTCCAAGTGAACATCTAAGGATGATGCATTTCACAAAATGCCTGTCGTTCTCAATCTGCGTGTGAATATCACTGGATGCTGCAATGGAGATGGTGATTCAGGTGACACTGGACACTGACACTAAATTAATCGCTCTGAATTTCATCAGAATTCTGTTGATAGAGGACTGACTTCTATGTCACTATTTTCTCTTCTGTTTGGGAAATATAATCTTTAATAGTTGAATAAATTCTCTCCACACATTGACTAATAGTAAATCTTTTCAGATTTAATTCAGCTTTATCATTCCCTCTGGCAGCTCAGTTGTTGGTCCAGATTTATTGAATTCTGACAGAAAGCAATTGAAATCTCCCTTAGAAATAAAGTTCCCAGAATGAGGGAGAGAAAGAGTCATAAAAAGTCCCATCCTTAGAATAGCATCTTTTATAATGCAGCAATAGTATGAAGCAGCCCTCCTGACATTGGCCATGGTGTTGGATCAGATGGCAGTTGTAGATATTAAGCTTGAGCTCTCTGAGCACATAAGCCGCTCTTGCCCCCTCGCTATACACAAAAGAATCAAACTTAAATTAGTTGTGAAACAATTTATCTGGTGTTTCTTTCATAATTGAACATAATCAATTCCAAGAAGTTTGTCGTATCTGATTTAAAGATTTTAGATTCCTTTGCTCATGTTTGCTCTAGTTTGCATCAAATGCTATAATAAAGACCATTCCCAATAACAACCTAAGGAATAAAGAGTTTATTTTAGCTTAGAGGTTAATAGTTAGTCAATGAGGAATAGCCAAGACTGGGACTTAAAGAAGAAATTCAGAAAAGAATTTTGTTTGCTGACTTTCTTGCTCAGCTACATTTCTCACACAGTTGGGAGCCACCAGATTATGAATGGAGTATCCCACAGTGGGCTCTCCTACATTAATTAACAGTTTAAGAACATGCCTCAAAGACATGGACAACAGGCAAACCAGAACTGGGCAAATCTTCAGTTGAGTTTCCCTTTTTCTGTGTGACTCTAGGTTTATATCAAGTTGACAGGAGAAGCTAACTATGACAATATTCAGGTTATTATGTGTTATAACAATGAATATAGATTTGGTTATTAAGGTTATATGTGACAATTCTAAAATTATTTATGTAATAACACTTAATTTTTAAGTTAAGCAAGAGTTTTTCTAGCCAGCTAGCATATGGCAGTTTTTTATCTTAGTGGTATTAAAAGTCAAAGAACATACCAGAGCAACCAACAATATGCAAAAAAAAAATAAATTCAGAATTCAAAAAAGTGTCTGAGTTCTTAGTTTGAAAAAACAATTACATATTTTTTTGCCATTGATTCTTACACTTGGAAAAAGCAAGCAATGATTCTGTGATTTTGATAAAATTACAGAGATATTTTGTATAGGTACAGTTGCAGAAAAGTCAATTTTTTAAGTATTTTACTACTCAAAAATTTGATAATCATGTTATATCAGCATTAAACACAGATAATGATATAACATAAGCTTTAATTACATATTTATAATTTTTTGAATAATTATCTTTAGAGTAGTTTTAGATTCACTGGAACATTGAATTGAATGTAGTTTTCAACTGGCCTTGATACACAAAGGATGCAGGGTTTTTCACAGTATCCATCCTACCACAGTGGTATGATTGTTAAGTTGATGTACATGCATTGTCTATCATAATCACTAAATACAAAAGTTTATAATAGGATTCTTTTGATTTTTCTTTTCTTTACATTTGCAAACAAAACAAGATGGATCTATAATAGTACAGAACAATTTGCAAAGATGAAAATACCCCATGCTTTACTTTTTCAACCTAATTCTTCAAAGTTGAAAGCATAGTGTATTAATGTATTCATTTATTTTTTCTTTGTTTGGGATCATATGAAGCCTTTCTATATGGAGTTTTTTAACTTTATAATAGGTATTTCCTTTTCTCTACAAGCTCTGTCCCCCTTCCCCTGCCTAGATAGCATATTTTCTGTCCTCACTGCAAACTACCCAAATATTACACATTTTATCTTATCACCTACCGAACAGCATATTGGTCCATTCTAAGTTTCGGCAGCAATGTTGAAGCTCCTATAGACATATTTTTACAGTTTTGTTTGAATGCATGTTTTCTGCTTATTTGAGTCTATGCCAAGAAATGAGAGTGGTAAAACATATGGGAAGAATATGGTTAGTTTTTAAGGAGGTGATGCACTGTCTCGCAAGGGAGCTCTTCTATGTACTTCTTAGTGTGAGAAAGATTCCTGTCATTATGCATTTTCAGTAGCACAAACTGTTTCATGTGTTCTAAGTGTAGACCTTTATAGGTATGCAAAGGCCTTAAACTTGGTTTCTATATGTATATGTTACAGAGCATATTTCATATTCTCCTTCTGTCAGCTCTACTCATTTTCACTTTAATTAATTTCACTTTAATTATTTCTTTTCTCAATTGTGTTTTATTTAATTTACTTGGGCTGTTATGCATTTATTAGGCATATGTTTACAAATATTTTCTCCCATCTGTACCTGACCTTTTAATGACAAGTTCCCATCATGATTTTCCTATGTGGGTCATACCTTCATTACTATTTTGAAGTGTCATTAACATACTTGAAATCAAGTATAGTTCCAATGTTTTCTCTAAGATCCTTGTAGTTTCCCATGAGCATTCAGTTTAAGTTAATTTTGAGGAAGTTAGTAAATTCTGTGTCAGGTTATATATTTATTCATTTCGGGAATTCAGATGTCTAGTATTGTGACATTATCGCAAATAAAGGACAAAATACCATGAGAAGGATGTAGGGCACACATAAAGAGCAAGGTGAAAACTAAGCAGAAGGAATTTTATAAAGAAATAATTAGTTTTTCATTTTATATACAGATTGCTGCTTTTACAAAATGGATATATTATTTATGTATTTTTTTGTTTTAACAAATCAATATAATATCCTGGGAAATCTACACACACACTTAAAATGAACAGATTCAAAATTGTGTATGTGATTCTGGCCAATATTCTTTTCTTCTCTGAACTGTTATGAAATTAAAACAGTAATTTCTACTGTTTTAAAGGTACAGAAATTTAGATGTTTCATTAATAAAAAACATGTATCCTATACAAATATAAGTACACATAGTATCATATTTTTTACTTGAATACTCAAATATTGTTGATATTAGTTTGTATTTTTCCATTGAAAATAATTTTATAATATTGTGTAGTCCACAAAAATCCTTAATTCCTATTACTTAGTTAACTTCCATGATCAAAGTTTTTTTTTTTTTCATTTATTGTTAAAAGTACCCATTTCCGAGATCCAAGACGGCTGCCACGAGAGTACACCGTGTCTGAGGAGTAGGACAGCAGAAACAATGCAGCGACCAGGACACTGAACTCTGGGACCTAAAACACCAGCATTTGTGATTGCCAGGTGAGCAGAATGCCTAGGCAGAGGAAATCAAGTGGGAAAATCCTAGGGATACCCAGTTATTGCCCAGGAAAAAACTCCGGGTGACCGGCAGCACACAGCCCTGATCTGAACAAGCAGCTGAGCACAGCTCTGATCTGAACTAGCAGCCACACTGGGCGCCAACAGCCACCATACCAGACTGGATCACACAGTCTCCATGCCAGACTGAGGAGGACCCGGGCCCCGTTTGACTGACCTGCATACTGCGGGCACGCACTGCTTGGCTCCACCAGCAAACGCCTCAGTCCGTGTATGTGTCCACGGGCCAGTCTGAGAAGGACCCAGGTTCTGTTTCAACCAGCAGGCATACGGCAGGTGCACAGGATCGCCTCCACCAGCAACCACCTCAGTCCATCTGTGTGTGTGTGTGTGTGTGTGTGTGTGTGTGTACACAGGCCAGACTGAGAGGGCCTAGGGGACCGTTTTTGACCTGCCTGCATACTGTGGGCACACACTGCTCGCATCTGCCAACAGCCACCTCAGTCCATGTGTGTGTGTGTCCACGGGCCAAACTGAGGTGGCCGTGGGCACCATTGCACACCAGCCTGCATATAGCAGGGGCACACTGCTCGGCAATACCTGCATCCACTCCAGACCAAGTGTGTGTGCCCCAAATATCATCTCAGACAGTGGTGTACAGTCCCTGGCCCAGAAGGGGGCACCAAGTCTCCAGTCCAGGGGAGACCCCTTAGCAGCAAGCCCAGGGCAGAGCACGGAGTCCCCAGATGACATCTCAAACCAGGACACTCAACCTCTAGCACAGAGTGAGGAGTCAAACCTCCAGACCAGAGGGGTGACCAGCCTGTGGTGCTCACAGCTTCTAGCACAGAGCATGAAGCTGGTAACACAGAGCCCACAACAGAGTCCAACTGAGACAACAACACACATTATCAGACCACTGGAACAATCTGATCTACTTGAAGAAGACTCCTGACACAAGAGATTGACAGTTCCAGTCTGAAGTTCAGCCTTAAAGCACAAACAGCTCCTTGATTATATATAAACAAATGCCCAGAAATCGGCGAAAGAACTCACCCAACAAAAATCAGGACACCGTGGCCCCTGAAACACCCAAAAGCAGTGGAGATTTTAATTCATCGGAAACACAGGAAAATTATGTTAGAGCTATGATTATGCAGATATTGGAGGAACAAAAAGAGAGACAAAAAGAGGAAATGAACAAGGCCCTCAAAGAAATGGAGACGAATTTATCTGCCCACTTAGAGGAACATTTAAAAATAAACAGAGAGGAAACAACCAAAATAGGAGAGACAGTCAATCAGATGAAGGAAACGGTACAAAGCATGAAAACAGAATTAGTATCTATAAAGAAGACACAAATGGAGAAGAACATGGAACTAGAGAACTTAGAGAAAAGATCAGGAAGCACAAGGGTAAGCATCAACAAGAGAATACAAGACATGGAACAGAGAATCTTGGGAGCTGAAGATACTCTGGCTAAAATGAATTCCTCAATCAAGGAAAACATAAAATTGGAAAAGACCCAAACACAAAACA
This sequence comes from Pachyuromys duprasi, assembly GCA_028658305.1. NCBI lineage: Eukaryota > Metazoa > Chordata > Mammalia > Rodentia > Muridae > Pachyuromys > Pachyuromys duprasi. Next base: position 25,356,066 of record CM053751.1, read on the forward strand.
TCCAAGAAATCAAGGATGCCATCAAAAGATGAAACCTAAGAATAACTGGAATAGATGAAAAAGAAGACTCCAGGCTCCAAGGACCGGACAATATTTTAAAGAAAATCATAGAAGAAAAAATTTCCAACTTATAAAAAAGAAATGCCCATAACATACAAGAAGCCTACAGAACACAAAATAGACTAGATCAGAAAAGAAATAACTCTCGTCACATCGTAGTCAAAACACTAAACCTACAAAACAAAGAAAAAATATTAAAGGCAGCAAGGGAAAAGGGTCAAGTAACATATGAAGGCAGACCAATCAGAACCACACCAGACTTCTCATCAGACACTATGAAAGCCAGAAGGGCTTGGGCAGAAGTCATGCAGTCTTTAAGGGAACACAGATGCCAACCAAAACTACTATACCCAGCGAAGCTTTCAATCAACATAGATGGAGAAAACAAAATTTTCCATGACAAAACAAAATTCATACAATACCTACACAGCGACCCAGCCCTTCAGAAGGTACTAGAAGGAAAACTTCTGTCCAATGGAAACAACTACATGAAAGAAAATATAGGATACAGATAATTTCCCAACGACAACAACAACAAAAAAGCAATGAATCACAGTAAGACCACCAACTCCACAATAAAAGGAAATAACAGTCATTGCTCACTATTATCTATCAACATCAATGGACTCAACTTTCCAATAAAAATACACAGACTAACAGAATGGCTGCGGAAACAGGATCCAACATTCTTCTGCATCCAAGAAACACACCTATGCAAGGAAGATAAACACTACATCAGAATATAGGGCTAGAAAACCATTTTCCAAGAAAATGGACCCAGAAAACAAGCTGGGGTAGCAATCCTAATATCTAATAAGATAGATTTCAAGCAAAGTTAATCAAGAAAGAAAAAGAGGGGCACATCCTTCTCATCAAAGGAAAATTCAAACAGGAGGACATCACAATTTTGAACACCTATGCTCCGAATACAAGACGACCTACATATGTAAATCAAATATTATTAAAACTGAAATCATACATTGATCTCAACACCCTAATAGTGGGAGACTTCAACACTCCACTCTCACCAAGGGACAGATCATCCGGTCAGAAGCAAAACAGAGAAACAAGGGCACTCACAGACACCCTAAATCAAATGGACCTAATAGATGTCTACAGAACCTTTCACCCTAGATCAAAAGAGTATACCTTCTTTTCAGCACCTCATGGAACCTTCTCCAAAATACACCTTATAGTTGGTCACAAAGCAAGCCTCAGCAGATACAGAAAGATTGAAACAATCCCTTTTATCTTATCTGACCACCACGGTCTAAAGCTGGACCTCAACAACAACAGAAATAGCAAAAGGCATGTACATACATGGAAACTGAACAACTTGCTACTCAAGGACAGTTTGGTTAGGGAAGAAATTAAGAAGGAAATTAAAGACTTCCTAGAATTCAATGAAAATGAAAACACAACATACGAAACTTATGGGACACAATGAAGGCAGTGCTAAGAGGAAAGTTCATAGCACTTAGTGCCTTCAAGAAGAAATTTGAAACATCTCATACAAGCAACTTCATGGCCCAACTGAAAGCTCTAGAAAAAAAGAAGCAGATACACCCAAGAGGAGCAGACGGCTGGAAATAATCAAACTCAGGGCTGAAATCAATCAATTAGAAACAAATAAAACTATTCAAAGAATCAATGAAACCAAGAGCTGGTTCTTTGAGAAAATCAACAAGATAGACAAGCCACTAGCTAAACTAACAAAAAAGCAGATAAAAACGGTCCAAATGAGCAAAATCAGAAACGAAAAGGAGGACATAACTACAGACACTGAGGAAATCCAAACAAT
>CM053751.1:25358426-25395071 GCA_028658305.1 Pachyuromys duprasi
AACTCAAGAAGTTAGAAAGCAAGAAATCAAGTAATCCAATTAAAAAATGGGGTATGGAACTAAAAAGAGAACTGACTGTAGAGGATTATAGAATGGCAGAAAAACACTTAAAGAAATGCTCAACATCCTTAGCCATCAGGGAGTTGCAAATCAAAACCACCCTGAGATTGCACCTTACACCCACCAGAATGGCTAAGAACAAAAACTCTAGTGACAATGCATGCTTGAGAGGTTGTGGAGAAAGAGGAACCCTCCTCCATTTCTGGTGGGTATGCAAACTTGTACAACCGCTCTGGAAATCAATTTGGCGCTTTCTTAGACAATTAGGATTAGTGATTCCTCAAGACCCAGCTATACCACTCTTAGGCATATATCCAAAAGATGCTCAAGTACACAACAAGGACATTTGCTCAACTATGTTAGTTGCTGCTTTATTTGTAATAGCCAGAACCTGGAAACAACCCAGATGTCCCTCAGTTGAGGAATGGATACAGAAACTGTGGTACTTTTACACAATGGAATACTACTCAGCAATTAAAAAGGAGGAAATCATGAAATTCGCAGGCAAATGGTGGGACCTGAAAACGATTATCCTAAGTGAGGTATCCCAAAAGCAGAAAGAAAAATATGGTATATACTCACTTATATAGTTCTATAGGCTAAGAAGATCATGCTGAAATCTATACACCTAGGGAAGATATACAAGAAGGAGGACCCAGGTTGGAAAGATCAATGCTCATTTAGATGAACAAATGGGATGGACATTGAATGGAGGATAAAACAAGCAACAGGACAGGAGCATATCAAAGAGGGCCTCTGAAAGAATCAAAATAGCAATATAGCAATATAGCAAAGCAGATATTAAGATTCACAACCAAGCCTTCGTCAGAGGGCGGGAAATAATAATAAAAATAGGGGAAGTTAATAAGACTTGTCGAGAACAAGAGCTCCACAAAGACCAAACTGAGCAGGGCAGAGGGGTCTTGTACGAGACAGTTTCTCCAACCAAAGACCATGTATGGTTATGTACTAGAACCCAAGCTCAGAAGTGGCCCATGGTAGCTTGGTGTCCAACTGAAGACCCTAGTAAGTGGAACAGGGAATGTTTCAGTCATGAACTCCATGGCTGGCTCTTTGACTGTTGCCCATACACGCCAGGGAGTAATAGCCTGGCTAGATCCCAGGGGAGGACATTGTAACCAGCCCTGAGGAAACAAGATGAACTGGGGTCGGATGGAAGGGGAGGAGATCCTCCCCTGTAGGTGAACTTGGAGTGGGTGGGGAAGAGATGAGGGAGGGAAGGGGAGAGTGGGAAGGAAAGAAGGAGGGGGCTGTGCCGGGAATGCAAAGTACCTAACCTCTGGCTGATATTAAATAAATAAATAAATAAATAAATAAATAAATAAATAAATAAACAAACAAACAAACAGTACCCATTGCCTGATTTTTTTTAATTTACCAACTATAGCTTTGTTGCAGTTATGTGTTTTATTAAGTGTGATTTTATTTTATTCCATATTTAGATTGTTTTTTTTTCTTAGTAGGTAGTACATTTTCTTTCATATATTTTTTTTTCTCTTTAAAGTCCCAATATTTCAATTCAAATTGTTCAGGTTTTTCAATTTATTTCTTCAGATTCCATGGAAACAAATCTCTCATCATGCCTGTAAGAAATTATCCAGATTAAGTTTAATCAAGATGAAATGAACTAAAGTAAAGGTAAATAATCATTACATGTGGTTTGGGTATTGGACTGAATAAAAAAGTGAAACAATTGTGATAACTAAGCATTTATTGCTTCCTGCTTTCAGACACTGAATTTTATATTACCAGCAACATGCAGCTCCTACCAACAAAATGTATGATAGTATGTATCTTCTGGAACTGTGAGCAAAACAAAGCTTGCCTTCCTAAAGTTAGATTTTATCAAATATTTGGTCATAGGAAAGGGTCAAGTAACTAATTCACATCATGAATGTACATATGTCATTGTGAACATGCAATATACTTATTATCATAGTATACAATTGCATATTTATTTTCTTAATATTTCCATCTCAAATCTCAAAACTTTCTAACTCTAAAACCTCCTTTGTTGACAAATAAAGTGCCATTCCTTGATATGAACATTCTCTGCTATCAGTGACTTATCTGTATTTTTGCACACTTTTGAAATCGCAGTCTCAGTGAATTTAGGTTCTTTTATTTCACACTGAGTTGCACTGATGTTATCTATAAGCTTCATAACTATGTTGTCTGTTGTATTTCTGCTTCAAGTCTGCAAATATAAAATTGAAGAAGGTGCTGTTTTTCTCAAATAAAAATGATATCAGTAAGGTAATCTTATATTTTACTTATTCATAAAAACAAAAGAGCAATTCCCATCAAATTACCAACACAATTCTATACAGACCTTGAAGGAAAAATTCTCAACTTCATATGGAATAACAAGACACCCAGATTAGCTAAAACAATCCTCTACAATAAAAAGATATTCTAGAGGTCTCTACATCCCTGATTTCAAGCTGTATTACAAAGCATCAGTAATAAAGCTGTATGGTACTGATATAGAAACTGAATGATCTATCAATGGAGTCGAATAGAATGCCCAGAAATAAACCCATACACTTATGGACACCCAATTTTTGAAAAAGATGCCAAAACCATACAATGGAAAAAAGATATCATCTTCAACAAATGGTGCTAGTATAACTGGATATCTACATGTAGAAAAATGCAAAAACATCCACACTTATCACTCTGCACAAATGTAAAGTTCAAGTGGATCGAGTCCTCAATATAAAAACAGACACACTAAACCTGTTAGAAGAAATAGTCGAGAAAAGCCCTGAACTCATTGGCACAGGAGAAAACATGATTAAAACACCAACAGCACAGGCTCTAAGATCAACAATCAATTAATGAGACCTCATGAAAAGTAAAAGTTTCTGTAAAGCAAAGGACACTGTAATCAGAACAAAATGCCAGGCTACAGACTGGGAAAGGAACTTCACAAACCCTATATCTGAATGAGGGCTAATATCCAGAATACATAAAGAACTTAAGAAGTTAAACAGCAACAAAGCCAGTAATCCAATTAAAAATGGAGTAGAGAGATAAACAGAAAATTCTCTATAAAGGAATGCTGAATAGCAGAGAAGCAAAGAAATGCTCAATGTCCTTAGTCATCAGTGAAATGCAAATCAAAACGACCCTAAGATTTCCCCCTTACACTTATCAGAAAGGTTAAGATAAAAATTTCAAGTGAGAGCACATGCTGGAGAAGATGTGGAGAAAGGGGAGCCCTCTTCCATTGCTAGTGGGAATGTAAACATTTACAACCACTTTAGAAATCAGTCTGGCACTTTGTCAGATAATTAGGAATAGTGCTACCTCATGATCCAGCTATACTATTCCTAGGCATATATCAAAAAGATGCTCAAATATACAACAGTGACACATACTCAAACATGTTCATAGTAGCTTTTATTTGTAATAGCCAGAAGCTGGAAACAACCAAGATGTCCCTCAGTTGAAAAATGGATACAGATATTTTGGTATATTTACACAATGGAATAGTACTCATCAGTTTAAAACAAGGCAATCATGAAATTTGGAGGCACATGGTGGGACCTAGAAAAGAACACCCTGAGTTAGGTATCCCAGAAGCAGAAAGACACACATGGTATATACTCACTTATAAGTGGATATTAGATATGTATTATAGGATAATCATACTAAAATCTGTACAACTAAAGAAGTTTAAGCAAAAAGGAGAACCCTGTGTAAGATGCTCAATCTTCATTCAGAAACCAAACCTAATGGACATCAGAAAAAGGGGAACAGGTCAGGAGCCTACCACAGAAGGTCTCTGAAATACTCTACCCAAGCAGATTAGCTAAGCAGATGCTGAAATCCATAGCCAAACTTTCGGCAGAGTTCAGGGAATCTTATGAAATAAGGAGGAGGTAGAAAGACCTGGAAGGGGGAGGAACTCTACAAGGAGAGCAACGGAACCAAAAAATTGGGGCACAGGAGTATTTTCTGAGACTGATGCTCCAAACAAGGACCATGCATGGAGATAACCTAGAAGCCCTGCACAGACATAGCCCATGGCAGCTCAGTGTCCAAGAGGGTTCCCTAGGAATGGGAACAGGGGCTGTCTCTGACGTGAAGTCAAGGTCTGGCTCTTTGATCACCTGCCCCTGAGCTGGGAGCAGCCTTATCAGGACACAGAGGAAGACATTGAAGCCAGTCCTCATGAGATCTGATAGACTAGGGTCAGATGGAAGGGAAAGAGGACCACCCCTATCATTGGACTTGGGAAAGGGCATAGGCGAGGAAGAGAGAGGGAGGGTGTGTTTGAGAGAGGACAAGGGAGGAAGCTATAGCTGGCATACAAAGTGGATAAACTGCAATTAATAAAAAAAAACTTTTAAAAAGTTTAGAAATGCCAAGTTTTGTCAGAAAAACATAATCTTTTAAGTTGTTTACTTTGACCAAATGGTCATGCATTATGAAGTCAAATTTTCTCATGTATAAAAATGGATAATACTTCTGTCTGTAGTGAGAATAAAATGATAAAATATACCTAAAGGGTAAGTTTTTTTGGTGTGATTTATTTACATAAGAAATGGTATCTCTTTCTCAAAATCTTGAAAGTGATAAAAATAACTTTTTTTGGTGATAATTACTGAGTTTGACAAGCAGAGTTTATGTCTAACTTTTGATCCTAGGGATAAAAAATTGAGATTAAAAGAAAAAAAATATGTACCTGTAAAATATTCTCATGTAAATGTGACATCGAATTACCAATTCCTGAACATGTGATTATCTCCCAAATATTTCTGACTTTGCATAGAAATCAAACGGTATAGGGATAACTGAGCAATCCTGGATGAAGGAGAGTATGTCATTTAAAGTAGAACACTTTAAACAAGAACTGTCTTGTTGGTAGCTACTTAGCTGCTCTTCTCCCCTCCCTTTCAAATGTGAAAATGAGTAAGCCAGAGACTTTATTCCATGTTCTCTGAACATATGAGACTTTCTTCATAATATCCTCCCTAATAGTTTAAAGAGAAAACACATGTTTGAAAATAGTACTACTCTTTTAGTAATTACAATCTTTTCCTCAATTCCAAATTGATTATTGAAATTTACAATTAGCAGTCAGGAAAGGTCTAGGAGTTAAGCAATCTCCAAGTCTTTGACAGCTTATTTTTAATCGACCCCAAATTATTGTGGTTTTATCATATATTTATCACTTTTAAATGTGTTAATTGTGTTGCAAACACTGCAGCTGGGATTAATTTAGGAAATTCGAATTGCCTTCTCTACAGCTGGTGAACACTGAAGCAAAACTGTGAAATAAGCTTTGCAAAAAGAATTAAAGAGTTTGCAGTGTTAATTATTCAACCGTTTCCTCCAGAAATCCTCCTAAAGAGTGTGATCAAAATTATAAAAGAATTCTTTTTCTCATATGATGAGCAGCAGCATGATGGCTGTTTGGTGAGTATGCTAATGTTATGTGCCTCCTGCTATTTCAGAGTGTGAAACTCCTAAATATTTAGGAGGAAGCAATGTTTGCCAATTAGCAAAATGACAAAATGGAAACTTTTTATTACTTAACCATGACCAAAAATAAGTAAATTAATAAAATTTTATATATGGGAGACTGGATCAATTATTCACTTCTTTCTCTCTTTCTGCTTTATTTAGGCAGCTTTCTTCTAGGTTGCCTAGCAACTTATGATGTCATCATGTGTCACCTGCCAAGTACCACACCTGGAAAGTGTGGTTAAGTTGCTCCTTAAAAGGATCAACATGCCACTTTGTCACTCTCTTGCCATCTTACTCTCTAGCTTTCCTACTCGCTCCCCTTTCTCTGTTGAGGTGCCCTCCTCCCTTCCCATTATCATGTCTCACTCTCTCCCTCTCCCTCTTGATCTCCATCTAATAAACCTCTTTCATATAAAATCTGTGACCATCATCATTTTATTGGTCCTAAAATTGGTGTGTTGGGCTGGGAAGGGCTCTCATGGTAGTACCTGGTCTGGTCATACCAGGAACCCTTACTCGGACCATGATGCCTGCAAAAGATTTTTTCTTCTGATCCACATATCCCTAACCTACACATATGCTTTAAAACCCACACTTTCTCTCAACTGCCCTGGCCTTACCACACATACCTGTGCCTCAAGGCCACTCAGATTCGGCATCCCGCCTTGTGCTCTGAGCACCTGAAACAAGGCAGAGAGTCATGCTGTGCCAAAATTGGCTTGGGGAAACTAAAATGATCACACTAGATACTGAAACGGCTGCTTCATACACAGACACAGCCTATTCTAAACTATTGCTGTTAGGTAAGCAATTGCTAGGGACCCTGCACACACACAGATAGCTTTAGATTGTGCTGCTGCCTCAGGCCCCTTGCATGAGGCTTTAAATCTCTTGCTGAAAGCCTACAGTGAGAAGTTCCCTTGCAGAGGAGGGTTTTCACTTGTGCAGACTTCCAATCAGCCGTGCCATGCTCGGAATTCCTAACAGGGCCATCCCACCAGCAGCACCTGGTCTCTCTGTGCCTACACGGGTTGCACACTGCATATGGATAGCCTCCATGTTGGTTTTAGAATAGAGAAGGTGCACCAAACGCTGGTCCCTCCCCAACTCCTGCAAAACTCCAAGCCGAATGTTCTAAAAACTGGCTCTGCAAATATTTCTGACCTCTAAGCCCCTATTTCACAGATTTAAAAATCTTTTCTTCTGATTTCTGTACACTCTGCTCTTAAGAAAATATTTTAAATACTACAAATTTTAATCTTACAATTCATATAACGGTTCATTGGATTTACATTCATAAGACATCGTTAGTCATAACTGTTTATCTCCTTTTAGACTAAAAACAACAAGTCTTATTTTAAATGGGTATGGATTTTTATATAAATTTAAAGATATATTTTTACAGCATGCTATATATATAATTCTAAAATTTCAAAGTTATAGATGCCTATTCAAATTAAGGTAATTTAAAATGTATGTCTAACTGCCTATATTCGTAGAATTAGCTTTATTCCTAAATTAATAAATGCTGTTTATCATGCCATGAGCTGCCTATGATCCAGATTCACCACTAGGCTTTCTGGCTAATGGGTTTGCTATAAGAAATTCAAATGTAATTTTAAAATTGCTTTATATTTTTCTACTATTTATTAGTTTTAAAACTCATAACTCAGAGGTTACTACCTACAAGTTTTTACCAACACTCTAAATTAAAATCTATTAATTTTAAAGACATTTATTTATGTTAAAACTTATTGTACTGTGTCTTCACTATCAAAAGGTTAAAATATGCATGATCTTGCTTTCAAAAAATAGTAATATTATTAATCTATAGTATAGCCTTAGACTTTTATAAGCTATTATTTTTTTATGTACTAAATCATATAGAAAACTGTTATGATCTCATGTTAATGGACTGTATTTATGACTTTTAAGGCCCCAACTTAACAGGGACAAAACCTAAAGTCCTAATCTTTAATGGTTAACAAATTCAAGTTAATAGTCATCTCATAGATGACCAAAACATTTAATATGTTCAAAAATATATTTATAGTCCTACAGATGCAAACATGGTCTCACTGCTATCAATTAAACAGCCAAGGATGGTCTCTGAGTCACCATATAGAAGTTGGTAAAAATAAGAGAAGAGTCTTCCCAACAGGCTCATCTACAGCACAAAAACTATGTTTCAGATCTTTGTGATGCTCTGAGGTTATTGGCGTTCCCACACAAAAATCAAGAGATCTGCAGTGACCCATTTTGCAAGGGTATAGCCAAAAGTCAACTCTTCCAGGTAGCTATTTCAAATGCAGTGAAAGGGGACACTGGTCCCATGGCTGCCTAAATAAGCCACACACTGCCTGCTGGCAGACTGGCTTTGGAAGGCAAAATGCAGGCCTGTCCTCTGTGCCCAGCCATGGAGGCTCAACCACCACAAGAACCACAGACACCTCCAGCCTTCCAGCTCCTTGACCTGGTAGAGAACAAATGGCTCCTTGATTCAGCAATCTCCATCACCCTCGCCCATCCCAGGATAATATTGAGAGCTGTTTTGGCCTCACACTGGGGTCCCACAACATATTGCCAACTTCTGTCTTGGGAGACTTCAGATGCCTTCTTAGTTCTTTTCATATGCAGGAGACAAGGCCTTAAGCCTGAGTCCTAGAGTTGCTATTGTCAGACCTAGACACAATATGCCTTGTTGCCAGATTCAAGAAATAGGCCTCAGATGTAACCTTTTATCATCCCTTTAGCTAAAGGACAATAAATATTCATAGTATTCTCACCTATGTCTCAAAAGCCTAAGAAAAATGTTATTTGAAGGTCTAAGAAAGTGTTTAAAGGTTGGTAAAAAGGTTGTGAGGTATAAGGTGATTTAAGCCTTCCTCCATAGGTAAAAATGCTTAATATTTCCTCTTGTTGCTATGCTACTGTTATATTGACTGTCCAGAGCTTTGACCTTTATCTATAGAGCTCTGATTTATTAATCTAACTCTAATACCTGATAGTGGGTACATCACCCACTATCATGGTTCCAAGCTCGAGATTTTAAATCTCCTTTAAACCTCCATAATGTGTAATCATTAACTAAAGGTTAAGATCAAGTAAGCTTTTGTACATTCTACTTTACAAAAGACTTCTGCCTTTTCAGAGCTCACCTTAAAGACTGTTTATGCTGTCAACACAAATGGGTTTGTCTACTGCCTTTTGTATAGTGAGTATTTCACTGCAGATTATAATTGTGATGCTATCATGTCTTAAGTTTTATCTCCTTTGTAAAACTTAAAAGTAACTTTTGTAAGCTGCAGGAAATCCACCTGAATCCACCTCTCACGTCAATTGGACTATTGCCTATCTCAGAGGTTGGAATTCCTCCCTTTTCCCTGGGTTTGGAAATTCCCTTTCCTGGCTACTTTATTGCTAAAGTCTACATGTAAACTCACCAGCTGATTGGTGAGTCTTCCCTTCTGGCTGGTATCAGTTCCTGGCTACCAGTTGCTACATTCCTATACCCAATACCAGCTGACTGGTAAGTTGTGAAAAGATGCTTGTTTTTCAATGAAAAGCATATTTTCACCCTGGCTTTTTGTTTGTGTGAGGATCACACAGACAAGTGGTCCAGGTAAGCAAGTTTGATTTATTGATGAATTTCATTGTATCAAAGTGCTTTGCTCAAACTATGAAAAGGGACTGTGGAATAAACCAAGAGCCTAGTCTTCTACTAGAAGCCCTTTTGAAAGGATCCCATGTGTAGTGTATTGGTTATTTTATTTTATGTTATTCTATTTTATTATTTTATTTTATTTCAATCCTCACTCCCCATTCAAGAACTGTTTGACTCTGCTGGCAGGCTCCAGTGGTGACTCTTTACTTCTGGTTGGCACAAACACGTCCTACCACTCACTAACCTATATCCAAACTGTTCATCTAGGACCTTCTTCTCTCTTGGGTAAGATTTCCCCTGTATTGGCACCTTTTATATCCCTCCAGCTCTTGCTGTCTACAAAAACCCTAACACTATGTAAACTGTGTCTGCTATGACGAACTATGCCCTTGGTCTCTGGCCAATGCCGGTGAGCTGTTGGAACATATTGTACCACTCTGATGAGTCACACCTTGCACTTTGGATACATTGATTCCTACCTGCCCAATGGGAATAGTGCATTCCTTTGTTCCTCCAGATTCTCCTTTGTGATGTCTTCTGGAGAATTTCAGATTTCTACACCTAGTGCCTGCTTTAAGGGCCTCTAATCTTGTACAAGTCTGTAACCAAACTTGACCTCAATTACCTTAGATAAAACATCCAAAGCAAAGCCTTTTTGATTACTGCCAGTGATTGGGTAAGCTGAGGTTCCCGCAGGTAAAAGGATGTTCCCATGTTCAAGTTTCTTTGATCCAAACCTTCCAGCTCTGATTGCCCTCCTAAAAGTTTTAAATGTACACCTAAAGAAAGTTTATCCATAACCTACTTAACTTTGTCTTCTGCCTATATATGTGTTTCAGTATCCTGACAGACCCAGGTGTTTCCTATATCCATGACAGTGCCAAAGCAGCTATACAGCTGTGCTAGTCTAACCTGACAGACATCTGTCAAGCTGAACCTTCACTTTCCCTCCCAGCCTGGACAGCATCAAGACATCCTGTTCTTCCTGGATTTGGCCAGCATTTCAGCCTTTTGATCTCCCTACTTCACAACCAGCATCAGCAGGAAGTAGCCAGAAGAGAATCTATGCCTGATATTCACTTATTAACAAAAGGCTGGAATGGTGTGCTTCAGGCCCAGGACGAGTAGCTCCAGGTTCTCCTAGCATTCTTCAGTCCCTACCTGCTGCCTGGCAAATTTCTACCGGCAAACTTCTACCTGAATTTTTCAGGGCAGAGTCTTCCCTTCCTCCTCTTTGTTGTTTTATTTTTTTTTCTTTCTCTCTTACCCCTTTGCACGGTAACCAAGAGCTGCTTCCAATGAACCTGTTTATATACTTTAACTTGCCATACATTGGAAGCAGCCCAAGCTCCTCATTTTTTTAATTATAGAAAAATGGAGGAATGTTAGTATTAAGTCAGTCTGCTTCTCGGTTGCTTAGCAACCTATGATGTCATCATGTGTAATCACACATGACAGACATGGTTAAGTTGCTCCTTAATAGCTCAACCCCCATTTTGTCATTCTCTTGCCCTCTTGCCCTCTTGCCCTCTTACTCTCTTGCTTTCCTGCTTTATCCCCTTTCTCTGTTGGGGATACCCCCTTCCTTCTGCCCATTACATCTCTCTCTCTCCTCTCTCTCTCTTCTCCGCCATCTAATAAACCTCTTTCATATAAAATCTTTATGCATCATCATTCCATTGGTTCTAACACTTTCTCTCCTTCCTTCCTTTCTTTACTTTTATTCTTTTTTTCCTTTCCTTTATTTTTTTGTAAAAGTACAAAGTAAAAACTTTTCAAACTTCAATCCTTCAATTATCATTTTCTCTCTCCATAATGTCTGAGCATGTGAGGTCTACTTAACTCCATTTCTGAAAAAGAAAATCTATCTTATGGGTCAATAACCTGGGCATAAATTTCCATTTCAAAAAGGAGAAAAATACACACAAATGCGACTCAACCGCCTGCCTCTGGTAATATTTAACCATCATCCTTAGCAATGGCTATTCAGTGAATACCTGGAGTTTACCCAGATTTTCTTTACAATAGGTTGAATAATTAAGGTTTGACCCTCTGTAATGTGACAAAATATTTGCTAAATGTCAATCAATCATAGAACTGCTAAGCTGGAATCTCCCAAAACTTGCTGTAACCCTTAATAAAAACCCCTCTCTCCCTGTGCTCAGGGCTTTACATTTAAGAACTGCTGAGTCAGTGACAGTGTTTGCCTGAGCTGAGCTTGTATAAAGATGCTACTGCATTTGCATTGGAATTGGCTCCTTGGTGATCTTTGGGGTCCTAGAGATTTAGGCATAACTAGCATAAATGAACAGACTGTACAGTGTGTTATAGATTTTTAAAAAGAAACAACCATGTAGTGGCAAGCAATTTTTTTGGTCAAAGAGCTGTGAATGGTCAAAGTATGGAAAGTAAATATGATCAATTATTCATTTTTCACATCGCTGATAAGATGCTTGTGATAACAACTTAAAACAGAAAAATGATATTTTTTAAGCTCCTGATTTCACAGGTTGCAATATTCAGGTGGTCCAGTGCAATAAACCTGTGCTGAGAAAGCATCATGGCAGAAAGATTCTTTGAAGCCCAGCTGCTCACTTCAAAAAGGCTGTAGAGAGAGACTTATGACAATATATGTCTCCAGATCAATTCTCAGTGATATACTGCCACTGACTTCTCTTTACTTGTCAGTTTATGTCAAGTAATCATAATGCCATCCAGGTATTCATCTACAAATGTATTGATCCACTTGTTAGAGCAGAAATCACACAAATCATGGATACTGGTAAGTGAACTTTCAGCGTAGATGCCTCTGAATGACACTTCATGTCCAAAGAGTATACCTGAGAACTTTTGTTTAAATTAGAAATTAGTTTCTCAAAAGAATTTATTCCTGCCCACAGCGCCAGCTGCAGACCTTAGAGTCCAACCTGCTGACCCCTCCACGAACTGTAGACCACCTGGTATTCAGGAAACCTGTACTCTGCACTTGCTGACTGTGGGTAGCATCCACATTCCCTCCTGCGCTTGCTCCCAACCCATATATCCCAAGCAGCTACACATCCTAGCAATCCCTTTCAAGACAAACATCCCTGCACCCTTGACCATGTGGGTGCGTTCGCGTGTGCATGCACACAGACACACAAACACACTTACAATTCTTCACTGGCGTCTTCTTCTCCTGCAGGAACAACTGAAGCAACAACACACACTCTCAAACCGCTGGTCCCCACTGATCTTCCTGAAGAATTCTACACACACCAGAATAAGACGGTTCCAGTCCAAAGGTCAGACTCAAGGAACAAAGAGCAGCAAAGATTATATATAAGCAATGGCCAAAGGTCGACATAAGACCTCACCCAACAAAAATGAGGACACCATGGTACCACCAGAAACACTGAAAACTAATGGATATTTTAATTCAGCAGAAACTCAGGAAAATGAATTTAAAGCTATGATTATCAAGTTACTGCAGGAACAAAAAGAGGAAACGAACAGAGCTCTCAAAGAAATTCAAAAGAATGTAATGGCCCACATAGAGGAACAATTAGAAACATATAGAGAGGAAACAAATACAAAAATAGGAGACACCTTCAATCAGATGAAGGAAATGGTGCAAAGCATGAAAACAGAATTAGAATTTATAAAGAAAACACAAATAGAGAAAAACCTGGAACTGGAGAACTTAGAGAAAAGATCAGGAACTGCAAAGGTAAGTATCACCAACAGAATACAAGAGATGGAAGAGAGAATCTCAGGAGCTGAAGATACACTCACTGAAATTGATTCCTCACTCAAAGAAAAAGTAAAATCAGAAAAGTCCCAAACACAAAACATTCAAGAAATCAAGGAAGCCATGAAAAGACAAATCCTAAGAATAATAGGAATAGATGAAAAAGAAGACTCCAAGCTCCAAGGACCAGAAAATATTTTTAAGAAAATCATAGGAGAAAATTTCCCTACCTTAAAGAAAAAGATGTCCATAAACATATAAGAAGCCTACAGAGCACCAAATAGACTAGACCAGAAAAGAAATACCTCACGTCACATAATAGTCAAAACACTAAACCTACAAAACAGAAAAAAATATTAAAAGCAGGAAGGGAATAATGTCAAATAACATATGAAGGGAGGCCTACATAATCACACCAGACTTCTCATCAGAAACTATGAAAGCCAGAAGGGCCTGAGCAGAAGTCACGCTGTCTTTAAGGGGACACAGAAGCCAACCAAGATTACTCTACCCAGCAAAGCTTTCAATCCACATAGATGGAGAAAACAAAATATTCCATGTCAAAATAAAATTTAAGCAATATCTACACAGCAAACCAGCCCTACAGAAGATACTAGAAGGAAAAATTATCTAATGAAAACAACTACACCAAAGAAAATATAGGATGCAGACAATCTCCCAGCAAAAATTAAAAGAGGAAGAAAAAAAAACCAATGAATCATAGTAAGACCACCAACTCCACAATAAAAGGAACTAACAATCATTGGTCAATATTATCCATCAACATCAATGGACTCAACTCTCCAATAAAGGGACAGAGACTAACAGAATGGTTGCAGAAACAGGATCCAACATTCTACTGCATCCAAGAAACACACCTATGCAACAAAGATAAACACTACCTCAGAGTAAAGGGCTGGAAATATGTGTTTCAAGCAAATAGACTCAGAAAACAAGCTGGGGTAGCAATCCTAGTATCTAATAAAATAGACATTGGACCAAAACTAATCAAACAAGATGAGGAGGGGCACTTTCTTCTCATCAAAGGAAAATTTCAATAGGAGGACATCACAATTTTGAATATCTATGCCCAAATACAAGACCACCTACATTTGTAAATGAAACATTATTAAAGCTGAAATCTCACATTGATCCCAACACCTTAACAGTGGGAGATTTCAACACTCCACTCTCACCAAGGGACAGATCATCCAGTCAGAAGCAAAACAGGGAATCAAGGGCACTCACAGACACCCTAAATCAAATGGACCTAATAGATGTCTACAGAACATTCATCCAAAATCAAAAGAGTATACCTTCTTTTCAGCACCTCACAGAACCTTCTACAAAATAGACCATACAGTTGGTCACAAAGCAAACTTCAGCAGATACAAGAAGATTGAAATAATCCCTTGTATCCTGTCTGACCATCATGGTCTAAAGCTGGACCTCAACAACAACAGAAACAGCAAAAAGCCTGCACATACATGGAAACTAAACAACTTGCTACTCAATGACAGCTTGGTTAGGGAAGAAATAAAGAAAGAATTTGTTGAAGTTTGAATATTAATTTTCCAAAAAAAGTTACTACTGATGGAGCCAACCATCAGAGTCAAACAGATCTTGGGTGGGGAGTGAGGATTGAAAGAAAGAAAAAAAAAGAAAACCAACACACTACAAATGGGATCTGTTTGAGCAGGCTTTGAGTACAAACTGTCACATTGATTTATTCCAGAACTTCTTTTCATAGTCAGAGCAAAGCACCTCAATACAATGAAGGGGCTCATGGAGAAGTAAAACTTGTTTCCCTTGACCACCAGTCTGTGTGATCCTCACACAAACAAAAGAAAGTGAACTTGGCAAAATACCCTGCTTATCCCTGACTCCAGGTGAATGCCAGGGTGAAAACATGATTTTTGCTGAGAGCTCAATAACAAAGCAGCCCAACAAACAAGTGGCTCTCCATAGATCTCCCTTTTATATGTTTAAAAATTGACCATAACTTAAGAGCTGTGGAGCAGAAGATTGTGCCTGTCTTATGTTGTTTCTCTTGAAAGCTCTAACTTACCTATCATTGGTTCATGAATTCTGTCATTCATGCCCTCTCTTATGTTGAATATTCTTCAGAGAGATCTTAACTGTCTTTGACTACCAATCTCAGCTAGGGTAGGCAATGGAGTTTAATCTTATGCAGACAAGCTTTAACATTCTAAAAGGCCTTGATGAAGGTTTTAATTATCACTGGTAGGAGACATGCTCCTCATAATAGCAATAAGCCAAGTCCTATAACACTCCATAAAAGTGACTTACAAGATGACCTCTTGTCAAAATACCAAGCCTGAGATACATTCACAGGAACCATAATAAAAGAAGGCTGTCAAACAACTAGAACCTGTTGTGAATTTGAAAGCTTAGAAACACAATTCGTTAGTTTACATTGATGGCAATAAAGATTAAAGTTTGAATCCTGTATAAAAATGTTAACATTAAAAAACAATTAAGCATAAGGAGAATATACATAGGCAGTTACAGAGCCTCCAAAGAGTTTCTGTGGTAAGCTTCCAAATATAGGTCTACTAAAAACCAGAATCAGACAGAAGTCCAATAGTCAGTCCTCTTTTTCCCATCCTTCCTCATTTTTTTGAGAATTGTCCTGATCACCAGATCAATCAAGTCCCATCAAATTGTATCTAAAAAGTTTCTCCCCACAATATCTTCTCCCAGGAGCATAATGAAACAAAGGTGGGTGAGGAGCTTAAGCCCAATATGTCTCTGCACTCACCATCAGAACAATTCGCCATCAGCTGCAGCAGGAACATCCTCCTTCTGCGGAATATCTCTGGCAAATCTCACCAACCTTTCTGGAATCCACCTGGCTCCTTCAGCATACTTCGGAAAACCCCAAACATGCCCACAAGGTTAGCGTCCTGCCATATTACAGTAATCGGATCTTTCTATCTCACTTGGGAAAAATAATTATCTTTAGTATTATGGTGCCACAATCAATCAGCCTTGCATATCCGCATTCAAAAAATTTAAAATAGAGTATGAATAAGAAAATTCTGTGGTGTTTGGGTATAGAACTGGCCCTTTTTATTTTTTGCAGATTTTTTAAACATATCCAATGAACAATAATCTATAACCAAGACCTATAGAATATGGTAAACTTATACATTCAAAACAGACAGACAAAACACCTAATATTTGTTGAATCCGATGTTTATGAACACAGAAGCTTTGTAGCAGAATTAACCATTTGCTTTCTTACTGGAAAACCTGAGAAGCTGTCTTCCCTCCTTTTTTTTAATCTCTAGTGATTTTAGCTGTAACTTGACACTGCTCAGCAAATTCTAACTTCCATAACAAATTATATTCTCCTGTAAAACATTGTTTTGCTAATTGCTTCAACTTCCCTAGGCAGAGAGCTTCAGTAGACAAGGACTCTAACACAGCTTGAGTAAAAGGTGCTGTAGAACCATATTGTGTGCATGCAATTTTCAATTCTTTTAATTGTTTAAAAGGTATAAGAGCATGGACTCTGTCCATCAGGTTGCTCTATAATTTGAAAGCCACAAAACTCAGTTATATCTTCTCCTCCCTGCTTAGCTTGTTGTAAAGAAGCTTGTAAAGGGGATACAGCAGACACAAAGTGGACAAGCGGATGCAGTGGACAAAGGCAAAAGTCCCCTTGTGTTTTGAGCTATAGCAGTTGTAGCTGTCCTAGGAGGAGGGGCCAAGCCTGAAATCAATGAGGTAGTTGTAATGGGGGATTGAGCCTCATTTTCCCTAGTAGTTATTTCTCCAATTTTTATTTTTATTTCCTCCAAGACACATTCCTACTTTTTAATTTATTTTTGCCAATGCTCAAGTTTTTAAATATTCATAGCCCAAACTGGATTGTATCTTTCAGAATAATACTAACTGCTTCTTCCTCTGTCATTA
Source organism: Pachyuromys duprasi (assembly GCA_028658305.1). Classification (NCBI taxonomy): domain Eukaryota; kingdom Metazoa; phylum Chordata; class Mammalia; order Rodentia; family Muridae; genus Pachyuromys; species Pachyuromys duprasi. The sequence continues at coordinate 25,375,322 of CM053751.1, forward strand.
GGATCTAAGTAATCCTCAAAGTCGTTCTTCTAAGAAAAAATTATTTTCATTAGGAGTGACATATAACTCTTCTGAAGGAGCCAATGATTTAATCTCATTTTGTCTCACAGCTTCACATCTTTCTTTCCTTTTTTTCTTTAACCCTGAAAGTTTCACTTTCTCAGTCCTGTGCTGCTTATACAGACTATTCCTAATTAAATTCCATACAAAAACCATGAGGCTACTGCCTTGCCCCATTTTTACTCTTGAATTTTACTCACTGTGCCCTTTTCTCTTTTCTTTATGATCCGAGCTTGCCAAAACCCACTGTTTCCTTCACTGCTTCCCAGGATCTCAAGGTACCTTTTCAGGTGCCAAACTGCTGGAACCCACTGGCAGAGTTAAACAATTCATGAGTGGGGAGTGAGGATTGAAAGAAAACTGAAAACCAACACACTACACATGGGATATGCTATAGAGGGCTGCCAGTAGAAACTGTCAGGCTGGTTTATTCCACAATCCCTTTTCACAGTCAGAGCAAAGCACCTCAGTACAATTAAGTGGTTCATAGAGAAATCAAACTTGTTTACCTTACCTGTCTGTGTGATCCTCACACAAATAAAAGGAAGTAGACAGGATAAGCTGGGGTTGGATGGAAGGGAAGGAGGTCCTCCCCTGTTGGTGGACTTGGAGGGGGCGGGGAAGAAGGAGATGAGGGAGGGAGTAGGAAAGTAGGAGGGAATGGGGGAGGGGGCTACGCCTGGGATTCAAAGTACCTAACCTGTGATTGAGATAAAAATAAATAAATAAAAAAAAAAAAGAAAAAAAAAAAAAAGGAAGTGAACTTGGCAAAACTTCCTGCTTATCCCTGACTCCAGCGTAAGGCCAGGGTGAAAACATGTTATTTTGCTGAGAGCTCAGTATCAAAGCAGCCTACAAACAAGCTGTAATGCCCATATTACAAAGTTACTTCATTGGTTATAGGCTTTGCCCTTTTTCGCGGGGTGGGTGTTCTGATGATAGACAACATTTAAATGAACTTTTGTTTATAAACTGTAAGAAAATTACCTAAAAAGATATTTTGGTGATAAATCATATACATTTCTTTGCCAAGCACTTTAACACTATCTTGAATAAATTATTCCTACTTTAAATACATTTCTTTTTTTTTTTACTGATTACAACACAAATTTTTTTCAATATAAATATGTAGTATTTCAGCTCTTTACTTATATATTTTGTTAAAGTGATTAAACGCTTGATACAATAGTTCCTTATAGAATCAATATGAAAGATATAGGAAAATATAATCTTATTTTTTCTATGTTATATGTTTCTTTATTTCACAGGTTTTGTTTTTGTTGTTTGGCATTGTTCTGGGGGCTAGAGCCAAATACATAGTTTTATGTCTTATTGAAGAGAATATTTGGCTTAAGTCTTCATTTTACACTACTTTTCCCCCAGTTTTATTTGAGAAGCTAATTGTGGTTTATTTTCAACACTGCTGATTAAAATAATCTAAGAATTAAGAGTACATGTCTGCCATTCATTTCAAATGTCTATCCTTTTCTTGGTTTACAGTCCTCATAAATTCACTATATATTTCAACAATGTAGAAGAAAACATTTGACATTTTTATCACAAGAAAGTAAGTATTTTATGACATAGTAAGGCCTGTCATTTAAGTGTTAACTAATATATTCTTTTAGGAAACAACATGTCACCCTACCATATTTTTTGTTTATTTTTATGTACTAGTTAATGTAATATAAACAAAAACTCTAACAAAAAGTATGACATTCACAAGTAGATGAAAGCTGTGCATAGCAACAAATAAAATATAAAACTATTGTGCCATAAACTAAATAAAATTCTCATTCAAATCTAGTCTTATACAATACTAGAAATCCACAATTGGCTAATTGATTAACATGCCTCACTGGCAATTTGTGTTCTAGAAAAAATTAAAGATAAATTTAAAAAAAAACAGTCATTTTTATATAAACATTCTTTAAAGGATTGTATGGTTAAAATATTGCATTTAGGTAGTGTGAGTGCATATGTCTAAAATTACATGAGCTACTTTGTCCATGAGGAAATCTGATAACAAAATATGTGAGTCAGTGTTCTCTGTTTACCATGTTGTTGCCAAAGACCCAACTTCATTTATCAAACCTATCCACAGGTACCTTTTTACTCAGAGGTATTTCACTAGTTCTGCTAGCTTTTTTTTCTTTATTAATGAAATATAAAATAAAACCTTTAGCTGGCTCAATATTAATCATTAACTATTTAGTCATGTCACTAATCACCAGAGGGAAGAAAACTGCACAATATGTTTTAAGTGAGAACTTGGTGGAGAATCAATGTGTGGGCACTAAGTTTTGAACCTTACTTTAGCAAACATTACTTTGAGACTTATTACACATGATTATGTTAAGCATGCTTGTTTGTCCAAATTGATGTGTTTTCTTATTCAAGTGACACTTTCTGTGAAACAGTTTTCCACTGTTGGTATCTCAATTTAACTTTGTACTCATTTAAAATATTTTATTAAATGTTGGAAAATGAAATATGTATTTTGATCAGAACTACCCCTCTGCTTTACTCATCAAGCCTTTTGGCATATTTTTGTTTAAAATCTACCAAGTCTGATTTGTGCTGTACATATATTCTTGCGTGTGGGATGAACATAAGAATGTACTCCATCTATCAAGGGAAACATCCTTACAGAAAACTGACTCTTCTTTTCTTACTAGGCATTAAGACCAACATTCGAAAGTGGAACCTCATTAAACTAAAATGTGTTAGTATAGCAGAGAACACTATAATTCAAGGATGAAAAAAAATCTTTATCAGCTATATGTACAATAGTGTAAATATCTACAGTATGCAAAGAAGTAAAAAAATAAACATACCAATTGAAAACTGAGCCAAGAATCTAAAATTAGTTCCCAAAATATTAAATACAAAGGGCTAGCATTGGATGAGCTAGCCCAGGCAGTACTGGAAAGCTCATTCTGGTGGTGTGTCTGTTTGTGTGTCTGCACATGTGTGGGAGAGCTGACAGGTTGACCAGCTCAGATAACTCCCAAGCCCAAATCCTGCACCTTGGTTTGGCCCACTCCAACATTTACCACATTGATTAACTGCTCAAGCATGTGAAGGGACTAGTCCTATTGTTCTAAAACTACAGGTTCTGCATGAGATGGGGACACAACAGAATATCTTAGAGGGATTCTAGTGAAGTTCCAGAAGTGATAGTGCAGCAGAAGCCAGAGGCCTCAAACTAGACTCATTACAATGAAATTTGCATGCAATGAATTGTAGAAAAAAGTGTGTATTGTGAGATGCAATGTGGCGGGCACACTACAGCTTCCACAATACTTTTTAAAATTTTTTAATTTTTATTTTTGGGGAGATTGTTGCAAGGCTGGAAAGCAATGGGGAGATGAGTTGGAATGGGGTGCATGATTTGAAATTTATAAAGAAACAATAAAAAGCTGAAAAAAAAGAAATGAAAAGAATATAGAAAAATGTATAAAAATCTTATAAGATGAGATAGATAAAAAGATGTGAATTATTGTCATAGGCATAAGTTTATATTTGACAGAGAAGACTCATTCTTAGTATTTCTCACAAATTCATCCTCTTTTGCAAAAATGCTCTTTTTGAAATTCAATAAGATATCATCTCTCATTTTCTGTTGTACTTTGGAGTAAGCAACAGCAATAGGGAGGATGTTCCTCTGTAGTAATATTTGACTTAATAATCCTGAGTTACTGTTTTCTCCTTCTTCCAATGTCCATCCCATTTGTCTTTCTAAGTGAGGATTGGTCATCTTACCCATGATCCCCCTTCTTGTTTAGCTTCTTTAGGTATGCAGATTTTAGTATATTTAATATATTTAGTATATTTATCCACTTATAAGTGAGTATATACCATTTGTGTCTCTCTGCTTTTGGGATACCTCACTCAGGATGATCTTTTCTAGATCCCAGCATTTGCCTGCAGATTTCATGCTTTCCTTGTTTTTAATAGCGAGTAACGTTCCATTGTGTAAATGTACCACAATTTCTGTATTCATTCCTCCATTGAGGGACATCTGGGTTGTTCCCAGGAGAGGAACCTACCACAGAAGGCCTCTGAAAGACTCAGGATCAAAGCAGATACTGAGACTCATAACCAAACTTTGGGTAGAGTACAGGGAATCATATGAAAAAAGGGGGAGTTAGTAAGACCTGAAGAGTATAGGAGCTCCACAAGGAGACTAACAGAACAAAAATACCTGGACACAGGGGTCTTTTCTTAGACTGATACTCCCACTAAGGTCCATTCATGGATATAACCTAGAATCCCCGCTCAGATATAGCCCATGTCAGCTCAGTATCCAAGTGGTACCCTATTAAGGGGAAAAGGAACTGTCTCTGACATGAACTCAGTGGCTGGCTCTTTGATTTTCTCCCCTCTATGAGAGAGGAGAATCCTTGCCAGGCCACAGAGGAGGACATTGCAGGCAGTTCTGATGAGACCTGATAAGCTAGGGTCAGATGGAAGGGGAGGAGGACCTCTCCTACCAGTGGTCTTGGAAAGGGGAATGGGAGGAAATGAGGGTGGGAGGGGTTTACATCTGGGATACAAAGCAAATAAGATATAATTAATGTAAAAAACAAAGATTTAATTAAAAAATCATCCTGAGTTATTACCCTAGTTCTAGGATGTAATAATTCTATGTATTTTGTTAGTGCTGTTTAAGGAGAGCCCACCTCCCTATGGATGTTTTTTGTTTGTTTGTTTGTTTGTTTTTTGGCCAGGGGACTGACTTGGCATGATTTAGATATTACATCTTCCACCTAGTCCAGGAATTCTATTCTCTTGACCAGGAAGAGTTTTCACTTAATAGGCCTTTACTGATGCATTCTATCTCAAAACAGAGTAAACCTGAGAATTATTTAGGAATCAGACCTGTGATCAAATATTCCCAAACAAATTTGGCATCTTTGTTATATGACAAGAGTGAAGCTGCCAAGGATGTTTCTAACTTTAAGGGGTGGGGGGGAGGACAATATAAATAAAATCAAACAAAAAGCCTAAACAGAAATAACAACAACACCTCTAAACACACATGATTACTTTTCTTTGGAACCTTTTTTATCCTAAACTACCTAGCCAATTTCTACCTCCTATAATTATCATTTGCTCACCCCGCATGTCTATATAGATATCTCAAACTGGGATATCTCTCTAATGGGATGGGACAATAATCAGCTTTGCTTTTTCTTTTTTTCTTTTCTTATAAAACTCAACTTGGGGTGTTGGTATGCAGTTTTTAGTTACCCTGCCAACAGGCTTATCTAAAAGACTATCAGAGAGGAAAGAAAGTTATATGATTCCATTCTTTGCCAACTTATGGCATTACTTTAACTCCTGATATACTCTGAGTCTGAGACTTCAATTTTTGCTGTATTTCAGCCAACCTTATGAGGGCTTCAGTTTTATTTTCTGCCACTTGAGCTCTATGGCTACTGGAGAGACCACACTCAGAAACCTATAGATGGCTTATTCATGTCTTGAGCCAGTAAATTTTATCACTAATTTCATTATTGTCCTTTACCTATTCTGAAGTTGGTTAATTTTATCATGAACATCATTCCAATCAGTATCAGTTTATCCAGAGATTCTAAGAGCAATGACCCAAAAGCATCATTTTCTGTATTTTCCCCCAATGATAAAAAGTTTCAGATATAGGTTCACCTAATCCATTGCTATGCACACTTGATTAATCAAGAAAATAAATGGCATTCAACTCTTTATGTCTGAAAACCCACAGCATTTCTTCCCTTTGAACCTTTGAATTTAATATGCTTATTGACAGTGTCATCATTCTGTCTTATTTATGCAGCCATTTCTAGGTAGAGTTCCTTGTATCAATTTTACTGATATGCTGCCATGTATATATATGTATACACACACACACACACATATATATATGTATGAGGGAGGAGAATATATATATATATATATATATATATATATATATATATATATATATTCCTCACAGGCCAAATATCATTTAAATTTTAATGACTTAATAACTTCAGAAAATGTTCTAGCTCCCTTGTGTGTTAAAGTCATATTTCTTTTAAACTTTCCTTTTGGAACATCTAAATATATATCATATGTAAATATATATTATATTTTTCAATCTAGATAGAAAGCACTATTGCATTCAATGTGATTTAAACAGTCATAGTATAATTTATCACATGCAAAGAAAACAAATGATTGTGATGATAAGGAGAACAGGAGTTCTGTAGGTGGGAGAGCCAATTGTTTTAGACGTTCTGGAGACCAGTGTGATCATTCCTCAGAAACATAGAAATACATCTACCATGTAAGCAAACTATACCACTGCTTGGTATATATCCAAAAGACTATACTTCATTACTTATGCTCATCTCTGTACCGACTATATTCACAGTAGCTAAGATATAGAAATAGCTTAGATATCTATAAACTGATAAATGTATTATGAAAATGTGGCCTCTATATGTAGTAGAATTTTATTCAGCTATAAAGAAATATATAATTATAAAATTTGCAAATGAATGGATATAGTTAGAAATATTATAGCAAGTAAGGAAACTCAAACTTATGATAATATTTTCTGTGTTTTTTCAATATTGGGTTTCTCTGCATGTCATTGGCTATCCTGGACAGCTGACCTCTAACTCAAGGAGGTCCAGTTGCCTCTGCCTGGCTGAGTGCTAGGATTACAGCCATACACCGATGCACAAAGTCCACAATAATATTTTAAAAAGAGTTTTAATTTAATAATTATACATTTAAACATTAAATATCCATAAATCCATCCTCACAAAAGATACTAGAAGGAAAACTTTAACCCAAGGAGACAAACTCCACCCAGAAAAACACAGAAAATAAATATATGCCCAGGACTGGTATAGCTGGGTCTTGAGGTAGCACTATTCCTAGTTGTCTGAGAAAGCACCAAATTGATTTCCTAAGTGGTTGTACCAGTTTACATTCCCACCAGAAATAGAGGAGGGTTCCCCTTTCTCCACAACCTCTCCAGCATGTGTTGTCATTTGAGATTTTTATCTTAGCCATTTTGATGGTTGAAAGGTGAAATCTCAGGGTCCTTTGATTTTTATCTCTCTGATGGATAAGGACTTTGAGTATCTCCTTAAGTGTTTCTCTGCCATCCTATATTCCTCTGCAGAGAATTCTCTGTTTAGCTCTGTACCCCATTTTTTAATTGGATTGTTTGATTTATTGCTTTTTAACTTCTTTAGTTCTTTATACGTTCTGGATATCAGCCCTCTGTCAGATAAAGGGTTGATGAAGATCCTTTCCCAGTCTGAAGAATGTTGCTTTGTTCTGACAACAGTGTCTTTTGCTTTACAGAAGCTTTTCCATTTCATGAGGAACCATTTATTGATTGTTGCTCTTAGAGCCCATGCTGTTGATATTCTGTTCAGGAAATTGTCTCCTGTGTCAATGAGTTCTAGGCTCTTCCCCACTTTCCCTTCTAACTGATTTAGAGTATCTGGTTTTATGTTGAGGTCTTTGATACACTTGGACTTTAGTTTTGTGCAGGGTGATCAATATGGATCTATTTTCATTTTTCTGGATGTAGACATCCAGTTGGACCAGCACAATTTGTTGAAGATGCTGTCCTTTTTTTTTTTTTTTCCATTGAACGGTTCTGGCTTCTTTGTAAAAAATCAAGTACTCATAGGTGTGTGGGTTTATTTCTGGGTCTTCTGTTTGGTTCCACTGATCCTCTTTTTTGTTTCTATGCCAATACCATGTGGTTTTTATTATTATTGCTCTGTAGTAGAGCTTGAGGTCAGGGATGGGGAGTAAATATGATCTGGAGAGGATAGGAGCTCCACAAGGACCAAATATATCTATGTGTAGGGGTCTTTATGAGACTTTTCTCTAACCAAGGACTATGTATGGATATGACCTAAAACCTCTGCTCAGATGTAGCTCTTGGTAGCTCAATATCCAGATGGGTACCATAGTAAGAGGAATAGGGACTATTTCTGACATGAACTCAATGGCAGGCTTTTGACCTCACCACCCTTCAAGGGAGGAACAGCCCTACTAGGCCACAGAGGGGGACTTTGCAGCCAGTCCTGAAGATACCTGATGAAACAGGATCAGATGAAAGGGGAGGAGGTCCTCCGCTATCAGTGGACTTAGAAAGGGGCAGGCAGTAGATGATGGAGGGAGGGTGGGATTGGGAGGGAATGAAGGAGTGGGATTCACCTGGGATGCAGAGTTAATAAATTGTAACTAATAATAAAAAATGAATACATAGCACCAAACCAAAATAAATAAATAAATAAATAAACAAACAAACAAATAAATAAATAAATAACTCCACTTCAGCAAAACCAAAAGAAGGGAAACACACACATACACTCTACAACTACCAACACCAAAATAACAGAAATTTACAAGCACTGGTCATTAATATCTCTCAACATCAATGGCCTTAATTCCCCAATAAAAAGGTACAGGTTAACAGTATGGAGGCAAAAAGAGAATCCAACATTCTGCTGCATAGAAGATATATAACTCAGCAATAAAGATATACATTACCTCAAAATAAAGGGTTATAAAAAAGATTTCCAAGCAAATGGGCCAAAGACTAAAGCTAGAGTGGCCATTCTAGTATCTTATAAAGTACACATTCATGTAAAATTAATCAATAAATATGGGGAAGGACACTTCATACTTATCAAAAGAGAAATCAACTGAGACAAGTCTCAATTCTGACCATCTATTCCCCAAATGCAAGGATACCCACATTTATAAAAAGGAACAATACTAAAGCTTAAATCATACATCAAACCTTACACATTACGAGTGGGAAACTTCAAGATCTGACACTCTCCAATGCTCAGATTATTGAGACAGTAACTAAATGTGGAAACAAAGAACTAATAGAGGTCATGAAACAAATGGACCTAATAGGTATTTACAGAACATTTCACCAAAACACAAAAGAATATACATTCTTCTCAGCACCTCACAAAACTTTCTCCAAAATTGACTATTTACTCAGTAACAAAGAAAGTCTTAACAGATATAAGAAGATGGAAATAATCACTTGTAGATTATTAGACCACCATGGATTAAAGCTGGAACTCAACAACCACGGAAACAACAGAAAGCCTACAAATACATGGAAACTAAACAGCTTCCTATTCAATGAACAGTAGGTCATGGATGAAATAAAGAAAGAAATTAAATAGTTCAGAGAATTCAAAGAAAATCAAGGCACAACATACCCAAACTTATGGGACACAATGAAAGAACTTCTAAGAGGAAATTTCATAGCTCTAAGTGCCATCATTAAGAAATTGGAGAGATCTCATACTAAGCTCTAGAACTGAAGGAAGTAGACACATCAAAGAGGAGTGGACAACAGGAAATAATCAAACTCTGGGATGAAATCAATAAAGTGGACACAGAGAGCAATACAAAGAATCAATGAAATCAAGAACTGTTTCTTTGAGAAAATCAGTAAACCCTTAACCAAACTAACTAAAAGGCAAAGGTAATCTGTTTATCTTAACAAAATCATTGATAAAAAGAGGGACATAACAACAGACAATGAGTAAATCCAGAAAATCATTAGGTCTTACATCAAAAGCCTGTATCCCACAAAATTAGAAAATCTAAAGGAAATAGATCATCTCATTGATAGATTGTATTAGATCAGATAAACAGATTAAACAGTCCTACAACCCATTAGGAAAGAGAAGCAGTCATCAAAAGCCTCCTGTCATTAAAAAATAAACAAAAAACAAATAAACAAGAACCAGAACAACACAGTTTCAGAACAAAATTCTACCAGACATTCAAAGAAGAGCTAATACCAATGCTTTTCAAACTATTCCACAAAAGAGAAACAGAAAGAACATTGCCAAACTAATTCTATGATGCCACAGTCACCTTGATACATAAACCACATGAAGACTCAAAAAAGAAAGAGAACTTTAGACCAGTTTCACTCACAGACATTGCTGAAAAAATACTCAATAGAATATTGGCAAAAAAAAAATGCAAGAACAGATCAATTACATCATCCACCCTGATCAAGTAGGCTTCATTCCAGGGATGCAGAGATGGTTCAACATACAAAAATCCATCAAAGTAATCCACCAGATAAACAAGCACAAAGAAAACAAAAATAAAAACAGGATAGTCTCATTAGATGCAGAAAAATCCTTTGACAAAAATCCAACACACCCGTTCTTGATGAAAGTCTTATAGAGATCAGAGGTACAAGGCTCATATCTAAACACAATAAAGGTTATATACAGAAGGTGAATTGCCATCATCATGTTAAATGCAAAGAAACTTAAATAATTTCCACTAAAATATGGGAAAGCACAAGATTTCCCACTGTCTTTGTACCTCTTCAATATAGTATTTGCAGTTCTAGATAGAGCAATAAGACAACTAAAGGAGATCAAGGGGATACAAGTTGGGAAGGGAGAAGTTATCATATTGTTATTTTCAGATTATATGATAATATACATAATTAACCCCAAAATTCCACCAGAGAACTCCTACAACTAAAATCAGCTTTAGTAAATTGGCTAGATAAAATATTAATTAAAAAATATCAGTAGCCCTCCTGTACACAAACCAAAAATGGCATGAGAAGAAATTAAGGTAACTACACATTCATAGTAGCTAAAAATAATATAAAGTATCTTGGTATATACTATAGATATATAGATATGTAACTAAGTAAGTGAAAGACCAGTATGATAAGAACTTACAGTCTCTGAAGAAAGAAAGTGAAGAAGATATCAGCAGAGGGAAAGATCTCCTATGTTCATGGATCCATAGGATTAACATAGTAAAAATTGCCATCCTACCAAAAGCAATCTACAGATTCAGTGCAATCCCCTTCAAAATACCAACACAATTCTTTACAGAACTTGAAAGAACAAATGTAAACTTCATATGAAAAAACAGAAAACCCAGAACAGCTAAAACAAAACAGTACCAGAAAAAACAAACAAACAAACAACAAACTTCTGGAGGTATTTCCATCTCTGATTCAAGCTATATTACAAAGCATGGTACTGACATAGAAATCGACATAGAAATGGTTGATCAATGGAACCAAATCGAAGATCCACAAATAAAGTCACATATCTCTGGTCATTTGATTTTTCAATAAGGACTTAAAACCATACAATCGTAAAAAGACAGCACCTTCAACAAATGGTACTGGTCTAACTGGATGTCTACATGCATAAAAATGCAAATAGATCCATATTCATCTCCATGCAAAAAACTTAAATCCAAGTTGATCAATGACCTCAATATAACACCAGATACATTAAATCTAGAAGAGAAAATGAGAAAGAGCTTCAAATTCATTGTCACAGGAGACAATTTCTTGAACAGAATACCAACAGCTCAGGTTATCAGATCAAAAATTAATAAATGGACCTCATGAAACTGAAAAGATTTTGTAAAACAAAGGACAGTGTCAATATAATCAAACAATAGTCTACAGATTGGGAAAATATCTTCACCAATCCTACAACCATCAAAGGCCTAATATTTACAATATATAATGAACTCAAGAAATCAAACACCCGAAAACAATATAACCCAATTAAAAAATGGGGTACTGAATTAAACAGAGTTTTTAACAGCAGAATCTCTAGTGTCCAAGAAGCATTTAAAGAAATGTTCAAGTTCCTTAGTCATCAGGAAAATTCAAAACAAAATGACTCTGAAATGCTTATTATTAATAATAATTTTAATTCATTCACTTTGTATCACAGCTATAACCCCCTCTCTCATTTCTTTGTGGTCCTTCCTCTCATTCCCCCCTCCCTTGTGTCTCCTCTAGTCTACTGATACTGGAGGTCTACCTCCCCTACTATCTGGCACTAGCCTATCAGGTCTGATCAGCACTATCTGGATCCTCTTTCTTTCTGACCTAGTCAGGCCACCTTGCCATCAGAATGGCTAAAGTAAAAACTGAAGGCAACAGCATGTGCTGGTGAGGGTGTGGAGAAAGGGAAACACGGAGTGTAGACTTGTATAACTACTTTGGATATCAATCTGGCACTTTCTCAGAAAACTAGTAATAGCTTTACCTCAAGACCCACCTGTCCCTTTCCTGGGTATATATCCAAAAGGCATTCTACCATTCAACAAGGACACTTGCTCAACTACGTTCATAGCAGCTTTATTCACAATAGCCAGAATCTAGAAATAACCTAGATATCCCTCAACTGAAGAATGGATGAAGAAACTGTGGCACATTTACACAATGGAATATTACTCAGCAATTAAAAACAAGGAAATCATGACATTAGCTGTCAAATGGATGGAACTAGGAAATACAATCCTGAGCGAGGTAACCCAGACCCAAAAGACACACATAGTATATACTCACTTATAAATGGATACTAGCCATATAAGATAATATACTACAATATATAGTCTTAAAGAAGCTGAATAACAAAGAGGACCCTAGGGAAGAGGCTTAATCCTCCTTCAGAAAGGCATTAAAATTAGAAGACAGGGAACAGGACAGGAGCCTTCTACAGGGGCCTTTGAAAGACTTTAACCATCAGAGTATCAAAGCAAATGTTGAGACCCAGAGCCAAACTTTGGCAGAGTTCAGGGACTCTTGTGGTAGAAGGGGGGGATAGAAAGACCTGGAGGGGACAGGAGCTCCACAAGGAGGCCAACAGAGCCAAAACAATCTGGGTTGAGCGGATCCTGCAGAGACTGATAAAAAAAAAAAAAAAAAAAAAAAAAAAAAACCAAGAGGAAAAAAACAAGGGTCTAGGGAGGACCTAGACCCTTGCTCAGATGTAGCCCATGGGCAGCTCAGTCACCATGTGGGTTCCTTAAGGGGATTAGGAGCTATCTTTGACATGGACCCAGTAGCTATCTCTTTGATAACCTCTTCTTGGTGAGGTGGCCTAATTAGGCCACACAGAGAGAGGATGCAGAAAGTCCTGATAAGACCTGATAGGCTAGGGTCAGATAGTAGGGGAGGAGGACCTTCCCTATCAGTGGACTAGGGGAGGGACATAGTTGGGGGAGAGGGGAGGGGAGGGGAGAAAGGGAGGAGATGAGCAAGGGTACTACAGTTCTTATACAAACTGAACAAATTATAATAAATAATAATATTAAAGAAAAATTATAAAAGAAACTTACCCTGTCTACAAGACGTGTAGGGTTAAACAGAGAACAGATAGAGCAGAGACTGAGGGAATGTCCAACCCATTCCTGGCCTAACCTAAGACACACCCTATGAGACAGTGCCAATACATTATCATTGTGAATCAATACAATATCATTCTGAATGATAATGTGCTATGCTTTCAGACAGGAGCCTATCAGAGTTGTCCTCTGAGAGGCTCTACCTAGAAAGGCCTCAAAATACATACTGAGACTCACAGCCAAACATTGTCAATGAATACAGAGTCTTGAGGAAAAGCGGAAGGAAAGAGAGACAGACCAGGAGTTGACAGGAGTGACAAAAACAAACAAACAAACAAACAAAAACAATAGAGGCGACTAAAGAAGGAAGAGAGGAGCTTGCTGAGGCTGAAGCATTAATGAAGGACCAGGACCATGCACAGACTGGAACTAGACCCTCCTACAAAGATGTAGCACATGGGAAGCTTAGGTTTTATGTAGGTCCTCAAGTAAGTGAAACAGGAACTGTATCTGAAAGGGACTCCCTTTTCAGCTTTTGATCACTTTCCCATGGCAGGACCTCCATGCCTGGTCATAGCAGAATAGGAAAAGCTCAGTCATGATGTGACTTGATGATCTGGGGTGGAAGGGAAGGGTGACTCCCATTTTCTGAGCAATAGCAGAGGGGAGAGGGAGGGTGAGAGTGGGGGACAAGAAGGAATGGGCTACAACCAGTATGCAAAGTGAATTTAAAAAGTACTACAGTCCCTCAAAATTTCACGTACTTTCAGACTATTATATCTGTAGCAAATAAATTTAATAATTTATTTATACCTCAGGGATTATGAATAACTATTTTATATCTAGCAGTTATTAGTATCACACCCACAGTCTACAGTCAAGAGCAGAGAACAGAAACACATAGATTCTTGCTTTTCTCCTTTCTTTCATCTAGCTTTCTCCTGTCATATATAGTTCAGAAACCTCACCTACAGAATGGTTTTGGTATTCTTACTTCAATTAACAATCAAAACAATCTCCCACAGATATGCTCACAGACCAATTTGAGCTAAATAGCTCCTCAATAGTATTTCTCTTCTAAGATAATTCTAGGTTGTAAAAAGTTGGTAATTAAAACTAATATTTTCATCTGCTTTCATTGACATATGTTTAAAAGAATCCTACAACAAAAGAGGAAGACAAACAAAATGTGATCATCTGGACCAAAATATAAACAAAGAAACAAAGAATAAGCAGAGATAAACAAATAATAGATAAAACATTCTAAACAAGGATTTAAATAATATCCTCAAGAACACCTACTAAAAAGAGTCAGTTCAGTATTCCAGTGAAATTTCTTAAATCCTATTGTAAGACATAATGCAAAATTTTGCAAATTAGAAAGCAGAAATATTTTTGATATTGTTATATCACAAACACTGTGAGAACAAAATAATAAAAGAAACTACAGAAAATAATAAAACACATGATGACTGAGCAATATGCATTTGAATGCTGAGTAGGTTATTAAAGAGATATAGAGAAAATCAAAGAAATCCCTATAGCCAAATAAGAATAAAATAGACAAAACGAAAGGTAATATTAAGTTACTTCTCAAACTGAATCCTCAAATCAATTATAAGGAAGCAGCAGCAATAATAATAATAATAGTAGTAAACTTAACTGAAGAAAATATAAATGAAGAGAAAAGCCATTTGTTATATACAGACATAAACTCAACCATTTGAGTTAAAAATATGTTCAATGAAAACTATAAGATACTGAGAAAAACTGTAGGATACATTACAAAATAGAAATGCCTTCCATGTTTGTGGATTAAAGATATGTCATTAAAATTATCATAGCCCTAAAATGTTGTAAAAATTCAATGTAATATCCATTAAATTTTTAATGACATTCTTCAAAGTATAATAAAACAATCCTAAAATTCATATGAAAGCATAAACAACCCCAAAATGACAAATTAATCCTAGCAAAATGAATACTGCTGGAGATTTCATAATGTCTCCTTTAAACAGTATATACAAAACAATAATGACACATGCAAAATATTAATACATAGTTACATAACAATGGAATATTGTAAATTTTGCTTCCATTAGCTCAGATGAGGGAATAAGATGACAGCAGCTATTTCCAAGCCTTTCTAGCTCTTTCTGAACTCTCGCTGTCTGGCTCAACTCAGCTATTCCAGCTTGAACTCTTCTCTAAGCAGATCAATTCAAATTGACTTCTCTTTGATTCTGACTGAATTGCTCTGCCAGGCCTCAAACTAATTCTAGCACTATTTTTTAAACTTCCAGCTTCTTCCCATTCTCGGGCTCATTCTGTCTTCACTGTGTCTAGCTTGTTCTTTCTGTAACCTGTCTCAGTAAAACTATACAGGTAAAACAATCAATTTTAGGCAAATCTCTCTCTGTTGTTCTTAAGTAGCCTCTCTTTCCTGTCTTATTCTCATGAGAGTTGGGTGTATGCCATCTCTGACTCATTCTGTCAAATCTTTCTCTTATTCCTCACTTTGTCCCTCAATGAGATGTTACTTTCAAACACGGATGCTTCCTTCTATAAACTTTACCTTATTTTGGGGGGCTGCTGGTGGTGTTAAATGCACATACTAAAGTTTACTAAGGTTGTGTCTATATTCTCATCAGATGATACTATAATCCAGAGCATGTCTGCATTCCCGACACAGATGAACCCTTATAAGAGCACTCATGTTGCTGGATCACAATTTCTCAGAGAAATTCAGCTACCTGATTAGTTTTGTTCTTGCATTTTTATTTATTTATTATTTATTACAATTCATCCACTTTGTATCCCAGCTATAGCCCCCTCCCTCTTCTCCTCTCAGTCCCATATTCCCTTCCTCTTCTCCCCCTATGCCTCTCCTCTCGGCCACTGGTAGGGGAGGTCCTCCTCCCAGTCTATCTGACCCTAACCTATCAAGTCTCATCAGGTCTGGCTATATCATCTTCCTCTGGGAATTGATAAAGCTGCATCTTCCCCATGAAAGATGTAAACACAGGAGCAGGAGTAAACAGTTTGAGTGTAGTGATGAATAAATATATATGTAGAAGACTGAAACTTGATTTTAATACCTAATCCTGCTCAAAAATCCACCTAAAGTTAATCAGAAAACTTAATGGGAATATAATTGAAAATTCTAGCAGATGATATTAGAGAAAACTTCAAAATATAGGCATATGCAATATATTTAAAAATAGACTTTATTAGCTCAGCAAATAACAGTAGTGAACCATGAGCTTATATCAAACTCAAGTACTTCTGCAAAGCAAAAGAAATAATTAACTTATAGAATATGAGAAAATCTTCTCCAGCTATACATTTGTTAGAGAGTAGTCTCTAGAATACATTAAAAGCTCAACAAATCAATAAAGCAATAGAAAGAACAATCTTTCCAGTACAAACAATAAATAGGTCTGCCTACCTCTTGAATTTTGGAAAGATGACAAATGACTTCAAATAACTAAGAAAAAACAGAGCCTGTGGAATTAAACAAAAAAGATACAAGGATTTCAATGTCTCAACCCTAGATAGAAAAAGCACAAGCAACTAAGGAATGCTGAGTGAAGGAAAAATAATCTTCCCTAGTGAAGAGCACAATTGGTTATCCAATAAAAGTTGTCATCTCTGAAAAAATTTCAGAGTATATGGAGTGATCATGTTAGCCATATACTACTTGGTAACCATACTACAATTCACAAACCCAAGGAAGCCAGGAAACAAGGAGGACCTATGGGAGAATGTTCAAAGCTAACCCAGAAGGGGAAGTGGAATAGTTATTGGAAGTTGTTATAGATCTCCCATTATCATGGATCAGTAGGATTATCATAGTAAAAATGGCTGTCTTGCCAAAAGCAATTTATAGTTCAGCATAATTCTGTACAGGCTTCAAAAAACAGAAATAAAAACAAACAAACAGACCTAAAATAACAAGGAGGATCTAAGGGAGGATGCTTGAAACTCACACAGAATGGGAAACAGAATAGTCAGCAGAAGTTGTTGAAGAGATGGAACTGGATTGGAGAGGGAACACTGAGGGAAATGGGGTTGAGGATCTTATATAGGATGAGTGGGAAGGAGAGGACAGAGGGCTTTCAGAGAGAAGAGTAACCATGGGAAGGAGCACCTTTAACACAAGCCTGAGACCTGCAACAGGGAGGATATGGGAATGACTCTAGCTGAAATCCTTACTGGCAGGGGTCACGAAGACTGGAGAGGGCACCCTTTAACCAGACAAGAATTCTCATGAAAAGAGTGGAACACCAACCCACCTACAAAAATTTCCCTCCAAAATTTACCCTGCCTTCAGGATATGTAGGTATTAACGATAGAACAGAGATCAAGGGAATATGCAAATAATGCTTGGCTCAACCTGAAACCCAATCCATGGGAGAAAACCAACCCCTGACACTATTAATGATGCTCTACTGTATTTGCAGACAGGAGCCTTCCATGACAGGCCTCCACTGACTTCAACAACTTCCTCTGAGAGGCTTTGTCCAGCAATGGATTGAAACAGAAACTGATTATCACAGCCAAACATTGGGCTGAGTGTAGGGAACCTTGTAGAAGAATGGGGAGAAGAATAGAACAACCTGGAGGAGATAGGAGCTCCACAGGAAGATTGATTGTCCCAACTAACCTGAGCCGAGAGGAGCTTGTGGAGACTTAAGCACCAACCAAGGACCAGGCATGCACTGGACCTAGATACTCTCCACATATGTATCCAATCGACAACTTAGCTTCCCTGTGGGTCTCCCAGAAAGGAAATGGGGGCTGTGCCTGACATGTCTGCTGCATCCCTTGGGATCACTTCACCCTGTCGCAGCTGCCTTGCCAGGACACTGGGAAAGAGGAAGTACACAGTCCTGAAGAGACTGGACGGTCTAAGGAAGGTTTTCGGGGGTGGAGTTCTCCTCTTTTCCGAGGGACAGAGGACTTGGGGGTGGGTGGGTAAGGAAGATGAGGAAGAGACAGAGAAGAGAGACCAAGAGGAGAGTAGGAAGGGGCTAAAATTAAGATGTAAAGTGAATAACTACATAAAAAAGAAAAATATATAAAATAAAATAAGAGCACAAGGAACAGCATATGGAAGAGTTTAGAAAAAGAATAGAGAAGAGGAAATGATATAATGATGTTATATCTCAAACATAAAAAATAAACGAAATGATAATGAAAAGATACAAAGGAAGAAATGCATTTAAATAAGTGATATGTGAAATGTATGTATGACTATATACAAAAATAAGGTGATTGATCTTACACAAATTAAAATAACAGTTTCAAATTTGGTGCAATTGTAATTCCAACATTCATTAAAATTATTTAAATCAAGACAGTTTTTGTTTTGTTTGTTTGTTTGTTTTTTTGCCCAGTGATGGTAGCACATACCTTCATTCCCATCTCTCATGAGGTAGAGGAAAGCAGAGTTTGAGCCAACCTGATCTACAGAATGAGTTCTAGGACAGCCAGTACTACAGGGAAACCCTATCTTGAAAATACGACAAACAAACATATCAAAAACAAACCAACTCAACAAAATAAAACAAAACAAAAAAGGAAGAAAAAAAGAAACAAATTTTTTTAAAGAAATATAATACAAGGGGCTATATGTGAGAAATAATGGATCAGCAGGTAAGGAAGGGAATAAAAACAACAACAAAGGGCTAAATGTAATAAAAATAATTTATGGGCATGAATGAAAACAGAATTAAATTATTGTGAAAATTTAACACATGGTAATACATTTAAAATACTTTTGAAAGTATTCGTTTCCTTTTGTTTATGTACTCCTCTACAAAAGCTATCCTACTATAACTTTAGGGTTTTCTGAAATTCCCAACTGGCAAAGCTCTATGGTCTTATCAAGAGAGCCTAAAACAGCAGTAATCGATCAGGATTTACTAAGTTTTCATTGTGCTCACTCTCTTTTTTTTTTTTTTTAATTAATTTATTTTTATCTCAGTCACAGGTGAGGTACTTTGAATCCCAGGCTTAGCCCCCTCCCTCATTCCCTCCTACCCTCCCACTCCCTCCCTGATCTCCCTCCTCCCCACCCCCTCCAAATCCACCAACAGGGGAGGACCTCCTTCCCTTCCATCCAACCCCAGCTTATCCTGTCTCCTCAGGGCTGGATGCAATGTCCTCCCCTGGGATCTAGCAAGTATGTCACTCCCCAGCTTGTATGGGGGAGGGTCAAAGAGTCAGCCATCAAGATCATGACTGAAACAGTCCCTGTTTCCCTGAATAGGGTCTTCAGTCCTACACCTAGCTATCATGGGCCCCATCTGTGTGGGAGTTCCAGGCCACATCCACACATGGACCTTGATTGTAGAAACCGTCTCATACAAGACCACTGTGCCCTGCTCAGTTTGGTCTTTGTGGAGCTCTTGTTCTCCCCAAGTCTCAACAACCTCCCCCAGATCTATCATTACTTCTCGCCCTCTGTCAGAGGCTTGATCTCGAGTCTTAATATCTGCTCTGATACATCGCTACA
>CM053751.1:25395571-25414811 GCA_028658305.1 Pachyuromys duprasi
ACGAAACGACAGCCAACAGATTGGGAAAGGATCATTACCAATCCCACTTCTGACAGAGGGCTAATATCCAGTATATATAAAGAACTCAAGAAGTTAAAAAGCAAGAAACCAAATAATCCAATTAAAAAATGGGGTATGGAGCTAAAAAGAGAACTGACCGTAGAGGATTATAGAATGGCAGAAAAACACTTAAAGAAATATCATCTTAATAGATTTGATATGTTGTCTTTTTAAAATTTATTTATTTTTATATCAATCACAGGTTAGGTTTTTTGCATCCCATTCGTAGCCCACTCTCTCATTCCCTCCCTTCTTCCCCAACTCTCCCTCATCTCCTCTCCGCCCCCTCCAATTTATATTTTTTGTATTAAGACTAAAATATCCATTCAGTACCCTGTATATATTACTTACTTTCTACAAGTAAGTTTCAGATATTGACCTTTTTCTTAGAAATGTTTTGGTGTTGTGAAATATTTGAATAGTGGACTGAAGCGATGGCTCAGTAGGTTAAGTGCCATATAAAGAGCTGAATTTGTATTCCTACTACCCACGTAAACTGGGCATGGCAGCGAGAAACTGTAATGCCAGCATTCAGCATTAGAAACAGGAGGATTTGGGGGGGCTTGTGGACTGTCCGGTTATATCCATTGTTGACAACCAGATTCAATGAGAGATGTTGTCTTAAAATTTAAGGTGAAGAGCAATAGAGAAAAAAAGCCTAACACTGACCTCCGAATTCGATATATGAATAAAATATACAAACACAATTGAAAAATACTCTTCTCATTAATAGTGGAGCCTGAAGACTATTTCTTTAACCTATGTTCGAAATTTGGTTAGCTTGATATTGTGCATGTTTTGAGTATATAGCTAAGATGTTGTGAGGTCATATTCACAAGGAAGTACGGTGGGAACACTGATAAAATTCTCTAATTTAATGATGAACATTAATCCTCATCACCTTGACCAGTTATACATCTTTGCATTATTGATTGCTATTCATGTAAATAAGAAGTTTCACTAACCATAGTTGAGAAGAGCCAATGTCTGCTGTTATGAATATAAATATGTATAAGACAAGTGCAATATAACTCTTTAGGAAAATAGTAATTATAGGTTCTATCTAAAGCCTATGGTCTTTATTACTTCAGCTTTTGACAGCAAATGGTCAGATGTGGAATGTCCTCTTGTGCAGCAGGCCTCAAATCTAGTATGAAAGCAGATTAAATAGCAGTGGTGCCACTATTGCAGCAGTAATATGTCACTCATACAGACACAGTGCTCACTACTGGGAAGGATTAGGAGCATCCTCACCTCTTAATAAGGAGCTATTGGCAGTTAAGAGTTGCAAAGAGAGTGAGAACCGTTGTTTATTGGGGGGGGGTATTTCTATGGAGAGATTTATCATGCCTTAGTGAATGGTCCTATGCCAAATCATAGATGGGTCACAGTAAAGAGACTTACTGAGTTTTTAAATAAAAATACAAAATTGGGAAGTGTACACATTTGGAGAATACAGGTGGAGGTGGATGAAAAAATGGGATTAGATCTTTCCATATTTCATTATGTATATGAAATACATCTGTGCAGAGGTTCTAGGTTATCTCCATGAATGGTCCTTGGTTGGAATATCAATCTCAGAAAATACCCCTGTACCCAAATATTTTGGTTTTGTTGCTCGCTTTGTGGAGCTCCTGTCCCATTGGTGTCTTTTTACCCCTCCACTCTTTCATATGACTCCCTGCACTCTGCCCAAAGTTTGGCTATAAGTCTCAGCATTGGGTTGATACCCTGCTGGGTGAAGTCTTTCAGAGGCCTTTTTTGATAAGCTCCTGTCCTGTTCTCTGTCTTCTCCCTCATTCGATGTCTATCCCATTTGCCTTTCTGAATGAGGATTGAGTATCTTACTCAGGGTCATCCTTCTTGCTTAGCTTCTTTAGGTGTACAGATTTTAGTATGAATATCCTATATTATATGTCTAATATCCACTTATGAGTATATACCATGTGTGTCTTTCTGCTTCTGGGGTACCGCACTCAGGGTGATCTTTTCTAAGTCCCACAATTTGCCTGCAAATTTCATGATTTTCTTGTTTTTAATTACTGAGTAGTATGCCATTGTATAAATGTACCACAATTTCTGTATCCATTCCTCAGTTGAGGGACATCTAGGTTTTTTCCTGTTTCTGGCTATTATGAATAAAGTAGCTATGAACATGGTTGAGCAAATGTTCTTGTTTTATGGTTGATCATCTTTTGGGCATATGCCCAGGAATGGTATAGATGGGTCTTGAGTAGAACCATTTCTAATTCTCTGAGAAAGTGCCATATTTATTTCCAGGAAAATCAATACAAGTTTTCATTCCCACCTTCAATGAAGGAATGGTCCCCTTTCTGCATATCATCTCCTGCTTGTGTTGTCAATTGATTTTTGCTCTTAGCCATCCAGTCTGGTGTAAGATGAAATCTTAGAGTCATTTTGATTTACGTTTCTCTAATAGCTAATGACATCGATCATTTCTTTCCATGAGTCTCAGCCATTCGATATTCTCAGTTTAGCTCTGTACCCCATTTTAAAACTGTATTATTTCATTTGTTAGTGTTTAATTTCATAAGTTCTTTGCATATTTTATATATCAGCCCTCTGTCTAATGCAGAGTTGGTGAAGATCTTTTCCAAAACTGTCAGCTGTGATTTTATTCAATTGACAGTGTCTTTTAACTTACAGAAGTGTCTCAGTTTCATGAGATCTCATTTATTAATTGTTGATCTCACAGCCTGTATTGATATTCTGTTCAGGAAGTTTTCTCCTATGCCAATGAATTCTGTAATTTTCTCCACTTTGCCTTCAAATAGGTTTAAAGTCTTGGTTTTATGTCAAGGTTTTGATTGACTTGGACTTGAGTTTTGTGCAGGGTGAGAAATACAGGTCTGTTCGCATTTTTTTACATGCAGACACCAAGTTAAACCATAAGTTGAAGATTCCTTCTTTTTTCCATTGTATGGTTATTGCTTCTTTGTCAAAAACCAAGTGCCCAGAGTAGTGTGGGTTTATTTCTTGGTCTTGAATTTGGTTCCATTTATCAACGTGTCTGTCTCTATGCCAGTACCATGCAGTTTTTATTACTAGTACTCTGTAGCATAGCTTGAGATCAGGGATGTTGATACCTGAAGTTCTTTTAATGTACAGAATTGTTTTGGCTATACTGGGTCTTTTATTTTTCCCTATGAAGTTAATGGTTGCTCTTTCCCATACTGTAAAAAATAATTGCATTGAAATGTTGATGGGATTGCATTGTAAATTGCTTCTGTCAGGAAGACCATTTTTACTATGTTGTTCCTACTGATCCCAGGAGCATAAGAAATCTTTCCATATTTTTAAATCTTCAGTTTCATTCCTCAAAAACTTGAAGTTCTTGTCTTACAGGTTTTTCACTTCTTGGTTAGAGTCACACTAAGTTATGTTATATTATTTTTGCCTATTTCTTTTTTTTTTGCCTAATTTCTTTCTCAGCCCTTTTAATGTGTGAATAAAGGAGAGATACTAATATTTTGAGTAAAGTTTATAACCAGACACTCTGCTGAAGGTTTTTATCAGCTATAGAAATTCCCTGGTAGAATCTTGGGGGTCAGTTACATATACTATTATATCATCTTCTAATAGTAATAGACTTCTATTATTCTTCAATTTCTATCCCCTTGATCTCCTTTACTTGTCTTATTGCTATAAAATAGAACTTCAAGTATTATGTTGAGGAGATATGATGAGAGTGGGCAGCCTTGTCTTGTCCCTGATTTTAGTGAGAATGCTTTAAGCATTTATCCATTTAACTTAATATTGATTATTGTCTTGCTGTGTATTGTCTTTATTATGTTTATGTATATACTTTGTCTTTGTGATATCTCCAAGGCTTTAAACATGAATGGCTGTTGGATTTTGTCAAAGACCTTTTCAACATCTAATGAGATGATCATGCATTCTTGTTTTTTTGTTTGTTTGTTTTTTCCTTTCATTTGGTTCATATGGTGGTTATGTTGATGGATTTTTGTATGTTGAACCATCCCTACATTGCTGGGATGAAGCTTACTTGATCACAGTGGATATTTTTGATGTGTTCCTGGATTCAGTTTGCAAATTTCATTGAGAATTTTTGCATCAATGTTCATAAAGGAAATTTGTCTGAAATTATCTTTCTTAGTTGGGTGTTTATGTGGTTTAGGTATCAGGGAAACTGTGGCCTCCTAGAATGAGTTTGGCAATGTTCCTCTTGTTTCTATTTTGTGGAACAGTTTGAGGAATATTGGTATTAGTTCTTGTTTGAAAGTCTGCTAGGATACTGAACTAAAACCATCTGGCCTAAGGACCTTTTGGTTTGCAGGCTTTTGATACCTGCTTCTATTTCCTTGGGGGTTTAGTTTTATTTAATTTGTTAACCTGATCTTGATTTAACTTTGGCAGGGGGTATCTCTCAAAAAAATCATCCATATCACTAAGATTTTTCAATTTTGTGTCATACAGGTTTTTGAAGTATGATCTAATGGTTCTTTGAATTTGCTTGGTGTCTGTTATTATAGCCCCATTTTCATTTCTGATTTTATTAATTTGGATATTCTCCCTTTGTCTTTTCATTAGCTTGGCTAAGAGTTTTTCTATCTTGTTAATTTTCTCAAAAAGGAAAGAAAGAGAAAACAAAACAAAAACAAAAACAAAACAAAACCAGCTCTTGTTTTGTTGATTCTCTGTATTGCTCTCTTTGTTTCTAGGTTATTGATATCTGTCCTGACTTTCATTCTTTCCTGCCAAAGACTCCTCTTGGGTATGTTTGTTTCCTTCTTTTATAGAACTTTCAAGTGAGCTGTTAAGTTACTAATATGAGCTTTCT
Source organism: Pachyuromys duprasi (assembly GCA_028658305.1). Classification (NCBI taxonomy): domain Eukaryota; kingdom Metazoa; phylum Chordata; class Mammalia; order Rodentia; family Muridae; genus Pachyuromys; species Pachyuromys duprasi. Next base: position 25,400,454 of record CM053751.1, read on the forward strand.
CTCCACTTTCTTTATGAAGGAATTTAGTGCTGTGAACTTTCCTCTTTGCATTGCTTTCATTGTGTCCCATAAGATTAGATATATAGTACCTTCATTTTCATTGAATTCTAGAAAGTATTTTATTTCTTTCTGTATTTCCTCCCTGAACCAGTGTTCATTAAATAGAGAGTTGTTCAGTTTCCATGAGTTTGCACACATTCTATTTTTTCTGTTGTTGCTGAAGTCTGACTTTAGTCCATGATGGTCTGAAAGAATACAAAGTGTTAATTCAATTTTCAATTTGTTGAGGCTTGCTTTGTGTCGGAGGATGTAGTCAGTTTTGGAGAAGGTTCCATGAGGTACTGAGAAGAAGGTATATTCTTTTGTGTTTGGACGGAATGTTCTGTAGGTATTTTTTGGGTCCAATTTATTCACAATATCTGTTAGTTTCATTACGTCTCTATTTAGTGTCCGTCTCAATTATCTTTTCATTGGTGAGAGAGGTGTGTTGAAGTCTCCTACTACTAACATGTGTTGTTCAATGTATGATTTAAACTTTAGTAATGTTTCTTTTACAAATATAGGTACCTTTGCAATTGGGTCATATTTGTTCAGAATTGAGACATCCTCTTTGTTGATTTTTCCTTTGATGAGTATAAAGTGCCCTCGCCATCTCTTTTGATTAATTTTTTGTTGAAAGTATCTTTTATTAGAATAGCTCCTCCAGTTTTTTTCTTGTGTCTGTTTGCTTGAAAAACCATTTTCCAGCCCTTTATTCCAAGGTAATATCTCTTATTAGTGCTGAGATGTGTTTCTTGTATGCAATAGAATGGCAGGTCCTGTTTATGCATCCATTCTGCTAGCCTGTGCCATTTTTTACTGGGGAATTGAGGCCATTGATGTAGAGAGATGTTCATATGTTGAGATATAATATGAGATCATCAATATGTTGAGGGATATTAATGATCAGTTGTTGTTATTTTGATGATATTGGTGGTAGAATGTGTGTGAATGCTTCCTTTCTTTTGGTTTTGTAGCTTGGGCTTATTTATTTCTTGTGCTTTTGTGGGTATAGTGAACATCCTTGGGTTGGTGTTTTTCTTCAAGTATCATCTGTAGGGCTGGGTTTATGCCTAGGTACTCTTTAAATGTGGTTTTTGTCATGGAATATATTGTTTTCTCTATTTATGGTGATTGACAGTTTTGTTGGGTATAGCTGTCTGAGTATAGTGTCTGCATGAAACCTGACCAGGCCTTCTGGCTTTCATAATCACTGTTGAGAAGGGAGGTATAATTTTAATAGGTTTGCATTTATATGTGACATGGCTTTTTTTCCCTTGTGGCTTTTAGTATTCTTTATTTGCTCTGTTCATTTAGTGTTTTGATTATTATGTGAAGGGAGGAATTTCTTTTCTGGTCCAATGTATTTGGTGTTCTGTAAGCTTCTTGTAGGTTTATAGGCATTTCTTTCTTTAGTTTGGGGAAGATTTCTTCTCTGATTTTGTTGAAAATATTTTCTGGGTCTTGGAGTTTGGAGTCTTCCTCTATTCCTATTATTCTTAAGTTTAGTCTTTTCATATTGTCCCTGATTTCTAGGATGTTCTGTGTCAGTAACTTTTTAGATTTACTCCTTTTTTGACTGATATATCAATTTTTTCAATCATATCTTCTAGACCTGAGATTATCTCTTCCATCTCTTGTATAATGATGCTTGAGTCTGTAGTTCCTGTCCTCTTCCTTAGGTTTTCCATCTCCAGGAATGCTTCGGATTGTGTTTTCTTTATTGCTTCCATTTCTTTTTTTAAGTCCTAGACAGTTTTATTCATTTTTCTTCTCATGTTCAGTTAAATTTTCTTGTATTTCTTCAAGGGATTTACTCAGTTCCTTTACCTGTTTGATTGTATTTTGTGATTCTTTAAGGTATTTATTTTCTTCTTTTAAGGCCTCTATAATTTTCATAACCTCACAATTAAGATAGTTTTCTTGTGCTTCCAGTAAGATAGTATACTCAGAACTTGCTGTGGTAGGATAGCTGGATTTTTGGTGGGGCCGTATGGCCCTGGACTTTTTTGCACGGACATCAGCCATTTGGCTGACTCTGTTTTTAACAGGCCTGGTGGTTTCTGATGGTAATAAATTTCTGAAGTTATAGATAACATTCTTGGTCCCAGCTGGTCTCAGTCCTTTGGTTTTCCTGATCCCTTCTGGTCTCTGATGCCATGGATTGGAGTGGGTTCAGGGAAATGGTTCCAGTTCGGGAACTGGAGTGTGTAGTGCTCAGAAGAAGTGGGCAGACCTGGCCACTGTTGCTGCCAGGCTGTGACAGGCTGTGATAGGCTAGTAGTTGTGTGTGTGTGTGGGGGGGTCTTTTTCATGCTGCTCCCTTGTCTGTGATGGAATAGGTCCCAGGAAGGGGCAACAGTTCCCTGGTCTGTTCTAGTCTAAGGGGAAACATTGTCTTGAAAAAACAAACAAACAAACAACATAAACTTACTCCCTTTACTTTTGAGTGATCCAAAGAGCCTCCTTTATTTGCATATACTTTTTTTTTAGGGTTTCCTCATTCCCTCCTTAATCTTTTATCACCTTGCTAGTATGATTTTCAGATTTGAAGTTCCTTACATTTATGAGAAAGTAAGCCTGTAACAAGCACATGCCATAATGACATGCACCTTAGGGGTTGTTCTATCAAAGATGAGCTTACTTTATAATATCCCAAGTTATGCAGCTTTTGACTGAAGGGGGAATATTAGGAGTCTCTATTTATTGAGTTCACAACTTCTGCAGCAATTACATTGATTGTGTATGTCTGTCCTTGTACAATACAGAACAAGTTTAGAGGCTCTTTAATTTCTTGTTTAAAGGTATGTTGTAATTCAAGTAATCCAGATGCAGAGCATTACCTGATTGTAACAGTTTTTTTTTTTTTATTGAGACATTACTATGTGACAGGACTATTCTCATGTAGAATCATGTATTTTTCCTTTTATATATTAAAGATTTTATGAGGGACATCAATAATTTCCATCTCTGTCTTTTCTTCTTCACAGTCCATTTCTTCCCACGGGTTCTAAGTTCTGGATTCCAAAAAATAGTATTTAGTGCATATGTAAGTTAAACAGAACTCAGTTATATGTAGTCCTTGTTTTGTTATTAATTTTCCTTCTGCATAAAAAAATTGATGAAGAAGGCAGGAGTCACATATTTTAACATTTTGTTTTTATTTTCTTCACACAAGTCTTTTGGGGACATTAATGTCCACCTCAGTTATTTGTCTTATTACCCATAATAGAGGCCATGAAATAACCACCACAACTTGCTAATAGTACCATTACGTACGTCCTATCTTTAGGGATGGTAATGTATTTTGTAGTTTCTCAACCATCCTGATAATATAACTTTGTATTCATGTAAGACCCCATTTATCAAGAAAGAGTATATCTCAAAACCATGTAGAGGAATATGAACATTCTGGGGTCTGTAGCAAAGAGATATACCAGCACATTCCACAGTCTGAAATGGAGCCATTATCTGATTGCCCCTGCAGATGCTCCAACATCTTAATATGAACCTCAGTTACATGCCTTATCACCCACATCATATGCTATAGTACAGATTTCCTACAGTTCAACTTTATTTCTGATGGTGTGCTGGTTTGAATGAGATTGGCCTCCATAGGATCATATATTTAAGTGCTTGGTCTTCAGTTGTTGGAACTGTTCAGGAATTCTTAGGAGGCATGGCAAGAGGTGTGTGTCACTGGGGTTACCCTTTTAGGTTCAAAAGCCATTCCCAATTAGGTTTCTCACTGTTTCTCAGTCTCTCTCTCTCTGTTTCTTTCTGTCTCTCTGACTCCATCTTTGTCTGTCTTTCTCTGTGTGTCTCTGTCTTTCTGCCTGTCTCTCTCTCGTACTATACCTATGGATCACAATATAAGCTATCACTACTGATTCAGTATCATAGCTGTTCAATAAATTATAGTTTTTAAATAAGTTGCTTTTTGTGATGATATCTCTTCACAACAATAGAAAAATAAGCAGGACTCTTAGTCCATATTTGGGTACCAATTGTTTTGGGCAACATTTTGGGGAATATATGGAATAAATGTCTGTTTAATGAGTTTTAATGACACTAACAATAGAACAAAGAGAAAATTCTGCCTAGGTCTAGATTGGTGAGCCACTGTTTATTAGGAAGACATACAAGAACTTGGGTTACTTGGGAAGCTACAATGCCACAAAATCCATAGCAACATGAGTGATCTCTCACAGATCATAGCTCACTGGAATTCCCTACACAACCCGAAGGTAATTTCATTGAGGAACATCCCTTTCCACCAGAAGTTTCTTTCCATAGGACTTTCGGAATGTATTTGGGAGTCTTGGAAATGTCTGGAGCTTCTAGCAACTTATGAACCTCCTCTACTTGCTCCGTGAGAGAATCTTTCATCCTAGAGAAAACAGCTATGCAGTGGTGATTTTATGACTGTTTTATTTGTTTTTTTTCTTTTTTTAAAGATGTTTTCTTTTATTATTGAAAAATTTTAATTTAACACAATGTATTCTGATTGTGCTTCCTCCCCCAACTCCTCCCACATTCTCCCCATCTCATTACCCATCCAATTTCACACCCTTCCCTTCTCTTGCTTTAGGAAACAAGAACAAGTAACACACACACACACACACACATACACACACATGCACTTACACACACAAATAATGTAAAAGAACTTTAATCCAGCACACTCATAATATCTGTAACTGGAATACAGGCAAATGCTTATTACACACCTTTAATCCTGGACAATGTAGGTAAGGTTAGTCGGTAAAAGGAAGCAACTATGTTTGACAATGATATGTAACTGAGAGAGAGAGAGAAAGTAACATATCAGAAAAAGATTTTATAGAATAGTATATGATGAACTCTCATGAGAACAGCACAGGAAAAGAGGCTATTTAAAAGAATGTGAAAAGAGGCAGTGAAGGTTGGAGAGTTGAGTTCACTAAGCCAGGTGGGAGTCAATGTGGAGTCAGGGCACAGGAGCTGAGTCTGGTACAGGTCAGTTGATTTCATTCCTGAGTTGCTGCAGTTCACTGCAGGTCAGCAGAAACAATTGAAGCCAGAGAATGAGAAGTAACCAGGAGTTTAGAAAAAATTGCCAGAGTTAGCTGGACAATCAGATCACTCCAGTGAGAAGCTGAGAAAATACAGCTTGAATCAATCAGGTTGGAGAGTAGTTTGAGTCAGAATACCTGATTGAACCAGCCAGTCAGAGTTCAGAAAGAAATGGAAGGAGTGAGCTTATTCAGAATTAAGTCTCAGAGGTTCGCAGATAAAAGTTGGAAGATTAGATTGTATGGAGGCTAGAAGCTTCCAAGCCTAGGCCTAGGGATAGAATAGAGAAACTCTGGGCTCAGGCCAAACCATGTATTCACACATTTCATCCCTTCATCTGAAAAAATAAAAGTTACTTTTTAAAAGAAATCCACAAAATCACAATTTGGAAACCAAGCAGAAGTTTTTAAGGCAAAAGAATACTTAAAACAATATGGAAGAAAGTGTCCAAGCATATGCTGTACAGGAAAGATAGCTAGACAACCAGTTGGAGTGCTCTTCTGGGGAGTTTCACCTCTTCCGTTCTCAGCTTTCCTCAGTTTCCATATTTCATTTTCTAGGGTTGGTGCCTCCTATAGTTTTCCTTTTCAAGTTTGGCAAGTTTATTCGTGTCATCTATATGAAGCTTATTTAGCCAGTCATGATGGTGAGACTTTATGTGTATAGCTTCTGATATTGATAGGAAAAATAATGTCAGAGCAATTTTCCTAATCCTCTCCTTGGCTCTTACAATATTTCTGCCACATTTATACAATGTTTTCCCTACTCTAAGTGCAAGAGTGTTCTGTAGATGTATCCATTGGGATTGGGCTCAACAGCTCTACACGTTATGCTTCCTCAGTGAATTACCACTTGTAGATTCTCCTCCAATAGCCATATTTTCATTAACAGTGAGTAGTTAGCTAGGTTTCCAGTACCTTCATGTTTTCCCTCCTATTCAAGCAGCTTTTAATTACAATCGATTGTCCAGTGCTGCCAGCCAGCCCTGGAAACATACATAAAAGTAACATAATATGGACTCAACAGATTTTATTTAGTAATATAGGTACATATATATATATATGTATATATACTGTGTAATATATACACGTTATTAACCCTTGATAACATCTATATCATATTTTCATAAGTGCCTAATGTCTCCAATACTGAGTAATATGAGAGACAAGAAAAAGAAGGATTGCTAATATATGTATATATGCAATACAAAATTATATGCAGTAACAACTGGCAAGAAAAGATGCCCTGAATTTGACGGAGATTACAGTAGGATATATGGGAGGATTTGAAGGGGTAAAAGGTAAGAGAAATGCTGTAATTAAATTATACAGTCAAAAATTAAAAAAATAAAGATAGCTAAAAAAGCCAGGTGGAACAATTTAGTAAAAGCATTCCTCCATGGTTTCTGTTCAACCTCTTATCTTGGCTTCTCTTAATGATAGAGTATAACTGTGACATGTGAGAAGAAATGAATTCTTTTTTTTTCCCCAAGTTCCTTTTAGTTGGTATATTACCACAGCAACAGAGAAGCTAACAAAGAAAGTTATTTAAATTGATTACATACTTCCCTGCATAGATTCAAGAAAATATTTATTTACTCATAAATAAGCCTGGATCCCTTCAAATATATTAACCCCTGCCACTAAAATTTAAATCCTCTTATTTGTCATAAGAAAACATTACACAAGGTTTTACAAGGGAAGCGTTGAAGAGAATTAACCTTGCTGAGAGAGGTGCTATCTCTCTGGACCCACAGGTGTTGAATCCAGAGAATGTTCAGGAAGCCTCTGTCTTTAGTATAAAAACAAACTGCAGAGAACAAGGAATTTCAATTACCTGATGAAGCACACTGAAACATGTTCCCTACAGAATACATATAATGCTAAAAGACTCCCATTTTACATTCAGAGTTCTTCTGTAATTTTAATCACCTGGTAAAATGTTCAGTGTTTTCCTGTTCAATTATTTTATTTAGCTTACTAGTCAGTTGCTATATCTTCAATATAAACTCTAACCTGTAAGATTAAGCGATTGTTTGTAGTTGTAAAACATGTTGTATGGTTGTGCAGAAATATTAATTACAAGATTACAGTAACAAACTTGCTCTATTCATTTATGCTACAACTTTGTCAAATATATTGATTTATTCCTGTATGTCATTCTATATTTTAGAGGTTTCTTTTTATCTCTGAAGAACATGGTCACTGTTAACAAGTTAAAATAGAATTAACATTTTAATGATATGAGAATTTGTTGTATTTCATAGACTGTAGGGTTGTCTGCAGTGATTTTGTCTTTCTAATAACTGAAACTTTATGCTGTGCTTTCCCTTTTCTTGTGACCTGGATTGATTTAGTTGATTTATGACAAAGAGATAAAACCATCACATATATGGCTATTATTCAAAGGTTCTTTCTCTCTCTCATCTCCTATGTTAATCATTATTGGTGACCTCAGGATCCTTTCTTTCTTATGAAAGAGTTATATATTGGCATCTAGGGTTAATTCACAATGCCCCAAAAAAGTAATAGTAGAAATCCACAGCACTCGAAAGAAAGAAAGAATAAGAAAAGAAACCTTTCAAATCATGTTATGTGATCTAGGTAGAATTCTGAGCACAAAATTATAAAATAGCTTAAGCAAACATAACCAGATAGGCTATGCCCATATTATTGACAAACAGATGGTATGAGATAAAAATGCGTTAATTTTAGACCTTAATTTTTCATGGTAATTCATCATGTCACAATGGAAAATGAACACAATTCAAATAACCACAGTGAATTTGGGGAGAAGATACTAAGAATGAAAATGGAATAAATTTAACTGGGTCAGATATTTGCTGGGATGTATGAAATAATGAAGATATTTAGGATAGCTCAAATGCTTCCAATGTGCCAGCTGAATGTCCAGCTCTTTGCATAGAGGTCAAAATCTTTGGAAAATCAGAATTTTTGACTATATTGTACCAAAGTAAAAAGACAAAATTCTTTATCTTCATCATTATTAAGTGTGCACATTTGGCACTTATCTTTCATCCTCTTTTATATTCTAATAACATCCAGACAGATTTGCAGTGATTTCTCAACATGGCATGTCTCAACATGACAATGATACTACATTATAGCAAGGCATTTATGATAATCTAATCTAAATCTCCCTTTAATCAAGGAAATACAATGGTGGGCATTTTAACAAAGAATGTATACAGATAGTAGGTTATACACTTATGGATTTCAATAACCTAAAAAAATCTCTAAGTTAGAAAGAAAAATATATAAATATCTTATTTATGAGATGCCATGACATAAGAACTGTCTCATGGACCTGCTGGTGTATGGATACTGGTATATAAAGTATAGTTCAGTTGAGAGAGCTTAGGGTGTAAATCATCTCAAATTTCAAAGACTTGTAAGGGGAAGATGCTGTTTGATACAATGGTAGGTCTAGTGGTAAAATTCTGAGCCAAAAAATATACTATTTAGGATTTGCAAATGAGGTTTCCATCTTAGTCGACATGCAATAAAGTGGTGGCAGTAATATATTTTAGCTCTATGGTTAAGATAAGGCTAATGTTTAAACATTCAGCTTAGCTAGTAGATAGGTATTCTTATTTGTTTAGTTAATATGGCCTGTTTGTCTCAGTTACTTATTTTATTGCTGATGGACTAGTTGGCTAGGTTTTGAGTTGTATGGATCAGATTACCCAAGTTGAGAGGCATAAAGGTCTAAGTATTTACAGAGTTTGTAGGAAAATAGTAGTTTATTTGGAGGCTGTGAATCTCTGGGTAAAAAACAATGAGAATGTCTACACTATAATCAGTAAACCCAATTGGAACATGATAGTGCACAGCTGCATTTGGCGGGATTTTACATGTGATTTGTTTTGTTGTTCTGTTTTGTGCTTGTTTGTTTCTTTGTTTTGTTTTGTTTTCTGAAATGAATTGTAACCATGGGTTATCTATATTTGCATCAATTTAGGGTTTAGTAGTGGTTCCTCTACTATCTCCAAATACATGTTTACTAAAGTAGATTTCCTATCTTTATTTTTGATATTCAAAATTGTAGGAATGATGCTTTACAACTAATTTCAATTTTGTTGGGGGAGGCTGAAATAATTTGTTGTATGTTCTAAGTTAGAAATTCAAGATATTTTGTGCCTTATTCACTTTTCTATTGCTATGAAGAGACACCATGACAAAGGCAGTTTTTATAACAGAAAGCAAACTTTCTTATAGTTTCAGAGGCTTATCCATTACCATCATGGGGAGGAGCATGGTAGCAGGTATGGCAGGTGTCTTGGTTAGAGTTACTATCACTGTAATGAAACACCATGACAAAAAAACAACTTGAGCAGGAAAGAGTTTATTCATCTCACACTTCAACACCACAGTTCATTGGCAAAGGAAGTCAGAACAGGAACTCCAGCAAAGCAAGGACTGGAAACCAGGAGCTAATGCAGAGGCAGTGGACTAGTGCTACTTACTGGCTTGCTCCTCATAACATGCTCAGCCTGTTTTATTTATAGAACCTAGGATGACCAGCTCAGGGATGACACTATCCGTATGGGCTGGGTTCTACCCCAGATCTTACAGAGGTGCTTTCTCAACTGAAGGTATTTCTTTGATGATTCTAGCTTGTGATAAGTTGACATAAAAGTAGCCAGTAAAGCAGGCACTGCAGAACCAGCGAGGCTCCATTTTATAATCAGGAACCATTTTGAGTAAGCATAGGTAAATTAATTTCTGTTTACCATAAAACTTAAATTACAGTTTCCTGGAGACTGACCTAAATCTAGATTGTAAACCGACCACCTGTTTGGGGGATGATCTGTACACATTTTTCAAGGAGTGACTTCCTAAGCACTTTGTTTCACTTCTGTAGCCTCACAAACTTGAATAGATCTCCTACCCAGTGGTTTTGCACTATAAAAGAGGTATGAAAATTGGCTTGAGGCTGGTCTTTTGAAGTCTGCCTTAGGAGAAAACAGCCACTAAGTGGTGCGCTGGTCTGGCCACAAAACAGCTTGTTAGATTTTGCCAAAATTTGGGTCAATGATCTTTCTCCTAGCATTGGTGAATTTAAAAGCATGATGCTGGAGAAGTAATTTAAAGCTATATCCTGATTTTCAAGCAAAGAGGAATTGAGAAAGAGAGAGAGACTGGGCCTGTCTTGGAACTTTGAAACCTCAGTGACATACTTTCTCCAACAAGGCCACACCTTCTAATCCTTCTAATCTTTTGAAATTGTTCCAGTCCCTTATGACTATGCATTAAATTAAACGAGCCATTGTGGGCCATTTTTATTCAAACCACCACATTTTGGGTACAGTTTTTTAAAAATTTATTCACTTTACATCCCAATCTTAAACCCCTCCCTGCTCTCTTCCCAGTTCCCCTCTCCCTCCTTCTTCCCCTTATCCTCCTTGCCCTACTCCTCAGGAAAGGGGAGCTCACCTCCTACCAACCCACCCCATCACATCAAATTGCATCATGTCTCAGCACATCTTCTTCTTGTGTGGCCTTGCAAGGGAGCCCCACTAGGGGAAAGGGATCAAAAAGCAAACAGACAAGAGTCTATGTCAGAGACTTACTAAGAAACCCATATGAAGCCTGAGCTGCCCATAGACTACATCTATATAGGGGGTCTAGGTCCAGTCCATGCATGGTCCTTGGTTGTTACTTCAGTTTCCACAAGCCCCTCTGGGCCCTGGTTAATTGGCTCTGTTGGTCTTCTTGTAAAGTTCCTATCCCCTCCATGTACTTCTGTCCTTCTCCCCACTTTTCCACAAGACTCCCTACACTTTTCCCAATGTTTGGCTGTTGGTATCAGCATATGTTTCAATCTGCTGCTTGGTGGAGCCTCTCAGAGGACAGTTATGTTAGGCTTTCATCTGTAAGCATATCAGAGTATTGTTAATAGTGTCAGGAGTTAGGCTTCTCCCATAGAGTGGATCTCAGGGTGGAATAGATATTGGTTGGGCATTTCCTCAATTTCTGTTTTATCTTTACGCCTGCAGATCTTGTAGCCAGAACAAATGTTGGGTGGAAGGTTTTGTGGTTGGGTTGGTATTTTCCACCCTCCATTAGGAGTCCTGTTTTGGTTAGAGGGTGTTCTCTTCAGTCTCCAACACCCTGGATACTAAGAGTCTCAGCTAGAATCACACCCATAACCTTCCAAAATAGGTGACAACAGGGAAGTCTATAGTCAGTGGAAACCAGTAGAAAACTTTACAAAATGGAAATATATATACTTTATTGTACTTAGAAATTAAGAATGACTTTTTAAACACAGCAAGGACTGTGCAAATTATCCTAAAGTTTTCAAAGAGTAAGATGTAGTTTATCTGGACAGGATTATTATTATTATTATTATTATTATTATTATTTTACAGTTTATTTGTAATATGTCCTTATTGGATCCCCTTCCCTCAACTCCTCCCAGTACCACACTTCCTCCCTCTTCCCTTCTATCCCCTTCCCCTACTCCACTGCAGGAGGGAGTTTTCCTCCTCTGCCCATAGCTTGCCAAGTCACATCAAGACTACTGTGATCCTCTTCCTATGTGGCCAGGAAAGGCAGCATTGCCTGGGGCAAGTGATCAAATATTATTTAGACTGAGTCCTCTTTCCATGATACTTTGGGAAATAGTGATTTTTTTAAAAAGATGGCTTCCAGGTAGAGGTATATTTCCTTTGTTCTTCAGGGGATGGTGAATAATCACTCTACTATTTTTAATATTTTTGGCCCCTGAGGATGCTTTTGGTTCTTACATGTCCCAAATTCTCTTATCAGCAGCTACAGGTAAAAAAAAAAAAAAAACTATGAAACTATTAGACAGATGAGACAGATATTTCTGAAGGTATAAAACAAAACATGCTTTTAAATTATTTGGTATGAGTCTCAGCATCTCCTTTGATACACTGCTAGGTAGAGTCCTTCAGAGGCCCTCTGTGGTAGGCTCCTGTCCTGTTACTTGTTGTCTCCTACTTCCAATGTCCATCCCATTTGTCTTTCTACGTGAGGATTGATCATCTTACCCCAGGTCCTCTTTCTTTTTATCTTTTTAAGGTGTAAAGATTTTAATATGTTTATCCTATCTTATAGGTCTAAGGCCCACTTATGAGTGAGTATATACATGTGTGCCCTTCTTCTCCTGGGATACCTCACTCAGGATAATCTTTTCTAGATCTCATCATTTGTCTGCAAATTTCAAGATTTCCTTGTTTTTAATTGCTGAGTAGTATTCCATTGTATAAAAGTACCATGATTTCTGTATTCATTCCTTCGTTGAGGGACATCTGGGTGGTTTCCAGGTTCTGGCTATTATGAATAAAGCTGCTACAAATATGGTTGAGCAAATGTCCTTGTTGTGTACTTGAGCAACTTTTGGATATATACCTAGGAGTGGTATAGCTGGATCTTGAGGAAGCTCTATTCCTAATTTTCTGAGAAAGAGCCAGATTATTTTCTGAAGAGGCTGTTCAAGTTTACATTCCTACCAGCAATGATGGATGGTTCCCTTTTCATCACATCACATCTCTAGCATGAGTTTTTGATCTTAGTCTATTATGATGGGTGTAAGGTGAAATCTCAGGGTCATTTTGATTTGCATTTTCCTGATGGCTAAGGATTTGGATAGTTTCTCTTTGCCTTTTAGCTAGTTTGGCTAAAGGTTTTTCTATCTTGTTGATTTTCTCAGAGAATCAGCTCTTGTTTTCATTGATTCTTTGAATAGTTTTCTTTGTTTCTAATTGATTGATTTCAGCCCTAATTTTGATTGTTTCCAGCCCTCTGTTCCTCTTGGGTGTATCTGCTTCTTTTATATCTCGGGCTTTCAGTTGGGCCATTAAGTTGCCTGTAGGAGATGTTACAAATTTTTTTCTTGAAGGTACTTAGTGCTATGAATTTTCCTCTGAGCATTGCTTTCATTGTGTCCCATAAATTTAGGTATGTTGCATCTTCATTTTCATTGAATTCTAGGGAGGTCATTAATTTCTTTCTTTATTTCTTCCTTAACCCAGCTGTCATTGAGCAGCAAGTTGTTCAGTTTCAATGTGTGTATAGGCTTTTTGCTGATTCCATTGTTGTTGAGGTCCAGCTTTAGTCGATGGTGGTCAGATAGAATAAAAGAGATTATTTCAATGTTCTTGTATCTGTTGAGGTTTGCTTTGTGATCAACTATATGGTCTATTTTGGAGAAGGTTCCATGAGGTGACAAGAAGGTATACTCATGTGAGTTTGGATGAAAAGTTCTGTAGACATCTATGAGGTCCATTTGAATTAGTTCCTCTGTAAGTATCTTTATTTTTCTATTTGGCTTCTGTCTAGATGATCTGTCCTTTGGTGACAGTGGGGTGTTAAAGTCTCCCACTATTAAGGTGTTGGGATCGATGTGTGATTTATGCTTTAATAACATTTCCTTTATACATGTAGGTGCTCTTTTATTTGGGGCATAGATGTTCAGAATTGTGATGTCCTCAGCAGAGTGCAGGGAATCATATGAATGAAGGGGGATTTAGTATGATCTGGAGAGGACAAGAGTTCTACAAAGACCAAATATATCAGGACACAGGGGTCTTTTATAAGACTGTTTCTCCAACCAAGGACCATGTATGGATATAAGCCACAACCCCTGCTCAGATATAGCCCACGGTAGCTCAGTATCTAAATGGGTTCCCTAGTAAGGGGAACAGGGACTATTTCTGACATGAACTCAATGAATCGCTCTTTGATCTTCCCCCACCCCCGAGGGAGGAGCAGCCTTGCTAGGCCACAGAGGAGGACATTGCAGCCAGTCCTGAAAATACCTGATAAGCTAAGGTCAGATGGAAGGGGAGGAGGACGTCACCTATCAGTGGACTTGGAAAGGGGCATGGAGGAGATGAGGGAAGGAGGGTTGGATTGGGGGGAATGAAGGAGGGGGCTACAGCTGGGATACAAAGTAAGTAACTTGTGATTACTAATAAAAAATAAAAATTGATAATATCCACCTGGGTCCTCCTTCCTGTATATCCTCCCAAAGAGTATAGATTTCAGCATGACCTGCCTATCCTATAGGTCTATATAAGTGAGTATATACCATATGTTTCTTTCTGCTTTTGAGAAACCTTTATCACTGCTGCTGGTTTGGATTAACAAATGGGATGGACATTGAGTGGAGGAGAAAACAAGCAACAGGACAGGAGTATGCCAAGGAGGACCTCTGGGGGGGTCAACGTAAAGATGTACCAGAGCAGATATTAAGACTCGCGATCAAGCCTTT
>CM053751.1:25415311-25453216 GCA_028658305.1 Pachyuromys duprasi
CACCCTCCCTCCCTTATCTCCTCTCTACCCCTTTCCAAGTCCACTGATAGGGGAGGTCCTCTTCCCCTTCCACCTGACCCTAGCTTATCAGGTCTCTTCAGGACTGGCTGCAATGTCCTCCTCTGTGGCCTAGCAAAGCTGCTCCTCCCTCGGGGGCGGGGGAGGGTGGTCAAAGAGCCAGATATTGGGTTCAAGTCAGAAATAATCCCTATTCCCCTTAGCAGGGTACCCACTTGGATACTGAGTTACTATGGGCTACATCCGAGCAGGGGTTCTAGGTTATATCCATACATGGTTCTTGGTTGGAGTAACAGTCCCATAAAGGACCCCTGTGCCCTGATATATTTGGTCCTTGTGGAGCTGCTGTCCTCTCCAGGTCATACTAACTCCCCCTTCTTTCAGATGATCCCTGCACTCTTCCCTAGCTTTGGTTATGAGTCTCAGCAGCTGCTTTGATACACTGCTAGGAAGAGTCATTCAGAGGCCCTATGTGATAGCCTCCTGTCCTGTTACTTGTTTTCTCCTACTTCCAATGTCCATCCCACTTGTGTTTCTAAGTGAGGATTGATCACCATACCCAGGTCCTCTTTCTTATTTATCTCCTTTAAGTGTATAGCTTTTACTATGTTTATCCTATCTTATAGGTCTTGGGCCCATTTATAACTGAGTATATACTGTGTGTTTCTTTCTTCTCCTGGGATACTTCACTCAGGATGATTTCTAGATCCCACCATTTGCCTGCGAATTTCAAGATTTCTTTGTTTTTAATTGCTGAACAATATTCCATTGTGTGAAAGTACCACAATTTCTGTATCCATTCCTCCACTGATGGACAACTGGGTTGTTTCCAGGTTCTGGCTATTATGAAAAAAGCTGCTACAAACTTGGTTCAACAAATGTCCTTGTTGGGTACTTGAGGATCTTTTGGATATATGCCTAGGAGTGGTATAACTGGGTCTTGAGGAAGCACTATTCCTAGTTGTCTGAGAAAGCACCAGATTGATTTTCAAAGTGGTTGTACAAATTTACATTCCTACCAGCAATGGAGGAGGGTTCCCCTTTCTATACAACCTCTCAAGCCAAGCATGTGTTATCACTTAGATTTTTTATCTTAGCCATTTTGATGGGTATAAGGTGAAATCTCAGGGTCGTTTTGATTTGAATCTCTCTGATGGCTAAGGATGTTGAGCATCTCTTTAACTGTTTCTCTGCCATTCTATATTCCTCGACAGAGAATTCCCTGTGTAGCTTCATACCCCACTTTATACTTGGGTTGCTTGATTTATTGCTTTTTAACATTTTTTAGTTCTTTATATATTCTAGATATCAGCCCTCTGTCAAATATAGGGTTGGTGAAGATCCTTTCCCAGTCTGGATTTTGTATTCAGCCACTTTGCTGAAGGTGTATATCCAAAAGCTGCTCAAGTACACAAAAAGGACATTTGCTCAACCATGTTTGTAGCAGCTTTATTCATAATAGCCAGAACCTGCAAACAACCCAGATGTCCCTGGGTCGAAGAGTGGATACAGAAATTGTGGTTCTTTTACACAATGGAATACTACTCAGCAATTAAAAACCAGGAAATCATTTACCATTTCTTTAAGTGTTTCTCTGTTGAGAATTTGAAATTCCTCTGTTGAGAATTCTCTGTTTAGCTCTGTGCCTCATTTTCTATTTGGATTACTTGGTTTGTTGGTGTTTAACTTCTTGAATTTCTTTTGTATTAGTCCTCTGTCAGATGTAAGGTTGCTCAGGATGTTTTCACATTCTGTGGGCTGTCATTTTGTTCTGGTGATGGTGTCCTTGCTTTACAGAAGCTTTGCAGTTTCATGAAGTCCTATTTATTGATTGTTGATATTAGAGCATGTGCTGTTGGTGTTCTGCTCAGGAAGTTGTCTCCTTTCCCAATGAGGTCAAGGCTCTTCCCTACTTTCTCTTCTAACAGGCTTTATGTGGATCCACTTGGACTTTGCTTTTGTGCAGTGTGATAAATATGGGTCTATTTTCATTTTTCTACATGTAGACATCCAGACAGACTAGCACCATTGGTTGAAGATTCAGTTTTCTGTTGTTTGGTTTTGGCATCTTTGTCAAAAATCAAGTGTCCATAGGTATGTGGGTTTATTTTTGGATCTTTGATTTAATTCCACTGATCCACCAGTTTGTTTCTATGCCAGTACCATGCTGTTTTCATATTAGTTGCTCTATATTACTGCTTGAGATCAGGGATGGAGATACCTCAGGATGATCTTTTATTGTAGAGGATTGTTTTAACTATTCTGAGTTTTTTCTTTGTTTGTTTTTCCATATGAAATTGAGAATTGTTCTTTCAAAGGTCTGTAAATATTTGTATTAGTATTTGGATGGGAATATCATTAGGTCTGTGGACTGCTTTAAGTAGAATGGCCATGTTCACTATGTAAATTCTCCTGATCTGATCATGATCTTGGGAGATCTTTCCATCTCCTGGTTTCTTATTCAATTTCCTTCTTCAGAGACTTGAAGATTTTTTCAAACAATTCTTTCACTTTCATGGCTAGAGCCATCAAGGTACTTTATCTTATTTGTTGCTATTGTGAAGGGTATCGTTTACCTAATTTCTTTCTCAGCCATTTTATCTTTTGTATACAAGAGAGCTTCAGATTTTTTTTTTTGAGTTATTTTGTATCCAGCTCCTTTGCTGAAGTGTTTGTCAGCTCAAGGAGTTCTTGGTACAAGTTTATGTTATGATACTCTCATATTATCTGGGAACAATGAGTGATGCTTTGACTTCTTTCTTTATGATTTCTATCTCTTGAATTCCTTTTGATTTTTTATTGCTCTAGTTAGAATTTCAGGTATATGTTGAAGAGATAGAGAGAAAGTAGGCAGACTTGCCTCATCCCTGATTTCAGTGGGGTTGATTTAAGTTTCTCTCCAATTTGTTTGAAGTTGGCTATAGACTTGCTCTATATTGCTTTTACTATGTTTAGATATGTGCCTTGTATGACTCATCCTTCAAAAACTTTGAACAAGAACTAATGTTGGATTTTGTCAAATGTTTTTTTTTCTGCATCTAAGGAAATGATCATGTGTTTTTTTTTCAGTTCATTTACATGGTTTATAGATGGATTTCCATATATTGAACCAACCCTGCTTGCCTAGGATGAAGCTCTCATAGTCATGGTGGATGAAATCTTTAATGTGTTCTTGGGTTCTTCTTGTGGTTATTTTACTGACTGTTTTTGTGTCAATGTTTATAAGTGAGATTGTTCTGAAGATCTCTCTCTATTGGTTATTTGTGTGGTCTAGGAATCAAGGTTACTGTGGCCTCATAGAATGACTTCTAGTTTATGGAATACTTTGGAGAGTATTGATATTAGCTCTTCTTTGAAGGTCATGTAGAATTCTGGGCTGAAAATATCTGGTCCTGCACTTTTTTTTTTTTTTTTTTTTGGATAGGAGATTTTGATGACAGCTTCTATTTCTTTAGAGGGTAGAGGATTATTTGATTTATTTACTTGATCTTGATATAGTTTCTGTAACTGAAAACTATCAAGAAAATTGTTTATTTCGTTTACATTTTCAAATTTTGTGGTGAATAGGTTTTTGAAGTAAGACATAATGATATTTGGATTTCCTCAGTGTCTGTTGTTATTTCACCTCTGATTTTGTTGATTTGGATAGTGTCCCTCCTCATTTTAGCTCATTTGGATAAGAGTTTGTCTATCTTATTGATTTTTCTCAAAGAACTAGCTCTATGTTTACTTGATTCTTAGAATTTTCTTTTTGTTTCTAATTTATTGATTTAAGGTCTAAGTTTAATTATGTCAGCTGTGTACTCCTTTTGGGTATATCTGCTTCTTTTTTTCTCTAGCGCTTCAAGGTGTGCCGTAAGTTGCTTGTCTGAGATATCTCGAATTTCCTTATGAAGGTACTTGTTGCTATGTACTTTCTTCTAAGCACTGTTTTCATTATGCCCCATAAGTTTTCGTAAGTTGTACCTTCATTTCATTTAATTCTAGAAAGTTTTAAATTTCATTATTTCCTCAGTGATCCAGTTGTTGTAGAATAAATAGTTGTTCAGTTTCCATGTGTGTGTAGGCTTTTTGCTATTTCTGTTATTGTTGAGGTCTAGTTTTAGACCATAGTGGTCTGATATAATACCACGGATTATTACAATCTTTTTGTATCTGTTGAGGCTTGTTTTGTGCCCAACTATCTGGTCAATATTGGAGAATGTTCCATGAGGTGCTGAGAGGAATGTAAACTCATTTGTGCTTGGGTGAAAAGTTCTGTAGATACCTTTTAGGTCTGTTTGATTTAAGACCTCTGTATATGTTATTATTTCTCTGTTTAGCTTCTTTATCAATGATCTGTCCTTTTGTGAGAGTAGGATGTTGATTCTTTTTTTATGGTGTACTTGATTTCTTGCATGTATTCTGTCTAGAACTTTTCCAAATTTATTTTTTATTTGAGTGGTGTATCAATTTCTACAATTTTATCTTCAGCACCTGAAATTCTTACCTGAATCTCTTGTATTCTGTTGGTGAGGCTTACCTTTTTGGTTTCTGATCTCTTCTCTAAGTTCTGCAACTTCAATATTTTCTCTATTTTTCTGTTCTTTATTTATTCTAATTCTGTTTTCCTGTCTTGCAGCATTTCCTCTGACTGTTTGAATATGGATTCCTGTCTGTCCATGATGGTCTCTATTTTTGGTTCATTGCCTCTTTCAGTGCCTCTTTTTTTTTCCATTCATTTCCTCTTTATGTGCCTTGAATAATTGCATAACTATAGATTTAAGATAATTTTCCTGTATTTGAGAGATTCTGGTGAAGCTATGATGTCCTTTTTCTTTCTTTCTTTCTTTCTTTCTTTCTTTCTTTCTTTCTTTCTTTCTTTCTTTCTTTCTTTTTTTTTTATTTTGGCTGTATCTTATACATTCCTCTAGCCATCTGTTTGTCTGTAGCCTTGTCTTATTGTTTCTGGAGCCTGTCTCTGGAATCTTGAGTAGTGTCTCCTTGATTCTCTGTCTCTGCTGGCTCAGTGGTTGTGACCCAGGTATGCCAGGTATATGGGTCACCAGCAGAAAGATCTCCAAACCTAGACCTCTGCCAGTGTCCCACAGACTTCCTTAAGATGGTGGATAATGGGATTTGGGCTCTATGCCTGGTTTAGCTCTGCTGTGTTGTTGTGCTGGGCTTTTTGTTTCTGACCCATGTGGGCTAGGCTTTTGGGGAACAGAAAGATAGATTTCTGAGCCTAGAGTACCTCTAGTGCCCCCCACACATCCTCAGGAGGAGGATAATGGACCTTGCGTCTAGGGCCTAGCTCAGCTCCTCTGTTCAATATCTGTGCTGTGCTGACTAATTCTGACCAGGGTGATCCAGGCAGGTGGGGAGCAGGTGAAATGGAGCTGGGCCAACCTCACAGTACCAGAAGGTATCGCAACCACAGGATGGTGAGAGTGAGCAGCACTAGCCACAGCAACCAGGAAGGCATCCACAAAATGGTGAGAGTTGTTTCTCAGGTTTGGAACGAGGAGCCACGAGTACCCGGAAGGTATCCACAGGACTGTGAGAGTGAGCTCTCAGGTTTGGAGCCTCACCCTCATTATAGGAAGGTATTCACCCCACAGGCAGTGAGAGTGAGTGCCCAAGATCTGAGCCTCCAGCCTCTGGTCCAAGGAAGATGTACACAGAAGGAGGGCTTCTGTGGCCTAAGTTTGAGGCACTGTAGGGCAAGAGCTTGGGAATTTTTCCTGGTATTAGCCAGGTGTCCTGAAGATGGACCTTTGACTGTCCCAATGGAGTCTCCTTTTACCTGAGAAACATAGACCTTGCGGTTTTGGGGTCCACAGTACGGTCTGCTGGTCACCCTGCTTGATATCATGTGTGGTCAGCTCTCCTCCATCTTGGATCTCAGATCATATTATTATGTTTTAAAAATACTGTACATAAACTAGACTAGATTGCAATAGCCATTGAATTTTAAAAATATAAATATCATTAGTTGAAATTTTCATTGGCATGTGATGACAGCTGTATGAATTTAAATGATTTATTTTCTAAACTCTTCTTTTGTTACACTGAAGTTTGTACTCAGTGTTAATTTATAATTATTCTACTTCCTTGAATGGGTTGCATAAGCATTCAAGTTTCCAGGGATTACTTATTAAAGCTCAATAAATGCAATAAAATAAAACAACAGAAAATCATTCCATTAATTAAATGGCTACTTCAGTTTACAGATTTGTAAACAAGATTTTGGCCCTAGCAGGTCTGCTATCATGTTCATAGTTGGTGACTGAATAAAAACTTAACCTAAGTTTCTCATGTGGACATTCCAAACTAAGTTTGTTACAACAGGATTTTCAAAACTCTTTGCTGACTAACTATTTGTGTGAATTTACTTATTTAAAAGGAAAAATGTCAGTGTTTCCTAAGTACTCTTTCTTTAGTACAGTAATTTTTCATTCAATTTATGAAGTTCGTTTTCATTTACATTATTTATTCTAATTATCTTGACTGTAGAAACACTTCTGTTATTAGACACATTTAGGAAACATTTATTCACATTTTATTGTACTGTGGGAATAGACTTCATACTTTGAAAATTATTGAAAAATTGAGCCTCAGCTATTGACACAATTCATTTTTCATAATGAGATACTTCCAGAATTTCAATATTATACATCAATAGTGTTTTTATTTATTCAGAATTTTCATTTTGAGTAATTGTTATGATAAATATTTTAGTCATTTGGGTAAATAGAAAAATATACTGTACAATGTCATGTAAATGAGGTTATGCTGCATACAAATCAAGAGAAAGGATGCCATTGTGAAATACTAAATATGAAAGCATTGGTTTACGTAAAATCCACTGATCTCTACACTGTAATGTGCGTATTTAGAAAGTGTGTAAAAAAATGAACTCATAAGTTAAGGATTGGGGCATTCTTATAGATTCATCATAACTTCTATTACTTTTTCTGCTATAACCTTGAATTTTAATTTAGTTGATGTTTTTGTACAGAGACACACTTAAAATATTTTAATTGAGTCAGTGAAAAACTGTCCATTATCAAACTTGTTTCTGAGAAATGAAAAGTTTTGTAGTTTTCTCTAAGAAAAACATAACAATATTATCCATTGAATTTATATTTTGAAAAAGTTTCTCTTCCATACTAAACGTACAATACATGAAAAGAATCTGAACAAAATACCTAATTTCATACAACTTACTGCTAATTTTATATGGAAAGTAATTCTGTCTTGAAAAATTACATTTATATTTATAGTGGTGAAGGAAAGGATGTGTCTATATTGTAATTATCATTGTTTACAAAATGCTTCCTCAACAGAACTGACTATACAGCTGTCCCATTACCTTCCCTGTCTAGCGCCCCCTCCCCCTATTCCCAATCTGTTTCCTGCTTAATGAATAACGGTAAAATTTATCACTGTCTTTACATTTAACCTGTTGCAATAGGTCATCAATCTTGTTGACAAGCGCCTTTACCTAATGTGGCATCTCACCAGCTCCACAAAATAATATTGTCTTAAAATTAATGTGTACAACTTTCTGGAAAAGACAGCATTGCTTTCTCTTGAACACATGTCAAGGAACAGAATCTTTGGGACATTATATACACTTAATGTACAAGGATAATTTCAATGAGGTTATATATCCACTAAAACAACAGGAAAATTCAGGATGTTCCACTTTTTAACAAGTTTTCAATTATGTATCTTTCAAAAACAGTTTAACATTTTAGGTTAAACAGTTTAACCTTTTAGGCACTAGAGGAGTTTAATTTCTTTTTGTTGTTGTTTGTTAGGTTTTCTTTTGTTTTATTGTTTTTGTTTTGTTTGTTGTTTGTTGTGTTTGGTTTTGTTTTGGTTCGTTGGCTGGTTGGTTGCTTTTTAAAATTTTTTTAAAGATTTATTTACTAAGTATACAATGTTCTGTCTGTATGTACACCTGCATGCCAGAAGAAGGCACGATATCTTATCGTAGATGGTTATGAGCCACCATGTGATTGCTGGGAATTGAACTCAGGACTTTTGGAAGAGCAGTCAGTGCCCCTAACCTCTGAGCCATCTCTGGTTGTTTTTTTTAAGACAACAGTTTTTCGGGTGTAGCCTTGGCTGTGGTGGATTCATTTTATAAATCGGGTTGGCCTCAAACTCACAGGATCTGCCTCCCCGAGTATTGGGATTACAGAAATGTGCCAGGCTGAATTTAATTTTTAAAATAGCATTATATTTCATAATATATACTAGACAAACATGTTGCTTTCACCCCTAAAATGGTATATTTTGTGAGGATTCTGTAAAACTTTTTTCTTGAATACTTATGTACTTTCTCTATTAATTCAGGTGTGTTAATTATGGATGAATCATTTCTTATATGTAGGTGTTGAAATTGTACACTAATGCCCATGGATTACCTTGTCATAATATTAATGTTGTTCTCTGATTACAAATTTTTTAATTTTAATGTATTACAATTTACAACTTTTCTTAACATTGTGGTGGTTTGTTTTGAAATCTTTATTTTCCCCTGAATTGCATAAATATAATCTTATAAAAATGTTTTTATATTACATAGACAAAGTAATTTAATTTTATGTATTACATGAAGTGAACACCAAATGTATTTATCCACATAAATATTCAGGTTGATTTGTATCCATTTGTGGAAATAAAATTTTTGTCACACATCTGCACTGCCTTGTTACTATATTTTTTGTTTTTAGTTTTAGTTTTTGTTTTTTTGTTTTCCAAATCAGGGTCTCATTCTGTAGCCCCTGCCCTCCTGAAACTCAGGATGTAGCTCAGTCTGGCCTCTGCCTCACAGAAATCCATATATTTCTGCCTCTGAGATTAAAGGCATATGTAACAAAGCCTGACACATTTTCATAATCTTTTTGTATCTATTTGTAGATGTTTCTGGATGCTCAGTCCTCTCCACTGGCCAGTTTCTTTGTCTTTCTCCTTCTGGGATAGCTCACTCAGGATGATGCTTTCCAGTTCCCACCATTTACCTGCAAATTTCATGATATCCTTGTTTTGTTTTTTGTTTGTTTGTTTGTTTGTTTGTTTTGTTTAATTGCCGAGTAGTATTCCATTGTGTAAAAGTACCACAATTTCTGTATCCACAACTCAGTTGAGGGGCATCTGGGTTGTTTCCAGCTTCTGGCTATTACAAATAAAGCTGTTATAAACATGGTTGAACAAATGTCCTTATTGTGTACTTGAGCCTCTTTTGGATATATGCCTAGGAGTGGTATAGCTGTATCTTGAGGAAGCGCTATTCCTAGTTGTCTGAGGAAGCACCAGATTGATTTCCAGAGTGGTTGTATAAGTTTACATTCCCACCAGCAGTGGAGGAGGGTTCCCCTTTCTCCACATCCTCTCCAGCATGTGTTGTCACTTGAGTTTTTGATCTTGGCCCTTCTGAGGATCTCTCTTTAAATGATGAAAAGAAAATGCTCCTTTTAAGACTGACTGAATTCAGTTATTTTTTTTGCCTTTTTTAATTTTTATTTTTTATATTAATTACAGTTCATTCTCTTTGTATCCCAGCTGTAGCCCCCTCCCTCATTCTCTCCCAATCCCACTCTTCCTCCTTCCTTCATTTCCTCCTATGCCCCTCTCCAAGTCCACTGATAGGGGAGGTCTTTCATCTATATTCAGTTTGTGGTTGTGTATGGTGAAAAATGAGGCTTTAAATTTATTCATTTACATGTGAATATCTAATTTTCTAAGGACAATTAGCCAAAGAAGATTTTTATTTTTTATTTAACCTTTTAAGTAATGCTTGTAAAGATCTATTGTTTATGTTGGTATGGGTTACATCCAGGGTTTAAAATTCAATTGTTTTTAATTCATCTAAGTGAATAGGTTTTATTTTAAACTCTTGGTTTTTTGATTATGAAAATTTTATTAAATAATGTTCGTAGATGTGACTTCTATGTTACTGTTTAACACGGATATTTGTGGATCTTTACAAATATCGAGCTAAACTTTTTTGTTATTATACAATGGCATTGTGATTTTGATAGGCATTATGTTGAATTTGTAATTATTCTGCCTTTAATTGATACAATAACTTAATGTCTGTAATCCATAGACACAAAATATCTTTCTGTTCAATTGTTTGATTTCATTATATATAATATATAAATTTTCATTATTTTAGAAACTTGTATATGATTTTCACTTCAAATAAATTATGTACTGTAATTTTAATTCACAGTAAATTATATTACTTTTAGAACAAAAGTTTTATGTTTCCCAATTTTGCAGCTTTATATTTGAATGCTGCAATACACATTTATAAGGAAAGTAATGTGGCATTTAATTAAATTTTATGTAAGGTATATCCCTTTAATTTATACATGATAAATGAGCAAATCTTAAGTATCCAATGTAATATGTTTGCTATATTATATGAGTATATTACTACAATGAAACCAGAATACATGTTGACAAACAATCTAGATCTTTTTTTACTAAATTACCTTTTGTTATTGGTCTTAGTTACCTCCAATTACTCAATATCTTGAAACAACTCAATAGCTATATTTAACTCATTTAACCTACCTTACTCTTTTGAGTATTGTTATGTATAAACTTTGATTCATTTTAATATACTATCTTTCAAAAGCAGATATCCAGTCATATAGAATAACAAAAACTCCTTTTCTTGTATTCTTCATACTTAGAAAAATCATTTGCATCTGGATATTTCCTTTGCCTGTTAAATTTCACTTATTATTCAGCAAAGTGCATTTAATGTGCTGAATTAGGCTTTTGCTGTGAGCATTTAGTTTTTATTATCCTACTTCTAAAAAAGATTAAAGTATGCAAAGTGATAAATATTTAAAATTAGACAAGTTAAAATATGATAGAAAGGCCAATAATCTAAATCTTTGATCATACAAACTATAAAAACTAATTTTATTATTTATTTTGTAGTTTACTCTTCTTATTCAAAAACACTTTAAATGTCTTAGAGATATGAAAATATAAATAGTTCTCATTTTAACAATTACATCTACCATAAATGTGCATATCATTTTTCTGAAGAGATTCATAGTAATTGTGTGTGTGTGTTCTCTGTATGTAGATATATGGTGGAAGTTTTGTTTTAAAAAATCTCAGTTATGTTATGTAAATAGGTTTTGTTATAATCCTAAGTGTGGGATGTGGGAATGCTTTTAGTTTATCCACTGCTGGTTGCTGGTTGCTGGTTGCTTTTGGCTACACTGCTGTAATCCTGATGACAAAGAGTGGAATCACCTTAAAGAACTATGCATAAACAGGGGTATATCCCCTGTCCCTGCTAGCCTTCTTTTTCTGCCTGGGGCCAGAGGTTTGAAGTGAGGTAGAAACATTTAGGAACTGCAAATTAAGTAGGTTTAAAAATTCAAAGTCTACTTGGACACTGAACTGCAATGGACTACATCTGTGCAGGGTTCTAGGTTATCCCCATGAATGGTCTTTGGTGAGAGTATCAGTCTCAGAAAAGACCCCTGTGTCTAGATGTTTTGGTTCTGTTGATCTCCTTGTGGAGCTCCTGTCCTTTTCAGGCCTTACTATCTCCCGCTTCTTTCATAAGATTCCCTGCACCTTATAGGGACTATCTCTGACAGGAACTGATTGGCCTGCTCTTTGATAACCTCCCTCTGAAGGGGGAGCAGCCTTACCAGGCCACCAACAATGCAGTCATTCCTAATGAGACCTGATAGACTAGGATCAGAAGGAAGGAGAGGAAGGACTTCTCTATCAGTGGACTTGGGGAGGGGCATAGGTGGAAAAGGGGGAGGGAGGGTTGGGTTGGGAAGGAAGGTGGGAGGGAGCTACAGGGGGGGATACAAAGTGAATAAACTGTAATTAATGAAAATAAAAATAAAAAATGAAAAAATAAATCCAAAGTCTACATAAATGTGGCTGCATTCATACTCTGGCAAACGCATGGAGGTCAGAAGTCAGTTTCAGGGTGTCAATTGTCTCCTTTCACTGCTGGTTCCAGGAATGAATCTTAACTCATCAGGTTTGTATACTGAGACATCTCTCTGGTCCTGTCAATATAAATTTTGTCAAGAAGTTAGTTCAATAAATTATTGTTGAGGTATAAATATATTTGGAATTACGCACATATGAAATTAATATGCCGTTACAACCTATTAATAGGTATTCAAAATATATTTCCTTACCTTAATTACAGCAGAGATTTCGATACTTAATTAGTATTTCTTGCTAGCCTATTGCTTTAAGGAGACACGATGACTAAGGTGATTAATATAAGAAGAAGCACTTAATTGAGGGCTGCTTACAGTTTCTGAGAGTTAGTCCAAGATTATTAGGGCAGGAAGCATGGTGAAAGGCAAGTAGGTATGGGATTGAAAGCCTACATGCTGATCTTCAGGCAGGCAAGCAGAGAGAGACAGACAGTAAGAGAGAAAGCTGAGATTTTCAAACCTCAAAGCCCATGCCCAGTAGCACATGGCCTCTTAGAACAACAAGTCATCTCCGTTAATCTTTCCTAAAGAGTTCCACTAATCAACATCAAGATTCCAAATACAGGAACCCACAGGAACATTCTCATTCAAAATACTATATTACTTTAATTGCAAACATTTAAGTGCTGGTTAAATATTTCTTACTAAAACACTGATTGTGAATGCTAGAAGTTAAAAAGTGTCCATTGCAAATGTAGACTTAAAATCGTATTAATAATAGCAGCTTAGAACAACGTTAACTTGAATAATCACATGTTACAAAATAACTTTGTAGCTAAAAATAACTGATCTCTTTCCTTCTTTCTCAAATTTATTTTAATCTCTTTCCTATCTATGAGAATTATTCCAACTCAAGAACAAAGGTTATACTTCATTTCTTATGCCTGAAAGCATGGACTAACTATTTTTAATATTTTAATAGATTACAAATAAATAAAACATAATAGTGCTCACCTTTCACAGTATGTCTAAAAAATTAGAATGAAACAGAAAATATGATCAAGACAAAGACACATATAAACATGACACAAAAGGTTTAATTGTTTCTTATTTTTAAAGTAGAAACAGGACTATAGATTTTAGCATGTTAGCCTTCTACAGATGGCCTCTGAAAGACTCTGCCCAGCAGGGTATTAGAGCAGATGTTGTGACTCACAGCCAAACTTTGGGCAGAGTGCAGGGAATCTTATGGAAGAAGGGGGAGGTACAAAGACCTGGAGGGGGCAGGAAATTCACAAGTAGACCAACAGAGACAAAAAAACGAGGCCTGTTGAGACTGATGAATCAACCAAGGACTGTACATGGAGAAGACCTAGCCCCCCTGCTCATATGTAGCACATTCTCCATGTAGGTTCCCTAGTAAGGGAAGCAGGGACAGTCACTAGCATGAACTTGGTTGCCTGCTCTTTGATCACCTCCTTCGGCTGAGGAGGTCTTACTAGGCCACAGAGAAAGAGGATCCTGACAGTCCTGATGAGACGCTGACAGGATGAGTCTCTATCAGTGGACTAGGGAAGACACATAGTGTGAAAAAAAGGAGGGTGGGTGGAACTGGGGGAAGGTAAAGGAGGGGGTTATAGCCAGGATACAAAGGTTAATAATAAACTGGAATAAATAATAATAACAATGATAAACCCATTTTTCCATAAGTTATTTATGGTCATGGTGTTTTATCACAACAATAAATACAAGTTAAACTAAAACAGCCCGCTTTTTGCAGTCCAACTTCCAGGGAACCAGAGCATCTATGTCAGCCTTCAGGGAAGGGAAGCAATCAACAGTCCTACACAGCTGCATTACCTGTGAACAGTAATGATGATCAGCATGGCAAGGTACAACACTAGCACTCACATATTGGTAGTAACCAATACCTGTCTAATACGACTTAAAGCCCCACTTAACTAGAGGGAATCATACTTTTTACTAGAAACCTATCCAAACATATGAGGCTATTGATGTTTTTGAAAAAAAAAAACTCTACTAGAGCTGTTTCGCGTAACTACTTATTACATTCTAATCTTATCCTACCTACTATTTGCAGATACTCAATACTTACAAATAAGTGCAGGTACTACCCTGGTCATAGAAGGTTCTCTTTACAGTAAGTGGACCCCATTACAATCTCCAGTCTCTTTACAACAAAACTGGACACAATGTACATATCAATGCATGGTGGGGTACCTACACAAGACAAAATTTATCATATCCATGTCATACTGTAGCTAACAGAAATACAGGAAAATAATTAGCTTCAGAAATACAGAAAGAAACCAAGAACAGAAAATAAACAACACATGATAATAACACTACAAAAAATAATTCTTCAGATGACAAAGAATCAAATATGATTAATTTCATAAGCAATGCCACTGAGAAGAACAAGGTAAATAATCTCCACAGGTTATTCAAATTACCAGGACAAAATAGTACGATTAAATAGTACGAACAAAATAGTACGATCTGACTCAAACATTTATTTAATGATGCAAATTATAGGAGTTATGTATTCCCTAAACAAAAACTATGAGCTCGATGAATTGAACTAAAAATACACACAAGCAAATGTGTGCTTGTATGAAACTACCTTTATGAACAAAAGAATCTACACACTAAAAACAAAAATGATATAATCCCAGAGAAAGCAGAAGTAAATGCAGCTTTCCCAATATCAAGGAAAATAAATTCAAGGCAAAATAAGTGTGGAAAACTATACCAGGTCCCCTCATACAGATAAAGAAAAAGTCTGTCAAAAAGATGCAACAATTGAAATATGTAAAGTAAAATATAAAGTAAAATACCCAATTTTATAGAACAAACACTACAGGATTCAAATAATATAATCCCCTAATATAATCACATTGAATGACTTCAAAACTAGACTATTATTGATAGATTAGTACTCTAGATAAAAATTTCATCAAAGAAACATGAGAATGAAATTAGCCTATAGAGCAATTGGACTTAATAGGCATTTTAAAATGTCTTTTCCAATGGTGACAGAATATATATTCATTTATACAACATATGAAACATTTTCAAAAGTATATCACAGTTAAAACAAAAAATAAAGACAACTTAATTTTTTGTCCTTTGAAAGATAGAATATAACCAGAAATCAATAATGAGACTAAGTATAAAAAAATATACGGACACCAGGTTGCCATTGAACAACA
Source organism: Pachyuromys duprasi (assembly GCA_028658305.1). NCBI lineage: Eukaryota > Metazoa > Chordata > Mammalia > Rodentia > Muridae > Pachyuromys > Pachyuromys duprasi. Next base: position 25,430,499 of record CM053751.1, read on the forward strand.
TATTTTAGAATATCAAGGTGTTATTGAAGAAATCAGGACATCAAAATTTCTGTTTCTTTTTTTTCCTTTCTTTCTTTCTTTCTTTCTTTCTTTCTTTCTTTCTTTCTTTCTTTCTTTCTTTCTTTCTTTCTTTTTTGGAGCTGTTACCTGCACTGAATCTGTATTTGCTTTTGCCAGAATGGCTGTTTTCACTGTGTTAATCGACTGGTACATGAGCATGGGAGATCTTTCCATCTTCTGATATCTACTTCAATTTCTTTCTTCAGAGACTTGAAGTTTTTTTTTTTTTTTTTTTTTTTTCAAATAGGTCTTTCACCTGCTTGGTTAGAGTCACCTCAAGGTACTTTATGTAATTAGTGGCTATTGTGAAGGGTACTGTTTCCCTGATTTCTTTCAGGCCCTTTTGTCTTGGATATACAGGAGGCTTTCTGATTTTTTTTTTTTAGTTAATTTTGTATCCAGCCATTTTGCTGAAGGTGTTTATCTGCTGAAAGAGTTCTCTGTTTGAATTTTTGGGGTTGCTCATGTATACTATCATATCATCTGCAAATATTGAAACTTTGACCTCTGCAATGAGCTTTAATCATAGTTCTAGACTCTTTGGCACTGGAAGGTATTCTTCAGGCTAGAGAGAAACCTGGGGACCAGTTGAGGCACAAAACCCTTCACCTTGATCTCTCCTTCCTGCAATATGTCCTGGGGCAATGGTGGCTCAGAACTTGTGGGAATGGTCAACCAATGTTTGGTTTAACTTGAGGCCCATACTACTAGAGGGAGCCCATGCCCTATGCTGCCTGGATAGCCAGGAACTGGAGACTGGATAATCTCAAGACCTAATCACAGCTGGAAAAAAAAATCAAACAAATGTCCAGTCATCATCAGAGAGATTTCCTCTACTAGCAAATGGGAGCTGGTGCAGAGACCCACAGCCAGAAATGGAAGGAAGGAGGTAGGGAGGACAAAAGACAAGAAGGAAAGGGAGAAAAAGGAAAGAGGGAGATAGAAAGGGAGAGAGGGAGGGGGAAAAGGAGAGAGAAAGTGATACAGACAGCGAGACAGAGACAGCAAGAGTCTAAATTGGAGGTCTCCATTGGGTCTCTCCCCTGGGAGATTGGGGCATCCACAAAACATGGCTCACATGGGCTCACTGAGAATGAAGTGGCAAGCATGAGACCTGCACAGATGGGCACCACATCATCTGTGTATATGTTAAAACTGTTAAATTGGTGTTTTGTGACATTCCTATCAGTGAGATCAGGCATATCTCTGACTCTTTTGCCTGTGTCTAAGATACTTTTCCATATATTGGGTTGACACTTCTAGCATTCATTTGAGGAGTTTTGTTGTGTCTTATTGTTTCTTGTTTTGTATTGTTAGGCTTTCATCTCTTGGAGGCTTGCTATTTTCTGAAAAGGAAAAAGAGATAGAATGAATATAGAATAGAGGTAAGGTTGGCAGGGAAAGGCAAAGGAATGTGGAAGAAATAAAGGGAAGCATTTTAGCCAGAGTCCTCCCTCTTGATTAGTTTCTTTAGGTGTGCAGATTTTAGTAGGTTTATCCTATATTATATGTCTATATGAGTGAGTATATACTGTGTGTGTCTTCCTGCTTCTGGGATAGCTCACTCAGGATGATCCTTTCCAGTTCCCACCATTTATCTGCAACTTTCATGATAACCTTGTCTTTTTTATTGCTGAGTAATATTCCATTGTATAGATGCACCACAATTTCTGTATCCATTCCTCAGTTGAGGGGCATCTGGGTTGTTTCCAGTTTCTGGCTATTACAAATAAAGCTGCTACAAATATGGTTGAGCAAATGTCCTTATTGTGTACTTGAGCCTCTTTTGGATATATGCCTAGGAGTGGTATGGCTGGATCTTGAGGAAGTGCTATTCCTAGTTGTCTAAGGAAGCATCAGATTGATTTCCAAAATCCCTATCCAGAAAGGCAAAGAGGGTGGACATCAGAAGAAAGAGAAAACAAGGAACAAGTCAGGAGCCTGTCACAGAGGGCCACTGAAAGGCTCTGCCCTGCAAACTATCAAAGCAGATGCTGAGACTTATGGCCAACCTTTGGGCAGAGTGTCTTGAATCTTATGAAAGAAGTGGGAAATAGTAAGATCTGGAGAGGACAGGAACTCCACAAGGAGAGCAACAGAACCAAATAATCTGAGCACAGCATTATTTCCTGAGACTGATAGTCCAACCAAGGACAATGCATGGAGATAACCTAGAACCGCTGCAAAGATGTAGCCCATGGCACTTCAGTATACAAGTGAGTTCCATAGTAATGGGAACAGGGACTGTCTCTGACATGAACTGATTGGCCTGCTTTTTGATCACCTCCCCCTGAGGGGGGAACAGCCTTACCAGGCACATAGAAAGATACTGCAGCCACTCCTGATGAGACCCAATAGACTGGGATCAGAGGGAAGGAAAGGAGGACCTCCCCTATCAGTGGTCTTGGGGAGGGACATGGGTGCAGAAAAAGAAGAAAGGATGGGATTGTGATGAGAGGAAGGAAGGAACCATACGGGTATACAAGGTGAAGAATGTGTAATTAATACAGATTTTTAAAAAAGAAATAAAGGGAAGGGAAATTTGTGGCTACATGTTGTTTCAGAGAAGAATTAATCTTCAATAAAATATTTAGAAAAGAAGAATCTAGAAGAAGTATCTGTAAAGACGGTTCAGTAGTTAAGAGTACTGCTCTTACAGAGTCCTAAGATCCAGTTCCCAAACTTGTGGGACACAATAAAAGCAGTGCTAAGAGGAAAATTCATAGCACTAAGTGCCTTCAAGAAGAAATTTGAAACATTGCATAAAAGCAACTTAATGGCTAACCTAAAAGCCACAGAAAACAAGAAGCAAACACAATGAAGAGGAGTAGATAGCTGGAAATAATCAAACTCAGGGCTGGAATCAATAAATAAGAAACAAATAACACATTTCAAAGAGTCAATGAAACCAAGATCTGGTTCTTTGAGAAAATCAAAAAATAAACTTCCAGGCAGAGAGAAGCTATCCAACTCAGCAAAATCAGCTATGAAAAGGGGACATAACACCAGACACTGAGGAAATCCGAACAATCATTAGTTCTTATTATAAAAACCTATATGCCACAAAATTTGAAAATTAAATTAAATGGACAATTTTCTTGATAGATTCCACTTACCAAAATTAAATAAAGATAAGGTAAATAGATTGAAATTCCTATATCCCTCTGGGAAGTAGAAGCAGTCATCAAAAGTGTCCCTTCCAAAAACAGCCCATGGTACAAAATTCTTCCAGACCTTCAAAGAAGAGCTAACTCCAATCCTCTTCAAATTATTACACAAGGTACAAACAGAAAGAGCATTACCAAACTCATTCTATGAAGCCACAGTCACCTTGATACCTAAACCACACAAAGACCCAACCAAAAAAGAGAACTTCAGATATATCTCTCTTATGAACATTGATGCAAAAATACTCAATAAAATGCTTGCAAACCTAATCCAAGAACACATAAAAGATACCATCCACCATGACCAAGTAGGCTTCATCCAAGGCATGCAGGAGTGGTTCCATATACAGAAATCCATCAAGGTAATCCACCATATAAACAAACTGAAGGAGAAAAACTACATGATCATCTATCTCTGTAGATGCCAAAAAAGCATTTGACCAAATCCAACACCCATTAATGTTTAAAATTTTGGAGAGATCAGGGATACAAGGCACATACCTGAACATAGTAAAGGCAATAAACATCAAGCCTATAGCCAACATCAACTTAAACAGAGAGAAACTTAAATCAATCCGACTAAAATCAGGGACAAGGCAAGGCTTCCCACTCTCTCTGTGTCTCTTTACATAGTACTTGAAGTTCTAGCTAGAATAATAAGACAACTAAAGGAAATCAAGGGGATACAAATCAGAAAGGAAGAAGTCAAAATATCACTATCTGCAGATGATATGATAATATACATGTGCGATCCCCTAAATTCATCCAGAGAACTCCTTCAGTTGATAAACACATTCATTAAGGTGGCTAGATACAAAATTAACTAAAAAAAAAAATCATTAGCCCTCTTGTATACTGAAGACAAAGGGCTGAGAAAGAAATTAGGGAAACTACCCCCTTCACAATAGTCACTAAGAACATAAAGTACCTTGGTGCTACTCTAACCAAGCAAGTGAAAGACCTGTTTGAAAAGAAAAGAAAAAACTTTAAGTCTTCTGAAGAAAGAAACTGAAAAAGATATCAGATAATGGAAAGAAATCAAGTGCTCATGGATCAGTAGGATTAACAGTAAAAATGGCCATCCTGACAAAAACAATCTACAGATTCAATGCAATTCCCAACAAAATACCAACACAATCTTTGTAGACCTTGAAATGAAAATTCTCAACTTCATACAGAAAAACAAAAAACCCAGAACTGCAAAAACGATTATGTACAATAACAGATCCTCTGGCAGTATCTCCATCCCTGATCTTAACCTGTGCTAGAGATCAATAGCAATAAAAACATCATGGGACTGCCATAAAAACAGAATGGTGGGTCAAAGGAATTGAATAGAAGACCTAGGAAAAAACCCCACAAACCTACAGATAATTGATTTTTGACAAAAAAATGCAAAACCATTCAATGGAAAAAAAGACAGCATCTTCAACAAATGGTATTGGTATAACTGGATGTCTACATGTAGAAAAATGCAAATAGACTCATAAATATCACCCTGCACAAAACTCAACTCCAAGTGGATGAAAGACCTCAACATAAAAGCAGACACACTAAGTTGGTTAGAAGAAGAATTGGGGAAAAGCCTAGAACTCATTGGCACAGGAGACAACTTCCTGAACAGAACTCCAACAGCATAGGCTCTAAGAGCAACAATCAATAAATGGGACCTCATTATACTGAAAAGCTTCTGTAAAGCAAAGGACAGGGTCAACAGAAAAAAATGACAGCTGACTGATTGAGAAAGGATCTCCACCAACCCTAAATCTGACAGAGAGCTTATATCCAGAATATATAAAGAACTAAGGAAGTTAAAAAGCAACAAGTCAAGTAATCCAATTTTTAAAAATGTGGTACAGAGCTAAACAGAGAATTCTCAATTGAGGAATACTGAATTGCAGAGTAATATTAAAGAAATGTTCAACTTCCTTAGTCATCAGGGAAATGGAAATCAAAATGACCCTGAGATTTCACCTTACACCCATCAGAATGGCTAAGATCAAAACCTCGAGTGACAATACATGCTGGAGAGGATGTGAAGAAAATGGAACATTCCTCCATTTCTGGTGGGAATGTAAACTTGTACAACCACTTTGGAAATAAATCTGGTGCTTTTTCAGACAATTACAAATGGTGATTCCTCAACATCTAGCTATACCACTCCTGGGCATATGTCCAAAATATGCTCTAGTATACAAAAAGGACATTTGCTCAACCATGTTCATAGCAGCTTTAATCATAAAAGCTAGAACTTGGAAACAACCCAGATATCCCTCAAATGAGGAATGGATACAAAAATTTTGGTACATTTACACAATAGAATACTATTCAACAACTAACAACAAAGAAATCATGAAATTTGCACACAAATGGTCTAGAAATGACGACCTTAAGTGAGGTATCCCAGAAGCAGAAAGACATGTGGTATATACTCTCTTGTAAGTGTATATTAGACATATAATATAGGATATACATACTAAAATTTGGACACCAAAAGAAGCTAAGATGGATACGATGATCAATCCTCACTCAGAAAGACAAAGGGGACAGGCATTGGAATAATGATAAAACAGGGAACAGGATAGGAGCCTACCACAGAGGGCCTCTGAAAGATTCTACCTAGAAGTGTATCAAAGCAGATGCTGAGACTAATAACCAAACTTTGGGCAGGGGATCTTATGAAAGAAGGCAGAAATAGTAAAACTTGTAGGGGACAGGATCTCCACCAGAGAGCAACAGAAACAAAAATTCTTGGCACAGGGTTGTTTTCTGAGACTAATACTCCAAACACGGACCATTTATGGATATAATCTAGAACTCCTGCTGAGATGTAGCCCATGGCAGCTCAGTATCCAAGCAGATTCCCTAGTAAGGGGAAGATGTACTGTCTCTGACATGAACTCAGTGGCTGGCTCTTTGATCACCTCCCCTGATGAGGGAACAGCCTTGCCAGGCCACAGAGGAAGACAATGCAGCCAGCCCTGATAAGACATTATAGGCTAGGGTCAGACGGAAATGAAGGAGGACCTCCCCTATCCCTTATCAGTGGACTTGGAAAGGGGCATAGGAGGAGATGAGGGAGGTAGAATGGGATTGGGAGGGATATAGGGAGGGGCTACAGCTGGGATACAAAGTGAATAAACTGTAATTAATTTTTAAAAATGTTTCAATTCCCAGCCCCTACTCATGGCAGCTCACAGTCACCTGTAATTCCAAAGTTCCAGGGAATCAGATGCCCTCCTCTGGCCCCTATGAGCACAAGACATGTATGAAGTAGTGTACATACTCATACATGAGGCATTCATGTACGTAAAATACAGTAACTAGATATATTTTTTTAAAGAATCAAGATGGAAGTGAGAAAAGTGAGATTTGAAATACCAACTTATTTCTCATTATCTGTCCATTTGAAGCTGTAAGATTCTTCTAGTGTTTAGTCCTATAGATATCTGTCAGCCGGAGTTTTCTACTTCTGATGAAGGGTTGTCACTCAGTCATTCTTGTTTACCCTCTTCATTTCAAAGTTTGTCCCACATCTAAAACCCAGAAAGAATAATAAAAGATCCAGCCATAGAATTTTTCCTAAATAATAATTGATGGGGGAGGGCCCTACTAACTGTAGTGTCCAATAAGATAACATTTTTAACGATATTATCGGTAGTACCATCTCTGGTCCAGTAGTCCTAGATTTTCTTAGAAAGCAGAGGGCGCAAACCATCATTAGCATGCCAGTGAGCAGCAAGTGGCAATAGGTGCCCCTTAGCTCCTGCCTTCAACTTCCTGCCTTGCTTGAGTCCTGCACTCACTAAGTTTGATGATGAACTGTTCTATAGAACTGTGAGTGAAACAAACCCTTTCCTCCTCAAGTTACCTTTGGTCATGTGTTTCATCACAGCAACAGTAATCCTAACTAAGCCACATTCCATAGGACTATATGATAATTTTCTTGTTTATCTTATACACAAAAACTCTCCAATAAGACATTTTCAAATAAAATTTTAAGAGTGAACTGAATACTTATTTCACTATATGATATAAAAACTATATTATAGTACATGAATGGATCCAAGGATAAAAGCCACATGACCAATTAACATTTAGAAAAATACTTAGGACTGTAGTCTATATTCTTTAATTGTAAGCGATTATACTTCAATATATTAGAAACTTTTCTATGTCAAGCTTAGGTCCTATTTACTCACTGGAGAAAAACACAAAAGAACTCTCATAAATCAATAAAATGGGAATGATGCCTACTGTCACCATTTTGTTTCTCTGATTTAATATAGCACTTAGAGCAATAAAGGAAGAAAAAGATGCAAAAGAAAACAAACTAGAATAGAATAAGTCAAATTATCCTTATACACAAATGACACTCTAATACCTTTCCTGATCTGTAATATGGTTGGCAAGAAAGAAGGTCAGTATTAAACTAGTCTCTTTCTTATATACAAGAAAAATAAAACAAAAAAATAATTCTATAACTAGAGCCAGAAAAAAAATACCTATTATTAAACCCAGTTTAGACGATAAAAATTCTCCACACTTAAATTAATAAAACTTTAAGAATAAAATGGCAAAAGATTAAAAGATTGGCAACTCAACTTATATATGGAAAATGCAAATTCAGTGTAGTGATAAAATTGCTAAGTGCTTCACATCTCCTTTGAACATTTTAATGAAACATATTCTTGACATTGCTCAATATACAATGTATAATTCTTGAAATGTATAGAGAAACACCAACAAATAAATTGAGTTGGCTGATCATGACCAGGATACACCAACACATTATAGAGAAATAGTGCAAAAACATACGAATAAGAGACAGTTTTAATAGCTTAAGAAGCCTTTACCTTTCCAGAGAAAGAAAAGTAACTTTAATGGAGAATGTTTAAGAATATAGAGGGGTGATTGCAGAGATTAAAGTACTTAGCGACAGCTTCCAAGAAAGGTTTCTACATACCAATTAAATGCTTTTATTTGGTTAGTAGTTTGGAGATAACATGAATATGTATTTTCATATATTTCAAATTCTTGGAGTTTAGAATAATCCACTCACCTTATTTGGAGCTACTATTTCTAGGTGACAAAATAGCATTACAAACACCTCATCTCTCCTCCACAAAACAGATATTTTATTGTCTTATTCTTTTCCAATGCTTTTCTAGCTGCCATCATGTTATGAAGCTAAATATGATTGTGAGACAGCTTGGAATATGATATGTCTTAGGAGTCAGAAATAAATTTCACTATAGATATGTAAAAATATAGTAAATATTTTGACTCAAAAGTAGGATTGATGGGAAAATCTGTGTATGATTCAATAAAAAGAACATAAAATATCAGGGGATATTTAAAATCTTATTGATCTGGTATACCTTGTAAAGGTACAGTGTTTAATATCTGATAGAGAACCTAGCAGACAAGACAACCCTCTGGCAAGGTGACCAGAAACCTGCAGTGGAAACTAGCTTTACTACAGCAGAATTTCTCTCTTTTTTCCTTAATGATCATAAGAACTGTATACTGAGGCCAGAAGACAAGTGTTAGAGCTGTAGGATACATTTGTCTTGACTTTCAATACCTGTTAGTCTAGCATAGTGCTGATATATGTTGAAATAATTGGAGATTAAAGTAATAGAGGCCAAGAAAATGAAAATATAAAATGGACTCAACATATATAAACTGTAATATAGATATGATATCGGATACATGTATTGTAAACCTATGAGAGTCCTTTCTTCTCAATATTGACAATAAAAGGAGAAGTGTGTTACTCAATTAAGGCATTTTCTGTTGCTATAACTGTATCTCCAGGATGAAATATTTTATAAAATAGTGCATTTGGTTCACAGCTTTGGAATCTAAAAGTTCAAGATAAAGTATCCCTATCTGCTGGGGAAAAAGGTGATCACATGATCAGATAGGAAGAATTCAAGGGTAAGGCTTGCTCTTTTGATAACAACATGTTGTGGTAATCATGGTCCCAATAAAATTTTCATAGTCTTATCCAAAGCAGATGTTGTCTACTGTTAGGCTACATGTTCAAAAGGTTTAACTACATCTCATTATCACCAAGGTAAAGATCTTCCAAGATGGGCCTTTTGGATAGGTGTAGTAAAACCCAATTTAAACCTTATTTCTAAACATGATGCTATTTATTTCTTCTTGTAAAGGAGAGAAATGACATGCAACCTATAGTAGGCATATATACATGTGTTGTAGGTTGCTTTATATATATATACCCCGAAAATGATGAGTTGTAAACTTAGTCCCTGCTACTTAACCATTAATTGGATTGCTTGATTTGTGGAGCTTTTTTTCTTTTTTAACTTAATTTTTATTCTTATTTATATTTTTATTTTTTAGATATTAGTTACAGTTTATTAACTTTGTATCCCAGCTGTATCCCGCTCCCTCATTCCCTCCCAATCACACACTCCTTCCCTCATCTCCTCCCTGCACCTTTCCAAGTCCACTGATAGGGGAGGATCCCCTCCACTTTCATCTGACCCTGGTTTATCAGGTATCTTCAGGACTGGCTGCAAAGTCTTCTTCTGTAGTCTGGCAGGGGTGCTCCTCCCTAGGGGGTTAAGGGGGCAGGTCAAAGAGCCAACCATTGATTTCATGTCAGAAATAGTACCCATTCCCCTTAATAGGGTACTCACTTGGACATTGAAGTACCATGGGCTATATCTGAGCAGGTTATATCCATATTCTCCTTGGCTGAAGAAACAGTTTCATAAAAGACCCCTGTGCCCTGATATATTTGGTCCTTGTGGAGCTCCTGTCCTCTCCAGATTATATTAACTCCCCCTTCGTTGTTATGATTCCCTGCACTCTGCCAAAGATTTGGTTATGAATCTTAGTGTCTGCTTTGATAAAATGCTGAGTAGAGTCTTTCAGAGGCCCTCTGTGGCAGGCTCCTGTCCTGTTACTTGTTTTCTCCTACATCCAATGTCCATCCCATTTGTCATTCTAAGTGAGGATTGATCATCTTACCCCAGGTCCTCTTTCTTGTTTTTCTTCTTTATGGGGTTGAATTTCAGTATGTTTTTTCCTATCTTATATGTCTATATAAGTGAGTATATACCATGTGTGTCTTTCTGCTTTTGGGATACCTCACTCAGGATGATTGTTTCTAGGTCCCCCTACCCCCATTTGCCTACAAATTTCATGATTTCCTCCTCAATGGGTAGTATTCCATTGTGTAAGAGTACCAAAATTCCTGTATCCATTCCTGAACCTAGGAACATCTGGGTTGTCTGCAAGTTCTGGCTATTATGAATAAAGCTGCTATGAAAATAGTTGAGCAAATCTACTTGTTTTGTACTTGAGCAACTTTTGGATATATGCCCAGAAGTGGTACAGTTGGATGTTGAGGTAGCAGTATTCCTAATTGTCTGAGAAAGCACCAGATTGATTTTCAAAGTTGTTGTACAAAATTGCATTGCCATCAGCAATGGAGGAGGGTCCCCCTTTCTCCACAACTTCTCCAGCATGTGTTGTCACTTGAGTTTTTGATCTTAGCCATTCCGATGAGTGTCAGGTGAAATCTCAGGGTAGTTTTGGTTTGCATTTCTCTGATGGCTAGGAACGTTGAACATTTCTTTAAGTGCTTCTCTGCCATTCTGAATTCTTCTACTGAGAATTCTCTGTTTAGCTCTGTACCCCAAAGTCTCACTATTCGCAGATGATATGACAGTATACATGAGCAAAACCAAAAATTCAACCAGAGAATTCCTTCAGCTGGTGAACACCTTCAGCAAAGTGCCTGGATACAAAATTAACTCAAAAAAATCAGAAGCCCTCCTCTATGCCAAAGACAAAAGGGCCAAGAGAGAAATTAGGGAAACAACCCTTCACAATAGCCACTAATAACATAAAGTTCCTTGGTGTGACTCTAACCAAACAAACGAAAGACCTGTATGAGAAAAACTTCAAGTGTCTGAAGAAAGAAATTGAAGAAAAGAACAGAAGATGGAAAGACATCCCATACTCATGGATCAGTAAGATTAACATAGTTAAAATGGCTATTCTGTCAAAAGCAATCTACAGATTTAATGCAGTTCCCATCAAAATACCAAAACAATTCTTTATGGACCCTGAGAGAAAAATTACAAACTTCATATGGAGAAACAAAAAACCCAGAATTTCCAAAACGATCCTGTACAACAACAGATCATCTGGACATATCTCAATCTTTGACCTCAAGCTGTAATGCAGAGCAATAGTAATAAAAACCGCATGGTATTGGAATAGAAACAGAATAGTGGATCAATGGAACTGAATAGAAGACCCAGAAATAAACCCACATACCTATGGACACTTGATATTTGAAAAAAGAAGCCAAAACCATTCAATGGAAAAAAAGACAGCATCTTCAACAAATGGTGCTGGTCCAACTGGATGTCTACATGCAGAAAAATGAAAATAGATACATATTTATCACCCTGCACAAAACTAAAGTCCAAGTGGATCAAAGACCTCAACATAAAATCAGATACACTAAATTGGTTAGGAGAAAAAGTGGGAAAGAGCCTAGACCTGGCACAGGAGACAACTTCCTTAACAGAATACCAACAGCACAGGCTCCAAGATCAATAATCAATAAATGGGAACTCATGAAACTGAAAAGCTTCTGTAAAGTAAAAGATGCTGTCATCAGAACAAAACAACAGCCCACAGACTGGGAAAGGATCTTCACCAAACCTATATCTGACAGAGGGCTGATATCCTGACTACATAAAGAACTAAAGAAGATAAAAAGCAACAAATCAAGCAACCTGAATTTTTGCTTAACTTCTTGTGTTTTTTACATATTCTGGATTTTATCATTCTGTCACATTTTAGCTCCCAGTCAAGGTCTATAAAGAATTGTGTTGCTATTTTGATGAGAATTACATTAAATCTGTAGATTACTTTTGGCAGGATGGCCATTTTCACTCTGTTAATCCTACTGATCCATAAGAATGGGAGATCTTTCCATGTTCTGATATCTTCTTCAATTTCTTTCTTCTGAGACTTGAAGTTTTGTTTTTGTTTTCAAACAGATCTTTCACTTGCTTGTTTAGAGTTACATCTAGGTATTTTATGTTATTTGTGGTTATTGTGAAGTGTATAGTTTCCCTAATTTCTTTCTCGACCCTTTTGTCTTTGGTATACAGGAGGGCTACTGATGTTTTTTGAGTTAATTTTATATCTAGCCACTTTGCTGAAGGTGTTTATCAGCTGATGGAGTTCTCTGGTTGAATTTTGGGGGTTGCCCATGTATACTGTCATTTCATCGGCAAATAGTGATATGTTGACTTCTACTCTTCCTTGATTATGGAAGTGAATATGTATGTTGACATAGAAAAGGTTGATAAGTTCTGTCATAGACATAAAAAACTAAACAAAAAAACCTAGTATTACATATAACCAAAATTTTTCTACATTTTTAAGTCTAATGTTTTCTAAAGTTGTTTGATTATTCTATCAGGAGCTCTTTGGCTGGAAAAAATAAATTTCAACCCAAAGTAACTCAACAATTGGGTCATTCCTATAACTCATAACAGTAATTTATAGGTAGAGTAGCTTGAAATAAGTGGTTTAATTAACCACCCAAATTAGGAAGTGTACAACAAAACAACATTCCTTCCTTGTAGTTTGCCTTTTATATATTTCCTTTTGCAATTTGTGGTCACTATTCCCACCTTAAATTCTGTCAAAATTGTTCCACAGTAAAAACAAAATAACTCTGGTGGCTGAAGGAAATGGCAGTGCCAGAATTCTCTAAATCCCTTCACAATAGGCAGTCCCTACAATCCCACTGGAGCTGGTGGCACAGTTCATTTTCACAGGTAGCCAGAATGAGTGAATTCATTTTCATGGAGAGAGAGATTCATACTACTCTTTTCATTAGAACATTATACACAATATTAAATATTTAGACTCAACATAAGTGACTACTAACAGATGAGTTGCTAACAAAACATAATGAAGTATGATTTAGCCTTAACAACAACAAAAAAGGCATTTTTGCCATGCATGACAAAATCATTGAATCTACAGGACACTGTTTCTTCTTTTTTTTCCTCTTTTGTTTGTGTTTTCAAGACAGTGTTTCTCTGTGTATCATTGACTGTCCTAAATTCACTTTGTAGACTTTACTGGCCTCAAACTCACAGAGATTTGTGCTTCTTTTTTTATTAAAATTTTATTTTTTTAATTTTTATTACAGTTTAGTCACTTTGTATCCCCCTCTACCTCCTTCCCTCCTCTCCTCCTAATCCCACCCTCCCTCTTCCCCACCTATGTCCCTCCCCCAGTCCACTGATAAGGGAGGACCTCCTCTCCTTCTCTCTGATCCTAGTCTATCAGGTCTTATCAGGAGTGGCTGCATTGTCTTCCTCTGTGGCCTGGTAAGGCTTTTCCCACCTCAGGGGGAAGTGATCAAAGAGCAGGCCAATCAGTTCATGTCAGAGACAGTCCCTGTCCCCATTACTATGGAGGCCACTTGGCTACTGAACTGCCATAGGCTACCTCTGTGCAGGGGTTGCAGGCGATGAGTGGTCCTTGACTAGAGTATCAGTTTAAAAAAAAAATAACCCTGTGCCCAGACTTTTAGGATCTGTCGCTGTCCTTGTGGAGCTCCTGTCCTCCCCAGGTCTTACTATCTCTCCCTTTTTTCAGAAGATTCCCTATACTCTGCTCAAAGTTTGGCTCTGAGTCTTAGCATCTGCCTCAATACCCTGCAGGGTAGAGCATTTCAGAGGCCCTCTGTGGTAAGCTCCTGTCCTGTTCCTGGGTTTCTCCATCCTCCGATGTCCATCCTCTTTACCTTTCTGAATGAGGATTGAGCATCTTAGCCAAGGTCCTCCTTCTTATTTAGCTTCTGTGCTTCTTAATATAAGCAAAAAGACAATTACCAAATGATTTAAATTCTTATAGAACCAATCAACAAATTACTGAATAGAAGGGGAAACAGTAGATATTTTAACTGAAGGATAAATGTACTTATTCACAGCATGCAGGTTCTATGGAACTAATTAGAGAATGGCTACTTTGCTCACTAATACCTACTTGTATGCTAGAAATCTGGAAAGAGTGAGTGATAACTATAACAACTAAGTTGACAGAGATAAATATTTTATATTATAAATGATTATTTAAATACCACACTGAAAACAAATTATTATAAGTACAACGGTTGTTGGAAAAATAAAAACAAATATGTGCATGCTTTAATCCTCCCCCTGTACTTTAATGATCTAGAAAAAATAAATACAAAATAATTCAATTATGTCGTTTTTTTTTTAAATACCAGAAAACATTTTGGCTGACACATATGTTTGCAATGTGTATTCTAAATACTATTGCCATGACAAATGTTTTTTTTTTTTTCAAACCAAACAGGTGTCATTATAATATAATTCATACAAATGCTTAATTTTAAGATATTAAAAAATACTGTGTCAGCAGCATATCAAGGAATTTGCGTTTCTAGATGACCAGGGGCTAGATTTGCTTAAACGTTTAATGATATAATTTATTCCCTATCTTAATTAAAATTATGAGCAATTTTACATTTCTAAGTACACAGCAGAATCATGATTTGAAGAGTTACATACATAACATCTGTAGTTGGAAATTTCTATCACAACTGAACAGACAGTTGTGTACTTTTTAATATAAAAGAATGATGAGTATATTTATCAGCAGCGGTTACTATCACCAAACAACAGATATGATCAACTTATAAAGGTAAAAGTTTTGATGTGGTTCACAGAATTGGGGAAAAGAGTTAGTTATCTATTGGTCCCGTTGTTTTGAGAAAAGGATGGGACAATATTTCATGCTACGACTACATTGTGAAGCAAAAGTATTCATATCCTGGAAAGCAAAACAAGAAAAATGCGAGACCATAGGTCACACTATTTTCTTTGAAAACACATCTTGTATAACCTAAAGATACATCTCCTAAGTGTTCTACAATTTTTCCAACTCTCTTGCAAAGTTCAAATAAAAATTTTAATGATTCTTACCACATCACACACAAAAAAATTGCCTAAGGTAGCGTATTTCACTAACAATCAGGTTAAAATTGACTATATTCAAAGTGATTCAACAATGCTATAGTGCATCGAGGATCCAACCTCTATGTTGAAAAGAACCTTGGCACTGTATGCTTAAATAACAGCACTGAAAAAGCAACTAGTCTATCTTCAGCAACTGTGGCTCTTCAGGAATATCACACAGGAAGATTTTAAGGAAGATAGATTAACAAGGTAGATTTTTTTTTAATTGAAACTTTTTTTTAGAAACACAGTTACAAACATCCACTTAATTTCACAGAACTGAATCATTCATAACTTTAAATAATGACAAGATAATGAGGGTCAGAATTGTTATAATTTTCTTGTAATTGTGATTTAATGCCTCCAATTGTTCACACACCACAAAATGAATGAGGTTTTGTGAAGAAAGGAGATAATTTTCCTATGTCTATATATATGTATGACATGAAAACAGTTATAAAATTATCAGGGGAACAAATGAAACTAGTGGGAACAGAGAAGATAGGGGGGTAGGTGAATGTGATTGATACATATTCATACTTGCAAAAAAATGTCCTTATCACATACAGTGAATATAAACCATGAAAATGAGGGGGAAAAGAGAGTCTGAATTTTGCTTCAGCAATACTCTTTGTAACGCCTGTCTAGTTCTGACTCTCTAATACATATTCGAAAGGTTCATGAATCCAGTTCATACGTCATCTATTCATTCCTTTTATTAGTGGTATGACCTTGGACAAAACCTAATTATCAAAACACATCAAGAATTTAATAAATTAGAAAAAAAAACTTGTGATCTCTCCACTATAAGGCTCTCTCATCTGTATTTGTCTGTATTCACAAATCCCTCCTTCTTTCTGACACTCTCTGGGGTTACCTGTTTTCTCCTCAAATTATTCTCATTAACATCCACAATTTTTCTTACATTAATTTTTTACTTGCAAGCATTTGCTATGCGTCTTTGTTATTTTAAAAGTAACCTATATGCATATGTCAAATCTGTAATCTTATTTAAATATCTTACTACTCTAAAAGCCTGTGTGTATGTGTGTCAAATTTCAAAGGCATAAGAAGACCAAAATTTCCCCTATGTCTTCAAAGAATAATAGACTCCTTTTTATAAAGTAATGCTGGAATTGTTTTTCCTGTGATTGCTACATCTTTGGAACAGGATATTTGTAATTTCATTATTATCATAGGGACAAGCACCTCCTGCAATGCATTGTAAAACAAAAAAGGTCATAGTAATACCAACAGAAGAGATAAAAATTGAGTAGCCTATCAGTAGTGTTCATGTTATACATTGTACTTTTGATGAAATTATCAATTGGGCATGTATCAGGCATGTATAAAGCTACAATATAGACATAATTTGTGACGACCCATTTTCCATCTAGAGTAACAACAATGAATATCACACAGCACACATATGTTCTATGAAGTGGAATCTGGAAAGTACCAGTAAGTACTATAGCTAAAAATATCATAAGGAAGATTATATATGAGTTATACAAGTCTTCATTAAATATTCAGTCCTAGTATAACAAGAATTTATTTCAGAAGTGAAACAGTGAACACCCATAGCTAGCAAAATATACTTTAAATATAAATATACATTGACAGCAAAATTTAAACAATTCTGTTGACATGTAATTCCATGTCCTTTTGAAAGTAACTTAAAAACTGTCTGCTTTGCAAAATTGTTTAAAACAATAACAGCACTGTGCCCAAAGTTTGGCTATGAGTCCTAGCATCTGCTTTAATACCCAGCAGGGTAGAGTCTTTCAGAGGCCCTCTATGGGAAGGCTCTTGTTTCTAGTTTTCACCATTTTCTGATATCTATCCCATTTGCCTTTCTGAATGAAGATTGAGCATCATACCCAGGGTTCTCCTCGCTTACCTTCTTTAGGTATACAGAGTTTAGTATGATTATCCTATATTACATGTCTAGTATCCACATATAAGTGAGTATATACCATGTGTGCTTTACTGCTTTAGGGATACCTCACTCAGGATGATCTTTTCTAGTTCCCACCATTTGCCTGCAAATTTTAAGATTTCTTTGTTTTTAATTGCTGAGTAGTATTCTATTGTGTAAATGCACCACAATTTTTATATCCATTCTTAAATTGAGGGATGTCTGGGTTGTTTCCATTTTCTGACTATTTCAATTAATGCTGCTACGAACATGGTTGAGAAAATGTCCTTGTTGTATACTTAAGCATCTTTTGGATATATGCCTAGGAGTGGTATAGCTGGATCTTGAGGTAGTACTATTCCTAACTGCCTGAGAAAGCACCAGATTGATTTCCAAAGTAGTTGTACAAGTTTACATTCCCACTGGCAATGGAGGAGAGTTACCTTTTCTCCTCATACTCTCCCGCATGTGTTGTCACTTGAGTTTTTGATCTTAGCCTTTCTGATGGGTGTAAGGTAAAATCTTAGGAAAAAAGGGGGAGATGGAAAGACATGGAGGGGACAGGAGATCCATAAGGAGAGCAAAAGGACCAAAAAATCTGGGCCCGTGGGTCTTTACTGAGACTAATACTCCATCCAAGGATCATGCATAGACATAGCCCATGACATCTCAGTCAAGTGGGCTCCCTAGTAATGGGAACAGGGACTGTCTCTGACATGAACTCAGTGGCTGGCTCTTTGATCATCTCCCCCTGAGGGGGAAGGCAGCCTTACCAGACCACATAGGAAGACAATGTAGCTAGTCCTGATGAGACCTGATAGGCTAGGGTCAGATGGAAGGGAGGAAGACCTACTCTATCAGTGGAATGAGTGGAATGGGGAAGGGGTATGGGAAGAGAAGAGGAAGGGAGGATGTGAGAGGTCCAAAATTTGAAATTTGAATTTTGGGTCAAAATGACTGAGGTCCTGGGTACAAGTTTAGACAAAGAAGAGGGCAAGTTGAGACAGACCAACCCTGCTGCACTAAAGTAACTAGGCTTGTGCTTGGGAGGTACTGTTGCCTAGCAACCCACCCAGATAGCCCCTAGCTGGTTACAAAGGTCACATAGCCCTTCTTCTAAGAAAAACCACAAGATATGCTAATTGTTACCTCTCCCTAATAGGACATTCCAGGCTTTTCTCATGAACAGATACCCACCAGATGACCAGAAAAGGAACATTATGGCCTTGGCACCTAAATTAGACCAAGGATTGGAAATTCCCTGCTTATGGTTTTGCCCTTTAAAAACCCTGTTCCCCCAGACCTCAGGGCCATACTTCTCCACTTCAACAGGGAGGTTGCTGGGACCTGGGCTGGAGCTTGTATCCAATAAACCCTCATGTACTTTGCAGAAGAGTCAATTCATGGTGGTTTTGGGGGGTTCAAGAACTGGGCATAACAGGCATATTTGGGAGAGAGTGAAGGAGGGGATTACAGCTGGGATACATAGTGACTAAATTGTAATAAAAATAATAAAATAATAACAGCCTGCACTATTATTATTTGGAACTGTGTAGGATAGTTGCTCAAATAAACATAACTATATAACCATGGAGTTAAGAACTTAGATACTTATTACTTACAATGAGATATAATTGACCCTGAGTATTATCATAATTATGCTATCTTTTTTTCTGACCTTCTAAGGCAGAGTTTGGATTTTTACCACATTAAAGGTATGAGAAGATCATGATATCTGATATGAAAATAAATATAAAACGATGTCGAACATTCAGACCTTTTCATTATTTTGTTTGATAACTTCAAGCTACAGTTTAGACTAATATCCAAAATTTATTAAAAGAGTTGCAGAGACTAAATACAAAATGAGTAAATCTGAATGTAAATAAATAGATTAATTAATTGAGTAGACAGTTTTTTAAAAAAATGAACAATAACTATTTTTAAAAGTGTTCCATATTCCTAGCCAATGAAAATTAAAATTACTTTGAGATTCCACTTCACCCCAGTCAGGAAATCTTACAATGAAAGTTGGAGAAGATGTAGACAGAGAGGAATCATTACTCACTGTTCTGGGTAAAAATTAATTCATCCTTTTTGGAAATCAGTTTTGATATTGCTGAAAAGTTTTTAAATAGAACTGTGACCAAATTATTTCACAATAAAGTATATACTCCTACCTCACACTGTACCTACTATACAGATATTTGCACTAAATTTTTTTTAAAAAACAAATCCCCTTTGCCATAAAAGGTTTGATAGGTAAATTACACACGTGTGCATGTTCATTTGTGTGTGTGCATGCACATGTGTGTATGTATGTACTACTATTCCTACATTGTCACTGGGCCTATCCAGTTCAGACAAAATCCTTGTAACATAACCCATAATGGATGATAAATCACAACTACATACAAAGACTTACTTTTTCTTAGTATATTTAGATCAAATGGCTGTTGAATACTGGCAGGATACTTTCAGGAATGAATCCATCTTCTTCTTTTCATATCAAACTTACATTTAAAATATATTTGCATGGCTGCTTGTCACTTCACTTCTTCCCCTGATGATAAATGACCTTTGGGATAATTATATTCAAGTCTTGCTTCTGAATAATTTACATGCTTATTTGTGTTTTCCTTTAGCAAATAGACAAGAATACTGAGCACAAAAGTTATAGAGTACAAGCAAGCCTCAAATTATTTAAGGAAAGTTGTCTATTAGTGAGAAACAGTGGGGAAAATCAAAAGTTACAATGGGATAGATTTTTATCATCCACCTGGTTTTGCTGCTTTTATGTCTCTGAAATTTGAAGCACAGTTTGTAGACAATTTATCTCTGTCAGGGTATACATACTAGCAGCATTAAAGGAATCTGTGTGTTTATAAAAGAAAACAGAGTTGAGAAGACAATGTTAGAGTATTAAAAAAGAGGAGCTACAGGAGATGGGGTAATAATGGCAGATTCAAACAGTTTACATGCATTATGAAATCTCAATTAAGAGAACATGAGTTTGAGGTAGGAGGTACATTTACTAATTTCACTTTAAAACAATAGTAAATTATTAAAATAATTTTAAAAGGAAGTGTTTGAAAAAGAGAAATATATGTGAAAGACGCAAGGTCTTGATGAGAATGAAAGAATAAAACCCTAGCATAGCGCTGACAACACTATTTTGCAAGACTGGAACAGTGCAAGGTCAGAAGCAAGGCAGGACAGATGTCCAACAATAGGATATCTGCGGTTGGGCGCCTGGCCTATGAGGGGGGACAGAAAGTCCTTGTCTCTTCTGAGAAAAGAGAAAAAAAAAACACTCTGGGCACCCGAAATAAGAACCAGGTACGTGACTTGGCTCACATCTGCCTTCACCCCCCTTCGCTTGGGTATATGATCTAACCATGTCTTTGTTTAAACTGTCCAATCGGACCCCTATAATTGTGCTTCTCGCTTCTGTTATCTGCTTCCTGCTCTGAGCCATATAAAAAACTGTCACCCCAACTGGGGGGCGCACAAGTCCTCTGAAAGGCTTTGTCGCCCGGGTACCCGTGTATCTAAATAATAAAAAAACCTCTTGTGGCTTGCATCCGAAGACTGGTCTCGCTGTTCCTTGGGAAGCGGGGTCTCCCCCGAGAGGCTCTATTAGGAGTCTTTCATTTGGAGGTCCCACCGAGATCAAGACCCCCGCCCCAGGGACCACCGACCCATCATTGGGAGGTAAGCTGGCCAGCAAAGTGTCTCCGTTCGTTCCGTCACGTGTTCGTTGCCTGTTCTATCTCTTGAGATTTGTATGATTCAGCTGAGTCGCTCTGTATTAGGCGGAAAGAGAAGGAGCCAACGGGCTAGTACTTCTCTCCCGCAACTCTGGAAGATGGTCCACGAGTGTCTGGGGCCCGATTTTTCGGAGCCCGCCGGTCTGAGACCATGTCCCAATCTGGATTTTTCGGGGCACAGCCTTCGTCGGAAGG
Source organism: Pachyuromys duprasi (assembly GCA_028658305.1). NCBI lineage: Eukaryota > Metazoa > Chordata > Mammalia > Rodentia > Muridae > Pachyuromys > Pachyuromys duprasi. The sequence continues at coordinate 25,451,671 of CM053751.1, forward strand.
ATACGTGGTTCTCCTGGGAGACGAGGGACCCGGGCCCTCTTCGCAGTCTCCATCTGCAGTTTTGCTTTCGGTTTGGCGCCATAGTCGTGCCGCGCACTGCACTTGTGTTACTGTCTGTCTATTGTTCGTCGGGTTTGTGTTTGGTGTTAGTCTCTTTGAAACCATGGGACAGTCTCTAACTATCCCCTTAAGCCTCACTCTACAGCACTGGAAGGACACCGGACACATCGCTTGTAACCACTCTGTAGAGATCCGGAAGGAAAAGTGGAACACCCTTTGCTCCTCAGAATGGTCGCTATTTAACGTTGGCTGGCCATGAGATGGCACCTTTAACCTAGACATTATTTTGCAGGTTAAGGCGAAAGTCATGGATTTAGGGCCACACGGCCACCCGGACCAGGTACCCTACATTGTTATTTGGGAAGCTCTGGTCCAAGATCCACCTTCATGGGTCAAGCCATTTGTTACTCCCAGCCCCCCCCCCCGCTGTTCCCTCTGTCCTCGCTGTTCCCTCTGCCCCCGCCCTACCTCCTTCGCTGGTTCCCACACCCTCTAAGTCTGCCCTTTATCCCGCTATAACAAAGCAGGCCCAAGGACATATTCCAGGGGGCAAAAAGACACCTACGCCCCTGGTACTGCCAGCAGACGATGACCTCCTGGTGAACCTGCTGACTGAAGAACCTCCTCCCTATAGAAACCCAAACCCCGACCAAGAGCTGGAAGAAGCCACCGCGGCCGGACCTCAGGAAGAACCGGCTCCCTCCCCAATGGCGGGGCGATTGAGAGGGCACCGAGAGCCCCCTCCAGATTCCCCATCTCAGGCTCTCCCATTACCGGTGGGGCCTGGCGGCCAGCCCCAATACTGGCCTTTTTTCCGCTTCGGATCTATATAACTGGAAAAAACAATAACCCCCCTTTCTCTAGGGACCCTTCTAGACTTACTGCTTTAATCGAGTCCATTTTAGTAACCCACCAGCCCACCTGGGACGATTGTCAGCAGCTGTTACAGGTCCTCCTGACCACCGAGGAGAAGCAACGGGTCATCTTGGAAGCCCGTAAAAACGTTCCGGGAGATAACGGACAGCCTACTCAGTTGCCAAACGAGATCAACAAGGCCTTCCCCTTGGAACGACCTGATTGGGACTTCGCCACGGAAGACAGTAGGAATCACTTACATCTCTATCGCCAGTTGCTGATAGCTGGTCTCCATAGGGCAGCTAAGCACCCCACTAATTTGGCCCAGGTTAAGTTAGTGACCCAAGGGTCAGAGGAATCTCCCTCCGCCTTCTTAGAACGACTAAAGGAAGCCTATCGTATGTACACCCACTATGATCCGGAGGACTCTAATCAGTCTACTAATGTGGCCATGTCCTTCATCTGGCAGTCGGCCCCAGATATCAGAAAAAAATTAGAAAGACTTGAAAACTTAAGGGAAAGTACAATCCAGGATTTGTTAAAAGAGGCAGAGCGAATTTTCAACAAGCGAGAAACTCAAGAAGAAAGAGACGAAAGGTTGAGAAAAGAGATAGAAGAGAGAGAAAACATT
>CM053751.1:25453716-25509554 GCA_028658305.1 Pachyuromys duprasi
GGGGAAATGAAAGAATAAAACCCTAGCATAACGCTGACAACACTATTTTGCAAGACTGGAACAGTGCAAGGTCAGAAGCAAGGCAGGACAGATGTCCAACAACAGGATATCTGCGGTTGGGCGCCTGGCCTATGAGGGGGGACAGAAAGTCCTTGTCTCTTCTGAGAAAAGAGAAAAAAAAAACACTCTGGGCACCCGAAATAAGAACCGGGTACGTGACTTGGCTCACATCTGCCTTCACCCCCCTTCGCTTGGGTATATGATCTAACCATGTCTTTGTTTAAACTGTCCAATCGGACCCCTATAATTATGCTTCTCGCTTCTGTTATCTGCTTCCTGCTCTGAGCCATATAAAAAACTGTCACCCCAACTGGGGGGCGTGCAAGTCCTCTGAAAGGCTTTGTCGCCCTGGGTACCCATGTATCTAAATAATAAAAAAAAAACCTCTTGTGGCTTGCATCCGAAGACTGGTCTCGCTGTTCCTTGGGAAGCGGGGTCTCCCCCGAGAGGCTCTATTAGGAGTCTTTCAAGAATTTTTATTATATCTTATCTCTTTTGTATTGGTCTTTGTATTTGTTCATACTAGAGTCAAGCATGTTTAATAACAGTTCAGAAATTTGAATAACAGTAGCTTTCTGCCATCTTTCTTCTCCTTAACACTAACTAAATTGCAATAATAACAATATGCTTATTGTTTCTTTTTTACTGCTTTCTTTCTCATGATCCAGAGAAGTGATTATACTAGAAAAATATGTATTCCTTGTGTCCCAGTATAGATAATTTCCAGTTTGTCAACATTATATTACTTTATACTTTTGAAACATTATTATAGATTCTAGAAATTAAGATAGCCTCTATAATATCTACTACAATTATTTGAAACTATGATTTGTCATTACGATATGTCAACAAAGGTGATAAAGTAGGTGAGTCTAAACCATATACTTTTTATGTCACAATGAGAAGGTTATTTTGTGTAAATGACATACCCTAATACAAAAAAAAAACAATTCTCATATAACAACATAATGCAATTATGCAGTAAATTTATTTTATTTTCATTTTAGAATTAAATTTACTTTCATTTTAGAAGTAAGAAAAATAAAAATCAAAAGAATAATAATTGTTTCAGTGTCTTTCAAAACATTGGGTACATAGAAATTATGGGAGGTATTCCATTTCTAATGAATAACTGGCTAAATATATGTAACTGAATATTTTATAATTCTAACGGAATTTTAAAAAATTCACTTTATGGTACATACCTATCATACAGAACCAATTAGGCACTGGTATTCCACCCTGGACAGACAACTATTTAATGGAAATCTGTCAATAAACATGCACCAAAGGGTTAAAATAAATCCTGTTTTGGTGTTCTTTTTTATCTCATCATAAATAAAATTTGTAAGATTTTTTAATAAAAGCATTTTATAATCTTGGTATGCATGTTTCAGGGTTCTACTATCCCAAGGAGAAAATGATACTATAAAAACAGCTATCATGCTTCTTTATCACAAGAACAGATACTTGGGTGGCATATCAATTAAACTCAGAAGCAGAATAAAATAATGATTGCTAGAGTCTGGGCATGGTAGGAACATGGAGCTGGTAAGCACATAATTGAAACTATAGGGAATTCAAGGTTTGGGTTTCAAACATAACTAAGTTCACTATAAAGTATGAATGGGTTTGTTTGATATATGTTCCAGTTCCAATCTGTGCTGATCGGGAGATTGGAAAGAAGATCAAGATTGGCAAGATACTTCATAATCTCAGTCTTTGCAAGTTACATTACTTGAAACATCATCTGCAGTAATTCAAGCCACATTTTGAACTATTTTTATTATTTTTTTCAAATTCACAAGTAAAAGATTCAGAATGCAAACTGAACAATAAATGGAAAAAATACATTGTTTTTCATACCCAAATGTCATAATACCCCTTTAACACTATAAGTCTATAAGTGTTATTAGTTGCATTCACTACTGTCTATTCAAATATCTTAGTTCTGAAGGGGCATCATTGTACCTAATTTGATTTGCCCCTGAGCAGTACACCATGTGTTATTTGATGCCCTTGAAAGGACATGATTAGCCAAGCTATAAAGTGTCTGATCTTACTAATGCCTTGGTGGGTTTTATCAGTTTGGAAATGTATTCTTTTCTCTATTTATTGTGCCTATGGGCCCCAGAGGTAGAAAACATCAAGTCAATATGTTTTTGAGGAGTCAGCAAAGGCCATACTTTAACACTTACTTGGTATTGTGATAACATTGAAGGTGTAGTCATGGAAATTTTAATGTCAGGATATTTCTTCAGTATTGTAAACCTCAGTTCTGACACTGAATTTAACAGTGGGCCTTTCTTTAAATAGAACCAAACGTTCCTCAGATCCTTTCTTCTCTGAATAATGAGCAGTCAGTAAGAGTCAAATAGGTTATGTAGGTGGTCAGATAAGAAAGAGAAAAATGGGTTTTCACCAAGACACCATGTTTGAAATTTTACACTAGAAAAAAATTGGGTAAAATTTCACTTATGTCAGTTATGTTAGTTACATAACTTACTTATAGAAATTAAAATAAAATTATTTATAATTAATTTATTTATTTATTACAATGTATCCACTTTGTATCCCCACTGCAGCCCCATCCCTTGTCTCCTCCCAGTCCCACTGACCCTTCCTATTCTACCCCTATGCCCTTTCCCTAGTCCCCTGATAGGGGAGGACCTCCTCCCCTTCTATCTGACCCTAGCCTGTAAGGTTTCATTAGGCTGGCTACATCATCTTCCTTTGTGGCCTGACAAGACTGGACCCCGTACGGGGAGGTGATCCTTGATAAGAACATTAAAATCTTCCATTGTGTAGATGTACCACAATTTTGGTATCCATTCCTCAGTTGAGGGGCATCTGGGTTGTTCCTAGCTTCTGGCTATTACAAATAAAGCTGCTTTACAAACATGGTTGAGCAAATGTCTTTGCTGTGTACTTGAGCATCTTTTGGATATATGCCTAGGAGTGGTATAGCTGGATCTTGAGGAAGTGCTATTCCTAGTTGTCTGAGTAAGCTTCATATTGATTTCCAGAGTGGTTGTACAAGTTTACATTTCCACCAGCAGTGGAGGAGGGTTCTTTTTTCTCCACAACCTTTCCAGCATGTGTTATCACTTGAGTTTTTGATTTTGGCCATTTTGATGGGTATAAGGTGAAATTTCAGGGTCCTTTTGATTTGGATTTCCCCAATGGCTAATGACATTTCTTTAAGTGTTTCTCTGCCATTCGATATTCCTCTATGGAGAGTTCTCTGTTTAGCTCTGTTCCCCATTTTTTAATTGGATTACTTGATTTATTGCTTTTCAACTTCTGTAGTTCTTTATATATACTGGATATTAGCCCTCTGGCAGAAAAAGGGTTGGTGAAGATTCTTTCCCAATCTGTAGGCAGTCGTTTTGTTTTGATGACAGTGTCCTTCGCTTTACCAAAGATTTTTAGTTTCATGAGGTCCCATTTCTTGATTGTTGCTCTTAGAGCCTGTGCTGGTGGTGTTTTGTTCAGGAATTTGTCTCCTGTACCATTGAGTTCAAGGCTCTTACCCACTTTTTCTTCTAATCGATTTAATGTGCCTGGTTTTAAGTTGAGGTCTGTGATCAACTTAGACTTTAGTTTTGTGCAGGGTGATAATTATGGATCTATTTACATTTTTCTACATGTAGACATCCAGTTAGACGAGCATCATTTGTTGAAGATGCTATCTTTTTTCCATTTTATGGTTTTGGCATCTTTGTCAAAAATTCAGGTGTCCATAAGTGTGTGGGTTTATATCTGGGTCTTTTATTCAGTTCCATTGGCAGAGGGCCCCAGAAAGGCTCTGCCCTGCAGAATATCAAAGAAGATGCTGAGATTTATGGCTAACTATTGGGCAGAGTGCATGGAATCTTATGAAAGATGTGAGAAATAGTAAGATAGGGAGAGGATAAGAGCTCCACGAGGAGAGCAACAGAACCAAAAAATCTGAGCACAGGGGTCTTTCCTAAGACTGATACTCCAACCAAGTACCATTCATGGAGAATGGTACTAGAAACCCTGCACAGATATAGCCCATGGTAGTTCAGTGTCCAAGTGGGCTCCATAATAATGGGAACAAGGACTGCTTCTGACATGAACTCATTGGCTTGCTCTTTAATCACCTCACCCTGATGGGGGAGCAGCCTTACCAGGTCACAGAGGAAGATAATGCAACCACTCCTGATGAGAGCTGATAGACTAGGATCAAAAGAAAGAAAAGAAGACCTCCCCTATCAGTGGACTTGGGGAGGGTCATGTGTGGAGAAGGGGTGTGAAGGTGGGATTCGGAGGGGAGGAGGGAGGGGTTTATGGAGGATACAGAGTGAATAAAGTGTAATTAATAAAAAAGAACATTAAAATCACACCAGCTCCCACCAGAACCTTGCTTTTAAACAGAGTGTAAAACACAGTGCATTCATTGACCCAAATGGCTTGACACCAAACAATTTCAGTTCCACATATTCAAATGGAGCCAAGTCAAGTCATGCAATCAGTATTAGAGATGTGCAGAGTCGTTACAGGTACTAATGGCTTTTAGTTCCTACAGTCTGCTCATCTTGCCCCAAGCCCATGTCCCTTTCCAGTGTTTTAACTTGTTCTTGGTATGCAAGCAATTAATTCACTAAAAATAATGCATACTCATTTAATGTTTTTCTTTTTATTTCCAATCTTATAATTACTGCTTTTTTTTGTATCTTGAATTTGAAAGAACCTCTGAGGTATCCTCCTATCTGCATACTTAGCTATTTTTCACATTAGATTATTTTATGGAGCACAAATACAGCTTACAATTGATGCATTAAAGTGGTATATTTTAAGAGAAAATAATTTCTAAGTATTCTTTTAAATTATTTTTATTTCTGAAATTATGATAAGCTGCCCTGCTGTGTCCATCTTTCTTATAGTTTTCCATTGTTTCAGTCTCATATTCTTCCTTTCTCTCTTTCACAATATTCCTCAAATTTTGAGACAACTAATGTGATATAGATGCCCCATTTAATCTGAATATTCCAAAGTCTTAGTCTCTGCACCTTGACAAATATTGGTCTTTGTAGAGTAGAATAACTAAGCTTAGTATCTTTGGTAGATTTTTATTGTTATTTATTGCACAACTTGATGTTTCATTTTAATTTTAATGACTCTCTTTGTGTATTATGACCTGAACTATATTTAGCACTTAAATATTATAAAGTCATGATTAGTTTTCCAAATAAGCAAGAATAATCCTATATATACATTATAATCTGTTAGTTTCTTTTTTCATTCTTTTGTCTGCTTTTGAGTGTCTTAGATTTGGCCTGTTCAAATAATTTTATCATTATTTCAAACTTATTCTATTCTATAAATTACTTAACCTTATATCTAAACAACAGTATTCCACATACATTTATTTTCAATATATTAGTAAAGTATGCTAAATTATAATTATTTAGTTCATTTTTATAAAGCCATTTAGCAGTAAACGTATGGGACATAAATATATTTATGAGTTTTAAATTTTTCTTCGTTTACCACAATAGATGACATGGTTGTCAAGTTAATTGCAACAGAATCAACTAAATGAGAAGCAGTTAGGCAATCCTGAAAAAGATTTTATCTTTATCAAATTGTTTGAAGTATGAAGATCCACCCTAAATATGAGTTACAACCTATGGTGTCCTCCCAGATAAAGGACAAGGAGAAATGAAAATTTTTTGTTATTTTTTATAGCTGGTAAATTCTTTTTTTCTTTTCCAATTAAATTATTTATTTATTTACTTTCCATACCTGTTATAGCTTCTCCCTCTTTTCCTCCTGATCCCACTCTTCCCCCTCCTCTATTTATCGGAAAAGGGGAGCCTTCTATCCCCTCCCTCTACCCACCCATCCCAGCTCATCAAGTTGCATCAGGACTGAATGAGGGCTGAGGACTTCCTCTTCCTCTGTGGCCTGGGTAGGCAGCACTGCCAGGAGAAGTGATCAGAAAGCATACAAAAGAATCCATGTAAGAGTTAGCCTCTGCTCCCCTTACTAGGGAACCCACATGAAACCAAGCTGCCTATCTGTGTAGGGGACCTAGGTCCAGTCTATATGGTCCTTGGTTGGTGCTTCAGGCTGCACAAGCCCCCCCTGAGCCCTGGTATGTTGGCTCTCTTTGTCTGTTCATGGAGGTCCCATTCTTTCCAGGTTATTCTATGCTTCCCACTTTTCTACAAGATTCCCTATGTGCTGCCCAATGTTTGACTATGAGTCTCCACATCTATTTGAATCCTCTGCTGGTTGTAGCCTCTCAGAGGACAGCTAAGCTATGGTCTTGTCTGTGTGCACAGCAGAGTTATCTTTAACAGCGTCAGGGGTTGCCTCCTTAAACTATTTTTAAAAGAAGTTTTACCTTTGATTTCTTTTTTCAATTGAAAAATATTTTTCAACAGTATATTCTATTAGCACATTTATCCTTTTCAAACTGTTTCCAGATACTTCCTATCTCTTTATTACCCAGGTCTATGATCTCTCTTTCTCTCTACCTAAGATAATGCAGAGACACACATACACAAGAGCCTATTCAAAATGTGTTCTGTTATCTGGCTCATATGTATATAATTCTACTGTATTGGGTAATTTGATAACAAAGCTACTTAAAATTTTATGCATATTAGTGGGCTTGGAGAAGGGCACGGGTGATAAGGGAGAGAGGATGGGATTAAGAGGGAATGAGGGAGGGGGCTGAAGCTTTGATACAAAATGAATAAACTGTAATTAATATAAAAAGAAAAATTATATGTAGTAAAATAAATTTCTAATATCAAGATTATAGATTATATACTGCTATTTTATCTGTTTGCTCATATTGACCTTTTATTATTACCACATATGGAAGCAATTTTTGCATATGTCAGGAAATTTTGGCCTATATTATGATTACTAGTTTCATTTATTGAATCATGTAAGGCACTACATTCTTCTTATCTTTCAGAGCTAAATGCTTCAAAATTTTAATGATTAAGGCAATTATCCTTATTATCTTATTGATAAGTCTGGATAATTGCTATATGCAAATAATCTGAAATTTAAAATTATCAGTTTTGAGAATATTTAAATGCCTCCTAGTAGAAGAAAAATAATTATTTCTGATTCTTTAAAATGTCTTACTTATACAACAACATTGATTTTCCTAAGTTTATTCTGGCATATTTTTTCACTTCACTGTTCCAGTTCTATTTAAAAACAAAATAAAACAAAACAAAAAAGCTCATCTTTTTAATATTTTATTCTCTGTCTTACTTTAAAAAGTTTGGGCAGAGTGCCTAAACTTATGAAAGAAGGAGGAGATAGAAAAACCTGGAGGAGCCTGGAGTGCTATAAAGAGAGCTACAGAACCAATAAATATGGGCCCACAGGTCTTTTCTGAGACTGATACTCCAACCAAGAACCATTCGTGGAGATAACTGAGAACCCCTGAACAGATGTAGCCCATGGCACCTCAGTGTCCAAGTGGGTTCCCTAGTAAGAGGGCCAGGACTGCCTCTGGCATGTACTCAGTGACTGGCTCTTTGATTACCTGCCCCTGATGGGGAAGCAACCTTAATAGGCCACAGAGGAAGATAATGCAGCAGGTCCTGATGAGACCTGATAGGCTAGGGTCACATGGAAGGGGAAGAGTACCTTTCCTATCAGTGGACTGGGGGAGGGACAAGGGAGGAGAAAAGGGAGAGAAGGTGGATTTGGGTTTGGGAGGGGATGAGGAGGGGCCACAGCTGGGATGCAAAGTGAATAAATTGTAATTTATTTTAAAATTTCTTTAAAAGTCTTTCTAATCAAAAAGCAGGCAACATAGTCCATGTCGGAGATACCCCTCACTCCCTCAACTAGTGACCCCACATGAAGCCTAAGTTGCCCACTGGCTACTTATATGTAGAAGACCTATGTGCAGACCAGGCATGGTCCTTGGTTGATGCTTCAGACTCCATAGGCTCCTCTGGCCTTGATAGATTGGCTCTGAGGAAGACAAACTCAGTCATCATGAGACTACATGGGCTGGGGTGCGTGCCAGGGGGCTTGTATAGAGGGGATGTGGGAGGGAGGGGGGAACTGAGAGGGCAAAATGGAGGGGCCTATGACTGAGATATAAATTGAGTTAATTAGTAAAAAATGAAAAAAATGAGGCTTATCATTATGACTTTATAATATACTTCTTGATTCCAGTTCAATTAATCACTAAACACTGCATGTTGCACTCCATAGCCCCTCCACAGGCTTCAAAGAGATTTACTGCTGAATAAACTTACCATTTCTTGAGCTTTCTGAACTCTTGATAGATGGTTCAACTCAGCTGTTCTGGCCTAAACTCCTTTGTAAACTGACTGATTCAATCTGGCTTTTCTTTCTGGCTCTGCCTGAATTGCTCTGCTGTGCCTCAAATGAGCTCTACCAATATATTCTAATCTTCTGGCTTCTTCCCATTCTCGGGTTCATTCCCACTGCAATCTGTCTTTGTAAAACTGCCAAACACATTCTACTTTACTACCACTCTAATCTTCCCACTCTTTTCTCTCGTTATGCTGTTCTTCAGTATCTTTCTTTCTTTTTCTGTTCTTTCCTGAGAGTTGAGCATATCCTATCTCTGACTCACTCATATCTTTCTCTGATCAGTCCCTTTGTCTATCTCTCAATAAGATGTCACTTTCAAAAATTGCTGCTTTCTTCAATAAACTAATCTTACATTCATTATTTGAGATTACAGGTGTGTACTAAGGGCATATATATATATATATATGTATATATAATTTTTTTCTTACTCTCATAAATGGTTCAATGTTCAATTTTATTTATTTATTTACCATAATCTTTATTTTGTTGAGGACTCCTTTTGAGTCATTGTGTAAATATCATTCATGTGCATTTGTTTTGTAATTTCTATTACATAATTTGTAATTTTATCTAACAAATTGGACCAAAGTTATAAATTTCTTCTAAGAATAACAAAATGATATTAGACCCTTGTCATGGGGTCCTATTTCCAAGCTTTATGCTGATTTTTCCTATGCTTGTTGTATTTTGACTTTAAGCTTTGAGTGGAGAAAGTTTCTGCCAGCTTCCTTCGCTGGAAAGTAGTTATTTTCCTTTGTAGTTAGTAATTATTTTTATGGTGTGGGTCTAGTATACTTTATGTGTCTTCATTCTTTTCAACATGTTCCCCTTTAAATTTAGCATCCATCAGTAGCTCTTATTTGCAATAATTTTTATTGTCATATTTGTCTAAGGTTCATTTTCTACTTTCAATGTACATTTATTTGTCAAAATTCTGAACAAAATATTTTATTTCTTACATTTGTTTATTTTAAAACTACATTATGAAAAATACATGGGTATTTTATTTTATTTAGATTATTATTTTTATTTATGTGTAGGTGTGTAACATATGTGAACATGAATGAAAGTGACCATGGAAGCCAGAAGAAGATATTGTATACCTTGGAGTTAGAGTTACAGGAGGTGGTGAGCTACCTAACACGGATGTAAAGAATAAAACTTTGGTTCACTTCAAGAGAAGAATAAGGTTTTAATCTCCGCACTGTCTCTCCAACATTTTCATTGGAATCTTATAATGGTGTGCGATAGTTTAATAATACCAATACTTTTGAAAAAAATCCTAGATTGAGATATAACTCCTGTGTTCTTTTAAAAATGTTCCTGGACTGTTTCTGTAATGGCTCTTTGACCCTCCCCATACGCACCAGGGACTAACAGCCTGGCTAGATCCCAGGGGAGGACATTGCAGCCAGCCCTGAGGAGACAAGATGAACTGGGGTCAGATGTAAGGGGAGGAAATCCTCCCCTGTTGGTGGACTTGGAGGGGGGGACTGGGAGGAGATGAGGGAGGGATGGGGAGAGTGGGAGGGAATGTGGGAGGGGGCTATGCCTGGGATGCAAAGTACCAAACCTGTGATTGATATAAAAATAAATAAATTACATTTTTTTAGAAAGGTATTTTTTACTGTTTTAAGAAACAGTAAAATCATCTAGAACATTCTCTTCTCCAAGTATCATAATAATTAAATTTCCTACATGCCTTGATCCTTTTACCGAAAACAATGTTTTGAAATTAAAGCCTGTTCACTGGTTAGGTAAGTGCTAATTAGTGAGCAGTCGCTGCCACTCCTCATGTCAAAAGACGAGGCATGTATGCAAGAATATTAGCTCAAACACTGCAAGTTGTCACATTTCAATCGACTTTAAATCAAGAATTTGTATTTAATTCAAGATAAAAAGTGGTAATCCAAGAAAAGCCAGTAGGCTGACTGAAGATCTTTATTTCTTCCTTTGACCCTCCGAATACAATATTCAAGTCTTAATCCCAGCTCTGCAGAAGAACACCTGCTGCAGCCTCCCTTCTCTGCTATTATCTCTAGTAGATCACACACATCTTTTTCTCTTAACTTCTCTCCCCCAAAACATAACTTTATGTCACATCACAATTCCATCAAGTACTTCCTGGGAACATGCACACTACTGCAGGCAAAAAAGCAGGTAGGTTAATTAAAGTGTTCATATCTCCTTCCATTCCTCCAAGTCATCCCTGGCTCTGCAGCAGAACTTCTGTGGACCACCCTCACTCTACACCCCTAATCTTAGGAAACTAAACAAATCCTCAATGAACATCTTGCTTTCTCTTTTCTGTACCTGCCACCCCATTCCCAGAGAACAACACCATTCTTAAAGTTCAGTTTCTGAAACACAGAAAGCCATCTGGAACTCCCAGTGACCATAACTAACAGGATCCTAGAAAAATTCCTTACCAAAATACACAAGGCCACTACACTCTTCTAAAATCTGGAGAGGACAGCAACAACAACAAAATGGAAAAATAACACCCACCTAACAATGACAAGACCAGATATAACTACCTAGGATTATTATTTCTTTTCAAAAACCAGATACCCTTTTGCCAGCATAAAAACACAATCAATAGCAGCCTGAACAATAAGTCTCCAGAAGAGGGCAGTGATCCTACCATAGCATGCTCTAATTAGTGTAAAACAGCTGAAGTATAAGAAAGAGACTTTAAAATAGAAATCTATGAAAACAAACAAAAAAGAAGGAAATGAATAAAACAGTTCAAGACATGAAAGTGAAAATGGAATCAAAAAGAAAACCAAAACTGGTGGAAATTTGGAAATAAAATATTAAGGCACTCAGAAGCAAGACTCAAGAGCAGAATATGAGAGATGGAAAAGAAACTCACAGGAATTGAAAATACCATAGAAGAAATGAATAACTTGATCAAAAAGTTAAATCTATAAAATCTCCTGGAACTATAAATCTCTAAATACAATCTATAAATGGTCTAGGAAATCTTGGAAATATAAAACACAAAGATAATGGGAATAGAGAAAGGAGATGAAAGACAGGTTAAAGGTACAAAATATATTTTCAACAAAATTATAGAAGAAAATTGTTTAACTTAAGTAAGGAAATACCTTTCGTTCTAGAGCCCGAGGTGAACTTCTTCCCTTCGGAGATCCAGGCACCAATGCATAGCGTGCTGGACAAGAAGAGAAGGAAAATTAGCTAAGCAGACAGATCTGCAGGATCCTGATTCAGCAGTCCATGCTGAGGGGAAGAAGTTTGCCTTTGGAGTGTCCAAGCACCAGAGTGTCCAGACACTAGATCCGAGGGAATGAAGCTTACCCGGGTGGGTGGGTTTGCAGAATCCCAGTCTGGTAGTGAGTTTCCAGAGGGATAAAGCCTTCTTGGAAACAGCTTCTTAGGTGATACAGCCTTTTCGTGTCACAGCTCTCCCAGTAATACAGCTCTGCTTTATCTGCAGGTGGGGATAAGGGCTATAAAAACCTTGGGGAAGTTAATAGGGGTTTTTGGTGTGAGTGTACCTTATGGCTGGAGGTGAAATGTTATGGATGCTTTATCTGCACACAGAGGAATTCCAGGTGCTAGGCTCCATGACTACCTGGAGATCTGCAAGGGTGTGGTGGCAGGATTATCTGCGCTGGAGGATGCAGGCACAGAGCAGGGAGGGAGTGACCCTTGCTAGGGCTGATCTAAAGGTTGAGACTCTGGGGGTGTGGACATGTCTCTATCTCAATGGTGGTTTAGCTGGCAGCATGGTCTCTGTGTCCCACAGACACTTTTTCAAGATACAAGAAGTGCAGAGCATCAAAACAGACTGGAAAAGAAAACAAAGTTCCTTTGGCACATATTAATGAAAACAGTAAACTCAGAGAATAAAAAAGAATAATAAAAGCTGCAAGAGAAAAAAAAACCAATAGTACAAAAATGACAGACCTATTTGAATTAGGCTTACCGTCTAAATGGAAACTCTAAAAGCCAGAAGTGCTTACACAGATTTACTACAGTCTCTGAAAGACCATAGATACTAGTCCAGACTACCATACCCAGTAAAACTTCCAATCATGGGCTGGAGAGATGGCTCAGAGGTTGGGAGCACTGGCTGTTTTTCCAAAGGTCCTGAGTTTAATTCCCAGCAACCACTTGGTGGCTCACAACTGTCTACAATAAGATCTGGTGCCCCCTTCTGGCCTGAAGGTGTACATGTAGGAAGAACACTGTATACATAATAAGTAAATGAATCTTTAAAAATTCCAATCACAATAGTTGAAGCAAACAACATATTCTATGACAAAACAAAATTTAATCATTATTCATGTACAAATTTAGCCTACATAGGCACTAAAGGAAAACTCTATCCTAAAGAGATTAACTCCACCCCCAAACCATGGGGAATAAATTATTCTAGACAAGCTAATCAAATGAGAGAAACACACAGGTGCCACCACCACCATGCTGCTGCTGCCAATAACAACAACAAAACAAGCATTAACAAATTGCACATTGATATCTCTCAATATTAATGGCCTCAATTCACCAATTAAAGATACACAATAAAAGAACAGCATCCAAGAAACGTTTCTTAATATAAACATTTCTTAACATAAAGCATAGACATCTTCTCAGGATAGAAAAAGATATTCCAAGAAAGTAGCTCTATGAAACAAGCCAGTATAGTCATTTTAACATCTGAAAATATAGACAAATACACTTCAAACCCAACTAATTAGAAGAGATAAGGAAGAATACTATATACTCAGAATAAATCCACCAAGAGAACATTGAAATTCTTAAAATTTATGCATGAAACAAAAGGGCACCCAAGTTTGTAAAATCACAATTGACCCTCACACACTGATACTGGGAGACTTCAAAACATCACTGCTATTTCCAATAGAAAGATCTCCCAAACAAGAATTAAACAGAAAAATGGTGGAGCTAGCAGATCTTAATAATTAAATGTACCTAGAAGATATTATTATAGAATATTTTGCCCAAACACCAAAGAACTTATATCATTCTCAGCACCTCATGGAGCTAGCTCTAAAACTGACAACATACTCAGACACAAGTCTCCACATGATACAAGGAATTTAAAATAACTGTGGATATTATCTAATCATTACTTAAAATAATTGGATCTGGACAACAACAGAAACAACAGAATGCTTAAAATGTCATGGAAACTGAATTAAATAGTGAATAAATAAACAGATCAAGACAGAAATTTAGAAAGAAATAAAAGAGTTTCTGTAATTGAAAGAAAATAAAAAACACACAAAATATATGGGACATATGAAGGTGGTTCTAAGAGGTAAGTTCATAGCACTTAATGCTTACATTAATATATATATATATATATATATATCATAAGAATAATGTGTGTGTGTGTAAAATCTCATATTAGTAACTTAATAGGAGTCTATTACATGAGAAAGCTCTAGAACAAAAATAGAAATAAATTACTATCACTGGACCAGGGAAAGGGCATGGGAGGAGAAGAGGGAGGAAGAGAGGGTGTGATCAGGAGGTAATGAGGGTGGGGCTACTGCTGGGATACAAAGTGAATAAACTATAATAAACAAAAATTATATTAAAAAGAAACAAATTAAAGACTATTTTTAAGTTTCTTTTTTTAATTTTTATTATCAGATACATTTTATTAACTCTGTATCCCAGCTGTATGCAGCTCCCTCATTACCTCCCAATTTCATCCTCCCTCCATCATCTCCTCCCTGCCCCTTTTCAAGTTCCCTTTCATCTGGCCCTGTTTTATCAGGTATCATCAGGACTGGCTACAAAGTCCTCATCTGTGGCCTATCAAGGCTGCTCATCCCTTACAGGGTGGGAAGGTAAAAGAGCGAATCATTGGCTTCATGTCAGAAATAGACCCTGTTCCCCTTACTAGGGTACCCACTAGGATACTGAGCTGCCATGGGCTACATCTGAGAGAGGTTCTAGATTATATCCATACATGGTCCTTGGTTGGAGAAACAGTCTCATAAAGACCCCTCTGCCCAGATATACTTGGTCCTTGTGGAGTTCCTATCCTCTCCAGGTCATATTAACTCCCCCTTCTTTCATATGATTCCCTGCACTCTGCAGAAAGTTTGGTTATGAGTCTCAGAATCTACTTTGATACACTGCTACATAGACTCTTTCAGAGTCCCTCTGTGGTAGGACCCTGTCCTATTATTTGTTTTCCCCTACATCGAATGTCCATCCCACTTGTCTTTCTAAGGGAGGATTGATCATTTTTATCCTGGGTCCTCTTTCTTGTTTATCTTTTTTTTAGGTATATGGATTTCATTATGTTTATCGTATCTGATAGGTCTAAATAAGTAAGTATACACCATACCTGTCTTTCTCCTTCTGGGATAGCTCACTCAGATTGATCTTTTCTAGATCCCTCCATTTGCCTGAAAATTTAATGATTTCCTCAATTTTAATTGCTCAGTAGTAATCCATTGTATAAAAATACCACAATTTCTGTATTCATAACTCCGTTGATGGACATCTGGGTTGTTTCCAGGTTCTGGCTATTACAAATAAAGCTGTTACAAGCATGGTTGAGCAAATGTCCTTGTTGTGTACTTGAGCAACTTTTGGGCATATGCCTAGGAGTGTTATAGCTGAGCCTTGAGGAAGCGCTATTCCTAATTGTCTGAAGAAGTGCCAGATTGATTTTCAAAGTGGTTGTACCAGTTTACATTCCCACCAGCAATGGAAGAGGGTTCCTCTTTCTCCACAACCTCTCCAGCATTTGTTGTCATTTGAGTTTTTGACTTAGCTGTTTTGATGGATATAAGGTATAATCTAAGGGTCATTTTGATTTGCATCTCTCTGATGGCTATGGAAGTTGAGCAACTCTTTAAGTGTTTCTCTGCCATTCTATAATCCTCTACAGAGAATTCGTTGTTTAGCTCAGTAGCCAATTTTTAATTGGGTTGCTTGATTTATTCCTTTTTAACTTCATTAATTCTTTATATATTCTGGATATAAGCCCTGTGTCAGATAAAGGGTTGGTGAAGATCCTTTCCCAGTCTGAAGGCTGTTGTTTTGTTCTGACAACAGTCTTTTGCTTTATAGAAGCTTTTCAGTTTCATGGGGTCCCATATATTGATTGTTTCTATTAGAGCCTGTCCTGTTGATGTTCTGTTCAGGAAGTTGTCTCCTGTGCCAATGAGTTCTAGGATCTTCCCCACTTTTTCTTCTAACCAATTTAGTGTATCTTGTTTCATGTTGAGGTCTTTGATCTACTAGAACTTTAAATTTGTGCATGGTGATAAATATGGATCTATTTTCAATTTTCTGCATTGTAAACATCCAGTTGTACCAGCACCATTTGTTGAAGATGCTGCCTTTTTTCCATTGAATGGTTTTGGCTTCTTTGTCCAAAATCGAGTATTCATGGCTGTGTGGATTTATTTCTGGGTCTTCTATTCAATTCCATTGATCCAGTATTCTATTTCTATGCCAATACCATGTGGGTTTTTATGACTATTGCTCTGTAGTAGAGCTTGAGGTCAGGGATGGAGATACCTCCAGATGATCTGTTGTTTTACAGGATTGTTTTGGAAATTCTGAGTTTTTGTTTGTCCATATGAAGCTGAGAATATTTCTTTCAAGGTCTGTAAAGAATTGTGTTAGGGTTTGATGGGAATTGCATTAAATCTATAGATTGCTTTTGGCAGGATGGTCATTTTCACTATGTAAATCCTACCAGTGCATGAGCATGGGAGATCTTTCCATTTTCTGATGTCTTCTGCAATTTCTTTCTTCAGAGACTGGAAGTTTTGTTCAAACAGGTCTTTCACTTGCTTGGTTAGATTCACCCCCACTGTACTTTATGTTATTAGTGGCTATTTTGAAGGGTGCTGTTTCCTGGATTTCTTTCTCAGCCCTCTTGTCTTTGATATACAGGAGGGCTTCTGATTTCTTTAAGGTGATTTTGTATTCAGGCACTTTGCTGAAGGTGTTTATCAGGTGATGGAGTTCTCTGGTTGGTTTTGGGGGGTTGCTCGTGTATGTTATCATATCATCTGGGAATAGTGACACTTTGACCTCTTCCTTTATGATTTGTCTACCCTTGATCCCTTGATCTCCTTTAGTTTTTTTTTTTTTTTTTTTTTTTTTTTTTTTTTTTTTTTTTTTTTTTTTTTTTTTTTTTTTTTTTTTTTTTTTTTTTTTTTTTTTTTTTTTTTTTTTTTTTTTTTTACTGCTTTAGCCTGGACTTCAAGTACTATGTTGAAGAGATACAGAGAGAGTGGGCAGCCTTGCCTTGTCCTTGATTTTAGTGGGATTGTTTTAAGTTTCTGTCCATTGAGTTTGATGTTCACTATTGGATTGCTGTATATTGCCTTTACTATGTTTAGGTATGTGTCTTGTATCCTTGATCTCTGCAAGACTTTAAACATGAATGGGTGTTGGACTTTATCAAATGGTTTTTCAGCATCTAAAGAGATAATCATGTGGCTTTCTCCTTCAGTTTGTTTACGTGGTGAATTACATTGAGGGATTTCTATATGTTGAACCATCCTTGCATGCCTGGGATGAAGCCTACTTGGTCATGGTTGATGATATCTTTTATGTGTTCTTGGATTCGGCTTGCAAGTATTTTATTGAGTATTTTTGCATCAATGTTCATAAGAGGGATATGTATGAAGTTCTATTTTTTGTTGGGTCTTTGTGTGGTTTAGGTATCAAGGTGACTGTGGCTCCATACAATGAGTTTGGTAATATTCCTTCTGTTTCTATTTTGTGGAACAGTTTAAAGAGAATTGGAGTTAGCACTTCTTTGAAGAACTGGTGGATTTCTGCACTGAATCCATCTGGCCCAGGGCTTTTTTTTGGAAGGGAGACTGTTGATGAAGCTTCTATTTCCTTGGGGATATAGGTCTATTTTTCAATCTTTCTACCTGATCTTGACTTAATTTTGGTAAATGCAATCTATCAAGAAAATTGTCCATCTCTTTTAGATTTTCAAATTTTATGGCATATACACTTTTGTAGTACAACCTAATGATTGTTTGGATTTCCTCAGTGTCTGTCGTTATATCCTCCTATTCATTTCTGATTTTGCTGATTTGGATAGTTTCTCTTTGCCTTTTAGTTAGTTTGGCTAAAGGTTTTTCTATCTTGTTGATTTTCTCAAAGAACCAGCTCTTGGTTTCATTGATTCTTTGAGTAGTTTTATTTGTTTCTAATTGATTGGTTTCAGCCCTGAGTTTGATTATTTCCAACTGTCTACTCCTTTTTGGTGTCCTTGCTTCTTTTTTTCTAGGGCTTTCAATTGGGCCATTAAGTTGCTGGTATGAGATGTCATAAATTTCTTCGTGAAGGCACTTAGTGCTATGAATTTTCCTCTGAGCACTGCTTTCATTGTTTCCCATAAATTATGGTATGCTGTACCTTAATTTTCATTGAATTCTAAGAAGTCTTTAATTTCTTTGTTTCTTCTTTAACCCAGCTGTCATTGAGCAAAAAGTTGTTAAATTTCCATGTGCATGTAGCCTTTTTGCTAATTCCATTGTTGTTGAGGTCCAGCTTTAGTCCATGTTGGAAAGATAGAATACAGGGGATTATTTCAATCTTCTTGTATCTGTTGAGGCTTGGTTTGTGACCGACTATATGGTCTATTTTGGAGAAGGTTACATGAGGTGCTGAATGGAAAATATACCATTGAGTGAGGGTGAAAAGTTCTTTTTTTTTTTTTTTAATTCTTGACCCAACAAATATTTATTCAAAGATTTTGTTTCTCCATATGTTTTCTTCTGTTCTTTATGTCCTGTTTTTCGTTTGTTTTGTTTTATTTTAATGAGATCATTGCCCTATTGCTCCTGTGTGAGGCTTTTTTATAGGACCTGTCTGCCCTGTACTCTTTTCTTAGACCGACCAAAGATAACTGGGTATCAGTCTTTACCTATTGGTGAACTCTGAGTTTAACCCTTTACCTAAGGCTAACCTTAAATCTTCTTGTATTCTTCTCTGCAAGACACCTCAACTTCAGTGTTGAAATCATGACCTCTCCCCTCCCTACCTAATGCTCTGCTTATCTCTGTTGTCCTGCGACTTCTCTGTGAACCGCAGCATGCCCCAAAATAAAGTTCTTAAGACATCTATTAGGTCCATTTGAGTTAAGGCCTCTGTAAATGTCTTTATTTCCCTATTCGGCTTCTGTCTAGATGATCTGTCCCTTGGTGAAAATGGAATGTTGAAGTCTCCCACTATTAAGATGTTGGGATCAATATGTGATTTAAGTTTTAATAACGTTTCATATATGAATGTAGGCACTGTTGTATTTGGGGCATAAATGTTCATAATTGTGATGACCACTGGGTAGATTTTTTCCTTTATGAGAATGTAGTGTCCCTCCTCATCTTTTTTTTAATTAATTTTCATTTAAAGTCAATTTTATTAGATATTGGGATAGCTGGCCCAGCTTGTTTTTTCTGGGTCCATTTGCTTGGAAAACATTTTTACAGCCATTTACTCTGAGGTAGTTTTTTATCATTGTTGCATAGGTGTGTTTCTTGGATGCAGCAGAATGTTGGATCCTGTTTCCGCACCCATTTCTGTTAGTCTGTTTCTTTTTATTGGAGAATTAATCCATTGATGTTGATAGATAATAGTGACCAATAAGCGTTAGTTCCTTTTATTGTGGAGTTGGTAGTCTTACTGTGACTCATTATTTGTTTTCTTTTAATTTTCTTGCCTGTATGCTATGTTTTCTTTGGTGCAGTTGTTTTCCTTGGATTGGAGTTTTCCTTCTAGTATCTTCTGTAGGGCTGGTTTATTGTGTAGATACTGCATAAATTTAGTTTTGTCATGGAATATTTTGTTTTCTCCATCTATGTTGGTTGAAACTTTCCAGGGTATAGAAGTCTGGGTTGGCATCTGTGGTCTCTTAAAGTCTGTATGACACCTGCCCAGGCTCTTCTGGCTTTCATAGTTTCTGATGAGAAGTCCAGTGTAATTCTGATAGGTCCACCATTATATGTTACTTGGCCTTTTTCCTTTGCTTATTTTAATATCTTTTCTTTGTTCTGTAGATTTAGTGTTTTGACTATGATGTGATGTCATGTGTTTCTTTTCTGGTATAGTCTACTTGGTGTTCTGTAGGCCTCTTGTATATTTTTGGACATCTCTTTCTTTAAGTTGGGAAAATTTTCTTCTCTGATTTTCTTAACAATATTTTCTGGACATCGGAGCCTGGTGTCTTCTTTTTCATCAATTTCTATTATTCTTTGATTTTTGTCGTATCGTGGCATCCTTGATTTCTTGGATATTTTGTGTTTGGGTCTTTTCTGATTTTACTTTTTCTTTGAGAGAAGTATCAGTTTCTGTGAGTGTATCTTCAGCACCTCAAATTCTGTCTTCCATCTTTTGTATTCTGTTGCTGATGCTTACTTCTGTGATTCCTGATATTTTCTCTAAGTTCTCCAGCTCCAGGGATTTCACATTTTGTGTTTTCTTTATTGACTCTAATTCTGTTTTCATGCCTTGCACCATTTCCTTCTTCTGTTTGAACTTGGATTCCTGTCTCTCTGTGATGGTCTCTTTTTTTGTTTGTTAGTATATTTACTCTCTTTATGCCACTAATTTTATCTCTATTTGTGCCTCTAATTGTTTGGCTATATTTGCCTGTGTTTCTTTGAGAATTTTGTTCATTTTCCCTTTTTTTGCCTCCACTATTTGGCCAAATCTTTGATAGATTTGTTCATTTTCCTCTTTAACTGTCTGTATTTGTATGACTATTGCTCTGAGGGATTTGGTTGTTTCCTCTTTATGGGTAAGCATAGCTTTAAAGTCATTTTCCTGTGTTCCTGATGAATTGGAGTATCCATCAATTTGGGGTTTTGATGGTGAAGACATGATGTCCTGATTTATGTTAGATGTTTTCTTTCGTCGACCCCTGGCCATTGGCTTATCCATAACCTTCACTGTTCCTGAATTCTGCAGTTCAGACTGGTACTGTCTCTCTCCAGTATCTGGAGAGTTCTTCAGGAAGCTGAGAGAGGTCCCTTGGCCTCAGAATGTGCATTGTTGCTTCAGCTGTATCTGTACAAGGAAAGTCCACAGGCACAGAAGGGCAAATGCAGGTGTGTGTGTGTGTGTGTGTGTGTGTGTGTGTGTGTGTGTGTGTGTGTGCGTGTGTGTGTGTAAATGTGCGTGGAAGTGTGCTTCGAGGGACACAGTGATAGAGAATGCTGAATTCTTGAGTGTGTGGGAGGGGCTCTGCCTTGTAGCTTCTAGGGGGTTACCTGTGCATGCGCTATAGATGTAGCAGATGCTGGTGAAAGTCATGGTGCAATTTCTGACGTTATCTGCCTTAATTCCACTGTTGGACCCACAGAGCAGGAGCTTCGATATCCCAAGAGTCCCTCTGTTTTCCACAGTGGGTGTGTGGGTGGGAGGGGTCCAATGCCTGGTTGCTCCTTTAAAAGGACCCTGGATCTGGAGCTCTGCAGACACTCAAGGGCGCACTCACTCTCAAGCAGGTCACATTTGCAAGGATGGGGGTATCCGGGCCCTTTACTCTCTGGTTTGGCCCTGCTTAGTCATATGCAGGAGGACTGATGCACTCCACCAGCTCAGTGCTGCTGCAGAGACCAGGTTAGGGAGTCCAGCTGAACCTGGAGACTGGGATGCTGATCCAGATGACTCCTGGGAAGTCCTGGGGGCCCTCCACTGTGCTCTCCAGACCTGGGAGGCCCGGTGCCAGGTGTGCCTAGCTTGTTTGTTGTGTATGCTGGACTTTGATGGCTCTATAGTCTATTATCTGGCACCAAGGTTTTGGGCGGGCCCTACAGTCATTTCCTGGGATACCTTGCAGAGTTGGTATGGCTGCTAGCAGACCTGGAACATGGGGAGAATGGCGCCATGGATCAGGGACTCCAAGGCAAGTACAGCTGGCAGGTGTGGTTGAGGGGCCAGTAGCTCTGCCTCTGCCACCACAGTCTCTAAGCAGTGAGCTCTGAGCTGAGAATCTCATTGAGCTGGCTGTGCTGAGGAGGAGGGAGGCCTGGAAAAGGGGAGTGCCGGGAGCTCAAATGATCATTTCTCTCCTTCCCCAAACAAGTCCAGGGGTGACTAGAGACCGAAGTTCTCACATCCTGTGATGTTCCCTCTCGTTTAGAAACCTCACCTTCATTTCCCTGGCTTCAATCATTTTTCCACTCACCAATTCCGGTGCAACAACTACTCTGCAACTCAGAAACTGTACTTGCTCATTGCCATCTTGGATCCCTTTAAGACTTTGAAAATGAGTATACAACATACTAAAATTTATGGAACACAATGAAGTCTGTCAGAAGAGACAAACTCGTAGCACTTAATTGTAGCACATGAAAAATTAGAGAAATCTCATACTAACAATTTAACATCACAATTGAATGTTCTGACGCATAAAAAGAAAATAAAAGACCAAAGAAATAAATAGCATGAAATAATCAAACTCAGTCTGAAATCAATAAAATATAAACAAATAAACAACAAAAATACAAAGAATCAATGAAACGGAGTTAGTTCCTTGTGAAAATCCATAATATTGACAAATCCTCATCTTAATTAAGTAGAATGAAAAAAAGGATTATCCAAATGAATAAAATAAGAAATGAAAAAGGAAATAATAGCAACAGTCAATGAGGAAATACAGAGAATCATAAATTCATGCTTTAAAAACATGTCCTCCACAAAATTGGAAATCAAAAAGAAATGGATAATTTTTCAATAAGGACCACTCATCAAACTTAAGTAAAAACCAAATAAACAGTTTAAACTGATCAATAACTCCTTGTGAAGTATAAAGTGTCATTGAAAATCTTCCAACCAAATAAAAACCCAGGGCCAGCTAAATTTAAGGCAAAATTCAACCAGACTTTTAAAGAAGAGTTAATCCAATGTTTACACAAAATAGAAAAATAAGGAATATTGTCGATTTTTTTAACAAAGCCACAAATACCCTGATCTCTGAATGTCATAAAGGCACAGGAAAATTAGAGAATTATAGACCAATTTCACTTATGAACTTAGATGCAAAAATTCTCATGTAGCAGACCTAGACTCCCAGTTCAAAGGAAGCCCATTAGCTGCTCAGTTTCCAAGTGGGCTCCCTAGTAAGTGGTACAGGGGCTATGACTGACATGAATTCAGTGGCAGGCTCTTTGATCACCTCCCGTGGGTAGAGAGGCCTTGCCAGGCCACAGAGGAAGATGACACAGCCAGCCTTGAAGATACCTGATAAGCTAGGGTCAGATAGAAAGGGAGGAGCTTCTCCTCTATCAGTGGACTAGGGAAAGTGCATATCAGGAGAAGAAGGAGAGTAGGTGGGACTCTGAGGAGACAAGGGGTGTGGGGATAAAAAGTGAATAGACTGTAGTAAATAAATATATAAATTAAATCAAATTCAAAAAATTCTCATTAAAATACTTGCAGACAAATCCAAGAACAAATAAAAAAGATCATCTATCTTGATCAACTAGGCTTTATCCCAGAGATGCAAGAACGGTTCAACATATTTAAATCAATTACTGTAATCCACTATATGAACGAACTGAAAGAAAAAAAAAAACATGATCCTTTCATTGTATACAGAAAAGGTCTTTGACAAAACCCAACATCTTGGAGATATTAGGGATACAATACACAACCCTAACAATTAAAAAGAAAGTTTAAGTGAGGAGAAACTCTAAGAAATTCCACTTAAATCAAGAGAAAAAAAATTTTCTCATCTTTGCTTTTCAATTTAATGTGGTAATTGAACTCTTACGTAGAAAGGAATAAAAAAACAACTGACAGATATCAAAGAGATAGAAATTAGAAAGGAAAAAAATACAGTATCTTTATTTTCAAATGATATGATAGTATATGTATATGATCCTGAAAATCCCACTGGAAAACTCCTACAGTCCATAAACTCTTTCAGTAAAGCAATTGAGAACAAAATTAATTTTAAAATAATTATCCTTTCTATATATAAATGACAAAGAGACTGAGAAAGAAATCAAGGGGAAAATTTACCTTTCACAATAACCTTCGGCAATTCCAACCAAGCAAGTGAAAGATTTGTATAACAAAAAGTTAATTTAAAAATTGGAGAAATTAATTGAAGAGGATATAAGAATATAATAGAAAGCGCTTACGTGATTATTTGTCAATAGGATAACTATAATAAAAGTGACCATTCTACCAAAAACAATCTGTAGATATTATGCAATCTCCATAAAATTTCCAGCACAATTCTTAACTGATCTTTAATGGATAATTCTCAGCTTCATATGGCAACAGAAAAAAAAAAAAAACCCAATGCCTAAAACAATCCCAAACACTAAAAGAAATAAGGGAAGTATCACCATCCCCAGATTCAAATTGTACTACAGAAGTATATTCATAAAACAGTATGGTATTGGCACAAAAAGAGACACATTTTAAAATATTTTCAAACTGAAGACTCATACATGACTCCACATACCTGTAACCACCTGACATTTAATAAAGAAACTAGAAATACCCATTGGAAACCTACAGTCTCTTCAACAAATGCTGGTGGTTAACTTGGATGACAGAATGTAGAACAGTTCAAAAAGATCCATACTTAACACCTTGCACAAGACTCAAGTCCAAGTGGATCAAAGACCTCAGCATAAATCTACATATACAAAACCTTATAAAAGAGATGTTTGGGATTAGCATTAAATTCATTGGCACATAAAACAAATTTCTGAACAGAGCACTATTATCACAAGCACTAAGATCAACAGTAAATGGAACTTCATGAAACTGAAAAACTGCAAGTCAAAGGACATCATCATTCAATAAAGCAGTAGATTTACAAACAAGAATGAAAATGCTTTTTTTTAACCAATTCTGCATTAGATAAAGGGCTAATATTCAAAATGTGTAAAGAACTCAATAACCTTGATATAAAATAAAAACAAATAACCTATCTATCTAAACAAAATTCTCAATAGAAGAAACACAAATGGCAGATATAGACTTAAATGTTCAACATCCTTAGCCATCACTAAAATTGCAAATTAAAACTACTTTGATATTTAATTTTACACCTGTCGGAATGGATAACACCAATAATACAAATGGCAACTCATCAGAGGTACTGATGAAACTCCTTTGGAATATAAGATAAAATAGATATTCTAGATAGTTGGGCAACAACAGATGCAATGAAGGCTCAAATGGGAAGAATGGGAGAAAAGTTTGAGAAAGGAATTATGGGAGAGACAGCTAAAATTAAGGACCATTTTAGTGTCAGTATGGAAAGCAAATATAGTAGAAGTTTCCTTAAATGTATACAGATATGAAGGGAATTGAAATGAAATAGTCAAATTATTGGAAAGACAGAATTCCAAGTGGACATCTCTTGTCATGAAATTATATTTTCAGAACTGGGATTGTATTCTGTTTATTAAGTTGTTGGTTGAAAGAGTCACATGGAACTCTTCTAAACAACCTACCCTGTTTCCAAGATTATAGATTACTCTCCATAAACTGAAGGCAAGGCCTTGTTTTGAAAACCTACATAGCTACTGAACACGGAGAAGTCAAGCTGGTACTTAAAAGGAGCATTTACTCTATGTTCTAAGGTCTTTGGTGGAGGAATGAAATCTGCATTTACCAAAATAGAAACATAAAACCAATCCAGCAACAAACCCTCTGGTACATACTGGTGCAAGGTATGATAAGTCAATGAAGGCAAAAGAAGAAGAAGGAGGAGGAGGAGGAGGAGGGGGAGGAGGAGGATAAGGAGGAGGAGAAGAAGAAGAAGAAGAAGAAGAGAAAAGAAAAGAAAAGTGAAGAAAAGAAAAGAGAAAAGAAACCTTGTGAAAGAAACCACCTGATTTCACTAGAGGCCCACTCCAAGAATTGGAACCCATACATATACACTGCTTGAGTGACCAAGATCCAGACACTAAATAACATTGGGCCATGCGGTAAAACAAAATTCTACTTTAAAAAAGTAATATAGCAATAAAATGACTCCTAATGACATTCTGCTACACTCATATACCATTGCTTTACATAACTATGATTAGAGAAGCTTCCTCCTTCAGCAGATGAGAACAAATGCAGACATAATGAGACAGTAAGGGAGCTTTGAACATTCAGTCCGAAATGGGATGCCTCTTTCAAATCCCTCTCTTCAGGGCTCAGGAAACTCTGGGGAAGATGACACAAAAGAGTTTAAGAGCAAGAGGGCTTAGAAGACCCCATGGAGGTCCTCCCCTGTTGGTGGACTTGGAGGGGGCAGGGAAGAAGGAGATGAGGGAGGGAGTGGGAGGGTAGGAGGGAATGGGGGAGGGGGACACGCCTGGGATTCAAAGTACCTAACCTGTGATTGAGATAAATATAAATAAATTAAAAAAAAAAAGAAGACCCCATGGAAACAAGAACATATAAATCAACATGATTAAAGTTCATATTAAGTCAAAGAAATTGAGGCAAGATGCAAATGCTCCATACCAGGGCATCTGCATTTATATTATAGATTCTAGTTTAGAGGTTTTTCAAAATAGGTTTCTTGAGTATGTGAATGAGTGGTTCTTTAATTCTTATGCCTACTCTTGGACTCACTTTTTTTTTGTTGGTTTCTCTTATTCAACTTCAATGTGTTAGTTTTTGTTTTAATATATTATATTATATTGCTTATTTTATTATGCCATTGAAATCTGTTTGTTTTCTGTAAAAGACAGAAAAGGAGTACATCCAGGTCTTCAGGGTCCATTTGGGTAGAACTGGGAAAAGTACAAGGAAAGGAAACCATAATCAGGATATTTTATACAAGAAAAACAATTTCAATAAAAGAAAAGAAGAAAATCCTCTTGCATTATCTTTCTCAGTAGGGTAAGAACACAGTAGGGTGAGATAAATAAAATTTGGTAAATAAGTGAAATAAAGGAAAAAATTGACACTACCTTTCCTTTATAGTCATCAGGTTGTAATATCCTTAGAGGTAATACTGGGTAAAATATTCCACATATTTGTTAAAATATTCCACATTTGAGAAGTGTTACACATTTCGTCTACTTGTATAACTGAAGTGAAGTATTTTCTGAAACATTTAATTGTCTTGTATCAGAAGAAATTAATTCAAACATTAACTTAAACCACATTTAAATGTGATTTCCATTACATAGTTATGTTTCAACACAGTGATTCTCCTAGAGAGTAAAATGTAGTTCACTAATATTGACTAATAATTTTGCATTATATTTAAAATTATGTTTATCTTAAAATAATTCTTTTTTCTAATGCTTTAATATCTGTTTATCTGCAATTCCTAGAAATAATTAAATAGTAGCAAAATAAGAAGTAATAATACGAAACTATAGTCTTAGAACAGGCTATGATGTTCATAAAGTGAAATGATAAGTGGTATTATTTTTTATTTTTTTAATTTATGCATAATTTATTATAATTTATTCACTTTTCATCCCAGCTGTAGTCCTCTCCCTTGTACTCTCCCATTACCACCTTCCCTCCCTCTTCTCCCCCTCTTCTCCTACCCTAGGCCACTGAGAGGGGAGGACTGCTTCCTCTTCTATATAACCCTAGCCTATCAGTCTCATCAAGACTGGCTGAATTGTCTTCATCTATGGCCTAGCAAGGATGCACCACACATAGGAAGGTGATCAAAGAGCTAGCCACTGAGTTCATGTCAGACACAGCCTCTGTTCCCCTTACTAGATAATATACGTGGAAACTGAGATGCCTATGGGCTACATCTAAGCAGGATATCTAGGTCCTTTCTGTGCAAGGTCCTTGGTTGGAATATCCTTCTCTGCAGAACATCCTCAGTCCAGGTTTTCTTGCACTAGTGGTCTTGTTGTGGAACTCCTGTCCCCTCGGGTCTTTCTTTTTTATTTATTTATGTATTTATGTATTTATTTATTTATTTATTTATTATATCAATTACGGTTTATTCACTTTGTATTCTAGGTGTACTCCCCTCCCTCATTTCCTCCCAATCCCATCCTCCCTCTTTCATCTCCTTCCATGCCCCTCTCCAAGTACACTGATAGGGGAGGTCCTCCTCCCCTTCTATCTGACCCTATCAGGTCTCATCAGGACTGGCTACATTGTCTTCCTCTGTGGCCTGGCAAGGCTGCTCTTCCCTCAGGGAAAGTAATCAAAGAGCTAACCACTGAGTTCATGTCAAAGACAGTCCCTGCTCCCCTTATTAGCGTACCCACTTGGATACTGAGCTGCCATGGTCTATATCTGAGCAGTGGTTCTAGGTTATACCCACGATTGGTCCTTGATTGAAGTATCAGTCTCAGGAAAGACTGCTGGCCCTGATATTTTGGTTCTGTTGTTCTCCTTGAGGAGCTCCTGTCCTCTCCAGGTCTAACTCTCTCTCCCTTCTTTCATAAGATTCCCTGTACTCTGCCCAAAGTTCTGTAACACAATTAAATACTACTCAGCAATTAAAAACAAGGAAGTCATGAAATTTGCAGGCAAATGGTGGGATCTTAAAAAGATCATCCTGAGCAAGGTATCCCAGAAGCAGAAAGAGACACATGGCATATACTCACTTATAAGTGGGTACTAGACCTACTACTAGATAAACATACTAAAATCTGTACACCTAAAGAAGCTAAGCAACAAGGAGGACCCCAGGTAAGACGATCAATCCTCACTCAAAAAGGCAAACGAGATGGACATTGGAAGAAAGAGAAAACAGGAAACAGGACAGGAGCCTACCACAGAAGTCATCTGGAAGACTCTACCCATCCGTGTATCAAAGCAGACCCTGAGACTTACAACCAAACTTTGGGCAGAGTGCAGGGAATCTCATTTTTATTTTTTAATTTATTATAATTTATTCACTTTGTATCCCAGATGTAGCCTCCTCCCTCTTTCTATCTCACTGTTCTTTCATAAGATTCCCTGCACTCTGTCCAAAGTTTGACTATGAGTCTCAGCATTTCCTTCAATTCCCTGTTTGGTAGAGTCTTTCAGAGGCCCTTTGCAGTGAGTTCCTGTCCTGTTCCCTGTCTTCTCCTGCTTCAATGTCTATTCTGTTTTCCCTTCTGAAGGAGGATTCAGCTTCTTCCCTAGGGTCCTTCTTGTTGTTTAGCTTCTTTAGGCCAATAGATTTTAGTATGTTTTTCCTGTATCATATGTCTAGTATTCATTTATAAGTGAGCATATACCATGTGTGTCTTTCAGCTTCTGTGTTACTTCACTCAGGATGATCTTTCCAATTTCATCCACTTACTTGCAGATTTCATGATTTCCTTGCTTTTAATGAAGTGGTAATCCATTGTGTAAATGTACCACAGTCTCTGTATCCATTCCTCAATTAAGGGACATCTAGGTTTTTTCCATATTCTAGATATTATGAATAAAGCTGCTTTGAACATGGTTGAACAAATATCCTTGTTGTATAGTTGAGTATATTTTGGACACTGTCGTGAGAATAAATGACAGCCTACAGAGGAAAATAGATCTTCACTATATCTGACAAAGCACTAGCATACAGAATATATAAAGAACTCAAAAGATTAAACACCAGCAAAAAAATAATACAATTAAAAATTGGGATACAGAGCTAAAGGAGAATTCTCAACAGCAGAATATTGAATGGCTGAGAAACACTTGAAGGAGCTCCACAAGGAGAGCAACAGAACCAAAGTATCTGGGCCCGGGGGTCTTTTCTGAGACTGATACTTCAACCAAGGACCATTCGTGGATATAGCCTAGAATTCCTGCTCAGATATAGACCATGGCAGCTCAGTATCCAAGATGGATTCATTAGTAAGGGGAACAGGGACTGTCTCTGATATTAACACAGTGACTGGCTCTCTGAACACGCTCCCCAACCCGCCAAGATGGGAGCAGCTTTGCCAGGTTACAGAGGAGGACAATGCAGCCAGCCCTGATGATACCTGAAAACCTAGGGTTAGATGAAATGTGCAGAAGATCTCCCTTATCAGTGGAGTTGGAAAGGGGCATAGGAGGAAATGAGGGAGGTTGGTTGGATTAAGAGGGAATGAGAGAGGGGGCTACAGCTAGGATACAAAGTGAATAAACTGTAATTAATATAAAAATAAAAATTTAATTGCAAAAGAAATGCTCAGTGCACTTAATCATAAGGGAAATGCAAATCAAAACAATCCTGAGATTCTATGCTATAACTATCAGAATGGCTAAGATCAAAAACTAAGTGCCAACACGTGATGAAGGATGTGGAGAAAGGGGAATCCTCCTCCATTGTTGGTGGGATTGTAAAACTGTATAACCACTTTGGAAATCAATCTGGTACTTTCTTGGAAAATTAGGAATAGTCTTAACTAAAGATCCAGCAATACCACTCCTAGGAATGTATCCAAAATATGCTCAACTATTCAATGGTGTTAATTTAAATACACTATTTTTCATTGCCAGAATTGCAAAAGAAATTCAATTAACATAAAAATTCTAAGTTTCAGTTAGAATGAATAACAAGAACTTATTATTATTGGGAGTTAAAGACAGAAAACACAGTTCAGGATCCTCCTTCAAAGGATTATAATAGTCATCAGAGTCTCCTCAGAAACATTCCTGTGAAGCTACTGGCAACAAGATGAGAGGCTTGATCACTTCACTATAACTCCAAACAAAGTTCTCAGGGAAAAAAATAAATTATAAATTATTATTTTTACATATAACTTAGGGGAAAATTAATAAGCAAAACCTCATTGTGAATTCTATGCATGTATTCATGCAGGAATAAACTGACTTGGGCAAACCACTGAAATACAGCTCCACACACACTTGTGTAAAACAGATGATTCAACTGGGTTTCTCCAAAGGCACATTATATAACACTATTGAACACATTTAACATTTAGCATTTCAGACAGTTGTGTTTCCTACTCATCATATGCGATTGCTAAAGCCTCCTTGTACTGACTAAGGTCATTTTAACTTTTTTTCTATGTGATATGTTTTATTTTTTAGTTAAATTTTTATATTTTACATCAGTTACATTTTAATCGCTTTGTATCCCAACTGTAGCCCCCTCCCTCATGCCCTCCCAATTCTACCCTCCCTCCCTTATCTCCTCCCGTGTCCCTTTCTAAATCCACTATTAGGGAGGTCCTCTTACCCTTCAATCTGACCCTAACTTATCAGGTCTCATCAGGACTGGCTGCAATGTCCTACTTATTAGGGAACCCACCTGGATACTGAGCCGCCATGGGCTACATCTGAGCAGGGGTTCTAGGTTATATCCGTGAATGGACTTTGGTTGGAGTATGTATTCAGAAAAGACCCCTGCGCCCAGATATTTGGGTTCTGTTGCTCTCCTGGTGGAGCTTCGCTCCTCTCCAGGTCTTACTAACTCCCCCTTCTTTCATATAATTTCCTGCACACTGCACAAAGCTTGGTTATTCGTCTTAGCATCTTCTTTGACACAGTGTGAGCTAGAGTATTTCAAAGGGCCTCTATGCTAGGTTCCTTTCCTGTTTCTTGTTTTCTCCTACTTCAAAAGTCCATCCCATCTGTCTTTCT
This sequence comes from Pachyuromys duprasi, assembly GCA_028658305.1. Lineage (NCBI taxonomy): Eukaryota > Metazoa > Chordata > Mammalia > Rodentia > Muridae > Pachyuromys > Pachyuromys duprasi. The sequence goes on from CM053751.1 coordinate 25,484,641, forward strand.
ACATGAAGATTGATCAACTTACCCCAGGTCTTCCTTCTTGTTTAGCTTCTTCAGGTGTACAGATTTTAATATGTTTATCCTATATTATATGTCTAATATCCATTTACAAGAGAGTAAATATCATGTGTGTCTTTCTGCTTCTGGGATACCTCACTCAGGATGACCTCTATGAGATCATGCCATTTGCCTGCAAATTTCATGATTTCCTTGTTTTTAATTGCTGAGTAGTATTTCATTGTATAAATGTATCACACTTTCTGTACCCATTCTTCAGTTGAGGGACATCTGGGTTGTTTCCAGGTTCTGGCTATTATGAATAAAGCTGCTGCAAACATGGTTGAACAAATGTCCTTGTTGTGTACTTGAGCAACTTTTGGATATATGCCTAGGAGTGGTATGGCTGGCTCTTGAGGAAGTGCTATTCCTAATTGTCTGCAAAAGTGACAGACTGATTTCCAAAGTGGTTGTACAAGTTTATATTCCCACCAACAATGGAGGAGGGTTCCCCTTTCTCCACAACCTCTGCAGCATGTATTGTCACTTGAGATTTTGATCTTAACCATTCTGATGGGGGTAAAGTGAAATCTCAGCATCGTTTTGATTTGCAGTTCCCTGGTGACTAAGGTTGTTGAACATTTCTTTAAGCATTTTTCTGCCATTCTATTTTCTTCTACAGAAAATTCTTTGTTGAGCTCTGTACCCATTTTATAATTGGATTACTTGATTTGTTGCTTAACTTCTTTAGTTTTTTATATATTCTGGATATTATCCCTTTGTCAGATATAGGTTGGTGAAGATTCTTTCTCAATATGTAGGTTCATTTTTTTTTTTTTCTGGTGACAGTGTCGTTTGCTTTACAGAACCTTTTTTCAGTTTTATGATGTCCTGTTTATTGATTCTTGACTTTAGATCCTGTGCTATTGGTGTTTTATTGAACTTCTGCGATTACATGTGAAGGCCTCTTTTAATTCAACTAAAACTAATTTGCTCAATTTCAGATTTTACCTAGACAATCCATATGCCAGTGAGGCTATTTTCAATAATAGTTTAACAAATTAAAGACACAATAAGGCTGCTCCAAATCTGCCCACAATGCCTACCTACAGTGTTGACATCATACTGAAAACTATCTAGTTTTCCACCTTTTCTGTATTAGTACTACAAGAACAGAATCAGTCTTTTATTTACAGAGGCAAGCAGGCTTTGCATTTCTCTTCTTTGTGTAATGGTTAATATTCTTTTTTTCCAGATGTTTATTCTAATGTCTTACCATGAATTGGATACCTTTTTCTACTTAAACTAAGACTGAAATTTCAAGCCCCTTGTTTCTGTGATCAAAGTCTGAACTTTCATTGTAACCTCAGAATATACACCTTCCCTTGAGCATTGTACAGCTAGATCATGAAGAACTAATCAAAAATGGAATCTGGATGTCATTAGTATGCGACCACTTTGCTTTGGGTAAGGTTCAGTTTGGGGTTTAGAAGCAGCCGTAAAAAAGAGAGGGGTACCTACACCATGGCTTTAAGAACAGAGAAAATAAACACAATGTTTGCATACTTTTCCTGAATAAACTGGGGAAGTAATGCATTTTTTGGAAGAATTTGATTGAACTAAGAAGATAATGCATTGTTTAGAACTCTGAGTAAACTGAGAAAGTAATGCATTTGTAAGAAATCAAGCCATTTCATTTTGAATATAAAATTCGAATAGTATTAGACAATATTTTGATGTAGAATTCTAGGTAAAAGTTTAATGCAAACATACAGATTTGGGTTAACTAATGCGTATGCTTTATCCTGATATATATAGTCATCTACATACTTCCAATAGAACAACCACAAAATGATGATCCAAATACCATCTTACCAAAACTTGAAAATAAATGTACTCTGAAAAGAGAGTATGACCTCATTTTATGTAACCATGATAGGTTCTGTTTCTTCTTCCTTCTCATATTCTTCCTTCCTTCTCTTTGTTTCTCTTCTCCACATGAAGTTGTTTCATGTTGACTTTTGCTCTCAGTTTTGAAAAAATTAATTTATTTACTAATTGTATTATATTTATCAATTTCAACTTATCACCATTTCAAGCTTTTTAAAAATAGCTTGAAATCTTGTAACACAAATCTTACAGTTTTTCATCATTTAAATTTATTTTTGTCAACATATGCATTAAGAAACACTATGAATGTTTAAGCTGTTGTTGCAATTGCTATGTCTGATACTTAAAGGGGCTTAAAGAAAACTTTTAAAACATATTTAATTACTTCTTTGAGAAATTAATAGAGTCAAAATTTGATTATGTTCATCCTCCTCCTCAGTAACCATCATCCCCCATTCTAAATCCATAAAACTTTGTGTCATTATTTTTTATTTAAGTGTCATCTAGAGAAATGAGTGATTATATATATATATATATATATTTGTACTCTGTGTCCATCCACTGAAGTGTGCTCTAGTTACTAGGATCATACTCTTAAACAATCTAATTGTCTGTTTCCTGGCAAACAGCTCCTCCTCTAGGGTGAGAGTATGTGACTACCTCACCGCTCTATGGTGGAATTTTATATAACTTGAATTTCACAGACCTTGAACATGTCATCACATCCATTTACTGAGGTTATCAACTGCCTCTGGCCCTCAGTGTGTTCTGGCCCTCTTTTGCATTGATCCCACACAAAAGATAATAGATCTTGCAATTAGTGCTCAGTGTTACATAGAAACGTATTGTTTACACTTGACCAACTATGGCTTTCTGTGTTAATACCATCCACAGTAAAAGACTACTCTGATGAGGTTGGAGAAGTGTAGTAAGTAGCAGAATGTCTCATATTCTCCAGTCTCAAAGACATATGGAGAATCAGAAGTTCTGGGTTGGCCTAATGGTACCAAATAAAGGTTCAATTTTGTGGAGCAATTCTTGTATTGAATAAGAAAATGGTTCATTAATTCAAAAGTACATGTTATAATTTCATCAGTGTGCATGTTATACAATGCTGCTTATTATTGTATTTTAAAGAGTTCTCAAATGTTTACAATTCATGATTACCTTTCTTGTCCAGTAGCACACACAGCATTTTCCAGCAGAATGAAGGCTAGCCAGTAGAAATGAACATTCCAGATCAAAACCAGCTAAAGTTCTTCATGCTCTATAATTCAAATATGTCATTTCCTCAGTAATATGGTTTTATCAGCAAGCTTAAAAGATAATCAAAGGCAATGGTAAAAATTTATTAAGTTTTAAGGTCTATGAGATTTTAGTGTCCAAAACCTACAAAATATGCAACCTACTCTCTGCTTTGAACTTTTTAATTTGTGTGCCTTGCTGCTCAACAAGGATATCATTTCCAATTTTTAGGACAACTAAATATAAAGTCTTTATAAATCCATACACTAATGTTTTAAGAATTTTCTGAAGCCAGAAACAGTGGCACATGCCTGTAATCCCAGATTTCAGGGAGCCAGAGGCAGTTGGAACTCTGTGAGTTCAAGGCCAGCCTGGTCTACAAAGCAAGTCCAGGACAGGCAAGGCTATACTGAGAATCCCTGTCTCTGAAATAAACAAACCAAAAACAAGAAAGAAAGATAGAAAGAAAGAAAGAAAGAAAGAAAGAAAGAAAGAAAGAAAGAAAGAAAGAAAGAAAGAAAGAAAGAAAGAAAGAGAAAGAAAGAAAAGAAGCCTCTGAAGTAGTAGTTTTCAATGTGACTTTTCAGAAGTTAATTAATTTTAATTATTTCTCCCTATATTCCCTCTTCTGTCCTGCCCTCCCATGCCCCATCACATTTGGGCCCTCATTTCTACTATTCCATCTTCTTTTCTTCCATTATATCACATATATCATGGTGTTCTTTCTTCTCTTCTTATTTTTTCATTTTTTAACATTTTTATTTTATTTTATATTAATCACAGGTTATATACTTTGTATCCCAGCTGTAGCTCCCTCCTGCATTACCTCCCTATACTCCCCCATCCCTCCCTCATCTCCTCCCTGCCCCTTTCCAAGTCCACTGATAGGAGATGACCTCTTCCCCTTCCATCTAATTCTAGCTTATCAGATCTCTTCAGGAATGGCTGCAATGTCCTCTTCTGTAGCCTAGCAAGGCTGCTCTTCCCATGGTGGGAGGAGGGGGATGTCGAAGTGCCAGCAATTGAGTTCATGTCAGAAATAGTCCCTGTTCCCCTTACTAGGATACCCTCTTGGATACTGAGCTACCATTTGCTACATTCAAGCAGGGGTTCTAGGTTATATCCATACATAGACCTTAGTTGGAGAAACAGTCTCATAAAAGACCCCTGTGCCCTGTTATATTTGGTCCTTGAGGAGCTACTGTCCTTTCCAGGTCATACTAACTCACACTTCTTTCATATGAGTCCCTGTACTCTGCCAAAGGGTTGGTTATGTGTCTTAACATTTGCTTTGATACACTGCTAGGTAGTCTTTCAGAGGCCCTCTGTGGTAGGCTCTTCTCCTGCTACTTGTTTTCTCCTATATCTAATGTCCATCCCATTTGCCTTTCTAAGTGAGGATTAATCATCTTACCCCAGGTCCTCTTTCTTGTTTATCTTCTTTAGGTGTATAGATTTCAGTATATTTATCCTATCTTATAGGTCTATATAAGTGAGTATATACCATGTATGTCTTTCTGATTTTGGGATACCTCACTCAGGATGATTGTTTCCAGGTCCCACCATTTGCCTGCAAATTTCATGATTTCTTCATTTTTAATTGCTGAGTAGTATTCCATTGTGTAAAAGTACCAAAATTTCTGTATCCATTCCTCAACTGAGGGACATCTGGGTTGTTTCCAGGTTCTGGCTATTACGAATAAAGCTGCTATGAACAGGGTTGAGCAAATGTCCTTGTTGTGTACTTGAGCATCTTTTGGATATATGCCTACGAGGGGTATAGCTGGATCTTGAGGAATCACTATTTCCAATTGTCTAACAGAGCACCAAATTGATTTCCAGAGTGGTTGTACAAGTTTACATTCCCATCAGCAATGGAGGAGAGTTCTTCTTTCTCCACATCCTCCCCAGCATGTGTTGTCACTTGAGTTTTTGATCTTAGCCATTCTGACAGGTTTAAGGTGAAATCTCAGTGTCGTTTTGATTTGCATCTCCCTGATGGCTAATGATATTGAGCATTTCCTTAAGTGTTTTTCTGCCATTCTACAGTCCTCTACAGAGAGTTCTCTGTTTAGCTCCATAACCCATTTTTTAATTGGATTACTTGATTTGTTGCTTTTTAACTTCTTGAGTTCTTTATATATACTGGATATTAGCCCTCTGTCAGATACAGGGTTGGTGAAGATCCTTTCCCAGTCTGTAGGCTGTCGTTTTGTTTTGATGACAATGGCTTTTGCTTTACAGAAGCTTTTCAGTTTCATGAGGTCCCATTTATTGTTGTTGCTCTTAGAGCCTGTGCTGTTGGTGTTTGGTTCAGGAAGTAGTGTCCTGTGCTAATGAGTTCTAGGGTCTTCCCCACTTCTTTTAACCGATTTAATGTGTCTGGTGTTATGCTGAGGTCTTTGATCCACTTGGACTTTAGTTTTGTGCAGGGTGATAAATATGGATCTATTTTCATGTTTCTGCATATAGACATCTAGTTGGACAAGCACCATTTGTGGAAGATGCTATCTGTTTTCCATTGAAAGGATTTGGTTTCTTTATCAAAAATCAAGTTTCCATAGGTATGTGGATTTATTTCTGGGTCTTCTATTCTGTTCCATTAATCCACTATTCTGTTTCTATGCCAATACCATGCAGTTTTTACAACTATTGCTCTGTAGAACAGCTTGAGATCAGGAATGGAGATACGTCCAGATGATCTGTTGTTGTACAGGATCATTTTTGAAATTCTGAGTTTTATGTTTCTCCATATGAAGTTGAGAATTTTTCTATCAAGGTCTGTAAAGAATTGCGTTGGTATTTTGTTGGGGATTGCATTGAATCTGTAGATTGCTTTTGACAGAACTGACATTTTCACTATGTTAATCCTACCAATCCATGAGCACGGGAGATCTTTCCATCTTCTGATATCTCCTTCAATTTCTTTTTTCAGGGATTTGAAGTTTTTTCTCAAACAGATCTTTCACTTGCTTGGTTAGAGTCACAATAAGGTACTTTGTGTTATTAGTGGCTATTGTGAAGGGTGTTGTTTCTCTAATTTCTTTCTCGGCCCTTTCATCTTTAGTGTACAGGAGGGCTTCTGTCTTTGTTTTTTATTTATTTTTTTGTTTTGTTTTTTTGTTTTTTGAGTTGATTTTGTATCCAGCCACATTGCTGAAGGTGTTTATCAGTTGAAGGAGTTCTCTGGTTGAATTTTTGGGGTCGTTCATGTATACTATCATATCATCTGCAAATAGAGATATTTTGACCTATTCCTCTCTAATTTATATCCCCTTGATCTCCTTTAGTTGTCTTTTTGTTGTAGCTAGGACTTCAAGTACTGTGTTGAAGAGATATTGAAACAGCAGGAAGCCTTGCCTTGTCCCTGATTTCAATGGGATTGATTTAAGTTTCTCTTCATTGAGTTTGATGTTGGCTATAGGCTTGCTGTATATTGCCTTTACTATGTTTAGGTATGTGCCTTGTATCCCTGATCTCTCCAAGACTTTACACATGAATGGGTGTTGGACTTTGTCAAAAGCTTTTTCGGGATTTAAGGAGATGAACATGTGGTTCTTCTCCTTCAGTTTGTTTATATGGTGGATTACATTGATGATTTTCCATATATTGAACCCCCCCCCTGCATGCCTCAGATCAAGCCTACTTGGTCTTGGTGGATGATATCTTTTATATGTTCTTGGATTCAGTTTGCAAGTGTTTTATTGAATATTTTTGCATCAGTGTTCATAAGAGAGATATGTCTGAAGTTATCTTTTTTTGTTGTTGGATTTTTTGTGTGGTTTAGCTATCAAAGTGAATGTGGCTTCATAGAATGAATTTGATAATGTTCCTACTGTTTCCATTTTGTGGAATAGTTTAGAGAGAATTGGAGTTAGCACTTCTTTGAAGGTCTGGTAGAATTCTGCACTGAATTCATCTGGCCCAGGGCTTTTTTTGGAAGGGAGACTGTTGATGACTGCTTCTATTTCCTTGGGGGATATAACTGTATCCATTTTTTCTACCTGATCTTGACTTAATTTACGTAGATGGAATCTATCAAGAAAATTGTCTATTTCATTTAGATTTTCAAATTTTGTGGCATATAGGCTTTTGTAGTAAGACCTAATAATTTTTTGGATTTTCTCAATATCTGTTGTTATGTCCCCCTTTTCATTTCTGATTTTGCTGATTTGGGATGTTTCTCTCTGCCTTTTTATTACTTTGGCTAAGGGCTTTTCTATTTTGTTGATTTTCTCAATGAACCAGCTCTTGGTTTCATTGATACTTTGAATAGTTGTATTTGTTTCTAATTGATTGATTTCTGCCCTGAGTTTGATTATTTTCAACCATATGCTCCTCTTTGGTGTATCTGCTTCTTCTTCTTTTTTTTTTTTCCCCTAGGGCTTTCAGTTGGGACATTAAGTTGCTTGTATGATATGTTTCAAATTTCTTCTTGAAGGTACTTAGTGCTACAAACTTTCCTCTTAGCACTGCCTTCATTGTGTCTCATGGGTTTGGTTATGTTGTGCTTTCATTTTCATTGAATTCTAGGAAGTCTATAATTTCTTTCTTTATTCCTTCCCTACCCAAGCTGTTATTGAGTCGCAAGTTATTCAGTTCCCATTTATGTGCAGGTTTTTGGCTGTTTCTGTTGTTGTTGAGGTCCAGCTTTAGACCATGATGGTCAGGTAGGATACAAGGGATTATTTCAGTCTTCTTGTATCTGCTGAGGCTTGCTTTGTGCCCAACTATATGGTCTATTTTGGAGAAGGTTCCATGAAGTGCTGAAAAGAAGGTATAATCTTTTTATTTGGGGTGAAAAGTTCTGTAGACATCTATTAGGTCCATTTGATTTAAGGTGTCTGTGAGTGCCCTTGTTCCTCTGTTTTACTTTTTACGGGATGATCTGTCCCTTGGTGAGAGTGGAGTTTTGAAGTCTCCCACTATTAAGGTGCTGGATCAATGTGAGATTTCAGCTTTAATAATGTTTCATTTACAAATGTAGGTGTTCTTGTATTTGGGGCATAGTTGTCCAAAATTGTGATGTCCTCCTGTTGGAATTTTCCTTTGATGAGAAGGAAGTCCCCTCCTCATCTTTTTTGATTAGTTTTGGTCAAAAGTCTATTTTATTAGCTACTAGGATTGCTACCTCAGCTAGTTTTCTGAGTCCATTTACTTGAAACACATTTTTCCAGCCCTTTACTCTGAGGTCGTGTTTATCATTGCTGCATAGGTGTGTTTCTTGAATGCAGCAGAATGTTGGGTGCTGTTTCTGCAACCATTCTGTTAGTCTGTGTCTTTTTAATTGGAGAGTTGAGTCCATTGATATTGATAGATAATAGTTACCAATGACTGTTAGTTCCTTTTATTGTGGAATTGGTGGTCTTACTATGATCCATTGCTTTTTTTTTTTCCTCTTTTAATTTTTGCTGAGAGATTGTCTGTATCCTATATTTTCTTTGGTGTAGTTGTTTTCATTGGATTGGAGTTTCCATTCTAGTACCTTCTGTGGGGTTGGGTTGCTGTGTAGATATTGCTTAAATTTAGTTTTGTCATGGAATATTTTGTTTTCTCCATCTATGTTGATTGAAAGCTTTGCTGGGTATAGTAGTCTTGGTTGGCATTTGTGTTCCCTTAAAGACTGCATGACCTCTTCCCAAGTCCTTCTGGCTTTCATATTTTCTAATGAGAAGTCTGGTGTGATTCTGATAGGTCTCCCTTCATATGTTACTTGACTTTTTCCTTTGCTTCCTTTAATATTTTTTCTTTGTTTTGTAGGTACTGTGTTTTGACTATAATGTGAGGTATTTCTTTTTTGGTCTAGTCTATTTGGTGTTCTGTAGGCTCTTGTATGTTTATGGACATCTCTTTCTTTAAGTTAGGATAATTTTCTTCTAGCACTTTTAAAAAATATTTTCCGGTACTTGGAGCCTGGAGTCTTCTTTTTCATGTATTCATATTATTCTTAAGTTTCATCTTTTCATGGCTTCCTTGATTTCTTGAATGTTTTGTGTTTGGGACTTTTCTGATTTTACTTTTTCTTTGAGTGAGGAATCAATTTCAGAAGTGTATCTTCAGCTCCCAAGATTCTCTCTTCCATCTCTTGTATTATATTGGTGATGCTTACCTTTGCAGTTCCTGATGTTTTCTCTAAGTTCTCCAGATGCAGGTTTTTTCTCTGTTTGTGTTTCTTCACAGATTCTAATTCTGTTTTCATGCTTTGCACCATTTCCTTCCTCTGATTGAAGGTGGCTCCTATTTTTGTATTTGTTTTCCTCTCTACATGTTTCTAATTGTTCTTCTACATGAGCCATTATATTCTTTTGAATTTCTGTGAGAGCTCTGTTCATTTCCTGTTCTTGTTTCTGTAGTAACTTGATAATCGTAGCTTTAAATTCATTGTCCTTGTCTCTCTTGAATTAAAGTATCCATTGGTTTTCGGTGTTGCATGTGGGATAATGGTGTCCTGATTTTTGTTGGGTGAGTTCTTATGTTGATCTTTGGCCATTGCTTATATATAATCTTCGCTGTTTGTTCCTTGAGTCTGAACTTTGGACCAGAACCGTCTTACTCTGGTGTCTGTAGAATTCTTCAGGAAGATCAGGAAGGTCCAGTGATTTGAGAGTGTGTGTTGTTGCTTCAGTTGTACCTGAGGGAGAAAAAGCTGCTGGCACAAAATCGTAAGTGTGTTTGTGCGTGTGAGGGTTTAGGCATGTTTGTCTTGAAGGGGGTGCTAGAGTGTGTAGCTGCTTGGGATATATGTGTTGGGAGCAAGCTCAGGAGGGGGTGTGGCTGCTAGCACAGTTAGCAGGCTCAGATTGCAGTTGTAAAGTGCCTGCGCAGGTTTCTTGAAAACCCAGTGGTCTACAGTCTGTGGTGGACTCTGAGGTCTGTGGCTGATGCTGCGGGCACGACACATACCCTGTTGTGGGCTCTCTGAGCCAGGCCCTGAGTTCTGTGCTGGAAGCTGTGAGCCTGGCAGGCTTCACTCTGCTCCCTGAGTTGGGAAGAGCTATCTGCTTCCTCAGCAGCTAGCCCCTCAGACAAGGCAGTGGGGGAATGCCAGAGATCTGTGCTTGGAGCACACAGCACTGTGCTCCTTGCAAGTTGCTGTGTGCACTGTGGGCTGCCTCCTCTGCTTTAATGCTGGTTAGGGTATCTCCACTGCTGCCTTCCTTCTGGCTGCAGTATCTCCCCTGCTTCCTCTACAATAGACTTGGACATGTCTGCTGCTGCTTCTGCCGCTGTTTATGGGGAAGTGCCTGGTAATCGGTTCCCCAGGAGAAGTCCATGAAGGTGTCTGAGTTGACCTGTGTCCTATTGGACTCAGATTAGGTTTTGTCCCCCTTCTCCCGGGGCTCCTTGCATGATTGTTTTGGGTTCTACAGCCCCTTACACTGGTTGCTGCCTTCTTAGATTCCCCTTGCTTCTCTTCTTAAAAAGACACTCTGCATTACCACTTACTCATTTGCTTACTATTTCCTTGAAAATAAAACTCACATTTCTAATGGTCCATTGTTAATATCTACAAATTTGAGAAACGTGGTTTGCCTTTTGAGTTAGTTCACCAGGATGATAGTATCTATTTCCTTCCTTTTACCAACAATTTTATTTTTAAAGCTTAATAATATTGCATGGTATAAATATAACACATTTTATTATCTATTTATATGTTGATGAATATCTAGGCTGTTTCCTGGATATTGTTAAAAATGTATCAACATAGCAAGTATATCTCCAGTAAGTTATTGCCTTTGGCTATATGCCCAAAAGTGATGTAGCTGAATCATGTGACAGATCTAATTCTAAAGCTTCTTGAGAAAATTCAATTCTGATGTCTTTAATGGTTGTTCATGCCCAGCGGAAATGAACAGATGTCCCTTTTTCCACAAATTCATTCCCAGAATTTGTAGTCATTTTTTTTTTTGTGGTCTTGGCCATTCTCCCATAATATGAAATCTGAAAGTAGTCATAATTTTCATTTCCCTGTTGTCTAAGTAGGTTGAATGCTTGCACTTGGTACTTATTTCCCAGCCATTGTATTTTATCTTTTGATAGCTCTCTGTTTACATCTAAGCCCTATTTTTTAGTTATATGATTTGTACTCTTTATGTATAGATTTTTGTCTTCTTTATATATTCTAGATAATAACTCTCTGTAAAATATTCAGCTGTTGAATTGTGTTTTTGTTATCCTTCAGCAGGATACCTCTTTAACTCCTGTTGTTCTTTGTGGTACAGAATTTTTTTAATGTCATGTAGTTTCATTTATTTACTGTTTGTCTTAATGTATGTACTTCTGTGCTGGTCAGTAGGTTTAAATATATTGTCTTCTTTGTCCTTTTATCAGGTTCAATTTATCTGGTTTGTTGACATCCTGGATAATTTGCAATTGAGTGTGGGCAGCATAAGGTATATAGAGCTACTGTGTTCTTTGACATAGATATGCATTTTCACCTTAACCATTTGTTGAAGAAACCGGCACTGAAGGAAAAAAATCAGGATACATTTCAAACTTTTGCTCTCTGCTCTTTCTATAGATATAACTCACTCCCATATTTAAGTACTGTCATATTTATCTACACACATTAATAGATTTTGAAAAAATAAAATAGAAAACATTCTTATATCTCATCACATATTGTCTAATGTTAGTTTTTTTAATTTTCTAATTGTATTTGACATTTTATGTGTTTTGATCACTGTTTCAGCATTTTTTTCAATTTAATATATGCATATTGATTTTTTCATTATACTTAAAACTAAACAGTTGAAAAATCTATCAGTATGAATCAACTCACTAGAAAACATAACAGTTGTAAGAGCCTTTGGTTTTATTGGCTTGCCTGTTTTACCTAATCTCGGGGTACAAATGCAATGAATATGCATGGAATCATGCATAGTTGTCCTATATGGCCTTCACTCTACACATCATTTTCATCAACTATGAGTGCATAAGACATTTTTGTGTTAACCAGTTTAGACATTGGTTAAAGAATAGGAAAATAAAAACAGTAAGTATTTTGCATGTTACCAACTCTTATGTCAAAATGCATTAAATGTAAAGAAAAACTCCAGAATTATGAGGATGCTTAAAACTGGTACAGTGTTCTTTGTGGAAAGAAATATTTTCTAATATCAGTTTGGTTTTTGCCCACATTCCAACCACCCTGCCATTCACTGATTACCTGTTTTTTTTTTTCCTTTTTTTTTTTTCTTTTTCTTGGTTTTCATCTTTTTGTCATAGGTGAGCAGAGAAGATGGAGACCAGACAACAGTCCACTTAGCTTTATTGTGTATCCCTATCCTATGTGGAGAGGAAGGTAAAACTTGTCATTCCTATTTTCATATATTTCCACCTTTGACTGGATTTCATCCATCATATCAACCACTCCACAACTGTTGTAAATTTTGGAGAGTGATACCTAACAGACGGCTAACTGAGATTATGAAGAGACAGCTGGTTGGCTCATTATAAAGTCAGATGTGTTCTTTGGCATTTGAGTGGACAGCAGAGACTTTGACATTCACACATGGCTCATTAGGAATGAATTTGAGTTTGGCCTTTTGCTTCACTTAAAACAAAACATCTATATAGAGAAACAGCTCTTTGAAAATCTCTTAAACACAGATAGCAGTAATTTAAAATGAAAGGCATCATCCTCCAGGCATTTGCCACTAAAAAAATCCTGCATGTCTTAAAATTGTGAGAAAAATAATGAAACAGCTTCAATTCTTTTTTCTTTTTATGTTACTTGTTCCTAGTGACAAATACATAGACTTGTACTATTCTTCCTAACTACTGTCATGTTCCAAAGCTGTCAGTCATGCAATATCACCATGGGGTCATATTCACGGTACTACCGGGTAGTTAGTAGTCACGTATATTTAATTTTACAACTCAACTGATTATATGTGCAGCAGAATGAAGGATGAAACATAAAGCATTTTCCTACCTTGGTTATAAAGTAAATTACTCTTTGATGCTAAGGAAGCTTGGTAATGTCTCTTAAAAGCAGTGTTTATGATTTTCAGGACATGTTTCTTTTATTCACAATCTTGATCAGTTTTTATTTCTTTTTTTATTTATATATTATTTATTGCGGTTTCTTCACTTTGTATACCAGCAGTATCATCTTCTCTCAACCCCGCCCCGTCCCCCTTTCCCTCTATTTTCTCCCCCATACCCCTTCCCTACTACCCTCCCATACTGTCTGACCTTAGCCTCATTAGGACTGGCTACATTGTCTTCCTCTTAGCCTGGCAATGATGAAACCCCCCAGAAGGAAGTGATCAAAGAGCCTGCCACTGAGTTCATGTCAGAGACAGCCCCTGCTCCTGTTACTAGGAAACACACTTGGAGACTGATCTGCTTATGGGCTTCATCTGACCAGGGTGTTTGGGTTCTGGGAGGAGATGAGGGAAGATGACACAGCTGGGATAAAAGGTGGATAATATGCAAAAATTATAAATAAATAAATAAATAAATAAATAAATAAATAATTTATTCAAGGTTGTGAACACGGTCCTCAGTTAGAGCACTATACTCTGCAGGTCCCTCTGGGCTCAGATTTTTTGGCTCCCTTGGTCTCCTTGTAGAGCCACTATCTACTCCAGGTCTTTCTATCTCTGCCCTCTTCTACATGATTTCCTGCACTTTGCCCAAGATTTGGCTATGAGACTCAGCATCTGCTTTGATACCCTTTTGGGTAGAATCTTTCAGAGATCCTCTGTGGAAGGTTCCTGCCCTTGTTCCCTGTCTTCTCCCACTTTCAATGTCTATACTATATGCCTTTCTGAATGAGGATTAAGCCTCTTCCCTAGGGTCCTCCTTGTTATTTAGCTTCTTTAGGGCTACAGATTTTAGTATGTTTATCCCAAGTGCATACAGTGTGTGTCTTTCTGCTTCTGGGTTACTGCATTCAGGATGATCCTTTCTAGTTGCATCCATTTTTGTGCAAATTTCATGATTTCTTTTTTTTTCTAATTGCAGAGTTGTATTTCACTGTGTAAATCTGTCAAAATTTCTGTATCCATGCAGTTTCTGGTTAAATAAAGCAACTATGAACATAGCTGAGCAAATGACCTCCATGGATGGTTAAACATCTTCCAGATATATACCCAGGAGTGGTATAGCTGGATGTTGAGGTAGCCCTGTTCCTAATTTTCTGAGAAAGCACTGGATTGATTTTCAAACTGGTTATACAAGTTTAAATTCCTACCAGCAATGGAGGAAGGTTTTTCTTTCTCCACATCTTCTCCAGTATGTGTTGTCACTTGAAATTTTTTAACTTAGCCATTTTCATGGGTATAAGATAGAATTTTGATTTGCATTTCCAGGATGACTAAGGACATTGAGCATTGATTTAACTGTTTCTTTGCCATTTGATATTCCTCTGTTGATAATTCTCTGTTTAGCTCTGTACCCCATTTTTTAATTGGATTACTTGATTTGTTGATTTTTATTTCTTGAGTTGTTTATATATTCTGGATATTAGCCCTCTGTCAGATGTATGGTTGATGAAGATCCTTTCCTGTGTGTAGGCTGTTGTTTTGTTCTGTTGACAGTGTCCTTTCCTTTACAGAAGCCTTTCAGTTTCATAAGGTCTGATTTATTGATTATTGATCGTAGAGCCTATTCTTTTGTTTTTCTCTTCAGAAAGTTATCTGCTGTGTCAATGAGGTCAAGGCTCTTCCTCATTCTTTTCTCAAAGAAATTTAATGTTCTTGGTTTTATGTTGAGGTCTTTGAATGACTTGGACTCTAATTTTGTCCAGGGTGATAATTATGAGTATATTTGCATTTTTATCCAGTTAGACCAGCACCATGTTTTCTTTCTTCCATTGTATAATTTTGGCTTCTTTGTCAAAAATTAAGTATCTGTAGCTGTGTGGATGTATATCTGGATCTTTGATTCAATTCCAATGATCAACCAATATGTTTATATGCCAGTACCATACCATTTTTATTACTGTTGTTCTATAGTACAGCTTGAGATCAGGGATGGAGATACCTCCAGAATATCTTCTATTGGTCAGTGTTGTTTTAGCAATTCTGGGTTTTTTTGTTTTTCCATACGAAATTGAGAATTGTTCTTTCAAGATCCCAAAAGAATTGAATTGGTATTTTGATAGGGATTGCATCAAATCTGTCTATTGCTTTTTTATAATGGTCATTTTTACTGTGTTAATCCATGAGCATGGGAGAGTTTTCCTTCTGATTTCTTCTTCAGTTTCTTTCTTCAGATACTTGAAGATTTTTTTTTTTTCCATACAGGTGTTTCACTTACTTGGTTACATGCACCCAGGTGCTTTATGTTATTTGTGGCTATTGTGAAGGGTGTTGTTTCCCTAATTTCTTTCTTAGCCCCTTTGTCTTTTGAATACAGGATGGCTTCTTATTTTTTTTTTAAGTTAATTTTGTATCCAGCCACTTGGCTGAAGGTGTTTATCAGCTGAAGGAGTTCTCTGATATAATTTTTGAGGTCACTCAGACCAATCTCACTTAGGAAGATTAATGCCAAATTACTCAATAAAACACTTGCAAAAAGAATCCAAGAACACATCAATCATCTACCATGACCAAGTAGGTGTTATTCCAAGAGGTGGTTCAATATATTGAAATCTATCAATAAAATCTACTATATAAACAAACTTAAAGAAAAAAAAAACATGATGTTGAAAGAGCATTTGACAAAATCCAACACCCGTTCATGTTTAACGTTTTGGATAGATTATGGATGCAAGGCCATACTTAAGCGTAGTAATAGCAAAATACAGCAAGCCTATAGCCAACATCAAACTAAATTGAGAGAAACTAAAATCAATCCCACTGAAATCAGGGATGAGGCAAATCGGCCCACTCTCTTCCTATCTCTTCAACATAGTACTTAAAATCCTGGCCAGAGTAATAAGATAAATAAAGGAGATCAATGGAATACAAATCAGAAAGGAAGAATTCAAAGTATCACTATTCGCAGATGATATGATAGTACACATAAGTGATTCCAAATATTGTACCAGGGAACTCCTACAGCTGATAAACAATTTCAGCAAAATGGCTAGATAAAAAATTAACTCAAAAAATCAGAAGCCTTCCTGTATACAAAAGATAAATGGGCTGAGAAAGAAATTAGGGAAACGACACCCTTCACAATAACCTTGATCAGTTTTATGCTTCTTTTAGTATGATTCATTTGTATTTCTTCTAATGCTTTCTACTTTCTATGATAAAATACAAAATACTTCCTTCAAAAAAATTAAATAGCATTTTCATTAAGTTACAAATAAAGGTCTGTTCCGAACATTTTTTTTTCCTGTGGGATGTTAAAACTGTAAAAATAATGGTATTTATGATTTATATACATCAAGAATATATGTGAGAATATACAAGGGCAGAGACCAGAAAATTCCAAGAAAGAAATATTGAAAGAAGGAGTGAGACTGATGTATGGAGAAAAGAGTACAGATTTGAGGGGAATAAAGTACAAATTATTAGGGGTTTTAGTCTTCCTTTTATCATTCTCTCTCCACGTATTTACATAAAACATCAAAAGCTTAATTCAAATCAAAATAACATTATGAAGCAAATGTGGTACCCAAGAAAATAGCACATATTTTCCAATATTTTGTGGACAACATGGCACAACTAAAGGCCTTAGAACTAGAGTAACGATGAGGCACACAAACCTTGTTCATGTGGTTTGAAATCACTCATTAGCACTGGCGTGATTTTGAGATACACAGAACTGGTTCACGTGTTCTTAATCTTTCAAGATATCAAGCACAGGAAAGAACTACAAAGAATCCATAAAACAAAGTAATAGACAAAATGCATTCCTCTATGCAAAATTTCTTCTGATATAGTGTCACAGCATCTATAACTCCCTCATATATAACTCTAGTGGCTCTCCAACAAGTCATATGACACACTATAGATGATGGGGGAGGATGGACAATACACCAGGATCTTCCTAAAAGGGTGACTCTGGTTTTCTGGACTGCATCCTCCTCAGAACAAATCTGTACCCTGCCTTTTTTTTCTTATCTGCCTTCATGATTCTTCATTCATAGAAGACAGCATATTGGATATTTTAATGACTATTGATACATTTGGCATTTTGTATTTTTAAGAAAGAGTTGAAACTAAAATAATATCTGGGATCAAATCTGAATGAAAAATGTGATTCAAGGAGAAGAAATAAAAATAGCTGCAGAGATAAAAATCACTAAGTATCAATCAAAAAAAGAACTCTTCAGCTAGAGACAAAAATGGCCTCACTAAAATTAATTTTTTATTAAGTAAAATAGAGATCACTGTATTTACCTTCTACTAATTTCAAATTAATGAAGATTGAGGTAAAAACATCTTAGTAAGATATTTTTATAAACTATAAATACATGAGATTTAGGAATACAGTATGTGTATATTGAATAAATATTTTAAAATATTTTTTTTTAAATTTAGGAAATTTACTGAGTCCAAATCTTTAGTGAAAAATGAACTTTTTTATACACTAGCTTTGTGAAATAAGAAAATCTACCATTGCAATGCATGGTAAATATCTCACGTTCCTCTACTTGTTATTAACATATCATCATAGCTTTCAGAACTCAGAGAATTTTGGGATATTCACCTGAAATTTAAAGTGCGCAGTTTCCAGATAACACTGAAATATGAAAGTCTTTAGAATTCTTCAAATCTTTGGTTACAGTGGCAAGGTCTAGCAAGCATGTTTACCAATTTATTATTGCGACATTATACTATTATTTACAAAATCCATGCTAAAGGACCATGAAACAAAACCACAAAACAATCTCATACTGTTTTAAGTAAATTACCAATGTATTGTCATAACTACACTTAAAACTAGTTCCTGCTTGCTAAGTTGTGCTACCTAACTTGAATCATTCCTCATTAAATGAACAGTTTTAGAAACAAAGATAACTTTATTTAAAACTATTTTGGATGTATATATACCTATATTGTGTTGTATATAAAGTGTACAATAATAAGATCCTGAAAATGGATCTGACTTCATTATTATAAATTGATTTTCCTAAATTTTGTAGAACCAGAGGTATTACAAATTCTACCATGAGATCAAGAGAAGAAGAGGGATGAGATGGAAGGGAGAAGATCACCAAAAATCTGAAAATCATTTTTATGCCTGTTATCTCTTTAGTGGGTAAACCTTTATAAACTGTCATAATCATGTCTCAGGATGTTTGTGTTGTAAGATGTCATGCATTGTTCTTCGTAGTAAGCATTCTTTAAGTTTCCAAGTAAAAGCAAAAGGACAATATAAAATACCTCATCTATAATAATTCTAGCATGAAAATAAAAACAGTACGGATTTGATAAAGTAACATAAAGACTACATTCTTATCGCATACAATAGGAAATGGCATTCACTTGAAAGGCCTCAGTGATAATGTCTTTCACTACACACACACACAGACAGACCTGCATACCTCTAATTATCACTAAAATAATAATTCAAACATTATTTTATACAAATAATGTACTTGTGTTTTCTTTTTTAAAAAAGGAATAAAATAGGTGTCTCTTCTTCCCAGAAAATCATGCTTTCTGAATATACCTAGCACCTTCACTTCTTTGGATGCTTATGTCCAGGAGTATGTGTGCTTGCAAAATACCTCCTGAACACTATTCTCCTTTTCACATCCTGCTTAATCTTCCAAAGCTCATAAACACTCATGTCATATAAGAAAATGCCTACGTATCATTTGTTCCAAAAGGCATAGATAAAATCCAGAATCAACATTTTCAAAATAATTAGCATCACGTAGCAGTTTATAGCACCTAAATTTGCTTCTATGAGTATTTGTTTTGTTATCAGTCCTATCCATCAACACCCCAGTGGGTGTGATGAAGAAAATGCAGAATGGTAGTTGAAAATAAATCTTTCAGCGCTATACCATATTCATGACTTCTTCCCAAATGAGGGTTTAGTTGATGTGTAGCACAAGTAATATAATTTGATTTTAAACTCCATAACCCAATTTCACCTAGAATAAGTTTTAAAGAAATCTTTAAAGGTTTAGTTGAGAAGCAATGCTAAGTATTCTGTGCTTGGCTTTTAATTTCCACATGAATCTGCCACATGTTTTTAGTTCTTCCTAAAAGTGCTTCTCATCCTTCATATTTAATTTCTGGAAAATATTTAGTACCATTTCCCCAACCTGGGACTCTTTAACTCTTGGTTACCGGAGGAAGTTAGTACTGGCCTTAGGTGAAGGAAATGGGCCCCTGATCCAACAGTGAGAATGGTTAGTACTGTGTTGTAATTGGCCAGATTAGAGCCTGAGAATTTTTATGTGCCGTAGAGAAGCTTAGAGATCCTGAAAGAATCATCCCAACACACAATCATTTACTTCCAGTAATGCTGGGCTGCCACCTATTTTTATTCTCATAGTGAGAATTAAAGTCATTTCTTATGAAATCCCTTTATATATATATATAACATTATTTTTTATTGTAACTAAGATACTAGGCAGTAATAAAACTATGAAATGTATTGTTGCTTCTGTTAAATCTCAGGGTGGTACTTGTACATTAAACCATGTCTTTCAGAAAATGTTTCTTACATTAAATAGATAGGGCTCAAAACTATTTTATTTAACAATTGTATTTTCATGAGTATGTAAAATAAATGGAAAATAATAAATTAAATGGGGTTTTAAACATTAAAATATATGTCCTATAATTAAAATATATTCCCCAAAGGAGTATAAAGAAAAAAAGTTCTGTAAGTTATAATTTTAGCGAGGAATGAAAGGTGATTTGAGCACTGCATCATAAAACTATAAATAAAAGAATAAATTTATCAGTTGTGAAATTACATATGTTTTAATGCCCTCCACCAAAGATACATATACTAACAACCACCTAAGTGTCCTGCCTGGAAAACTTCAATCCAAGTTGTTAGTGAAGAGAGCCCAACAGAGTGTTAAAACAGTGTAGGCTGTTGCCTTTGCCCCTTTTGCTTTCCAGATCTTGAAGGCAGACGACCCTGTTCCTGAACTCATAGCATACTTTAGAAATAATACTTGAAGTATTATTTGGAAATCACACTTGAAGTAATTAAATCAAAACTGAACTGGAAGAATCCTCTGTAGGGGCTTTGCTTTCTATGCAAAAGTGCTAGGCAAGCTGCCACGGGAGAAAAGCAATCAACAGTTTTACCCAGCTGTAAAACTTGTTTTTTTAATTCACTTCACATCCCTATCATAGCCCCCTACCTCTTCTCTGTCTGGTCCCATTCTCCCTCCTCCCCTACTCCTCAAAAAAGAGGAGTCCCCTCCCACCAACTCTTGCTCATCAAGTCACATCAGTGCTAAGCATATCCTTCCTCTGAGACTGGCCAAGCCCAGCCAGAGGAAAGTGATCCAGAAGCATGCACCAGAGTCCATGCCTGAGAGAGCACCTGCTCTCCTTATCCCAGCTCTGGCCCCTGAGCCTTGGTTAGTTTATTCTGTTGCTTGGTCTTCTTGTAGAGCTCTTACCCCATCTGCATCCTTCTATCCTTCCACCCACTTTATCAAAAGCCTCCCCCAGGTTCTGCTAATGTTTAGCTGTGAGTCTCAGCATCTCTTTTGATCCATGCCAAAAATGGAGCCTCTCAGAGGACAACAATGCTAGGCTCGCATACACAAGCATAGCAGAGTGTTGTTAATAGTATTAGGGATTGGCTCTCTCCCATGGGGTGCTCCTCTCGTTGGGCAGGGCATTGGCTGGGCATTCACTCCATCTCTCCTATTTTATTTATCCCTGCACGTCTTGTAGGCGGGGTAAATTTTGGACACAAGTTTTGATCGGTGAGTTGGTGTTCCCCTTTCCACTAGAAGTACTGATTGGCTAGAAGGTGGCCCCTTCAGTCTCTGTGACCCTTGCTACTAGGAGTCTTAGCTAGAGTAACCTCCATATCCTCCCAGTCTCTGCGATGCCCCCACCCCAGGTTTCTCTTCTGTCTCTAATCAGGAAATTTGCAGGAAAATGGATGAAACCAGACAATATTATCCCAAGTGAGATCACTCAGACTCAGAAAGACACACATAGTGTTTAATCACTTATAGATGGGCATTATCAATATTTTACAAGATAATTACACTGCAATTCACAGACCCCAAGAAGGTAAGTAACAAGGAAGTCCCAAAAGGATGGTTGAATCTCACTCAGAACTGAAGGGGAAATAGAATAGACAGCAAAAGCAGATGAACAGAGGAAACAGGGTAGGAAAGGGAGTTCGGAGGAAGTGAAGATGGGGATCATCTGAGGGTGAGAGTGAGTGGTAGTTCAGAGAGCTTGGAGAGAAATGAGAAACACAACTGTAAAACGTATGAAGACAGCAATGATAAACCCCAAAAGATATCACCGAAGATGCAAAAGATTTTTTTATCTTTTTAATATTAATTTTTATTGTTTTGGAGTTTTTTATCTTAAGAGTAAGCAACAGGACAGGAGCCTACCACAGTGGGCCTCTGAAAGGCTCTATCTTGCAGTTTATCAAGGCAGATGCTGAGACTCATAGCCAAACTTTGGGCAGAGTGCAGGGAATCTTATGAAAGACCCGGAGAGGACAGGAGGTCCACAAGGACAGCAACAGATCCAAAAAGTCTGGATGCAGGGGTCTTTTCTGAAACTGATACTCCAGCCAAAGACCACTCATGGAGATGGCCTGAAACCCCTGCACAGAGGTAGCCTATGGCAGTTCAGTATCCAAGTTGCCTCCATATTAAAGGGGACAGGAACTATTTCTTATGCGAACTGATTGGCCTGCTCTTTGATCACCTCTCCCTGAGGGGAGAGCAGCCTTAACAGGCCACAGAAGAAGAGAATGTAGCCACTCCTGATGAGACCTGATAGAGTAGGATCAGAGGGAAGGGGAAGAGAACCTCCCTTATCATTGGACTGGGAGAGGGACATGGGTGGGAAAGATGGAGGGTGGGAATTGGAGGGAAGAAGGGAGGGAGGTACAGGGGTGATAAAAAGTGAATAAACTACAATTAATAAAAATTAATTAAGAGAGAAAAAACAAAACAAAAAAATCATGCTCCTAGAATATGAGACAAATCATAGTTAGCTGCTGTTGGTAATCTGAAGCAGATGACCCCCACCCCCATATTCCACACCTGGGATTAAAACAAAAACTTATTCACATAACATAATTTGATTTTTTTTAAGAAACCAAAATTCTCACTAAAAAAAGTAAGTAACAGCTATCTGTCTAATCATACTTAAGGCCTACAAGATGGGAGTGGATTCATGTCTGGTACTGTAAATCAACCCAACTGTGTCTAAAGAAGGCACGGACCCTAGAGGAGAACACACTAACTGACATTTTCCTAAACTAAATTAACTTATATTTATGTTCTATATTCTTATTCCTATATGCAATAATAGATGCATCTCTCACCTTTCATCAAAGACCCTTCTTTTCGTAACAGATAAAAATTTCAGAGATCCACAATGTTTTAAGATGCAGAGCATAATTATCTCTGAGTTGCCTAACCTCAACTGATATATCTACAAGCAACCCCAATACCTAAAGTTCACTGAACATCACAGAACAGGGAGAAAACACTGCAGGAGCCTGAAAACAGAATATGACAGGGAAGCTGCATCCATGAAACAACAAAATGTTTCTCTCACAAAGAAGCCCACAATGAGCATAGCAGTTGAAATGGCAACAAAGCTGGAATCTCTTTCTAGATGAAGAGCTATAGGCAGTCAGTGGCTGCTGAAAGAGGGGACATCAGTCAAATCCCTAATAGATATGTAACACCAAAAATGAAAATGTTCATGGATTTGAAAGGGAATTGCAGGACATTGGGAAGGTTAGAGGGAGGAAATGTTGTAAATACAATGCTCATTTATGAAATTCTCAAAAAGATGAAAACATGAAAACAAATAATTTATATTTCTATCATTTGAATATCAATGCAGATGGGGATGAATTAAATCTTTTTGGCTCAGACTTCTTGTTTATAATATGTTAAAATGAATTCTTTTGAGACAGCAATATTATTGAGCTCATTTGCAATATGAGCATAAAATAAACATATTTTTGATGGGATTTGCTATAAATTACAAAATAAGTACAGTTTTGAAATAAATAAATATAAAAGAACTGTCATTTATATTTTTGATGGGATTTGCTATAAATTACAAAATAAGTACAGTTTTGAAATAAATAAATATACTAAAGAACTGTCATTTATCACTTAGGCAAGGATCATAAAATCAACTGATTTGTTCTGTCTTCTTCTTCTTCTTCTTCTTCTTCTTCTTCTTCTTCTTCTTCTTCTTCTTCTTCTTCTTCTTCTTCTTCTTCTTCTTCTTCTTTTTGAGGTCCACCCAGAAATGTAGATTTATCTTTAAAACCACTTTTTGACAAGGACAGAGAGTCAATCTGGGATTCCAGGTTTTTAAGTAAAGAAGGCCTATTTTTCTTCACTGGTGACACCTAGATTGGGATAGTTATGCACCAAGATATACAGCTCTGATCCGCTTCATACATTTTCCACTCTCTGGAAAGTACCTGTTAATCAATTGCATTAACTGTCAACTTAAATCTAGATTCTAGGATTACTTGAGGAGCAGGCTTCTGGGACTGACTATGGATTGTACTAGTTCCTTTTAGCTGTCAATCTGACACATTCTAGAGTCAACTGAGATGGGAGTGTAATAAGGAATTAATTAAATCAGGTTTGCCACTTGGCATCCATGTAAGATTGTCATGATGATAAGTTGAGGTGTGAAGGCACAACCTGCCCTTATCAAAGTTTCATGGCCTGGTCTTTGTACTATATAAGGTAAAGCTAGAAGGACCTCTGAGTTTATTCTATCTCTTCTCTTGACTGCACATGTAATTCTCTGTAATAATTAAAGCTAACCTGGAATTGTAACCCAAATAAACTCATTCATGTGTCCTTTGTCATGATATTTGCAACAGTAACAGAAATAAAACTAGAAGAAGGAGATCATCTAATTATGTCAATTGGTGTAGAAAAACTCATTTTAATTGTTGAGGTACCGTTCCCTAGGTAAAAGACATGAAATACATAAAACAGAGAAATAAACTTAACAAGGGCACCCATGTCATTGTTTTTCTGTCTCCTGGTTGTGGATATGACCAGGAGGCTTAAGATTCTGCTATGAACTTCCCAATACAATAGACTTTACCTTGAAATATGAACTAAAGTAAATCTTGCCTTTCTTATCTTATTGTCAGGATATTTTATCACATCATCAGAAAAACAAACTACAGCAAATGCTTTTAGTCTTATGGAATAGACAAATGAAAATTTTCTAACATATACACTCCTAAAATTTTTCTTACTCTTAAAAATTCATTTTACTATTTTCAGGAATATTTAGCATTTTACCTGACCTTAATTAACTATTTGCTCATTAATGTAATATCCTCTTTTAGTGTATTTCTTATATGAAACAATTTACAAAAGATATTATGCACCATAATTTTCAACTTCTGTTGTATTTTATGTTTTCACAGTAAGATTATCATATCAGCCTTTTGTTGTAGGAAAATGCAAGACTCCTGCCATCTCCAAGAGCTTTATGTGTTTGAAGTTATCAATGATTTGCTTTTCCTTTTTTTTTTAATTTATTTATTTTGATCTCAGTCACAGGTTAGGTACTTTGAATCCCAGGCGTAGCCCCCTCCTCCATTCCCTCCTACCCTCCCACTCCCTCCCTCATTTCCTTCTTCCCCGCCCCCTCCAAGTCTACCAACAGGGGAGGACCTCCTTCCCTTCCATC
>CM053751.1:25510054-25614447 GCA_028658305.1 Pachyuromys duprasi
CTTGTATATCCTCTCTGGGTGCGTAGATTTCAGCTTGAACTTCCTATCCTATAGGTTTATATAAGTGAGTATATACCATATGTTTCTTTCTGCTTTTGGGATACCTCACTCAGTATGATCCTTTTTTTTTAATATAAATAATAACTTGTGGAAGAGAGGAAAATGACCTTGGCTTTGCTCCTTTCCGTTAAGATAGATAAACTAACAATCCACAATAGCTGAATAGAGATAGAATTAAGTTTCTTCCTATTTTACAAATTTTCTTATGTAAGTAGTCACAGAAAACTTTCTTTTTCATACTGTTGATGAAGAAAATACACCCAACTGATTATATTTTGCAATCATTTAATAAATGTTAAAATTATAATTTGAATATCATAGAACTATAGAACCTTATCAATTCTCTTCAAATAAATAAAGCATTTGTTCAGGATCCTATTTTTGTCTAATAATCACATCACCTTTATAGTATTTAGCAATATTCAGGTGTTTCAGTCTTGCTCATGCTGCGCACATTTGCCTTTATTTACTTATTACTGCTGCTTGTCTTCTATCTATTCATCTAAATAATTTTATCTGTCACAAATGAGATGGTTTTTAATATGGACCTCCTTTTCATTTATTCAGTTTACAGTTGTATGCATTTTAATGATTACTGCTCCAATTCATTTCACTTTTATGGCTTTTCTTATACTTTGTTTCTCTTTCACTGGAAGTGAAATCTTTTTGTTACTGTGGGTTTTATTTTCTTTTGACTTTCTAAATATCTTTGCATTTTTAGTTTATTTTATAAGCTAGCATAGAGTTTACACAAGATTATATAAAACACATTAATTTCTCAGTTACCAGTCTTTGATTTGCTAACTTTATCTTCCTTATTCATCTGTCCATAGGTAGAGTTTATTATGTGTTTTCCTTATTGCAATAAACTGTTTAATAGACAAAGTCTAAGAGCAGTGATTTACCTAAGGATGGTTATTAAGGAAATTAGAAGCAATAGCGGATGTAATCAGAAATATACATGTAATTATTATATATATGTAGTTTAAAACTATTTGTGAAATAATATATATATATATATCACATATATACCTACTACTGCAGATAAGATGTAGTTGAAGAAAATATTTACCATATAGGCCTTACTTATAGTCTGTAGCATGTTTTACATGCTGCATGTAACAGAAGAGAGAACACTGTAAGAATAAGCAGGGCAGTTGAAAATCATCCAGTTAACCTAGATGTCCCCAAACCAAAGAATGGATACAGAAATTGTGGCACCTTCACATAATGGAATACTTCTGAGCTATTAAAAACAAGGAAATCATGAAATTTGCAGGCAAATAGATATAACTAGAAAAGATCATAGTAAGTGAGGTATCCCAGAAACAGATAGACAGACGGTATATACTCACTTAAAAGTGGATATTAGCCATGTTATATAGAATAAACATACTAAAATCTAGAGCCTTAAAGAAGCTAAACAACAAAGAGGCCCCTAGGGAAGATGCTTAATTCTCACTCAGAGAAGAAAGCCAGATAGACAGAGGAAGAAGAGAGGTAGAAGAGAGGAAACAGGACTGGAGCCCACCACAGATGTCCTCTAAAAGACTCCAACCAGCAGGGAGTCAAAGCATATACAGAGACTCACAGCCAAACTTTGGACAAAGTGAAGGAGTCTTATGGAAGAAAGAGGATACAAAAGGACCTGGAGGGGACAGGAGCCACACAAAGACACCAAGAAAGACAAAAAAAAAATAGCATGGGGGACTGCAGAGACTCACGAATCAACCAAAGACCATACATAGAGAAGACCTAGATGCCCTGCTGAGATGTAGTCCATAGACAGCTCAGTCTCCATTTGGGTGCCCTAGTAAGAGGAGAAGAGACAGTCTCTGACATGAACTCGGTTGCCTGCTCCTTGATCACTTCTCCCTGATTTGGTGAACTAGCCAGCACACAAAAGAGGATCCAGGAAATCCTGATGGGACCTGATAGGCTAGGGTCAGACAGTATGGGAAGAAGACTTTCCCTATCAGTGGACTAGCAGAGATGGAGAGGAAAAGGGAAGGAGGGTGAGATGGGGAGGAGGTGAATGAGGGGGCTACAACTGGGGTAAAAAGTGAATAAATTTAAAATTATAATTATTAATTATTACAATATTATTAATGGTGACACAATATTATATATTATATAAATATATTATTTATTTATGTAATGTATATTATGTAAATATAAATAAGTATTATTATTATTGTAGAGAAAAGAAGAATTACCATAAGAAAGGAAGTCAGCTAGGTATATTATTCTACTTTGTAATCTTAGGACCATGGAGGCTGAGGCAGGAGAGTTGAAAATTCAAAACTGGTGTGGCCAATACATTTTGTTTCAGAACAGCTGTACTATATAGTGAAACCCTGTCTCAAATTTCAAACCAAAATCAGACCATAGCACTAGTACTCCAGAAATATATCTGTTTAAAAGTCCTTTTTCAAGACTACAGGATACAAATAAGGCCTGTATTTGTAGTACAGAAATCTATTAGGAATTTGAGGATTGTGGCATCATGAAATTAGCAAGGAAATAAAATATAATGGATTGGCTTTAATGTCAGCTTGCCACAAATTAGAATCCCCTACAAAGGGAGTCTCAAGTGAGGAGTTGTTCATTAGCATGAAGAGCAACCCAAAATATTGTTAGCACTTCCTGATAGCAAACTGGATTTTTTAAAATGGTATTTAAGAGTCTCATGCTCTACCGACTGAGCTGACAGGACAGGAGCCTACCACAGAGGGCCTCTGAGAGACTCTACCTAGCAGTGTATCAAAGCAGATGCTGAGACTCATAACCAAACCCTTGGCAAAGTACAGGGAATCATATGAAAGAAGGGGAAGTTAGTATGACCTGGAAAGGACAGGAGCTCCATAAGGACCAAATATATCTGGGCACAGTGCTCTTTTCTGAGACTATTTCTCTAACCAAGGACCATGCATGGATATAACCTAGAACCCCTGCTCAGATGTAGCCCATGTCAGCTCAGTATCCAAGTGGGGGTCCTAGTAAGGGGAACAGGGGCTGTTTCTGACATGAACTCAATGGCTGTCTCTTTGACCTTCCCTGCCCCCTCCCCGAGGGAGGAGCAGCCTTGCTAGGCCACAGAGGAGGGCATTGCAGCCATTCCTGAAGAGACCTGATAAGCTAGGGTCATATGGAAAGGGAGTAGGACCTCCCCTATCAGTGGACTTAGGGAGGGGCAGGGAGGAGGTGAGGCACAGAGTGTGGGATTGGGAAGGAATGAGGGAGAGGCTACAGCTGGGATACAAGGCAAATAAACTGTAACTAATACAAAAAATATAAAATTTAATTTAAAACAATGGTATTTAAAAGAAAGATTTTCAGCCTTTGCACACTGGGTTTTTAGCCTTGATCTGAGGTTGATTTATCCTGTTGCTGCTGGATATTCCTTTACTGATGCTATAATCAGTGTTTGGTGCTTCCAATGTGAGCTAAGAACAGTATTTATAGAGGAGCCTTTAAGTTTGGGCTCCTCTATTAGATCAGGGTTACTTATGTATATATCATCAAAGACTGAGCAACTACCACATTGTCAGTCTCTTCAATGTGTCACTATTGTTAAAGCTCAGTCATATGCTTCAAGGATCAAGTGACTGCCAGGTTCTCAGCCATTCAGCTCTGATACAGCTGTTAGTATTCCAGTGAAAGCTCATCTAATAAACTATTTTAATACATATATTAAATATACATAATTCTTTTTATCTCTAGTAAAATGTATAATTCTTGTTTTATTTTATACAACGTACATACAAATATCACACATGCATGCCTAGTTTATAAGAAGAAAGCAGTATCTCAGAAAACCAGATAGGGAGACTTTATAAGTAGAGCAGTATATTGGAATAGTCCAAGTAAATACTATTTGGTGATTCTTTAACAATGGCAGTAGAATAAGGAAGAAAATCTCTACTCACTTGTGTATTTTTTAATTTTGGTAAAACAGATATGTAAATGTTGATGAATTTGAAATAGGTGAGAACAAAGGAAGTAGAAGGTAATAAATGGTCATGGAATTTTTGATAGGAAAGCTCACATTTACTGTAATAACATCTTCAAAGGGTAAGTCATAAATCCAATATAATAGTGTTCGTAGAAATTTAAATCCAATTAGAGAATGTATTTGCATAAAAGTATTTTATTAATACTCAGAAATGTCATTGATATCCAAGCTTTAAATTTATAAATAAAATTTTCAAAGTTAATAATATTCCACATAAATTTTGTCAAATAACAATGTAAGACTATAAAGTAATCAAACTAAGAATGGCAGAAAGCTCTGTTGGTAATGCATAAATATAGGAAATAACCAGCAGAAAAAAGGACTATGGGAAATTAAGAAGGAAAATTAAATATTACCTACCAGAGAAAATCCACTTTACAGATTAAGGAAGTTTTTATTTTGAAGCTCAGAATAGGCACAACACAAAAAAACTGTGAAGAGATATAATATGGTTCAAAATATACTTAATAGCCATCAAGTATACTTATCCATAAGCCATTAAGAGTAAATTAAAAATAAGTACAAATAAAAATGAAAATCAGACACTATTGAGATCAAGGAAACATACATATTGTTTGGACAGTGAAAATGAAAAAAAGAAGAACACTAAAAAAGTCTCAATAAAGACAAGACATGAAGATAGAAAAGACATAGGAGCTTGATAAACAGTTTTTTTCTCTCTAGGGTAAAGGATGTTTGATAAAGAAAATGGAAGAGCAGGATGACCAGCAGGCCATACTGTGGATTCCCCCCCACCCCGACGTCTGTGTTTTTCAGGTGGGAGGAGAATCCACGCAGATACTTGAAATTCTATCTTCAGGCCACGACTGTAATACGGGGAAATTTTTCCATGTTCCCACCCAACCGTTCCACAGCCCTAGGATACCCACCCAAGCCCACCTCCTGTGGACATCTTCCTGGGACAAGCAGCTGGTGGCTCAGACCTTGGGCACTCAACTCTCACTGCCTGTGGAGTGAATATGTTCCTGTAATGAGGGTGCAGTTCCAAACCTGGATGCCCATTCTCACAGTTCTGTGGACACATTCTGGGTACTAGTGGCTCCTGGTTCCAAACCTGTCTCGACCCACGGGGCAAGTTGAGCAGGGTTACCTGAAGAAAGGAGTGGGAATGATATGGACAGAGACGTGAGGAATGGAGTCGAGACACGATTTTGATCCAGACTCAAGACTGGTTTATTCAACACTAGGATAGCATTTTTAAAGCAACAAACCACAAGCAACTTCCTTAAAGTAAAAACTACATCAGTCAGTAAAAAATTGCCCAACAATTTACTTGCAGAAAACTTCCCTATTTAAGAACAGACTGTGGTAAGAGCATCCGTTTCTGTCAGGTCTCTGTGAGACTAACCTCCAGACTATATGCTAAAAATAAGGTAAAGAAGTAAAATCCCCTAAGCTGACTGCTTCACAAACAGGGGAGTCCACTCTCACCTTCCTGTGAACACCTTCCCGGTCACTGTAGCCAGTGACACTCACTCTCAGCATCCTGTGGCACAGATACCTTCTGATACTATGGGGGAGGCATGACTCCTTACTGTCTGCTCCCCAGCAGCCTGGCTCACCTGGGCAAGATATAGCAAGCCTAGCACAGACAGAGAACCTAGTGTTGCTGAGCTAGGCACAGGACCAAAGTTACGTTGTCCTCCTTCCAAAGGAGGCCAGTGGGGCACTGTAGCAGCTCTGGTTCAGAGATCTTTCTGCCTGTTCCCCAGCACACTAGACCTCCTGGGTCAGAAACAAGGATCCCAGCACAGCCTGTAAACCCAGTGGAGCTGAGCCAGGCATGAAATCAAATTCCCATTCCCCACCATCTTAAGGAAGCCTGTGGAGCACTGGAGCAGCTCTAGGCTCATAGATCTTTCCACCTACGCCCCAGCTGCCTGGCATAACTGGATCACAAACAGTGAGCCAGCAGAAACAGTTAATAGATCCCAGAGTCAAGTGGACCCAGACTGCAGCACAGGCTCCAGGAACAATCAGTCAAGGCTGCAAACAACCAGATGGCTAGAGGCCAATATAAGAGTACATCCAACAAAACCAGGACATCATAGCTTCACCAGAATCTCAGAAAATCAACAGGTATTCTCTTGCAGCTGAAACACAGGAAAATTTTTCTTAACGCTATAATTGTGCAGTTACTCAAGGCACACAAAGAGGAAATGAACAAAAAATAATAGAGATCATCATAGTCAGACAGGAATCAACATCCAAACTAATGAAGGAAATGAGTAAAATAATTCTGGGTATGAAAATGGAATTAGAATCAATAAAGAAAATTCAAAACCATGAGAATCCTGAAGTTGGAGAATTTAGAGAAGAGATCAGGAATCACAGAGGTAAGTATCACCAACAAGATACAAAAGATGGAGGAAAGAATCTCAGGTGCTGAAGATACATATCTTGAGAAACTGATACATATCTCAAAGAAAAAACAAAATTGGAAAAGTTCCAGACACAAAACATCCAAAAAATCAAGGAAAACATGAAAAGATAAAACCTAAGAATAAAAGGAATAGATGAAAAGGAAAATTCCAGGCTCCAAGGTCCTGAAAACAATTTGGAGAAAATCATAGAAGAAAATTTTCCCAACTTTAAGAGTGAGATGCTCTTAAACAGACAAGAGGATAACAGAGCAACAAATAGACTAGACCAGAAAAGAAAACTCTCCCATTACATAAAAATCAGAACACTAAATCTACAGAACAAAGAAAAATATTAAACGTGGCAAGGGAAGAAAGCCAAGTATCAGATAAAGGTAGGCCAATTAGATCACACCTGCCTCTCAATAAGAACTAGAAAGCCAAAGGGCCTGGGCAGATATGCAGACACTAAGAGAACACAGATGCGAATCCAGACTATTATACCGAGGAATATTTCAATCAACATAGAGAAAACTAAATATCCTATGACAAAATTAAATTAAACAAGACATATATAGTAATCCAGTCCTATAGAAGATAATAGAAGGAAAACTCCAACTGTTGGACTCCCAAGGTGGAGAGACCCTCCATTCCTTGGGATAGACGCCAGACCCCAATAACTCACAAACAGAACTCGATGCAAACAGCAACTAGTAGCTGGCATGCTGGGCACTGCACACAGCTCCCACACAAGGGGTGGTACAGAGCCCTGAGCTGCAGAATCACGGAGTTTATAAAGGCAAAAGCTGCAAAACAGGATGGGGTCTAGGAGTAAGAGTTTTTCTAAAGCGCAGTCAGTGATTGGCTGTGCCCAGGTGTGGTGACTAGGGGATGGTTAGGGACTGTCTCGGTCCAGGAACAAAGAAGGGCGTTTAGGGCCAAGTTAAAATTTCCTACCCTTACACAACCCAATGAGATCAACCACACCTAAGAAAACATAGGATAAAGACACCCTCACAACAATAAATCAAAAGAAAACAAACACACAAATATACAATTATGACCAACTAATTGTTACTTTCCACAATAAAATAAAACAAGTTATTGGTCACTAATATCTATCAACATCAATGGTCTCAACCTTCCAATAAAAAGACACAGACTAACAGAATGTTTGCGGAAACAGGATCCAACATTTTGCCAGATTCAAGAAACACACCTTGCAACAAAGATAGACACTGCCTCAGAATAAAGGACTCTAAAAAGGTTTTCCAAGCAAATGGACCCAAGAAGCAAGCTGGAGTAGCTTTCCTAATATCCAATAAAATATATTTTCAACCTAAAGTAATACAAGAGATGGCGAGGGATACTTCATTCTCATCAAAGAAAAAATCCACCAGGAGGACATCACAATTCTGAACATCTATCCCCCAAACACAAAGGCTCTTGCATTTGTAAAAGACACTCTATTAAAGCTTAAATAACACATTGATCCCATCACATTAATAGTAAGAAACTTCAACATTCTACTCTCAACAAGGAACAGATCATTGAGAAAAAAAGATAAATAGAGAAATATTGACACTTAAAGAGATCTTAACTTAAATAGAGCTAATAGATGTGTACAGAAATTATCAACCAAACACAAGAGTATACCTTCTTCTTGGCACCTCATAGAACCTTCTCCAAAACTGACCACATTGCTGGCACAAAGAAAGACTCAACAGATACAAGAAAATTGAAACAATGTCTGTATTATATCAGACCACCATGGTCTAAAACTAGACCTCAACAATAACAAAAATAGGAAAACGTCCCTACACACATGGAAACTGAACAACTCTCTATTCAACAACTGTGTCAGAGAGGAAATAAAGAAAGAAATAATAGGCCCCCTAGAATTCAATGAAAATGATGGTACTGCTTACCCTAACTTATAAGACACAATGAGAGCAGTACTAAGAGGAAAGTTTTTAGTACTAAGTGCTTTCATAAAGAAATTCAAGACATCTCATACAAGCAACTTAACAGCACAACAGAAAGCACTAGAAAAAGAAGAAGAAGAAAAAGAAGAAGAGGAAGAAGAAGAGGAAGAGGAAGAAGAGGAAGAAGAGGAAGAAGAGGAAGAAGAAGAAGAAGAAGAAGAAGAAGAAGAAGAAGAAGAAGAAGAAGAAGAAGAAAGAAGGCCTACCCAAGAGCAAACAATAAAACTCGGGGCTGATATCAGTAAATGAGAAACAAAGAGAACAATTCAAAGAATCCATGAACCCAAGAAATGGTACTTTGAGAAAATCAGCAAGATAGAGAAGCCCTTAGTGAAACCAAGGCAGAGGCACACTATCCATATCAACAAAATCAGAAATGAAAAGGGGGACATGATACTAGACACTGAGGAAATCCAAGAATCATTAGGTTCTTCTTCAAAAGCCTATATGCCACAAAATTTGAAAATCTAAATGAAATGGAAAATTTTTCTTGATAGATTCCATTTACCAAAGCTAAATCAACATCAAGTAAATACATTAAATAGTCCTATATCCCAGAAGGAAATAGAAGCTGTCATCAAAAGTCCCCCATCCAAAAAAAGAAAAGAAAAGAAAGTCCAGAGCCAGACGTTTTCAGCACAGAATTCTATAAGACCATCAGAGAAGAGCTAATACCAATACTCTTCAAACTATTCCACAAAATAGAAACAGAAGGAAAATTATCAACCTCATTCCATGAGGCCACAGTCACCTTGATATCTAACCTGCACAAAGACCCAACAAAGAGAGAATCTCCGACCAATATTGCTTATAAGCATTGACACAAAAATAATAAATAAAATACTTGCCAACCAAATCAAAGAACATGTTTAAGATATCATCCACCATAACCGAGAAGGCTTCAACCCCAAGCATGCAGGGGTAGTTAAAAATATGAAAATCCATCAATGTAATCCACCACATCAACAAACTTAAAGAACCACATGGTCATCTCCTAACATGCCAAAAAAGTATTAGACAAAATCTAACACCTGTACAAGTTTAAAGGTTTTGACAGATCAGTGATTCAAGGCACATACCTAAACATAGTAAAAGCAATATACATCAAGCCTATAGCCAACATCAAACTAAATACAGAGAAACATAAATCAATCCCCTGGAATCAGGGACAAGGCACGTCTCTCTATTCTCTTCGTATCTCTTCAACATAGTCCTAGAAGTCCTAGCCAAAGCAATAATACACCTAAAGGAGACCAAGGGGATACAAATCACAAAGGAAAAATTCGAAGTGTCACTGTTCACAGATGAATGATAGTATACATAAGTGAAGCCAAAATTTCTACCAGAGAAGTTCTTCAGCTGATAGACACCTTCAGCAAAGGTGCAGGATACAAAATTATCTAAAAAAAAAAAAAATTCTGAACTCTCCCGTATAAAAAAGACAAATGGTCTGAAAAATAAATTAGGGAAACAACACCTTTCATAATAACCAAAAATAGCATAAAGTACTTGGGTGTGACTTTAACCAAACAAGTTAAAGACCTGTATGAAAAAATACAGGTCTCTAAAGAAAGGAATTGAAAAAGAAATCAGAATATGGAAAGATCTCCTATGCTCATGGATTGGTAGAATCAATATGGGGAAAATGACCATCCTCTCCAGAGTAATCTGCAGATGCAATGCAATTCCCATCAAAGTACCAACACAAGTCTTTACAGACCTTGAAAGAACAATTCTCAATTTCATAGGTAAAAACAAAAAAATCCAGAATATCTAAAACAATTCTGTACAATAAAATATCTTCTGGAGGTATCTCCATCCAGGATCTCAAGCTGTAGTATAGTATAGAGCAATAATAAAATGACATGGTAGTGGCATAGAAACAGAATGTAGATCAATGAAATCAAATTGAGGATCCAGAAATAAACTAACACAAATATGGACACGTGATTTTGGACAAAGACACCAAAAACAAACAATGGAAAAACGATAACATCTTCGAAAAATGGTGCTGGTAAACTGGGTGTCTGCATTTAGAAAAATACAGATAGACCCATATTTATTACCCTGGACAAAATTAAAGTTGAAGTGGATCAAAGATCTCAACATAAAACCAGGTACATTAAACCTGTGAGAAGAATAAGTTGGGAAGAGCTTGAACTCATTGGCCCAGGAGACAACTTCCTGAAGAGAACACCAACAGCACAGGCTCTAAGATAAACCATGAATAAATGAGACCTCATAAAACTGAAAAGCTTATGTAAAGCAAAAGATACTGTCAACAGAGCAAAACTACATCCTGTTACACACTGGAAAAAGATCTTCACCAACCCTGGTGTCTGTCTAAAAGATGTTCAACCATACAACAAGGACATTTGCTCACCCATGTTCATAACAGCTTTATTTGTAATACTCAGAATCTGAAAACAACCTAGTTGTCCTTCAACTGAAGAATGGATACAAAAATCGTGGTGCATTTACACACCAAATATTACTCAGCAATTAAAAAGACAGAAATCATAAAATTTGCAAGTAAATGGATGGAACTAGAAAAGATCATCCTGAGTGAGGTAATCCAGAAGCAGACACACATGGTATATATTCACTTATAAGTGAATATTAGCTAAATAATATAGGATAAGCATACAAATTTTATCATCCCAAAGAAGCCAAACAACTAGAATGACCCTAGGGAAGCTTAATCCTCATTCAGACGGGAAAACAGGATAGACATCAGAAGTAGGAGAAGGCAGGGAACAGGGCACAAGCCTTCCACAGGGGCCTCTGAAAGACTTTACCCATTAAGGTATTGAAGCAGATGCTGCGACTCATAGCCAAAATTTGGGAAGAGTGAAGGCAATCTTATGAAAAAGGTAGAGATAGAAAGATCTGAATGGGACAGAAGCTCTACAAGGAGACCAACAGTGCCAAAAAATCTGGGCTCTGGGGGTTGATAAGACACTGATGAATCAACCAAAGACCACGCATGGAGAGGAGTAGAACCCTTGCTCAGTTGTAGCACATGAGCAGCTCAGTCTCCATGTGGGTAACGTAGTAAGGGGAACATGAGCAGTTTCAGGCATGAACTTGGTTGCCTGCTCTTTGATTACCCGCACCCTCCACACACCTCCCCCCCTCCCCCGGCGAAGTGGTCTTACTGGACCACAGACAAAACATATCAAAACAGATCCAGACAGTCCTGACTAGACCTGACAGGCAAGGGTCAGATAGTAGGGGAGGAGGATCCCCTTATCAGTGGGCTAAGGGAGGCACATAGAGGCAGAAGAAGGATGGAGGGTGAGACTGGGAGGAGATGATGTAAGGGGCTACAATGGGATGCAAAGTGAATAAATTATAGTAAATAATAAAAATAATTTAGGAAAAGAAAATGGGAGCTCGCTGCTCTTTCTCTGTGCGTGTGTGTGTTTGTGTGTGTGTGTGTGTGTGTTTGTGTGTGTGAAAGTCTTTTCTGCATGATTTCTATTGAGTTAAAGCATTTTTATGGGTTTTTCCAGAAGTATTTTGCCACAAAGGAGACTTGGAAAGTGCTTGTCTCCGTTGTTTGGAAAG
The DNA here is from genome assembly GCA_028658305.1 of Pachyuromys duprasi. Lineage (NCBI taxonomy): Eukaryota > Metazoa > Chordata > Mammalia > Rodentia > Muridae > Pachyuromys > Pachyuromys duprasi. The sequence continues at coordinate 25,522,066 of CM053751.1, forward strand.
TGAGTTTTCAGCTCATCTTCTTCACTATCCAAATTTAATTTACAATGTCAAGGGTTGTTACAACTACAAATGTGACAACCAACAACTTTATTCTTTTAATTCTGGGAGTGCTAATGGCACGGATTAAAAAAAAATTTCTTAATACAATCCATGTCTTGCATTTTCCCCATTCTTTGAATTTTCCTTCTACTATATATAACTCAGTTCTGTATATGGTTGTTTTGGTTCTAGACACTCATAGGTTTCTTGATTTGAATTTAAGTTACTGCATGTCTCTAACATTCCTTTTCTGATGTTTTTATGGGGGTCTATTGAGTTTTAAAATTCTGGTCAAATATTTGCTATCTCATCCCTTTCTGCCTTCAGTACATTTCAGAAGTTAAATCATTAGAGATTTCTATTTTTTAGTACTTTTCTTATCCTTCTTGCCCATTGGTGAGTTATTTGCAGTTCCTTTGGCACGTACACTAGAATATTCCTAGTGATCTCCACTGGATGCTTATAAGATTTTTATACTCTATCCCCATTCTGCAACAGTTCTCTAATCTGTGATCAATACAATACAGCTGAAATGAACAAGGAGATTTATGATGGTCTTCCTTTTTCTCTATCTCCTTCTCATACTCTTTCTAGACACCGGTTTCCTTGCAGCGTACATTCCTGTGAAGATGCATCCTTTGTGAGGATCTAACATTTTGTAACATTCTCCAGTTTAAGTTTCTATTAACACTAATTGCCGCTAAATGTGTCTTATGTCTTCATCTTGTAAGGTAATTATCTTCTCACAGACAGAGCAATCTTTGAAAGGAAGATCTTTTACTGCTTTATCACTAGAACCTAGAAAAATAGCTTCAATAGAATATTTCAAGAAAAGTTTATTAAATAATTTGTATGTCTAATTCACATAGAGAAATGAAAAGATAACTGGCATCATTCCATTTCTTATGAAATAAGCTTCATATATCATAAGAAAATGAAGTGTGTTTAAATGCAACATACTTATTATTTCTCTACTAATTCTATTCATATTATTATTCCATTAATTAATCAAAATTATAATTACTACGTTTAAAATATTTATTTTAAATTATTTTCTGATCATTGCTTTGTTCTATGTGTTTAGTATATGTGCTACTTTGACATAATTTTTCCATTCTGAGATATACAAACATTTGTTGTGCTATTCATTTAAATATATCTCTAAAGCATATAATTTTCACAAACCTATGCTATTTATTGTCTTCCCAGTGACAGAAAAAAGTGGACTCTTCGGGCCCAACTTGACCTGAATATTCCTCTAATTAATCAGTATATTAACATCTGTTATCTGGACAATTGTCTCAGAAACTAAAAGTTGATACATGATTCAGTCTATCATTACACAAAGAATACGGAAATAATGCCTGTTTTCTTAAATTTTACCTATTAGTGATACCACAATAAGCATATAGTAAAATGAATACAATAGCATATGATTTTTTAATTAATGAGTTCTAAATTTTAAAAAATCACAGGTAAAGCTTATTGGTTTATTTTTATAATGTTAACAATACTTTTGTCTAATGATGTATATTAGAATTCGCATGAATATAGGTAGTAAAAAGCTGATATCATTATTGAAATTATTTTTAATTTCTCACTGAACATGCATGTATTTTCAAAGCTATCAATATTTTTGCGTCTTAGGCCTTCAAAATAAATATTTTACAGAGAAGTTAAATATTTCTATGCAGTATTTTTAATTAAATTTTGATTTTTTAAGATTGATTTATTTATTATTTATACAGTGCCTGCATGTACACCTGCAGCCAGAAGAGGGCACCAGATATCATTATATGATGGCTACCAGCTACCATGTGATTGCTGGGAATGAACTCAGGACCTGTGGAAGAACATCCAGTGCTCTTAACCTCTGAGCCATCTCTCCAGCTCCTACATTTTCATTTTTTAATATTAATTATAGTTCATTATTTTGTATCGCAGCTGTAGCCCCATTCCTCATTCCCTCCCACTCCCACCCTCATCTCCTCCCATGCCCCTCTCCAAGGCCACTGAGAAGGGAGGTCCTCCTCCCCTTCCATCTGACCCTAGCTTATCAGGTCTCATCAGGACTGGCTGCAATGTCCTCCTCTGTGGCCTAGCAAGGATGCTCGTCCCTCAGGGAGAGGGGATCAAAGAGCCAGCCACTCAGTTCATGTCAGAGACAGTCCCTGTTCCCCTCAATGAAGTATTTTTAAAGATTTGCTATTCTTACATATTCTGAGGTTTAGAGATGGCAAAGCAGTTAAGAGCACAAACAGCTGTGGCAGAGGAGCAGGATACCTTTCCCAGCACCCTCTTGGGGTAATTAATAACTATCTGCAACTCCATTTCCAAGTGATCCAATGCCTTTCTCTTGCTTCTTCAGGCAGCTTGCATGCAAATGGTGCACTGAGGTGCATACAGGCCAAACACTCATAAATATAAACGAAAACTTGAATTAAAAAAAAACACTTCTGATGTACAGATTTGTTACTACATTGTACCAGCAGTTACAATGAAACCCAAAGCTGTTCCTTAAAAGCTAAATGTCGCAGCCAGCCCTGAGGAGACAGGATAAGCTGGGGTTGGATGGAAGGGAAGGAGGTCCTCCCCTGTTGGTGGACTTGGAGGGGGCAGGGAAGAGGGAGATGAGGGACAGAGTGGGAGGGTAGGAGGGAATGGGGGAAGGGGCTACACCTGGGATTCAAAGTACTTAACCTGTGATTGAGATAAAAATAAATAAATTTAAAAAAGCTAAATGTCCTTTATATATATATATATATATATATAGGACATTATATATATATAATTATATATATATATATAATTCCAAGAATAATCACATCTTAAGAACTGATAAAACACGTTCTGTGAACATTTACAATCCCTTTCATAGGAGTATCCAAGAATACAATACTAGAGAACTGTGTAAATAATTTTAAGACATGATTTATATATGTATTTGTAAACATATACTTATATGTATATACTTATATACATGATTTATAAGTGTTTGTTTGCTTTCTTTCTTTTGGGAATATTTAAAATTAAATAGGCTATCTGAGTCCTCTTTATGGGACTGTTACACAGCTCCTATACTTTTTTAAAATTCCTCCCAGTTTGCTGTCATTCATTCTGTAACCTGTGGTTGATCTAAGTTACTTTGCTTTTCTCTGGAGTCTGTGGAATAACCAATCAGATAGGCTTCAGTCGGAAAGCTTTTCCATTATGTCAGCATGCAAACCATCATTTCCAAGTATACACTTACATGTGTTACAATCTAAGTTCTGGGACAGATAGGACTTGAAGCTATTTTCACTTACGTGCCTTTGATAAAAGAAGATGAGTATTTTAACAAAATCTGCACTGAAACATTCAGATGTCCCCTATCTGTTTATAAATGTGTTTTATGAATTAATTAGTTATGTATTTTCAGTTCCCTTGCCTTGTTTTTATATAATTTATAAGTGATTTCACAGCTTCCAGATAATTAATTCTGATACTATTCTTTGATCTTTAATAAACGTTTATTATTCTTATGTTTATTTCTAAGGGTCTCCTGCAGCTTTTAAATTTACTCAACTCCCAATTTATTTTCAAGACTTAAAAACAAAGTTTAATTTTCTAGGTGGAGCAGCAGGAAGGAACACCTGTGTCACAGCAGAAACCTCCAAAGAAAAATATGGAAAATAAAATTGCAGAAAACTACAAAAATGAAAAGTGCAAATTGAAAAACCGAATTTTCCTTTGTTAAGTTTTTCCACCTCATGCACTGTTTTAACTGGAAAACACTTCTCTGTATAATATATTATTCCAACTCTGCCAAACTTATAAATTTTAAATATAAGATCTTATGATAATATGTCATATATATTATATTAAAATGTGAAGTTTAAATTATTAGCAAACAGCCTCTTATCTTTTACCTCAAACAAAATGATTATAATGCCCTATAAGCCAATAGTCAGTATTCTATCATACTATTGTTTTTCAGTCTAAAACATCAAAATAAATCTTTTATTTTCTGTTGCAGACAACAACATCGGAATTGGAACTGATTCTATTATCAGTATATTTATTCATTTAAAATATTTCAAATCATCATTATTTAAAATATTTTAGGTACATTTATCTCTTAGAGGTATAAAATATTAAACATATAACTCCAGCTGGGAAGATAGTTCAGTCTATCAAGTGCTACATGAGGACAAGATTTCAAGCCTTGTAAGAAACCAGGCATGGTGGAACTAGGCATGGTGGAACTTCCTTATAGTTTCAGGCCTGTGAACTTTCAGAGAGAGTGGTCATTGACTTTTTAACCAACCCCGCTTAGCCTAATCAGCAAAATGTTCATTTCAAAATAGGTAAATAAATAATAAGTAGGAAAGTAAGTAAGTAAGTAAGTAAATAAATAAATAAATAAATAAATAAATAAATAAGGTGAGAACGTTTTCCAATTGGTTTGATAATGATTTCTTCATGACTTGTAGTTAAAATGTGTACTATCTTCAGCAATACAATCTTACCATGCAGGGCAATGGCAATAAATTACCCGCGTTGTTTTGGAGAGCCCTATAAACTCTTTGGCCAGTAAAACAGAGTGTACTATCATGCCTTGGCTGGGTCAGGTATTGGTTGGACAGTCTCTCAATCTCTGCTCTATCTGATCTATTTTTATCCCTACACATCTTGTAGACAGGAAAAATTTTGGATAGAAGTTATTTGGGTTGGGTTGGTGTTTTCTTTCCTCTGCTAGGAGAATAGTATAATGAGACATTGTCTTCTGTCTCTGTGGCCTATGCTATGAGGAGTCTTTCCTTGAGTACCCCTCATATCCTCCCAGGAGCCTACCCTGACTTAGGTCTCAGCTTGTCACAGAGATATCCCACCCTCAGTTTCTCTTTTCTCTACAGTCCTTCTGTTCTCTCTTTCTTGCTCTCCCCAGCTCTGTTGTTTACCCACTTAAATCTATGCAACCCCCTTTCCTACCTTGTTTCCTCTCTTCAGCCATTACCTTTGTCTATTCTATTTCCCATTTGAAGTAAGATGTCTATCCTATCTTATATGTCTAGTATCCACTTATAAGTGAGTATGTACCATGTGTGTATTTCTGCTTCTGGGATACCTCACTCAGGATGATCTTTTCTAGATCCCACCATTTGTCTGCAAAATTTCATGATTTCCTTGTTTTTAATTACTGAGTAATATTTCATTGTTTAAATGTACCACAATTTCTGTATCCATTCCTCCACTGAGGGACATCTGGATTGTTTCCAGGTTCTGGCTATTATGAATAAAGCTGCTACGAACATGCTTGTGCAAATGTCCTTGTGGTGTACTTGAGCATTTTTTGGATATATGCCTAGAAGTGGTATACTAAAATCTGTACACCTAAAGAAGCTGAACAAGAAGGAGGTCCTGGGGTAAGATGATCAACCCTCACATAGAAAGAAAAGGGGGATGGACATAAGAAATAGGACAGGAGCTTACCACAGAGGGCCTCTGAAAGACTCTGCCTAGCAGTGTATCAAAGCAGATACTGAGATTCATAAACAAACCTTGGGCAGAGTGCAGGGAATCATATGAAAGAAGGGGGAGTTAGTAAGATATGGAGAGGAAAGGAGCTCCGCAAGGACCAAATACATCTGGGCACAGAGGCCTTTTCTGAGACTGATTCTCTAACCAAGGTCCGTTCATGAATCCCTGCTAGAACCCCTGCTCAGATGTAGCCCATGACAACTTAGCATCCAAATGGGTGTCCTAATAAGGGGAACAGGGACTGTCTCTGACATGAACTCAGTGGCGGGCTCTTTGACCACTCCCCTAGCCAAGGGAGGAGCAGCCTTGCTAGGCCAGAGAGGAGGACATTGCAGACAGTCCTGATAAGAACTGATAAACTAGGGTCAGATGGAAGGGGAGGAGGACCTCCTCTATCAGTGGACTTAGAGAGGGGCAGGGAGGAGATGAGGGAGGGACGGTGAGATTGGGAGGGAATGATGGTGGGGGCTGCATCCGGGATACAAAGTAAATAAACTGTAATTAATATAAAAAATAAAAATGAAAAAAACACAAATTTCCAAAACAACAACAAAATAAAGACTTATACATCCTCCTTTGCATCCTTTGTTACTTATCTTCTTTGAGTATGCTTATCCTGTACTCTATGGCTAAAATCAACTTATTAGTGAGTATATACCACGTATGTCTTTCTGGATATGGGTTACCACACTCAGAAAGATCTTTTCTAGTTCCATCCATTTGCCTGCAAGTTTCATGATTTCTTTCTGAGTAGTATTCCATTGTGTAAATGTGCCACAGTTTTTTATCCATTCATACTAATGATCATTTGATTTTTGACAAAGGAGCCAAAACCATACAATGGAAAAAAGACAGCATATTCAACAAATGGTGCTGGTCTAACTGGATGTCTACATGCAGAAAAATGCAAATAGAACAATATTTATCTCCCTTAACTAAACTCAAATCCAAGTGCATCAAAGACCACAATATAACACTAGATATACTAAATCTATTAGAAAAGACAGTTGGAAGGAAACTCGAATTCATTAGCACAAGAAACAACTTCCTTAACAGAAAAACATTGGGCTCTAAGATTAACAATTAACAAATGGAATCTCTTGAAACTGAAAAGCTTATGTTAGGCAAAGGACACTGTCAATAGAAAAAAAAAAAAAAACAACAGTCTACACATTGGGAAAAGATCTTCACAAGCCTTACATCTGACAAAGGGCTAATATCCGAAATATGTAATAAACTCAAGAATTCAAACACTAATAAAATATCTCAGTTAAAAAAATGGGGCACACAACTAAACAGAGAGATCTGAACAAAGGAGTCTGTATTGGCCAAAAACACTTAAAGAAATGCTAAGCTTCCTTAGTCATCATGGAATTGTCAATCAAAAGAACTCTGCAATTCCCCCTCACACTGGTCAGAAAGGCTAAGATTGAAATCTTAAGTGACAGCACATTCTAGAGAGGATGTGGAGAAGGTCCCCCATTGCTGGTAGGACTGTAAACTGGTACAACTACTTTGGAAATTAATATGGTGCTTTCTCAGAAAATTGGGAGTAGTTGTATTTCAAGACCCACCTACACCTCTCCCTGGGTATATGCCCAACAGATCCTCTACCATTCCACATGGACACTTGCTCAACTATGTTCATAGCAGTTTTATTCACAATTTCCAGAATCTAGAAACTACCTAGATGTGGAAATGACTCTAGATATACCCCAAATTATGATAAATGAGGAAATGAGTGTACACAACTTAGTATTCTATTAGCCAAGGCTCAACAGGGAAAATATTATAATAGATGATATCACTTACTACCATTAAAGGGATAGTCTAAAAAACAAACAAAAGAAAAAAAAAACACTTGTAGGTAGACATTGTCAACAGCCAACCATTTTTAGGAATGAGAATAAACTTTTTATAACAGAAGGGGATATTTTTAGTAAAACAGAGGGACTTTTCATTTGCATTTTTTACAATTATAAGCCCATATAATTTTTAAAGGCAACACAAATATTTTTTTCAGTGGAAATGAGAATGGAAAATAATTTAATAGAAGTAGTAATTGAGGTGGAATATGAAAGGCATTTATGTGATGTTAGTTTGGAAGTAGCATTTGTGTTAGGAGGAGGTTTAACATGAGTGAGAACAATTTATGAAAAATTTTAGCTACATACTATAAATGCTATATTTTTGCATATGTTTATTATTTAATTTTGAATAGACAAAAAATTGGGGTATACATTCATGAAGCATAAAGAATAATGATAACATGTTGTTTTTAGAAACTCCACACAACTTTTCATTGTTCTGTTAGGGAAACATTATGCAGACTCAAAAAACCAAGAATCACCTATTTTCTTAATAACAGTAAAAGACAAACAGAAGATTCAACATGGAAAATAAAATGAGAACAAAGGGACAGAGGAAGACTGGGCAATTGTAAATAAAAATCCAGGACTAAATAAAACCAGTATAGCTTATAAATGCATTGAAATGTCATAATCAAGCATATTACTTTGTAAAGTTAATATACACTAATAAAAATGAGTAAAGGACCACAAGACAATTATTTAAATTCTGGACACAAATATTTCAAAATCATAACTGAAAAATTATTTTTAAACTAATCTTGGTTTTATTTTCTCTGGAATATTTCTATGCTTCAATCTGTAATGAATTGTGCTATTTTCCATAGTGAATGCAATTTATTGTTCTAAGAATATTAAAATGAGCAAGGTAGGTGGTTAATTTTCATAAATGTTTAATGTTTAAAATATCATTTTTACAAATATTAAAATAATTATACAAAATAATTGGAATAACAACTGTTCTAAAATATTTTGAACTGGGTAGTTAGAAGTTATTTGTCCCACAGTTTACTAAGAAAGATTAGGAAATAAAGTTGATTAAATTAAAGACAATTAAAATGATCATGTAAATCCCCATCCTTATAATCTGAACATTGGATAGCACCTTTCCCTTAAAAAAACGCTCCGGCTTGCATATTCACTTTGGGGATATTATATAGAGGACATTTCTGGTGAAATAGAACAAACTGAAACTTGGTTTTGTTTACATATTTTTCTTGGATATAAGTTATATTTTCTTTAGATATGCAGACATCACTGGCCTCTTCCTTAGCTCATTGATAAAGATGGCCAAGGGGGGGGGGGATGGCATTTCAGAAATAGTTTAATATGTTAAATGTCTTATTTTTAATATATAAGAAATTTATAGCCGAGAAAGAAAATCATTTATCTAAGAGTTGAATTGATTAAAATGATATGACATAATGATCATGTCACTAAGTCATTTTTCTATTGAAATGCACTTTACTGTGATACTTTATCAAGTGGCAACAATTTGTAGCTTATATTTTATAGTCATAAAAGATTTAAGTTCCTTATTGAAGAAACCAGACTGCATTTCTAAGTATCCGTCATGCACATGTGTGCCTATATGATGTAGTCATTGCAAAAAACAAACAAACAAACAAAACAAACAAAAAAACCCACATGATATATTTCATGACACAGTGAAACTTCTCCCAAATTAACTCTGTTAAACCTGACTAGATAACCAAGAGTGTCAAATTCTAGACATGGATCATAGCAGTCTCCTGTGTGATCCTTTACATCAACTTCTACAGATGACACAGCAGGTGACTAGGGTACACAGGAATTAACAAGAGAATAGCCAACCTTGTATCCTGTATGGCCATAGTTAAGGTCACCTTCTGAATGAGAATGTAAAATCCATTTTATGTTGATAAACTGTGACTTGGATTTATTTGATCTGGAAGACACTTCATGTATTCATTCAAATGTGTTCACCACAACAACACTATGTTAAACATAATATTAAAACTTATTAAAATAATAATATTTACAAAGTTGTAAATTCCATTGATTATCCCAGGTTTTTTCCACTAATAATTAATTCCTTCTAATACATATTAATTATTTTATAACATCCTCACCATAATAAAATTATGATTTACAATGACATCTTATAGCTCAATAATTATATGAACCTACACAGGTTACCCATATTGAAATCTTGGAACTTTTATTTAGAATTGATTCCTAAGTACTTGGAATTCATGTACTGTGTGCTATGCACTTTTTCATGGTCAGAGATCTAGACTAGATTGCATTTTCTTAATTAAGGTGCCTCAGTTTGGACGGTGTTAGTATCTGCTGCCAGCAATGATGCCGACTCAATACAATGTCTACCCTTCCTTCTCAGTCCTATGGCGTCTTACCATACAGGGTTTTACACATGGACTCACTGTCTCTGAGGAAGGTATTTCTGTACATTACTTTCTCTTTTATTCTCTCAAAAATTGGTGCATTTGCTGTGAGAAACCAAAGAATTAAAAATTAGGTTTTTTTTTTGTTTTGGGGGTGTTTTATTTTGTTTTGTTTTGTTTGTTGGATTCTTGGACTAAATTTAAAGCATAAGCCTGAACAAAGGTCAGACAGGTAGAGACATATCCAACCCTCTGCAGGGAAGAACCAGCCTTCATGCATTCTTTCCTGTCCACTAGAGATACAATTGCTAGAAAACCAGCTCAGATCACCCCTCTCCCCTAGGGACAGCCAAACAAATGGTACCTTCCCATAGCAAATCAGTTCAAAATGCATCATCCCTTTTTGTGTTTCAACTGATAGAATCTAGATAGTCTGGAATTCCCCTGCTCTGGGCATGCTGGGAGTGACAGGGACCTTTAAATCACCCTCCCACCCTGACCTCCACACTCTGCTCTCAACCTAGACAGATCTGAATTCCTGGAGGACAGAATGACAGGCCTGTGGGCCACTGAGGCATTCAGGGCACCTGCAGATGAAGAGCTTAAGGAAGCTTGGGTGACTCCAGTTTGGGATGAGAAGCCATCTTGTGCACACCTGTGACCTGGGGCTAAGCTCAAGTTCCAGGAAAAACCACAGAATGTATACTTGGCAGAGAATTGGGTCAACTCCTGTAGCAACAGCCAATCAGGGTAAGGCAAAAAATTCCCCAAAGTTCCAAATATACTTTCAGATGCTTAGAATAAGAATAGTAATTGTGGTTAAACTTCAGCTAAAGGGTCACCTCACCCCTATGATTGTTACCCAAACCTGTAACACCAAGGCATGGAAACCCCCAGGTTTCAGGTTTTTTTCCCCCTTTAAAAACCCTGTTCACCTAGGCCTTGGGGTTCCACTTCTCTACTGCTGCTTCAGTGAGACTTGGATCCTGGGTTCGATAATCTCGTAATAAAGCTCTCTTGCTTTTCCAACAGAGTCATCTCCTGGTGGTCTCTAAGGGTCTTGTGATCTGGGCATAACACGAATGAGCATTGCTCCCATGAATGGTGCCAACTACCCACCAGTGCTTAAGCTCTACCCTTCCAGGCATCTACGTACTCTAGCACCCTATCCTTCAAGCCACACTTCCAAGCACATTCCCCCACTTACACATAAGCACCTACAACATCCCTTCCTTAGCTACAGCTGAAACACCAACATTCTCCCTCAAACCAGTCGTCCTCTTTCATCATCCTGAAGAATACTCCAGTCACCAGACACAGACAGATCCAGTCTGAAGTACAGACTCCAGGAACAAACAGAAAGGTTATGGATAAGTGGGTGGATAGAGGTCAGCCTCAGAACAAATTCTACAAAAATTAGGACACCATGGCTTCACCAGCAACTCCAAAAATCATTGGGTATTTTAATTCATTGGAAACACAGGAAAATGATCTCAAATCTATGCTTATCCAGCTATTAAATGCACATGAAGAGAAAACAAACAAAGCTCTCAAAGAAATAGAGGCAAATACAGGCAAACAAATAGAGGTATAGGTAGAGACACAAGTAAAAGCATATAGAAAGGATATGAACAACAACAACAAAAAAATAGAGGCCATGATGGAAAGACAGGAATCTACATTCAAACTGATGAAGGAAATGGTATAAGACATGAAAACAGAATTAGAATTAATAAAGAAAACACAAACAGAGAAAACCTTGCAGCTAGAGAACTTAGAGAAAAGATCAGGAACCACAAAGTTAAGAATCACCAATAGAAAACAAGCGATAGAAGAGAGAATCTTGGGCTCTGAATATATAATTACAGAAATTTATACATCTCTCAGAGAAAAAGTAAAATTGGAAAAGTTCCAAACACAAAACATCCAAGAAATCAAGGATGCCATGAACTCAGAAATCTCAGAATAATAGGCATAGAAGAAAAAAATAGAAGATTCCAGGCTGCAAATTTCAGACAATGATTTCAAGAAAATCGTAGAAGAAAAGTTTTCCAACTTAAAGAGATGTCAATAACCATACAAGAGGCATTCAAAACACCAAAAGGACTAGACCAGAAAAGAAATTCCTCATACCACGTAACAGTTAAAACACTAAATCTACAGAAAAAGAAAAAATATAAAAGCAGCAAAGGAAAAATGCCAAGTAACATATAGAGGTAGATCTGTCAAAATCACCCCAGACTTCTCAACAGAAACTATGAAAGCCAGAAGGGCCTGGACAGATGTCATGCAGACTCTAAGAAACCACAGATGCAATGCAGACTACTATACCCGACAAAGATTTCAATCAGCATAGATGGGGAAAACAAAATATTCCATGACAAAATTAAACTTACACAATATCTACACAGCAACCTAGTCCTAGAAGACACAGAAGATACTAGAGGGAAAACTACAATTTAACCAAATCAACTATACTTAAGAAAACACAGGACATAGATAACTTCACAACAAAATATTAAAAGAAAACAAGCATAAAAACACAGTAACACCACCAACTCCACCAAAAAAGAACTAACATTCATTGGTCACTATTATCTATAATAGACACAACTCTCCAATAAAAAGACACAGACTAACAGATGGTTGGGGAAACAGGATCGAACATTCTTCTACATTCAAAAACACACCTCTACAACAAAGATGGACACAATCTCAGAGTAAGGGGTTGGACAAAGGTTTTTCAAGCAAACTGACCCACAAAACAAGCTGGAGTAGCCATTCTAATATCTAATAAAATAGACTTTTAACCAAATTTAATCAAAAAAGATGAGGAGAGGCACTTCATCTTCATCAAAGGGAAAATCTAGGAAGATATCACAATCCTGAACATCTATGCCCCAAATACAAGAACACATTTAATAATGCAATATTATTAAAGCTAAAATTACACATTGATCCTAACACCTTAATAGTGGGAGACTTCAACACTCTACTCTCACCAAAGGACAGATCATCTAGACAGAAGGTAAATAGGGAAACAATGACACTTACAGAAATCCTAAATCAAACGGACATAAGAGATATCTGTAGAACTTATCACTGAAACTCAAAAGAGTATACATCCTATTCAGCACTTCATGGAACCTTCTCAGAAATTGATCATATAGTCAGGTTCAAAGCAAGCCTCAACAGATACAAGAAGATCAAAATAATCCCTTGTATCCTATCAGATCACTGTGCACTAAAACTAGACCTCAACAACAACAGAAATAACAAAAAGCCTACATACTCATAGAAACTAAACAACTCTCTACTCAATGGTATTTTGGTCAGGGAAGAAATGAAAAAAGAAATTAGAGATTTCCTAAAACTCAATGAAAATGAAGGCATAACTTACCCAAACTTATAGGACACAATAAAAACAGAGCTAAGAGGAAAGTTCATAGCACTAAGCACCTTCAGAAAGAAGTTTGAGACATCTCACACAAGCAAGATAAAGGCATACCTAAAAGCCCTTTGGGGGTGGGGGAGAAAAAGAAGCCGACACCCAAGAGGAGTAGATGACTGGAAATAATCAATTTCAGAACTGACATCAATGAATTAGTAACAAAGAAAATGTACCAAAATTTTTGTATCCATTCCTCAGTTGAGGGACATCTGTATTGTTTTCAGATTCTGGTTATTACAAATAAGGCTGCTACAAATGTGGTTGAGCAAATGTTTTTTGTTGTATACTTGAACATATTTTGGGTATTTGCCTATGAGTGTTATAGCTGGGTCCTGAAGTAGCAATATTCCTAATTTTCTGAGAAAGTACCAGATTAATTTCTAAAGTGGTTGTACAACTTTACATTCCCACCATCAATGGAGGAGGGTTCCCCTTTCTCCACATCCTCTCCAGCATGTGTTCTTTCCTGAATTTTCAATCTTAGCTCTTCTGATGGGTGTAAAGTGAAATCTCAGGGTTGTTTTCATTTGTATTTCCCTGATGACGAAGGACATTGGACATTTCTTTAAGTGTTTCTTTGCCATTCAATATTCCTCTATTGAGAATTTTATTTAGCTCTGTACCCCATTTTTAAAATTTGATTACTTGATTTGTTGGTGTTTAACTTCTTGAGTTCTTTATATAGTCTGGATATTAGACCTCAATCAGATATAGATTTGTAGCATGTCGTTTTGTTCTGATGACAGTGTTCTTTGCTTTACAGAATCTTTTCAGTTTCACGAGGTCCCATTTATTGATTGTTGATCTTAGAACCTGTGTTCTTGGTGTTCTGTTCAGGAAGTTGTTTCCTGTGCCAATGAGTTCAAGGCTCTTCCCCCTTTTTCTTCTAACAGGTTGAGTGTGTCTTGCTTTATGTTTAGGTCCCCAATGAGAGCAACAAAACAAAAAATGTTGGGCAAAGGGGCCTTTTCTGAGACAGATACTCCAAGCAAGGACCATGCATGGATATAATCTAGAAACTGTGCACAGATGTAGCCCATAGCAGCTGTGTCCAAGTGGGTTCCCTAGTAAGGGAAACAGGAGCTGTCTCTGACATGAATTCAGGGGTGTGGAGCAGGCTTACCAGGCCACCAAGGATGACAATGCAGCCAGTCCTGATGAGACCTGATATGCTAGGGTCAGATGGAAGGGGAGGAAGTCTCCCTATATCAGTGGATTTGGAGAGGTAGAAAGGGTGGGCTTGGCAGGGGGAAAAAGGAGGGGGCTACAGCTATGATACAAAATGAATAAATTGTAATTAATAAAAATAAATTAATTTTAAAAAAGAAAAGAAAATTATCACCTCTTCCTGAAGTGCCTCTCTTGTCTACAGTTTTCAGATGAGTTGTGGTGTAAGACTGAGGACCCATAGCCATGGTGAATAGTGTAGTTCAATGAAGCCAATGTTTATAACTTGTAAGAGGATTACAGGAAGCCAACAGGAAGAGAGATTTCAAGTAAAAGTACAGTCATCTTGTACCCCCTTAAATCAACATACTATTTAAATGGTGCTCACTCAAGGTTGCAAGCTTGCAACTGATTATATTTCAAGCCAATGAAGATAATTTGTAAGGTTATTTATGACAGAAAATATGCAAAGAACCCCAAACAGAAGCTACTTGATGATCAAGAAAGAATACTATGGTGAGATTCATGTAAAACTATTGCTTTACTACTTTTCCTGCCTCTTTAAGAGGACTGGATATTTTAAAATATTGTATATACTTGCAAAACTGTATTTTAAGCACAATTACTATCCATTCTTGTTGTCATGGCTCTGTTGTACATACAATGACTAGGACAGACAAAAGACAATTAAAGTTTAGCCCTATAGGCTTTTTCATATATATGTTAATCAAATAAAGCAATATTCTTAAAGAAAGTAACTCTTCACAGCATAGAGTTAAACATAAAAATAAAATAAAACTTTAAAGATATACAAACTCATTATAATTATTTTAATGAGTACTCATGGTATAAACCAAGATCATTTGATCACTTTGTGCAAGTTTGATTTCGTTGCTAACACATAATATTTTATTAGCATTCTATTTCCTTTGTCAAGCCCTTGTGTTAATGCTGAATTAACAATTAATAGTTTCAACATTGATGTTTCCTTAAACATACTAATTAAAAGTATTCAAATATTCTGACACCATTTTAAGAGCAATGATAAAGTTTCCCGTGTTATAAATTCTTCTTATCTTCTACTGTTTTCACCACAAACTAATGCCTTTTTGTGAGTTCATTTTTAAATTCATATTGTTGCTTATTCCTTTTTAATATTGTATTGGCTTGGTAATTATTGGTTAATATCTGAGTTATGTGACCAGTTTAGTCCACACACACATATGATTTACAGGATTTCAGAATGCTTGCAGAAAAAAATTAAGTTTATATATACACATTCAAAGAGTGTCTGATTAAATTACAAAGGTTAAAAATGAAAATCATAACTTCAATTCCTCTCATAAGAAGATATAAAACATCTATTTCTCCACTTGGATGGTCACACAAATGCATTTCATAGAGAAATCACAGCTATCTGTTTCATTCTTCTCTGTGAATTTTTAACTCTAAGCAATGTTACATCTCACTGGGCATCTTCTATACTTCTACACTGCATCAGATTTGATAAGAGAATGATGTAAATGCCTCTTCACTTTTGAAAGAGCACAAAACACGGGGCTAAGAATTACTTTTTAAGGACAAAATTCTTTCTATAGCTTTTATGGTGAGTCCAGGGCATTATTGGCTCTGCATTGTTGTGACCGGCACCCTGGTGGTTGCTCTGTTTGTGTAAATATATAGAATGCCATTGTTCTGGTAATAGTCTGCAGGCTTTCCACACAGCAGCACATCCAAACATAATTAAAAATAGCCCACTGCCTCTAGACAAGCTGCATCCTTTTTATTTTAAATGATTATTTCACAGAACAATATATTACATTTTTCATTGGAGATTGATTTAATAGTCAAATTCATTCTCCTATCTGTTGGAATTTTTAAAATAAATTTCTATTTTCATTTGAAATGTCATTAATTCAAATTTATATTACCTTTATTTATCAGCTCATGTTACTCAGTATCTCAACCCTTATAAAAGCATCTAGAGACATTTTATACTGCTTAACATGATTTCAGAGATAAGATAATAGGAACCAGGGTGGAAATGCTATTTTAGCTGCATTTTAAACAATACAATGGTAATAGATAACATCATTATCACTCTCAATTGACTTAACAGAAGTGTCATATTTTCCAAATATTATCCTGATATTTTAGGTTTTAGTAAAATGAGATGAATGCTTCCTCCTGAAAGCATACAGAAAAGTATTTTTAGGAGTAGTCAGATCATGGCTCTTCAAAGTTTAGTTTGGTGATTTGTGACATCGTTTCTCACAACCAAGGCAGACAATACTTAGATTGTTGTTCTGAAAACTACTGAAAGAGGCTTCACAGATGGTGCCTCTCAAATAGTGAGTGTTTCACCTTCTAAACGCCACACTTAATAATAAAGTCACCATAAATAAACAATGTATATTTAGATAAATAATTTCAGTTATAACTCTTATCATTTAGGTAAACCTTGCTATCTGCTTCCCCATCCCTATTTCTACACCACATTATTTATATAATAGTCTTTGTAAGGGATTTTGTCCAACTATATGCCTAAGTATCTTGATAAGTGAGAACAGCTGTCATCCAGAAAATATCAAAGGCTGACAAAAATACACTAAAGAAGAAATTACCATGAACACGGTGGGATTGTATACTAATGGAAGCACCTTAGGAATCATAATAATTTCCTTAAAAAGGCAAAAATATACCTGCCACACAATCTAGCCATACCCAGAGGAAAGTTTTCATATAACAGGGAAAGCCTGCACATCTCAGGTTATTGTAGTACTATTCACAATAGCCAATTAAAAAAAATTAATTTTAGAGGGTGATCAATAAAAGAGTTGATGAAGAAACATATATGCATTTATACAGATGTATAGATATATTCATAGAGATATACATAAACCTATACAAATGGACTCTTACTGACCAAAAAGAATCCAATTATCTCATTTGAAAGGAAACAGACAAATCTAAAGATCATCATGTGACACACTGAAGATTGAGAAGACAAATGTTTGTATATAAGTAGAATATAGGGTTTATCCACATAAATAAACACATTTTATAAAAGAGATTAATTTGATGTTATTTTGTTTGAATATAGAAAAGAAGAATTAGTTTCAAAAGCTGTGGTGTCTCCTGTTCAAGTTATCTTAAGAAAAATGCTTCAGGAAGAATGTCGTACCAAAGACCAACATGTATTTCTTCAATTATTTAGAATACTTTTCCACATTTGGGTGCCAACTTGGGCAGGTATGAACAAAGCCCTTGTAGCATGGCAGACATTTGTCCTTTCTTATTTTTCTCAAAAAGGTAGAAAAAGGCCCAGACAACTCCCTTGGACTCCCTTTTATAGAGTTACTGTTCCTATTTACAAAATATCATCTCCAAAATATAATCATCTTTAAAGGCCTACTTTCTAATGCCGCATTTTTAGAGGATATAATTTAGAATATATAAACTGTGAATGAGAAGAGACAGAGACTATCATTTATACCGACTTTTTACACACTTTCTTTTATTACAGTGGAATTAGGCCAAGCTGAACAACATAAAAAGAAAACATAATATCCATAAAACATTTGCTCATGTGAATAACAATCCATGACCCTCCTCTCATATCCATACATATACACTGTTGTATCCATTTTTCCTCCTCTTTGGGAAACAAGTTTGAAGATTAGAATTTGGCAACATTAAGAAAGTTTATCAAATGCAAATCATCTATACGTTCTTTACAGTCTCCTTTTTCATTGAATAATTTAAACAAAGAAAAGGAAATTGAAACCAGATAGATGGCTTAGAGGTTAAGAGAACTGAATTAACTTTTGGAAGACTTTTAAAATAAATTTCTATTTTCATTCTTCCAGAGGATCCAGGTCCAATTTTATCACCATCATGATGACACCCAGCTATCTGTATTTTTTGTTTCAAGGTATCAAAGGCCTTCTTCTGATATGTTCAGGTACCAGGCATGCACATGGTATACCAACATACATACAGGCAGAACATTGTAAAAATAAAGTAACTCTAACCCTTTGTTTCTAAAACAAAGGAAAAAAGGGAAAAGCAAAGAAAACAAAGAAGAAAACAAAAGACTATACAGCTGTCTATGTGGCTCAAGTGCAAAAGTCACTGGTGATACATTTTAATGACCTAATTTGGTCCTCTGAATCCGGATAACATACTAAATATAGTGGCACACATATATGATCCTAGCACTCCTACAGTGCAGTGGGAAGGCAGAAATAAACTATCTCCTTGTATGTTCACAGACCAGCTAGCCATTAATACCTATGCTAGGGATATCCTTCTGCCTATTCCCCAGCTGCCTGGCCCATCTGGGTCACAAAAACAGTGAGCTCAGCACAGAGAATGAACCCAGTGGAGATAGGCTAGTTGTGGGACCAAATTCCTATTGTCCACCATCTCAAGGAAGCCTGTGGGGCACCAGAGCAATAGACTTGGAGATATTTCTGCCTGTACCCCAGCTGCCTGGCCTACCAGGATCAAAAACAGTGAGCCAGCAGAATCAGAGATGATTTGGGTGCAGGATCAATGACCTATTTTTCTAAATACCAAGAAGGCCTGTGCAGCTCTGGAGCCACTCTAAGCTGAGAGACCTTTCTGCCTGCTCTCCAGCTGGCTGGCTCACCTGCGTCAGAAACAGCAAGTCCTGCATAAACAGTGAACCTAGGTCAGCAGAACTGACCTAGGCACTGGAATCAAGTCATATAGTCTGCCATCTCAACTCAGCCTGTGGGGCACCAGAGCAGCTCTAGGGTTAGAGATATTTCTTCCTGTGTCCCAGCTGCCTGGTCTGTCTGGGCCATAAACAATGAGTCAACAGAAACAGTAAATTCTACAGAGCACCCTCCCTTCCTTATCTGCACCTGAATCTCCAGCACCCATTCATCTGAAATGGACATCTCCCATAATCCTGCAGCCTACTCCAGACTCCAGAAACAGGTGAGCCCAGTCTTCATGCAGTACACACACCAGGAACAGTCAAGGCTACTGACAATCAGATGGATAGAGGCCAGTGTAAGAACACAATCAACAAAAACCAGGACATCATGCCTTCAACAGAATGCCCTAAAACCAAAGGATAGCTTAATGTAGATGAAACACAGGAAAATGATCTTAAATATGTGATTATTCAACTACTAGAGATACACAAAGAGGAAAGGAACAAACAAATAGAGGCCATCATAGACAGACAGGAATCTACAATCAAACAAATGAAGTAAATGAATAAAATCATTCAAGATATGGAAACAGAATTCGAATCAATAAAGAAAACTCAAACCATGAAAACCTTGGAGATGGAGAACTTAGAGAAGAGGTGAGTATCACCAGCAGATACTCCATACAAGAGATGTAGGAGAGAACCTCAGGCACTGAAGATACAATTGCAGAAATAAATACAACTCTCAAAGAATGCAAGAGAACAGAAAGATGCCTAACACAAACATCCAAGGAATCAAGAACACCATGAAAAGACTAAACCTAAGAATAACAGGAATAGACAAAAAAAAAAAAAAGATCATTCTAGGCTCAAGGTCCAGAAAATATTTTCAAGAAAATCATAGAAGGAATTTTCTCCAACCTTAAGAAAGAGATGTCCTTAAAGATACAGGAGGGGTGGGGGACAGAGCCAAGATGGTGAAGAGCAGGCACGGTTTCTGAGTTGCAGAGGAGATGAATCTCCCTAGTTGGTGAGTGGAAGGATTACTGAAGCCAGGGAAACTATGGTGAGGCTTTCGAGGTGAGAACTTTGGTCTCTGGTCACTGGTGGACTTGCTTGGGGAAGGAGAGAAACAATGGTTTGATCTTCCTGTACTCCCCTTTTTCAGGAGTCCCTCCTCCTCCGTACAGCTGGCTCACCGAGATTCTCAGCTCAGAGCTCACTGCCTGGGGACTGCCACAGCTGAGGCAGAGCTACTGGCTTCTCAGCCACAACTGCCAGCCTTACCTGCCTTGGAGTCCCAGAACCGCAGCACCTTCCTCCCAGGGTCCCAGATCTGTGAGTAGCCATACCAACTCTACAGGGTCTCCCAGCTACTGACTGTAGCCCGCCCAAACCCTCAATGACAGATAGTACGCTTTATAGCCACCGAATCCAGCAGACCCACCAAACAAGCTAGGCACAGCAGGCTCCGGGACTCCCAGATCAGGAGAGCACAGTGAGGACCCCCAGGACTTCCCAGAAGCCATCTGGACCACCATGCAGTCTCCAGCTGCAGCTGGACTTCGTAACCTGGCTGCTGAGTTAGCATTGAGCCTGGCAGAGCATGTCATTCCTTCTGCATATGGCTAAGCACGGCCAAACCAGAGAGGAGAGAGCCTAGAGACCCCAATCCCTGCTGATGTGACCTGCTTGAGAGTGAGTGTGCCCTTAAGGGCCTGCAGACCCCCATGTTCAGGGTCCTTCTAAACTAGAAGCCAGGCATCGAAACCTTCCCACCCACACACCCACTGTGGAAACAGAGGGACTCTTGGGACAACAAAGCCCCTGCTCCACGGGTCCAACTGCAGAGTTAAGGCAGATAAATCAAAAAATTGTGCTGTAACTATCACCAGCTCCTGCTACATATACAGCACATGCACAAGGAACTCCCTAGAAACCTGCAAGGCAAAGCCCCTTCCACACACTCAAGGGTTCAACATTCTCTATCACTCTGTACCTCAGGGCACACTTCCACACACATTAACACACACACACACACACACACACACACACACACACCTTTGCCCTTCTTCACCCCCAGACTTTTCTCTCACAGGTACAGCTAAAGCACCAACACACATGCTGAGACCACAGGACCTCTCTCAGCTTCCTGAATGCCAGAGACAGTACCAGTCTGAACTGCAGAATTCAGGGACAAATAGGGAAGCTTACAGATAAGCCAATGGAAAGGGGTTGGGGAAAGAATATATCCAACATAAATCAGGACATCATGTTTTCACCAGCAAACCGCAAAATTGATGGATACGCCAATTCATCTGAAGCACAAAAAAATGACTTTAAAGATATGCATACCCAGTTATTTGAGGCTCATAAAGAGAAAGCAAACACATCTCTCAGAACAATAGCCATACAACACAAACAATTAAAGAGGAAATGAACAGTCTATAAAAGATTTGGCCAAACAGGTGGAGGCAAAGAAGGAGGAAATGAACAAAACTCTCAGAGAAACACAGACAAATATAGCCAAACAAAAAGAGGCACAAGTGGAGATACAGTTAGTGACATAGAGAGAGGAAATGAACAAAAAATAGAGACCATCATAGAGAGACAGGAATCCACATTCAAACAGATGAGGGAAATGGTGCAAGGCATGAAAACAAAATGAAAGTCAATAAAGAAAACACAAACTGAGAAATCCCTGGAGCTGGAGAACCTAGAGAAAAGATAAGAAATCACAGCATCACCAACAGAATAAAAGAGATGGAAGAGAGACTCTCAGATGCTGAACATACACTTACAAAGAAAAAGTAAATCAGATACTTCTCTCAAAGAAAAAATAAATCAGAAAAGTTCCAAACACAAAATATCAAAGAAATTAAGGATGCCATGAAAACACGAAATCTAAGAATAAAACTAATTGATGAAAAAGAAGACTCCAGGCACCAAAGTCCAGAAAATATTTTCAAGAAAATCAAAGAAGAAAATTTTCCCAACTTAAAGAAAGAGATGTCCAAAAATATACAAGAGGCCTACAGAACACTACATAGATTAGATCAGAAATGAACACCTCATGTGACATCATAGCCAAAACACTAAATCTACAAAACAAAGAAAAGATATTAAAAGCAGCAAGGGAAAAAGGCTAAGTAACATATAAACGTAGACCTATCAGAATCACACCAGACTTCTCATCAGAAACTATGACAGCCAGAAGGGCCTGGGCAGGTGTCATGCAGACTTTAAGAGACTTTAATTGTTGTCAAACCAAGACTGCTTTGCCCTGCAAAGCTTTAAATCAACATAGATGGAGAAAACATAATAGTCTATGACAACACTAAATTTATGCAATATCTACACAGCAAACCAGCCCTTCAGAAGATACCAGAAGGAAAACTCCAATCCAATGAAAACAACTTCACCCAAGAAAACACAGCATACAGATAATATCACGACAAAAATTAAAATAAAACAAGCAATGAACCACATAGACAAACCCTTATCCAAATTAACTAAAAGGCAGAGAGAAACTATCCAAATCAGCAAAATCAGAAATAAAGAGGGGGACAGAACTGCACACACTGAGGAAATCCAAACAATCATTACGTTGTACTACAAAAGCCTATATGCCAAAAAAATTGAAAACCTAAAAGAAATGGAAAATTTTCTTGAAAGATTCCATCTACCAAAATTAAGTCAAGATCAGGTAGAAAGATTGAATAGACCTATATCCCCCAAGAAAATAGAAAGAGTCATCAACGGTCTCCCTCCTAAAAAGCACCCTGGGCCAGACAAATTCAGTGCAGAATTCTACCAGACCTTCAAAGAAGTGTTATCTCTAATTCTTTTCAATCTATTCCATGAAATAGAAACAGAAGGAACATTACCAAACACATTGTATGAAGCCACAGTCACCTGGATACCTAAAACACAAAGACGCAACAAAAAAGGAGAATTTCAGACCTATCTCTCTTATGAATACTGACGCAAAAATACTCAATAAAATACTTGCAAACCAAATCCAAGAACTCATAAAAGATATCATCCACCATGACCAAGTAGGCTTCATCCCAGACATGCAAGTTTGGTTCAACATACAGAAATCCATCAATGTAATCCACTATATTAAGAAACTGAAGGAGAAAACCCACATGATCATCTCCTTAGTTGCCGAAAAAGCATCCGATAAAGTCCAATACCCATTTATGTTTAAAGTCTTGGAGAGATCAGGGATACAAGGCACATACCTAAATATAATGAAGGCAATGTACAGCAAGCCTATAGCCAACATCAACCTCAGTGGAGAGAAACTTAAGTCAATCTCACTAAAATCAGGGACAAGGCAAAAATGCCCACTCTCTCCATACTTCTTCAACATAGTACTTGATGTCCTAGCCAACACAATAAGACAATTAAAGGAGATCAAGGGGATACAAATTGGGCAGGAAGAGGTCAAAGTTTCACTATTCATAGAAATTATGACAGTATACATGAGAGACCCCCAAAATTCAAGCAGAGAACTCCTTCAGCTGATAAACACTTCAGCAAAGTGGCTGGATACAAAATCAACTCAAAAAAAAAAAATCAGAAGCACTCCTGTACACCAAAGAAAAAAAGGCAGAGAAAGAAATCAGCAAAACAACATCATTCACATTAGCCACTAATAACATAAAGTACCTTCGGGTAACTCTAACCAAGCAAGTAAAATCCTGTTTGAATAAAACTTCAAGTCTCTGAAGAAAGAAATTGAGGAAGATATCAGAAGATGGAAAGATCTTCCGTGCTTATGGATTGGTAGGATTAACATAGTGAAAATGGCCATTATGACAAAAGCAATCTAAAGATTCAATGCAATTCCCATAAAAATACCAAAACAATTCTTTACAGACCTTGAGAGAAAAATTCTCAGCTTCATATGGAAAAACAAAAAACCCAAAATTTCTAAAACAATGCTGTACAACAACAGATCATCTGGAGGTATCTCCATCCCTGACCTCAAGTTGTACTACAGAGCAATAGTAATAAAAACTGCATGGTATTGGCATAGCAGCAGAAAGGAGGATCAATGGAACCAAAGAGAAGACCACCAACTCCAATCACCACCAATCTAACTAACAATCAATTGGTCACTATCAACATCAATGGACTCAACTCTCTAGTAAAAATAAACAGGTTAACAGAATAGGTGTGGAAACAGGATCCAATATTTTGTTACATTCAAGAAACACATCTCTGCAGTAAAGATAGACACTGCCTCATAATAAAGGGCTTTAAAAAAGTTTTCTAAGCAAATGGACCCAAGAATCAAGCTGGAGTAGCCATTGTAATAGCTAACAAAATAGACTTTCAACCACAATTAACCAAAAGAGATGGAGAAGGACACTTTATTGTCATCAAAGGAAAAATCCACCAACAGGACATCACAATCCTGAACATCTATGGCCCAAACACATGGGCTCCTGCATTTGTAAAAGAAATAATATTAAAGTTAAATTGCACACTGATCCCAACACCTTAATAGAGGGAAACTTCAACATCCCCCTCTCACTAAGGACAGAACATTGAGATAGAAGCTAAATAAAGAAATAATGACATTTACTGAGGTTTAAAACAAATGAACTAACAGATGTCTAAAGAAAAATTCACTTAAACATAAAACAGTATATCTTCTTCTTAGCACCTCACAGAACCATCTCCAAAACTGACCATATAATCGGGCACAAAGGAAGACTCAACAGATGCAAGAATTTTGAAATAATTCCTTGTATCATAGCAGACTACCATGGTATAAAACTAGATCTCAACAATAAGAGAAATAGCAAAAAGCCTACACACTCATGGGAACTGAAGAACTCTCTATTCAGTGACAGCTGGGTCAGGGAGGAAATAAAGAAAGAAATTAAAGACTTTCTGGAAGTCAGTGAAAATGAAGGCACAACTTACCCAAACTTATGTGACACAATGAAACCAGTGCTAAGAGGAAAGTTTATAGCACTAAGTGCCTTCAGAAAGAATTTCAACGGACACAGACACAAACACACACATACATACACACTAAGATACAAAGACACATAGACACAAACACACAGGGAGAGAGATCCTAAAGGAAACATAAGATGGTTCTTGGTGGACACTCATAGGATTGCAATTGAGAAGTTTGAATTCTAGGGTGCAAGCTGTTCAGAGGAAGCACATTTTTGTGTATTTTTCTTATATGTTTGAGAGTATAATAGAGCTACATAATTTCATCCTTCCCTCTCTTCTCTCCAAACCCATTTATATACTCATCCTTGCTCTCTTTTCAAATTTGTGACCTTTATTTTCTCTTATGGTTATTACATGCACATATGTATATACATATGCCTACCTAAATATCACCTACTCAGTGTGTGTAATGTTTCACACACACACACACATATATATGTATACACACACACACTCACACACATACACACACACACACACACACATATATATATACATATATATATATATATATATATATATATATTCAGGGCTATAAATACAAGTTTCTTATTTTGTGAGAATCCCAAGAAATATTTGAGACAGTTGTAGGGTCATACTAAAAGTCACATGTGCTCAGGCCTCAAGAATTGCTACACAGGGTTGGAGTCATACCTCAGTTGGCAGACTGCTTGCCTAGAATGCCCCAAATCCTGAGTTTAACTCCATAATGGTGCACAAATTGGCACAGTGCCACACACCAGTAATCCTAGAAATGGAGAGGCAAGAAGATCAGAAACTCAAGTTCATTCTTGGCTATTGAGGCAAACTGGAGATACTAAAAAATTAAGAAAGAAGAAAAAATAAAGAAAGGGAAAAAAGAAAGAAGATATGAAAGGGGTATCTGAATTTCTATACTGCCTTTATGCCAGCAGCCTTTCCATTTAAGTGTTCTGAGATTATTGATTATTCTGGATTAAACCCCTCCCTTCTCTCCTCATATATTTCTCATTTTTCTAATCTGTTCTGCCTAAATTCCTCCTCTGACCTTTTGATCTTTTAAAACTTACGAGACAATAATGACAAGAGTATTGACTTTCTAAAATTTCATCTGTGCTGAAAAAGTTCATAAATGCTGTCAATCTAGAGAACATCTCACCTTTTTGATCTAAGGGAGGACATGAGAATCTTGGAGCTTGTAAATCATGCATTCATCATTCTGTGATAAACAACAGTAGCTCAAATATCTTTTCATGTTGGTAAATGGGCATCTTTTCACTAGCTTTTAGTTCCTTCATAATCCATAAATATGTGTGTGTGTGTATATCACGCTAAAGCTTCATAGCTTGTGTCGAAATTCTATGAAATGTTGTTTAGCAATTTCCTAAGAGATTGAACATTCTATCCTTCAGGCAAGTTGTGTAAGCAGGAAGGTAAACAACTCAAAAAAGACCTTTAGAAATTCCCTGAAACTGACTATAAGGCCCCTCATTGCCAGAGAGAGAGAAAAAAAAGCTGAGTTCCCCTTAGACAAAAGAAAGCTGAACAGCAAAAAAAAAAGACTCAGACAAGCCAACCTGCAAAGAAGAGTCTGAGACCAGAGCAACTTGCCTTGTAGTAGCAGAATCCAACAGAGCTTCCTGGAAGAAATTTAAGACCTTAGTCACTTAGAAAGAACACTACCAACCTGTTCATCTTCCTGCAGGCTGTGCATTGTGCCTTTGGGTCATTTCTGCTACTGTAAGTAACCCTTCATCCGTAGTCCTCAAAGTAACCCCAATAAAACTCATTGGTTCACTAAGCTGGACTTTGGCATCATGTATTTTGTCTGACATGGGATTCCTATTTGAGGTGAGTAGATATTTTTGCTGTGGATCCCAGGAAAAGTTTTGTCATACAACAAATATATAGGAACATTTGTCTTTTCTGCAGTTAAAGCTCTTATCAGCGGGATGGATACTATACGCATACAAGTAAAATAATCTCTAACCCAGGGGAGGGGCTACTTTTACTAACTTCAGTTATATTTAGAAATTGACTTTCAAAAAACTAGGTGTAGTGACTCAAAACCCTGAGAAATCAAAATTAAGCTTTAAAATACTTTCTTACAGTATTTCTCAGTCTAGCTAATGAAAGCGCTGCTATAAAAATTACATGTAGTTCTCTACTTTCTCCATCTTCCGATGTCCATCCTGTTTGTCTTTCTGAGTCAGGGTTGATCATCTCACCCAGGGTCCTCCTTCTTGCTTAGCTTCTTTAAGTGTACAGCTTTTAGTATATTTATCCTATATTATGTCTAATATCTGCTTATAAGTGAGTATATACCATGTGTGTCTTTCTGCTTCTTTCATACCTCACTCAGGATGATTTTTTTCTAGGTTCCATCATTTGCCTGCAAATTTCATGATTTCCTTGTTTTTAATTGCTGAGTAATATTCTATTGTGTATATCACAATTTCTGTATCCATTCCTCCTTTGAGGGATATCTGTGTTGTTTCCAGGTTCTGGCTATTATGAATAAAGCTGCTACAAACATTGTTGAGCAGATGTCCTTGTTGTATACTTAAAAATCTTTAGGATCTATGTCTAAGAATGGTATAGTTGGATCTTGAGGAAGCACTATTCCTAATTGTCAGAGAAAGCACCAGATTGATTTCTAAAGTGGTTGTACAAGTTCATATTCCCACCAGCAATGGAGGGAGGATCTCCTTTCTCCACGTCCTCTCCAGCATGTATTGTCAGTTGAATTTTTGATCTTAGCCATTCTGATGGGTGTAAGGTGAAATCTCAGTGTCAGTGGACTTGGGGAGGAGCATGGGAGGAGATGAGGGAGGGAGGCTGGAAATGGGAGGGGACAAGGGCAGGGGCTACAGCCAGGATACAAAGTGAAAAACCTGTAATTAATAAAAAAATAAATTAAGTAAAAATTTTTCATGCAGTGTGTATTATGTCCATATTTGTTTCTCACAATTCTTTGTACAATTTGGTTATGTCATTTTTCACCCCTGTCAAAGCTGAATGAGTGAGTACAGGTATGAGACTAAGATAAGGCTTTCATCAAGCAAAGGCAGTCACAGAAAGAAAAAACTAAACTGTGATAGCTTCTACAAAAGCACCAAATCCAGATTATTGCTGTTTTTGAAAAAGCAAGTCCTCATCCAATATACACTTTGTTAACATTATATAACAAAATTGTGGAAATGATGTTTCCTTTATCATGGGTAAGAAATAAAAATAGCTTAAGTATTTGATAAATGTTAAATGAAGGATAGGAACATGAGTAGGTGATAGAGTAGTTGTGAGTCAAGGAAAACATTGAAAGAAAAAGGGTTGAGTAATTTGAATTTATGTTTTTATTTCTTATAAGGTAATTTTTATAATATTATAAATGTCTGAGTCCTAAATAAATATTTAACATCCCCCATTCTTTTTAAGCGAACTACTGCTCTGATAATGCATTTAGTTGGAAGGAGATATGAAGTTCACTTAACAGGTGTTCCTTATAGTCCAGAACATTATGAAAGCATCCTGGCATAATAACAAAACTGCAGTGTATGAAAATGAGGAAGGTAATCACTATCATTAATATTTATACTTCATTTTGAACACTGGCATGTCTTGGAGCAGTAAAGGATATACAATCCATAAATCAGCAAAAAAACAATATTATACTCAGTACAGAAATCTAAATAGAAAATTTATAATAACAGTCTTAGCATAACATTTTCATTTATGCTAAACTAGAAAAAACACTGAATAATGGTAGTTTTATTATTGCAAAGCATAATATAAACAGCACACCAGTTTGTGTTGTATGTAGTCACACATGCCTGTAATCCCAAAATTTAGGGAAGCAGAGACAGGTGTATCTCTGTGAGTTTGAGGCCAGCCTGGTCTATAAAGAGAGTCCAAGACAGCCAAGTCTACACAGAGAAATCCTGTCTTGGAAACAAAAACAAAACAAAACAACACCAATTTTGTACTGACTAGATTATTCTGATGAGGTTAAAAATCTATACCAAATCTATAAAAATCTATTTTTCTGGATAATTACAATGGTCTAATATTTCTTTATTAGTAAGAAAGTTATAATTAATATTCTTACAATATATTTTTTAATTTCAGAAATGCTCTGAAATTGCCTTCTGTCTAGTGCCTCTATTACTGTCTTCTGAAGAGATAATGTTAATCTTGCTAATTGAAAAATTGTTAGTCGTTAAACATTGAATCAAGGGTTAATCTAGTCACTTGGACTTTCCAATCCCCTTGGATGCTACTTTCTGTTTCTTTCCTAACTTGTCATCATTTCAAACCTCACTTTACACATCTTCCAGAAGATGACCCAGACCTAACACAGTTGGGACAAAGCTACACATACACAAAATGAAATGAATGAAAAAAATTACCATGAATGACTGCTTTTGAATATAGTATAACATGCAGAATACATTATAAACAGAGATTAAAATTTTAAACAATATATTCAACT
Organism: Pachyuromys duprasi; assembly: GCA_028658305.1. Classification (NCBI taxonomy): domain Eukaryota; kingdom Metazoa; phylum Chordata; class Mammalia; order Rodentia; family Muridae; genus Pachyuromys; species Pachyuromys duprasi. Next base: position 25,551,635 of record CM053751.1, read on the forward strand.
ATGAATTAAGTAATTTATTTACTGTGAATATTTCAGAATCTATGAGAGCAAAATTACTTTCAAAAATGCTTTCAAGACGCAGAGGTGTCAGTTACAAATGTAACATCCTTCAGCATGTGTTGTCACTTGAGTTTTTGATCTTAGCCAATCTGATGGGGATAAGGTGAAATCTCAGGAGCATTTTGATTTGCAACTCTTTGATGGCTAAGGACGTTGAACATCTCTTTAAGTGGTTATCTGCCATTCTATATTCTGCAACAGAGTATACTGTTTAGCTCTGTACCCCATTTTTTATTGGATTTCTTGATTCATTGCTTTTTTCCTTCCTTTCCCACTCTTTCTCCTTCTCTCTTTTCTGTCTTCTTCCTTTCCCATTTGCTCATCCTCCACTTTCTCCTTTCTCCCCTTTCCTTTGCTCTTTCTCTTGCCTTTATTTTTTAGTTTTTATTTTTATATTAATCACTGGTAATTTACTTTGTATCCCAGCCATAGCCCCCTCCCTCAATCCCTGCCAATCCTACCATTTTTCTGTCATCTCCTCCCTGCCCCTTTCCAAGTCCGCTGATAGGGAGGACCTCCTCACCTTCCATCTGACCCTAGCTTATCAGATCTCTTCAGGACTGGCAGCAATGGTCTCTTCTGTGGCCTAGCAAAGCTACTGCTCCCTTGGGGGGAGGGGTCGGACAACCAGCCATTGATTTCATGTCAGAAATAGTCCCTGTTCCCCTTAATAGGGTACCCACTTGGATACTGAGCTACCATGGGCTACATCCGAGCAGGGGTTCTAGGTTATATCCATACATGGTCCTTCATTGGAGAAAGAGTCTTATAAAAGAACCCTGTGCCTTGATATATTTGGTCCTTGTGGAGCTCCTGTACCCTCCAGGTCTTACTAACTCCCCCTTCTTTTATATGATTCCCTGCATTCTGCTAAAGGCTTGGTTATTATTCTTAGTATCTGCTTTGATACACTGCTAGATAGAATCTTTCAGAAGCCCACTGTGGTAGGCTCCTGTCCTGTTACTTGTTTTCTCCTACATCTATTGTCCATCCCATTTGTCTTTCTAAGTAACGATTGATCATCTTACTCTGGGACCTCTTTCTTGTTTATCTTCTTTAGGTGTATAGATTTCAGTATGTTTATCTTATCTTATAGGTCTATATAAGTGAGTATATACCATGTGTGTCTTTCTGATTTTGGGATACCTCACTCAGGATGATCGTTTCTAGGTCCCACCATTTGCCTGTGAATTTCATGATTTCCTCATTTTTAATTGCTGCGTAGTATTCCATTGTGTAAAAGTACCACAATTTCTGTATCCATTCCTCCACTGAGGGATATCTGGGTTGTTTCCAGCTTCTGGCTATTACAAATAAAGCTGCTATGAGCATGGTTGAGCAAATGTCCTTGTTGTTTACTTAAGCATCTTTTGGATATATGCCTAGGAGTGGTATAGCTGGTTCTTGAAGAATCATTATTTCTAATTTTCTGAGAAAGCACCAGATTGATTTCCAAAGTGATTTTTAACTAATTTAGTTTTTATATATTCTACATATCAGCCCTCTGTAAGATATAGGGTTGGTGAAGATTCTTTCCCAGTCTGTAGACTGTCGTTTTGTTCTGAGGACAGCGTCCTTTGCTTTACAGAAGTTTTTCAGTTTCATGAGCTCCGATTTTTTGATAGTTGCTCTTAGAGCTTATGCTGTTGAAAATCTGTTCAGGAAGTTGTCTCCTTTGCCAATGAGTTCAACGCTTTTCCCCAATTTTTCTTTTAAGTGATTTAGTGTATCAGGTTTTATGTTGGTATCTTTGAGCCACTTTGATTTTAGTGTTATGAAGTGTGATACATATGGATCTATTTTCATTTTTCTGCATGTAGACATCCAGTTGGACCAGCACCATTCTTTGAAGATGCTTTTTTTTTCATTGAATGGTTTTGGCTTCTTTGTAAAACATCAAGTATTCATAGGTGTTTGGGTTTATTTCTTGGTCTCCTATTCGGTTCCATTGATCCTCTTTTCTGTTTCTATGCCAATATCATAAGGTTTTTATTACTATTGTTCTGTAGTACTGCTTGAGATCAGGGATGGAGATACCTCCAGATGATCTGTTGTTGTACAGGATCATTTTGGAAATTCTGGGTTTTTTGTTTCTCCATATGAAGCTGTGAATATTTCTTTCAATGTCTGTAAAGAATTGTTTTGGTATTTTTATGGGAATTGCATTGAATCTTTAGATTGCTTTTGTCATAATGTCCATTTTCACTATGTTAATCCTACAAATCCATGAGCATGGAAGATCTTTCCATCTTCTGATATCTTCTTTGATTTCTTTCTTCAGAGACTTGAAGTATTTTAAAACATGTCTTTATTTGTTTGGTCAGAGTCATCACAGGGTAATTTATGTTATTAGTCGCTAATGTGAATGATGTTGTTTCACTGATTTCTTTCTCTGTCCTTTTGTCTTTGGTATACAGGAGGGCTTCTGATTTTTTTTTTTTGAGTTGATTTTGTATCCAGTCACTTTGCTGAAGGTGTTTATCAGCTGAAGGATTTCTCTGGTTTAATTTTTGGGGTCACTCATGTATACTATCATATCATCTGGGAATAGTGAAACTTTGATCTCTTCCTTTCCATTTCATATCCCCTTGACCACCTTTAGTTGACTTAATGTTTCATCTAGGACTTTAGTTAATATATTGAAGAGATATGGAGATAGTGGGCAGCATTGCCTTCTCCCCGATTTCAAGGGGATTGATTTAAGTTTCTCTCCATTGAGTTTGATGTTGGCTATAGGCTTGATGTATATTGACTTTACTATTTTTAGATATGTACTTTGTATCCCTGCACTCTCTAAGACTTTAAAATAAATGAGTGTTAGATTTTGTCAAATGCTTTTTTGGCATCTAAGGAGATGGTCATGTGTTGTTGTTTCTTTTCCTTCAGTTTGTTTTTTGGTGGATTATATTCAAGGGTTTCCATATGGTGAACCACCCTGTATTCCTGGCATGAAGCCTACTTGGTCATGGTGGATGATAGCTTTGATGTGTTCTTGGATTAGGTTTGCAAGTATTTTATTAAGTATTTTTGCATAAAAGTTCATAAGAGAGATAGGTATGAAGTTCTCTTTTTTGTTGGGTCTTTGTGTGGTTTAGGTATCAAGGTGACTGTGGCTTCATACAATAAGTTTGATAATGTTCTTTCTGTTTCTATTTTGAGGAATAGTTTAGAGAGAATTGGAGTTAGCACTTCTTTGAAGGTCTGGTATAATTCTGCACTGAATCCATCTGGCCTATGGCTTTTATTTTGGAAGAGAGAGTGTTGATAACTGCTTCTATTTCCATGGGGGATATAGGATTATTCAATCTTTCTACTTGTGCTTGACTTAATTTTGGTAGATGGAACCTATCAAGAAAATTGTCCATTTTATATAGATTTTTAAATGTTGTGGCATACAGGCTTTTGTCATACCACCTAATGATTGTGTGGAGTTCCTCAGTGTCTGTAGTTATGTCCCCCTTTTCATTTCTGATTTTGCTGATTTGGATATTTTCTCTCTGCCTTTTAGTTAGTTTGGATAAGGGTTTGTCTATCTAGTTGATTTTCTCAAAGAACCAGCTCTTGGTTTCTCTGATTCTTTGGATAGTTTTATTTGTTTCTAATTGATTGATTTTAGCGCTGAGTTTGATTACTTTCAGCTGTCTGCTCCTCTTGGGTGTATTTGCTTCTTTTTTTCTAGGGCTTTCAGTTGGGCCATTAAGTTGCTTGTATGAGATTTAATGCATTTCTTCTTGAAGGCACTTTGTGCTATGAATTTTCCTCTTAGCACTGCTTTCATTGTTTTCCATAAATTATGGTATGTTGTACCTTCATTTTCATTGAATTCTAGGAAGTATTTAATTTCTTTCTTTCTTTCTTCCTTAACCCAGCTGTCACTGAGCAACAAGTTGTTCAGTTTCGATGGGCATGTAGGCTTTTTGTTATTACTATTGTTGTTGAAGTCCAGCTTTATTTTATGGTGGTCAGATCGAATAAATGGAATTATTTCAATTATCTTGGATCTGTTCAGGCTTGCTTTGTGAACAACCATATGGTCTATTTTGGAGACCATGAGGTGCTGAAAAGAATGTATACTCTTTTGAGTTTGGGTGAAAAGTTCTGTAGACATCTATTAGTTCCATTTGAGTTAGGGCCTCTGTAAGTACCTTTATTTCCCTATTTGGCTTCTGTCTAGGTCATATGTCCCTTGGTGAAAGTGGGGTGTTGAAGTCTCCCATTATTAAGGTGTTGGAATCGATGTGTGATTTCAGCTTTAATAATGTTTCATTTACAAATGTAGGTGCTCTCCTGTTTGGGGCTTAGATGTTTAGAATTGCGATGTCCTCTTGGTGGAATTTTCCTTTGATGAGAATCTTATGTCCTTCTTCATCTTTTTTGATCAATTTTCATTGAAAGCCAATTTTATTAGATATTAGAGTAGTTACCCCAGCTTGTTTTCTGGGTCCATCTGTTTGCAAAACATTTTTCCAGCCCTTTACTTTAGGTAGTGTTTATCTTTGTTGCATAGGGGTGTTTATTGGATGCAGCAGAATGTTGGATCCTGTTTCTACATCCAATCATTAGTCTGTGTCTCTTTATTGGGGAGTTGAGTCCATTGATGTTGATAGTTAATAGTGAGCAATGAATATTAGTTCCTTTTATTGTGGAATTGGTGGTCTTACTGTGATCCATTGTTTGTTTTCTTTTAATATTTGTTGGGAAATTTTCTTTATCCTATGTTTTCTTGGGTATAGTTGTTTTCGTTGGATTGGAGTTTTTCTCCTAGTATCTTCTGTAGGGCTGGTTTGCTATTTAGACATTGCTTAAATTTAGTTTTGTCATGGAATATTTTGTTTTCTCCATCTATGTTGATTGAGAGCTTTGCTAGGTATAGTAGTTTGGTTTGGCATCTGTGGTTCCTTAAAGTCTGCATGACCTCTGTTCAGGCCCTTCTGGCTTTCATAGTTTCTGAACAGAAGTCTATGAGATTCTGATAGTTCTATATTTATGTTACTTAGCCTTGCTGCTTTTAATATCTTTTCTTCATTCCATATTTAGTGTTTTGACTGTGATGTGAGATGTTCCATTTTTGGTCTAGTCTATTTGGTGTTCTGTAGGTCTCTTGTATGTTTATGGACATCTCTTTCTTTAGGTTGGGAAAATTTTCTTCTATTACTTTCTTGAAAATATTTTCTGAACCTTGGAGCCTGAAATCTTTTTTTTTCATCAATCCCTATTATTCTTTGATTTTTGTATTTTCATGGCATCCTTGATCTCTTGGATGTTTTATGTTTTCTGATTTTACTTTTTCTTTGAGAGAGTTATCAATTTCAGCAAGTGTATCTTCAGCACCAGAGATTCTTTCTTCCATCTCTTGTATTCTATTGGTGATGCTTACCTTTGTGGTTCCTGATCTTTTCTCTAGGATCTCGAGCTCCAGGGTTTTCTCAGTTTGAGTTTCCTTTATTGATTCTAATTCTATTTTCATGCATTATACCATTTCCTTCATCTATTTGAATGTAGATTCCTGTCTTTCTATGATGGTCTCTTTTTTTGTTCATTTCCTCTCTTTTTGTCACTAATTGTATCTCTACTTGTGCCTCTATTTGTTTGGCTATATTTGCTTGTGTTTCTTTGAGAAATTGGTTTATTTCCTTTTTCTTTGCCTCCACTTGGGTGGACAATTCTTTGAGAGATTTTTTTCATTTCCTCTTTAACTGTCTGGATTTGTATAGCTCTTTCTCTGAGAGATGTATTTGTGTCCTCCTTATATGCTTCAAATAACTGGATAAGCACAGCCTTAAAGTCATTATTGTGTTTCCGATTAATTGAAGTATCCATTAATTTTGGGGGTTTCTGTTGAGGCCATCATGTTCTGATTTATGTTGGATGTGTTCTTTTGCCAACCCCTGGCCATTTTCTTATCCATAACCTTCACTGTTTGTTCCTAGATTCTGCAGTTCAGACTGGTACCATCTTTTTCTTGTGTCTGGAGAAATCTTCAGGAAGATGAGAGAATTCCAGTGGTTTTACCGTGTCCATTATTGTTTCAGCTGTACCTGTGGGAGGAAAGTCCTCAGGCACAAAAGACAAATGCAGGTGAGCATGTCGTGTGTGTGGAAGTGTGCCTTGAGTGACAGAGTGATAGAGAATGTAGAACCCTTGAGTGTGTAGCAGAGGCTCTGCCTTGCAGGCATCTAAGGGGTTACATTGCATGAGCTATAGATGTAGCAGACAGTGGTAATAATCGCAGTGCAATTTCATTAAGCAAATTCCCTGAATATCTCAGTGACTTACAGGCTACCGGTCTTTGGTTCTGTCTGAGCTCCTGACCTTATTTGCCTGGATGTCTCAAGAGCCTCTCTGTTTCCCACAGTGGGTGTGTGGGTGGGAAAGGTGTGATATCTGGCTGCTAGTTTAGGAGGACCCTAGATCTGCAGGCTCTTGAGGGTGTACTCACTCTCTAACAGGTCACATAGGCAAGGGTAGGGGAATCCAGGCTCTCTACTTTCTGGTTTGGACCTGCTGAGCCTTTTGTAAAAGGACTGAAGAGTTCTACCAGCTCAGTGGTGCTAGAGCCACCACATTAGGGAGTCCAGCTGCAGCCTCAGACTGGGATGCTTGTCCAGATGCTTTCTGGAAAGTCCTGGGGGTCCACAAACCTGGGTGGCCTGGCACCTGGTGTGCCTAGTTTGTTTGGCACATCTGTTGGACTTTGGTGGCTGTATAGCCTACTATCTGCCACTGAAGGGTTGGGCAGGCCTTACATACACTGTCTGAGAGGTCCTGTGGAGTCCATATGGCTGCTGGGGGGAACGGTACCTTGGATCTGGGATTCTGAAGGATGGTACAGCTGGCTGCTGCTGCTCAAGAGCTAGGAGTCCGGCCTCTCCTGTGGCAGTCTCCAGTCAACGAGTTCTGTGCTGAGAATCTCTGTGAGCTGGAGGTGCTGAGGAGTAGGTAGGCCCGAAAGAGGGGAGTGCAGGGGGATCCCATGATTGTTTCTCTCCTTCCCCAAAGAAGTCCTCAGATGACCTAAATGTCTCAACTCTTGTGATGTTCCCTCTCGTTCAAAAATCCTCACCATCGTTTCCCTGGCTTTAGTTGTTCCTTCAATCACCAACTCCAGTATTTCAGCTCCTCTGCCTCTCAAAAACTTGCACGCTGGTCACCACCATCTTTGATATTTGATTTTCCCCCTCATGTCAGCATTTGTGATATCTATTCTTGCTTGTCAATTTGAGTGAATCTGGTAACAAATAAACCCCAAAATGAAAAGGCAGAGCTTTTAGTAATTTCTCCTTAAAGTGGGAACATCTACTTCTAATCCAGATCTTTGAGGTAGGAAGACAAACCTTTAATCCAGCGATTAAAGCTGGAAGACATATCTTATTCTGAGCTTTTGAGCTTGGAAAATCACTTCTAATCTAGACTCTGCCTTCTGCTGGATTCCTGTATAATGATGTCCATGAGGAAGTATTTGTTGTTTGCCAACTTGTTCTCACTGTTCTAATAAGTCCTTTCCTTCAATAGTATTAGAATTTATTTTATAGGGATGCCAGCCAATACTAAACGCCAGCTGTAACATTCAGCTTTTGGATTTTTCTCTTTATAGCCAGCCATTGTTGGATTAGCAGGACTACAACCTGACAGTCATTTTAATGAATTCCTCCATATATGTGTGTGTGTGTATGTATATGTACATATACATGTATGTATGTATTCCATGTCTCCGTTACTCTAGGGAACCCTGACTAACACAGCATTGTATTTTGGAATACTAAGAAAAACAATAAGTTGATTGTTCAAATTACCAGGCTTTCTGAAAAATAGGTGAGTTCAAATATACTGAATAAGTTTACATGTGTATGTATGTGTACCAGCATGATAATAACATTAGGAAAGAAATCTGCCCTTCTAAATTCCAAATAAATTTTGAAATCAGAGTCTCCATTTCTGTGTCAAAAACTGCTAGGATGAAATATGTTTGTAGACCATTTCTAGAGACAATTACAATTTTAAGAATATTTAAGTGTTACAAACAAAACATGGCTAAATTTATTTCTAATTATACCTGTCTCTTATTAGCAGATGGTTGCTTTGTAAGTCCAACTATGAGTAGAGCATTCCCCAGGAATATCAGTTCTTCAAATAAAATTTGCATATAAATTTTGTATATCTTATTATATATATTTATTTACTTATAAAGTTATATCTATGTTTCTTACAAGACCCTATGCAATATATTTGCTATTACTTAATTTCAACTTCAAGTCTTATTCTAGGTTATTTATAGTATCTAATATAGTATCATTATTATACTAATTAAAGACAACAAAAAGGTCATGATATATTTGTTATAAAAACATATACATTTCACATTTATGGATGTTGAGGATACAGAAGTACAAATATACTTTGCCCACATCCAGTAACTTCATTGTATTTAGTTATTACTTTTAATTATTACTTTTAAGGATTTTCTTTATGGCACCTTATCTGACAATAAACATACTTTTACATTTTTTTTTTAAACTTATATGTTTGATTTCTCTTTCTAGCCTAATTGTTTGGTAAGACATTCCAGAACAATGTTAAGTAGCAAATTTTCCTGTGTTTTTTTGTTTTGTTTTGTCATTTTTGTTTTTTGGTTTTGTTTTGTTTTGATTTCTGTGTGTGTATGTGCATGGTTGGGCCTGGGCTTTCTCCTCTCTGCTTTAGTATGTCTGTTGTTGTCCTCTTCAGTCACGTCATGTTTGGGTAGTTATGATGCTGAGTGTTTATGGGTATAGCTTCTTACATTCCTAGAAGACACACTGTCACATCACACTCCTTGTCCTCTGGCTCTTACAATCTCTATGCCATTAATCATCCTTGAGCCTTAGGTAAAGAAGTTGTTTGTCAATGTTTCTATTCTGTGCAATTTGATTGTTTATGTTTTCTGTAATGGTCTCCATCTGTTACATAGGGAATTTTCTTTGGTGAATAATGACGTTTACTTACGAATATAAGGACAAACATTTTGAATTTATTTAGGGATTTTGCTGGGTTAGTAAAGTGCTGTTTGTAAGTTTTTAAGTTCTCAAAAATCCACTACTTTACTAGCTCTGGATAGTTAGCCAGATTTCCTGTACCAAACATAATCTTCCTCCTGTTAGATCTGTTTTGATGACAATTTACAGAGCTCTTAGTTACTGACAAAGTGTGTGTCATTACTTCACCCTTGTGGTTATCTTACCATACTGGCTATTTCTGTGTTTAATAGATGTTACAGCTAGATAGGATTGTCTGTTGTTCCTCTTTTGGAAGTTAACATGGTGCTTTCCAGTACCATGACATCTAATATTCAGGAAGGATAATTTTAAGAGACATAAGCAGTCTCTTAACCATTGTTTAGAAATGCATGAAGACTTCAGCAACAGGCAAGTCCTATGCTTTCACCTATGGGCTTAGGGGGGCAACCAAGAGCAGCACCGATTACCTCTAAGGTTTTGGGAGTCTCTTGGGCAAATTTGACCAACAATTTTAATTCGGGTTCTCTTTCCTGTGATTTTTGGTACATAATATTTAGCTCTTAAATGAAGCATTGCCAACTCAGATGAGAAATTTTATTTAAACTATATAGAAAATTTTGTTTGTGTTATAATTTTCTTTCTTTTTGATAGACAGTTAATAATACGATTTCTTGAGACTGTAAAGACATTTTACTATTACCTTACCTTCCTCTCTTCTTCTATACTTATATTTTTGAATATTAAAGAACATGCACTAGATATCTAGATATCCAATCTGTCATTATATACACTCTTTTAAGCATGTTTTTCTTGTGTTTAGAATGTTGCCTTTATATCCATGTACATTTTTGATGTGAGTTCCACCTCCCTTGGAGTGTTTTATTCCTGCTTCAGTAAGAATAATGAAAATAAACTCTTGTTTTTAAATAATATTTTGACGAAGCTTTGAATGAAATTGTTATTGAATACTTTTTAGAACTGCCTAAAAAGCTACTTTACTGTCACTTCATTATGGAGTGTGTGTATGGGGTCAGGAGGGTTTTAATACTCTTTAATATATTTGGTTATGTATCTATTCATATAATCTAGTTTGGGGGTTAAATATTTTGTGTGATTCTGAGATTTCTTTATTTAAACCATTCAATTTAAATGGTAATTTTTGTTCATGAAAATTTAATAATGTAAAGTCATTAAATATATAGCTAATTTATTTTAAATTTTGGTCTTTGGGAAATCTGTCGGTTGTTAGTCAAACTAAGACTGCTAATTAATCTTTTAAAATAACTATTTATAATAATCATTTTACGATGTTTATGTACTTTATTTTTTGTTCTTTTTTCATATTAATATATTAGAAAACTAGAATACTAATTTGGCAATCATTTTTAATTTTAATGTAGGAATTTGTATGAATACAAATATTCCCCTGAGCAATTATTTCTCTTCATTGCATAAATTTTAAGGGTATATTGGTTTTCTCTTCATTTGCCTCATTTAATTTCTCCTTAAAATTTGTTTTTGATTAGTTGGTTAAGAACAATTTTCGTATATTTGTAAACTCTTCAGGTTTCTCATATTTCTATTTTCATCATATTGAGGTTAAAACTATTTGTTTCTTTTTTAAGTTTTGCCTTATATTTAGTTGTTGCCTCATCATTGTCTGGACAAGCTGTCTTCCAGGTCCTTGGTAACTCAGTTAAATAATTCAGGCACATGAGTAGCAAAATATGAAGGAATTTCGCTCAAAAATAAAATTCAAGGATTATACACAGCAAGGAAGAGTAGGTGCAAGCAATACTATTCATAAACCCATATTTCCCTGGGGATTTTTTATATGTCTCAGAGAAGGATAATTTAGTTGCTAAGCTATGGATTATTTTCTACTCTGATAAACTTTGGATTTATAAGTGGAAACATAGGTCTTCTGGGCAGTTCTCTGAGAAGAGCTGGGTAAATTTGGAAATTAAAGGTACAGTCTATTTCTGAGTCTCTTCATGGAGTTCCAGGAACTTCCAGCCTTGGATCATCACTGGCATCTTTAAAAAAAAAGATTCTCTGAATATTTTGTCTTCTTTCTATTGAGGGAAATCATAGGTGTACATAGCAACTTTTAGTCACTTTTTGGTGAATATCTTGGCAGAAACAGTGGCACATGTGTTATCCTTTACAGAATGAGAGGGAATTGGGAGAAGCTAGTGGGAATGAATTCTGGCAGACTACAGCCACAACTGAGTAAATCAAAGGAGTGACATGGTCTAATAGTCCTTCTTTCTTTGATGCCTGGGTATGAAATGGGAAGGGACAGTCCAGTCCAGATTTTATTAGTTTCTTCCAGTTTAGAAATGACTCTTTTCTAACTATTGAAGGCTTTCCCCCAGATTGTCTTATAAAAGAAAATGGCCCTCACTGTTACTGAATACAGGAAATGTACTCTTCCATGAATTCAAGTCCCTGGAGTTTATCACTGCAATATCTGAAAAAGCTGTCAAGAGTGAATACAGAATAATGAACATTAAAAAAAAAAACCCATGAAATAACCCTACAAATACTGACCTAAGAGATACATGGAATTTTCTTACTCCAGGAAACAAATCAGTTTGCCCATGTCCATGATACCGTTATCCTGCCATGGCAGGCTACAAGCAATGAGTTTTTTATAGCTCTGAATTGCCAGTCTAGTGCGTGATGATTGACAGCAAACTTCAACCATTTTAATGACAGGACTAGCAGTGAGCCAAAAGGTACAGAAAACAAGTATTCCCACTAGGGTGCTTATCTCCTGTCTTGTTCACCAAAACCTGTGGTTGTTCTCTGGACAGGTTGTACTCCAAGTTCTTGTCATTTTGATTGAATATTGAAGATACATACATAACTAAAAAATTAGCAAGGGATATCATTCAGAATTGTTTTACTTGCTGTCCTGACCTGTTTTTTGTTGTTGTTGTTGTTTCATTTTGTTTTGTTTTTTTCTTTTTATATATTTTTAATTTTATCTTTTTTTGACAAGTTGATACAAGAATTGTGTGGGAGTCTCCATCATCTAGCTGTAGGCATGTTTTAAAGGCAACTTCTTGATTAATGTTGGTTAATGATTAATATGGAGGCCCACTTCACTGGAGTAGTGGTACTGCTAGGCAGATGGTTCAGGCTGAGCAAGCCTGAAGGAGTAAGAAAGTAAGCAACATTCCTCCCTTCCTTGTGTCTGTGTCATTTCCTGCCTTTAAGCTGCTGCCCTGACTTCTCTTTGTTTTGAAATGTAAGCTATAAGGTAAAATAAACCATTTCCCCAATGTTTCATTTGATCATAGTATTTTATCACATCGATAGACACGTCCATAAACACATACTGTCCTCTTTAGCTGAAACAACTTACCAGACAAAAAAAAAAAAAAAAAACCTTAACAGGGAAGAATTGGTTTTTACTTACCAGTTCCAGGAGAAGTTTAGAAGTACAAAAGTCAGGGATAGAAGTAATGGAGGCTGCCCACAGTCAGTAAACAGAACATGTGAAGCTCAAGTTGGGTTGTTTTCTCTTTTTATGCAGTCCAGGCAACCAAGAACATGGAATCACGCTTCCCATTCTTAGGGTATAGCTTCTCATTGTAATTAATCAAGCCTAGAAAAATCACCATAGACTTACCCAAAGATTCATCCCCAAGGTGATTCTAGATTCTATCAAATTGAAAATCAATAGAAACTTTCACATGAAATAACAGCGCAAGGTAGGTATATTTCAAGAGTACAATATAGTATTCATGAGTCCTGAATTGCTTTATAGGATCTCTTTGTGTGTGTCCATAGAAAATAGCAGTTGATTTGTAGAGTGCTGTAAGAGTTGTTTTCTGCTCTGACAAACTCTTGATTGATAGATGATGTGGTGGAAGCTTTGGTTGTGTTGAGTGGTTATGTTTTTGTTGTAGTTCCAAGTGTGATATGCAGGAATGCTATTCCATTGATGGACTTGTGAGAGTGCATGTGGAAACTCTCTTTTGTAGAGATGTGGGGGGTAAGGGAGATGGCCACCTGATAAACATCTTTGTGTGTACTTAAGAAGGTATAAGTAGAGGCTAACAGACAGAGAAAGATCACTTTGCATCCCAAGGCTTTGCATAGCTTTCCTTCTAGAGAGAAATTCTCCTTCTACTGAATTCTGTTGCTGCTGTTGCTGAACCTTGTTGCTTTTGCTATTACTGGATTGCTGGTTTGCTATTTGGCTGGACTGCTGGTATCTTGATGACAAAGGGTGTAATTGCCTTTTGGGTGTTGGAAGGTATTGGAGTGGTGAGGGGAAAAAGAGACATAAGGAACCCCGAATAAAGTAGGTTTGAAAAGTCAAAGCCTATAAGATGATAACTTAGTTCAATACAGTTGTGAGCTGTGCACCTCATAATTTTAATCACATGTATGGGCAATTGTTAGGCCCAGCAGGGCAGGAGCCTAATTATTGGAGAGATGACTCAAGGAAACTCTCCAGGATGATGCAAATACAAGAACTTTATTCAGGGGTCACTCTGCAAGTCAACAAAGAGTGGCCCCAAAGAAGAAAAGCCTTGGGTTTTTTAAAGAAAAAGGCCAGGGAAACTGGGGGGTTATGGTCTTGTCAACTCAGGATTGGATGGGGGGCTATAGACTAGTTGACTTTTAAAATAATTGGTTGGCTTTAGGCACTCAGGTCTAGTCAGCCCTGCCCCAGACAGCTGGAGAATATCTGATCTTTTAATTACTTTCGGGATTCCTGCTATGTGCTGTTGTGGCCTCAGTTAAAGGTGGGAGGGCAATTATCTCATCTTGTATCTTCTCTGAGGAGTGAGGCTGAGGGCCTTTGATCAAAGGTCAGGGGCTATTCAGGAGAATAATTGAGGCTACCTGGGTTGGTTGCCAGGTGATGTCATCTCGAAAGCTCAGGTCCTGTCATTCTTCTTTGCTGAGTAGAGGTCTTCCTTGCTCACTTCCTTATCTCTGTCCATGCAGATGGCTAGGGTTAGGGGTGGTTACATTCCTCTGTTCTCTGGAAAAGTACTAGGAGGCTTTAAGTTGACAGGGGACTAAAACTCAGAAATATAGGTTTTAAGGCAATTAAAATAAATATAAGTCACAAAGTTATTCTGATTCTTTCACAATCATACATACACATAAATTGGTTAATAGAAAAATTTCCCTAAATGGTAACCATGGGAAAGAAAATTACCTTTCTGCAGATGCACTTAAAATGTAGTCAAGTGGGGATCTGGGATGGATGCAGAGATGGAGAAAGCATGATCAAAATATATTGTATGATAAAAATGTTTTAGTTTTAAAAAAAGTTATTCGACATGAAATCACCCACTTCTTGTGGTTCCAAGACATGTTTGATTATCAACCCAAAAACTTAGAAATTGTTATGGTAGAAATTACTTTTAGATAAAAGAGGTATGTGTAACTCAAGGAAGGCAGGATTTTTGTAATATATTTTATAAGGAATTCTAAATTGAGGATCTACCATTGACTGATTGGCATGTGAGCATATTTCTGGGGCTTGCTTATAATATTATTAATTACAGGTGTCATTGATTAAATTGTTTTTACATGTTTCAACAAATGTTTCCCTATTACTTACATCACACTTCTGTGCTGGAAATGGTCAAATAAAATGAACCCGTTAGAGATCTATCCAGGAATGTCCCTTGAAGATCATAGCACGTGCTCACACTCTGTGAAGGTGTGGTCTATATTAGTATCTCTATATCATTAATCTGCACACCCATAAAAAGTACTGTCAGTGTTGCCCACAAGTGGGGATTACTTGATGGAAATTGAATGTCACAGAGTTCTCTTATGAAAAATTCACTTTTTCCCTTTTTGTTAAACATTGCTTTTTCTCCAATAAGTTTTCTTCCATCTGAACAGTTAGCAAGATTTTTCTCTGACAGTTTTGTACATTTATTCATGGTGTACAAGCACAGGGAAGGGTCTGAAAGTACTCTACCCTATTATTTTTCTTAATGTTACCACAATTCATATTTAAAATTTAATTTAAGTATTTTCTTTTTATTTTCTTGCATCACTCTAAAACTAGTGATATCATGTCACTATCATTATTAAGTATTCGCAGACTATAAGAATTATAAGATTATAAGAATTCACAGAAAAAATTAATGTTTGATTTATGTTAACAATTTACCCAAATTTCAAAAAAGCAACAAAGAATTTTTTCAGTTATATAGTAAAAATGTATGTCACCTTTCAAAATTAAAGGATGCCCTCATATAATTATAGTTACTCTCTCCTGCTTAACAACTCCAGAGTTACTGGATTATAATCATTTTGCATATATTGCATTTTTATGGACTATATATGTATATATGATGCATATTAAATTTATTCTTTAAACATTAGAAATTTTTAAGAAATTTTCTTTCAGCTGTATGAATGTGCATTTTCTTTAGAAATGCTTGAATATAGAAATACAGGTAAATATAATAAAACTGTCAGTGTATGCTTAAGAAATTGATGATATATTTTCTGTTCCAGTGTCTAAGAGGAATTACTTCACTGCTGGGCCAATAGTTCCTTGTGAAATTCTTGTTTTTCTTGGAATTTTTATAGTAACTTACAATGGTCATTATGGCATTCTTATGAGATATGTATGTATGTGTGTACTTTTCTGATTTAAATGTTTATTAAAATATTTTGCACATTCTAAAATTGAGTCTTTTGTCTTACATCTGAACTAATATTTGTTTACTTTTCCAAGGTAGACATTGTATCAGGTACTGGTTTTGCAGATGTTTCTCTCAAGTCTTTGGTGTGCCTTTTTATTTTATTACTGACATCTTTTGAACTTTTTCTTTAATCTTCAGAAAATTCGGTTTGTTGCTATTTGTTGTTGTTTCACTGTTCCTAGGAAATACTGGCTTATCATCCGGTTGCAAATTTTTTCCTATGATTTCTCTAAGAATTTCACTGCTTAGAGTCCTATGTTTCAATATGTTATCAACTTTAGTTAGCCTTAATATATCATACTTGATAAAGTTCTATATTTATCATTCTTCATGTAGATACCTAATTGTTATGAAACTGTTTATTGAAAAGACTATATTTTCTTCACAGAATATCAACATCTTTGTAAAACCTTTTTGCACCACAACAAACCTTTTTAAAGGGCTTTAATATGATTAGATTTTTTGATATTTTTTCTGAAGAAAAAATGTACTACAAATGTAGGGTTGTCTAGAAAGTTGGAGGTAAAACTTTATTGATAGTAGTGGGTTTCTGGGAACAGGTCTTAAGGTTTTATCATCCTGCCCTACTTCCTGTGTATTCTCAAATTCTTGTTTATGAGTAGCTGTCTCATCCTGCTGTTACCATATTTCTTCTATCATAATAAAATTTATCCCTTTTAAAACTGTAAGCCAAAATAAAATCTTCTTTCTATAATATGTTTCTTTTCAAGTATTTTGTGACAGAAATAAGAAAATTATCTAATGTAGAAAACTGGTATCCAACAGTGTGGTCATTGCCATGATAAACTAATCCAGGTAGTTCTTAGGTTCTTATGTTTTTAAAAATTGTTTTATAGGTAGAATATGAAACGGTTTGGAAATTTAGCATAGAAAATTATTAGAAATTTGACCTAGAAAATTGGGATTTGAGCATAGCTTAAGAGACATCTTGATTGGAATTTAGAAGACCAGGATACTAATAGTGATGTGGATAATAAAGGTTCATGATGTTTCAAAGGGGATCATATATACTTTATTAGGAAACAGGCCAGAATCCATTTATATTATATCCTGGTAAGAATAGGGTTAAATTCTACCTGTATTCTGAGGGAAACTGAATAAGGAAAAACTTTATTTGACAGCAGAAATGTCAATACAAGATAACATTCAGGAGTTGCTGTGGCTAATTTTTAGTATTCTTATTATACTAAGACAAGTTGAAAATGGAGGGAAATATGTTGTTTTGAGTTGAAAGATATACATTTAAACCTATAGATAGGGAAGTGAAAACAGTTGCTATAATTGTTTTAGAGATTTCACTATTAACAACACTCATGCTCTGTAACGAAACCATAAGGGCAAAATATTACCTAGCAGAAGCTTGGATTTTAAAGGAGAGAGTCTAGACTGACAATGTTGCCACAAGGCCCCTGCCTAGAAACTACCACCAATGCACACAGAGGCCGCTACAAACTTTATACAAGGGCAGAAAGCTATATCTCAGGCTGGCAGCAGAACCTTGACAACATCAGCCATACCATACAAATTTTGCTAGCATGGAACATGCAAGGTTGAGGGGATCATGGAATCTGGAAACCAAGACTTACAGAAGCTGTTAAAATCAGACAACATGTGGTAGGGTTAGAATGTCAGCAAGAGCACCTGAAAGGCCACTGCACTAAGATGTGAAGATGCAGCTCAAGTTTTAATATAGAAATCAAAATGTTGCTGATGTTAGGAGCTAGGGTGTCCAAATATAAAAAGCTACATTCAAAAGCAGAGCCAGCTGAAGAGAGGTTGTTTTATAGATGGCTACACTGGAGGGAGGGGTTCTACCGGAGCTCCTTTAGACACAGATGATTCCTTATGAGTCCCTGACAATGGGCATAAACATGTTGCATTTGTCACTTGCCCTGTTTAGTTCTGCTTTTTTTTTCTTTATCCTTGTGTGGTTTGAATTAGAATGGCTCCCATAGGTTCAATTATTTCAACCAAACAGTTCCATGAACTGTTTGGGGGTAGGTATGGCCTTGCTGGAGGTAGTGAGATATTGGCGTGGGCTTTGAGGTTTCAAAAGCCCATGCCTACCATCACCCTCTCCTCTTTCTGTCTGCCTCCAACTTGTAGACAAGATATAAGCTTTCAGCTACTGCTACAGAGAGTGCCATGCTTACCTGCCTGCTGCCAAGCCTCTTGCCATAATGATAATAGAGTCACACTGTGAAGTTGTAAGTAAGCCCCTAACTAAACTTTTTCCTCTATAACTCATGTTCATGGTGAGTTACTCAGAGCAATAGAACAGTAACTAAGACACTTTGTTCTCTGTGTCCTTGTAGGAACTTTTACATGGGGATGTGTACTCTGTCTTTGGATATCACAGGTATTTTACTTGTGTTTTGATGTTACAGGACCTCATACATTAAGATGGACTTGATCGCAGAAGAGAATTTGAAATTT
Organism: Pachyuromys duprasi; assembly: GCA_028658305.1. Taxonomy (NCBI): domain Eukaryota; kingdom Metazoa; phylum Chordata; class Mammalia; order Rodentia; family Muridae; genus Pachyuromys; species Pachyuromys duprasi. The sequence goes on from CM053751.1 coordinate 25,569,846, forward strand.
GAGCTTTTCAAGAGTGTTGGATCTTTCAATTTTTTAAATGGTTTTGTTTGAACTAGATGGATAGCTCATTAATAAAGTGATTATTTTTAAAACATGAAAACTTTCATTCAATCTCTGTAAGAGCTACCTTAAATGGAAAGGCAGCTGCAGACAGCTGTGCAAGCTTGCAATCCCAAATGCTGGAGAGGTAGAATCAAACAGATCCTATTAATCATGGAGCAGCATACTGACCCTGTTTTGGAAGGTCCTGGCTGCCAAAGGAAATGGTTTTGTATACCATAGGAATATCAAACTTTTCTGTTTTCTATGCATGTATATACACATGTACAAAAATCTTCATGTATGTGCACCCACAAAGTGTGGGAACTTTTGAAATTAAAATATGTGAAGTTTTTATTATTAGATGGCAATGAACCTTTAGGAATTGGGTGTTTTTAAGTGAAATGTTTGTATTTGAATTCTCAGTCATCAGCTGGTAGCACTGCTTAGAAAGTTACAAAACAGGCTCCTAGCTTGTTTCCTGTTTTCTTCTGATGTCAATCTGCTTTGCCTTTCTAGCTGGGGATTGAGCATTTTAGCCAGAGTCCTCGCTCTTGATTAGCTTCTTTAGTTGTACAGATTTTAGTAGGTTTATGCTATTTTATGTCTATATGAGTGAGTATATACCATGTCTGTCTTTCTGCTTCTGGGATAGCTCACTCGGGATGATCCTTTCCAGTTCCCACCATTTACCTGCAACTTTCATGATAACCTTGTCTTTTTTATTGCTGAGTAATATTCCATTGTATAGATGCACCACAATTTCTGTATCCATTCCTCAGTTGAGGGGCATCTGGGTTGTTTCCAGTTTCTGTCTATTACAAATAAAGCTGCTACAAACATGGTTGAGCAAATGTCCTTACTGCCTGCACAATATCAAACCAGTTGCTGGAACTTATGGCCAACTGTTGGGCAGAGTGCATGGAATCTTATGAAAGATGTGGGAAATAGTAAGATAGGGAGAGGACAGGAGCTCCACAAGAACAACAGAACCAAAAAATCTGATCACAGGGGTCTTTCCTGAGACTGATACTCCAACCACGTACCATGTATGGAGAAAACCTAGAACCCATGCACAGATGCAGCCCATGGCAGTTCAGTATCCAAGTGGATTCCATATTAATGGGAACAGGGACTGCCTCTGACATGAACTGATTGGCCTGCTCTTTGATCACCTCACCCTGATGGGGGAGCAGCTTTACCAGGCCACAGAGGAAGACAATGCAACCACTTAGGTTGCTGAAAATCCTTTCCAAATCTGTAGGCTGTCTTGATGAGAGCTGATAGACTAGGATCAGAAGGAAGGAAAGGAAGACCTCCCCTATCAGTGGACTTGGGGAGGGGCATGTATGGAGAAGGAGGGAAAGTGGGATTGAGAAGGGAGGAGGGAAGAGGTTATGGGGGGATACAAAGTGAAAAAAGTGTAATTAATAAAAAATAAAAATAAAAGAAAGTTATAAAACTTTAGCTTTATTGAAGGCAGTAGGTCCCTGAGGGTGGCACTTAAAGTGTTCTAAACTAGCTGCATTTCCTTTTCTATTGATTTCTCACTGCATATCCCGTGTGACAAGCTGGCTTTTACTCCTGCTTTTGTGCCTTTTTAACAATCATGGACCATACACCTTAAAAATAAGCCCATATGTCCCCTAATCCATTAATATAGTTCTTATCAAATATTGAATTAGCAATATAATTTTAATAATTTTATTGCAGTATTTTCTTTATGAATTCATTGATTATATGCCAATCATTAAAAGAATTATTTACTTTAGTTTTGCATAGAAGCTTGTCTACAAGACACACAAGAGATATAGTCTGAACAAGCTTACAAATTTGAGCAGCACACCTTTAAATTAATATATATTTATAATTTATTTATATAACTTGATATTTCATTATTCAATTTTTTTCATTGTCATGACAAAATGGTGACATATTCATCCTAAGATGGAGGGCTATCACAAGCTCACACTCTTTTAGATTAGTCTTATAAACAACTGTCACTAGTTAACTGCAACATGCCTGTGTAATTTTTTTCAATTTTAAATTTATTTTTATTAATTATAGTTTATTCACTTTGTATTCCAGCTATAGCCCCTCCCCCATCTCCTCAAAATTCTACCTTCCCTCCTCTTCTTCTCCTATGCCCCTTACCCAGTGCAATGATATGAGAAGTACTCCTCCCCTTCCGTATGACCCTATTCTATCAGGTCTCATCAGGACTGGTTTTGTTGTCTTCCTCTGTAAACTGGTAAGTCTGCTCCCCCTCAGGTGGAGGTGATCAAAGAGCTAGCCCATGATTCATGTCAGAGACAGCCCCTGTTGCTATTACTGGGGACACTGAGCTGCTGTGGGATACATCTCTACAGGGTTATCTCGATGCATAGTCCTTGTTTTGAGTATTAGTCTCAGGAAAGACCCTTGTGCCAACATATTTTGGTTTTGTTGCTCTCCTTGTGGAGCTCCTGTCCCCTCTAGCTCTTTCTATCTCCTTCTTTCATAAGATTCCCTGCACTCTGCCCAAAGTTTGGCTATGAGTCTCAGCATGTGTTTTGATACTCTCTGTTGGGTAAAGACTTTCAGAGGCCCACTCTGGTAACCTCCTGTCCTATTCCCTTTTTTCTCCCTCTTCTGAAGTCCATCCTGTTTGCCTTTCTGAATGAAGATTGAGCATCTTACCCAGGTTATCATTTTTTATTAGCTTCCTTAAGTGTACAGGTTTTAGTATGATTGTCCTGTATTATATGTCTAATATCCACTTATGAGTGATTATATGGCTTATGGGTTTTCCTGCTTCTGGGATGCCTCACTCAGGATGGTCTTTTTATTTCCCACCATTTGCCTTCAAATTTCACGATTGCCTTGGATTTTGTTTTTGTTTTTGTTTTTATTGCTGAGTTGTATTCCATAGTGTAAATGTACCACAATTTCTGTATCCATTCCTCATCTGGGTTGTTTCCAGGTTCTGGAATAAAGCTGTTACAAACATGGTTGTGCAAATGTCCTTGTTATATCCTAGAGCATATTTTGGATATATGCCTAGGACTGGTATAGCTGGATCTTGAGGTAGCACTATTCCTAATTGTCTGATAAAGTGCCAGACTGATTTCCAGAGTGGTTGAATAAGTTCATATTCACACTAACAGTGAAGTAGGGTTCCTCTTTCTCCACATCCTCTCCATTATATGTTGTCATTTGAATTTTTGATCTTAGCCATTTTGGTGGGTGTAAGGTGAAATCTCAGTGTTGTTTCGATTTGCATCTCCTTGATGGCTAAGGTTGTTGAGCATTTCTTTAAGTGTTTCTCTGCCATTCGATGTTCCTCTATTGAGAATTCTCTCTTTAGCTCTGTATCCCATTTTTTTATTGGATCACTTGATTTGCTTCTTTTAACTTCTTTATTTCTTTATATATTCTGGATATTAGCCCTTTGTCCAATATAAGGTTGCTGAAAATCCTTTCCAAATCTGTAGGCTGTCTTTTAGTTCTGACCACAGTGTCATTTGCTTTACAGAAGTTTTTTAGTTTCATGAGGTCCCATTTATTGACTGTTGATCTGAGAGCCTGTGCTGTTGGTGTTCTGTTCAGGAAGCTGTCTCCTGTGCCAATGAGTTCAAGACTGCTCCCCCACTTTTTCTTCTAACAGGTTTATTGTATCTGTTTTTATATTGATGTCTTTGATCCACTTGGACGTTATTTTTGTGCAGAGTGACAAGTATGGACTTATTTGCATTTTTCCACATGTAGATATCTGGTTAAACCAGCACTACTCATTGAAGATGCTATCTTTTTTCCATTGTATGGTTTTGGCATCCTTATCGAAGTCAGGTGTCCATAGGTGTGTGGATTTATTTCTGTGTCTTCTACTCGATTCCATTGATCCATCATTCTGTTTCTATGCCAGTACCATGCGGTTTTTATTACTATTGCTTTATAGTACATCTTGATATTAGGGATGGGGATACCTTCAGAAGATCTTCCACTGTAGAGGATTGATTTAGTGATTCTGGGTTTCATGTTATTCCAAATGAAGTTGAGAATTTTTCTTTCAAGATCTGTAAAAATTGTCTTAGCAATTTGATGGGAATTGCATTGAATCTGTAGATTGCTTTTTGGTAAGATGGGCATTTTCACTATGTTAATTCTGCCAAGCCATGAGCAGGGGAGATCTTTCCATCTTCTGATATCTTCCTCTATTTCTTTCTTCAGAGACTGAAAGTTTCTTTCATACAAGTCTTTGGCTTGCTTGGTTAGAGTTACACCAAGATACTTTATGTTCTTTGTGGCTATTATGAAGGGTTTTGTTTTCCTAATTTCTTTCTCAGCCCATTTGTCTTTTGTATACAGGAGTTTTTGAGTTGATTTTGTATTCAGCTACTTGACTGAAGATGTTTATCAACTGTAGGGATTTTCTGGTAGAATTTTGGGGGTGGGGGTCACTCATGTATACTATCATATCATCTGTAAATAGTGATCCTTTGACTTCTTCCTTTCTGAACTGAATCCCCCTCATCTCCTTTACTTGTTTTGTTGCAAGGACTTCAAGTACTATAATGAGGATGTATGGTGAAAGTGGGAAGCCTTGCCTTGTCGCTGATTTCAGTGGGATTGATGTAAGTTTCTGTCCATTGAGTTTGATGTTGGCTATAGGCTTGTTGTATATTGCCTTTACTATGTTTAGGTAAGTGTCTTGTATCCCTGGTCTTTCCAAGACTTCAAACATGAATGAGTGTTGGATTTTGTCAAAAGCTTTTTCAGCATCAAAGGAGATTATCATGTGGTCTTATTTTTTCAGTTTGCTTATATGGTGGATTACATTGGATTTCCATATATTGAACCACTGATGCCTACCTAGGATGAAGCCTACTTGATCATTATAGATGATATCTTTGATGTGTTCTTGGATTTGGTGTGTGATTATTTTTTAATTAATTAATTTATTTTTAAAGATTTATTTATTATATACACAATGTTCTGCCTGCATGTACACCTGAACACCAGAAGAGGGCATCAGATCTCATTATAGATGGTTGTGAGCCACCATGTGGTTGCTGAGAATTGAACTCAGGACCTCTGGAAGAGCAAGCAGTGCTCTTAACCTCTGAGCCATCTCTCCAGCCCCGTTTTGTGATTTTTTTTATTGACTCTTTTTACATCATTTTTCATAACAGAGACTGGCCTGAAATTCTCTTTCTTTGTTGGGTCTTTGTGAAGTTTAGGTATCAAGGTGTCTGTGGCTTCATTGAATGAGTTTGGTAATATTCCTTCTGTTTCTATTTTTTTAACTTTATTTTTTATATTAATTACAGTTTATTCACTTTGTATCCTAGCCTTAGACTCCTTCCCCATTGTTTCACAATCCCTGCCTTCCTCACTCTTCTTCTCCTGTGCCCCTCCCCCAGGTCAATGATAGGGGAGGCTCTCTTCCTCTCCTATCTGAACTTTGTCTATCAGGTCTCATCAGGACTGGCTTCATTGTCATCCTCTGTGGAATAGTAAAGACACTCCTCCCTCAGGTAGAGGTGAGCAAAGTGCCAGCCCATGAATTTATGTCAGAGATGGTCCCTGTTCCTATTATTGGGGAGCCCTCTTGGACAATGAGCTGCCATAGGCTGCTTCTGTGCAGGGTTTCTAGGTTATCTCCATGCATGCTACTTCTTTGGAGTATCAGTCTCAGCAGAGTCCACTGAGCCCATATTTTTTGGTTCCGTTGGTTTCCTTGTGGAACTCCTGTTCCCTTTTTGTTTATATTTTGTGGAATAGTTTGAAGAGTATTGGTGTTAGCTCTTCTTTGAAGGTATGGTAGAATTCTGCACTGAAACCATCTGGCCCTGGGCTTTTTTTAGATGGGAGATTTTGATGACAGCTTCTATTTCCTTAAGGCATTTGAAATATTTAATTTATTTACCAGGTCTTGATTCGTCTTTGGCAAGTAGAATTGACCAAGAAAATTGTCCATTTCATTTAGATTTTTAAATATTGTGGCATAAAGGCTTTTGTAGTAAGACCTAATAACTGTTGGTATTTCCTCAGTGTCTGTTGTTATGGTCCCCTTTTCATTTCTGATTTTGTTGATTTGGAGGGTGTCTCTCTGCCTTTTAGTTAGTTTGGCTAAGGGTTTGTCTATCTTGTTGATTTTCTCAAAGAACCAGCTCTTGGTTTCATTGATTCTTTGAATTGTTTTATTTGTTTCTAATTTATTGATTTAAACCCTGAGTTTGATTATTTCTAGCCCTGTACACCTCTTGCATATATGTCTGATTCTTTTTTTTTCTAGGGCTTTCAGGTGAACCTTTAAGTTGCTTGTATGAGATGTTTCAAATTTCTTCTTGAAGGCGTGTAGTACTATGAATTTTTCCCTTAGCACTGCTTTCATTATGTCCAATAAGTTTGGGTATGTTGTGCTTTCATTTTCATTGAAATTTCGGAAGTCTTTGATTTATTTCTTTATTTCTTCCCTGACCCAGATGTCATTTGTTAACTAGTTGTACAGCTTCCACGTGCTGTAGGCTTTTTGTTATTTCTGTTGTTGTTGAGGTCCAGCTTTAGTCCATGGTAGTCTATGATACAAGGGATTATTCCCATATTCTTGTATCACGAGGCTTGCTCAGTGACTAACCATATGGTCTATGTTGTAGAAGGTTCCATGAGGTGCTGAGAAGATGAATTCTTTGTGTTTGGGTGAAAGGTTCTGTAGATATCTGTTAGGTCCATTTGATTCATGACCTCTGTCAGAGTCATTGTTTCTCTAATTTCTGTTTTGTTGACCTGTTCTTTGTTGAGAGTGGGGTGTTGAAGCCTACCACTATTATGTGAGGGGATTTTTGTTTGTTTTCAGTTTTACTAATGTTTCTTTTAATAAGGTGGATGCTCTTGTATTTGGGGCAAAAATATTCAGAATTGTGATGTCTTCTTGGTTGAATTTTCCTTTGATGAGTATGAAATGACCTTATCCATCTCTTTTGATTAATTTTGGCTGAAAGTCTATTTTATTAGATATTAGAATGGCTATTCCTGCTTGCTTCTTAGGTCCATTTGCATGGAAACCATTTTCCAGCCCTTTGCTCTCAGGTAATGTCTATGTTTGTGACTTAGGTTTGTTTCTTGTATGTAACAGATTGTTGGGTCTTGTTTACATATCCATTTTGTTAGTCTGTGTCTTTTCGTTGGAGAAATGAGTCCGTTGTTGTTGAGGGAGATTAGTGACCAGTGGTTGTTAGATGCTTTGATTTTGTTGTTGGTTGTGGTAGTGTATTTGTGTGCTTGGCTACTTTTAGTTTTGCTGTAGCAAGGTTATTTATTTCCTGTGTTTTCCTGATGTAGATAGCTTTCCTAGGTTGTATTTTTTCCTTCTAGTATTTTCTGTAAGGCTGGATTTGTGGGTAGGTATTGTTTAAATTGTTTTGTCCTTGAATATCTTGTTTTCTCCATCTATGATGACTGAGAGTTTTACTGGGTACAGTAGCCTGGGCTGACATCTATATTCTCTTAGAGTCTGCTTGATATTCATCAAGGCCCTTCTAGCTTTCATAATCTCTGTTGAGAAGTCTGATAAGCTAGGATCAGATGGAATGGGAGTAGGACCTCCTCCATCAGTGGATTTAGAGAGGGGCAAGAAGGATATGAGGGAGGGAGAGTGGAATTGGGAGGGAATAAGAGAGGGAGCTACAGCTGGGATACAAAACTGTAATTAATATTAAAAATAAATAAATAAATAATAGAAAAAAGAGAAGTCAGGTGTGATTCTGATGGGTTTGCCATTTTATGTTATTTGGCCTTTTTCCCTTGAAGCTTTTAGTATTTTTTCTTTGTTCTTATACTTACTATTTAATAATATAATTGTTAATGGAAGGTTTCCATTCCCACTCAAAATGTGATGAGTTAGCAATTAAGAGAGACTTCTATCAATAAACATTTAACTAAATTATTAGTTTGAATCACTTTAACTGCGTGGAAGATCAATTACTAAAAACAAGAAGATTGTACCTATTGTTTGTGAACTTATAACACACACTACATTGTCACATCCGCATGTAGAGTGACTAGAAAACAGTGTAAGAACAACAGCAGCAGCCTGTCTACTCTTAAAGATTTAAGTTTTTTATATATCATTGGAGGTAAAAATGGTAGTCAGAATAATTAGAAGTAAATAACTTGTGTTCACATCACTATCTATTTTATTCAACACATTTCAGTTATATCAATAAGTCAAAATGGGTTTATTACCTACTTTTATAATTACATGAGCTGTATGTACATTATGAATCATGTTCAGCCAGAGCATAATAAATTCTAGAGTAACCTAGACTTTGCAGGATAACTGTTAAGTCAATATACAATCTCAGGAGTCAGCTACAGTACTACATATTATTTCAAATTTACTTTATAAACAAAAATATTCATTTGACCCGTGTATATATTCAGAGTCACAGTGCATATGTAAACAGTGTGCACACTCAGAGAGAGAGTCACAGTAAAGATGAGTCATAATTTTTATTTCACTAATGTTACTCAATGTGTTTCAGAATCATAAGGAAGGTCAGCTGTTATATTGTTACTAGATATTTAAAACATACTTATGGTAGGTTAGTCATAAGGAACCCTATGCAATGTTATCTTTGGAAAATGTAGATTACATCATTATACTAAATCTCCAAGATTTGGGACGAGCCAGGTAGTGCTCTGTTAGTAATTCTGAAAAAGTAGCAATTATACATTACTCAGAACACAGCATCAAAATGATCATTTTCTGTCAGTGTGCTCACTGTGAGTATGTTCCTTGTAGGCGTTTAAGGGAGCAGTTATTCTTTGTCAGGTTGAGGGCATTCAACTGAACCAAAAGGTCAATCTAATTAAAAAAGAGAAAGAACTTCAAGCCACAAGGGGAAAAAAGATCCCGCTAAATGCCAAGGAATTTATTTTACTGAATGCATGAGGTAAACAGTCAAACAATGAGATGAATGCACAAAGGTGTCAAAGAAAAGAAAAAGGGTATTCTGTGACCTTTACATTATTATTTTTAGTAAATTAAATGATATTTACTCCTTGAAAGAAAAACAGTGTGCATTATCTAGATTTAAAATATAATTAATTTTTCTCATGGCTTGGTTTTGTAAGGCTTTATTTTCCTCCAGTGATTGAAAACTATATTCATAAAGTATTGAGCAGGGAAACTAACTTAAAAAGTAACATCCCGTGTGAGTAACTCTTCAAAAAGAAATGACTCTTCTAATTTTATTGCCCTACTCTAAAATTACTAGTCAAGAGTCATTGCTAAAGTTCAATTACACTGCTTCAAGAATAGAGTTCACAATTTCATAGTGATGCTATATTTGAAAAGCAATGTCATAATGCAAGTAGTAGCTAGACCCTCTCATTCTCTTTTTCTCCTGTCATTACTTCTTTATTTTCTTTTTATTTCTAGTCACTATACATCTGGAAGTGACAATGTAGCTGTGTTTTATAAGTTCACAAACAATAGGTACAGTCTGCTTGGTTTTAGTGATTTATCTTCCATGCACTTATAATGATTCAAACTCATAACTTAGTTAAATCTTTTTTCGTAGAAGTCTCTTAATTGCCAACTCACAAGACTTTAAGTGGGAATGGAGGCCTTTCATTAACAATTATATTATCAACATTTTAAATTCTTGTACTTATTGGCATTTGAATTTTTCCAGTGGCTAGTTCCAACACATTTCTCAAAATCAAAATAAAGTAAAATGTTCCTACAAATCAGTGACCTCCTCTTGCCTTACGAACAATAACGAAAAATACAGTCTTTAACATTTTTGCAGTCAAATCATTTCTAATTATAACAAGATTCAGCATCCATTTGCCAGATGTGAAAATGAAGTTCTTGAACATTTTCTAAGATAAATACCAAACTTCTTGTTTCTAGCAGTGCCAAGCGCAGCTCTCAAATGAAGGAGAATAAAAGGTTTTCATTCTTGAGCCAGATGTGAATGATTATGACACAATAACTCATTCACCTACCAAACTATATGTATATAAGTGTACTTGTATTGTAGTAAGAACACATAGAACTTGTTCATTTATCAAATTTCAAGTAGGGCACCATTTTACACATCAGATGATCAGAACTTAACTCATTTTATAATTAAAACTTTGCACTATGTAATTAATACCTCACAGTCTTCCCCACTTTCCAATCCTGACAGGCACCGTTCTACTCGCTGCTTTAATGAATTAGGCTTTGTTGTTTCAAGGAATGAGTCAAATCATGTAGAATTTGTACATGAGTTGTTTTTGTACTATATAACATTCTCCAGAGTTATCTGTGTCATTATAGGAGCAATATGTAAAAGGTCAGTTTTTCCTCATTTTAATGAGATAATAATGCTTTCTATCACACACATTTTGAAGATTCCTTCTTATTTATGTGTATGTTAGTGTAGCTGTGTCTGTGTAGTCAAGAAGAAGGTGTCTGTCTCATTCTCTGTACCTGGAATTACAGGCAGTTGAGCCTGCCCATAAGGCAGCTGTGGACTTCCTAACTTGATACTGAGAACTAAACTCTGGGAGTGCTTTGTGGAAAAGTAGTAGTAGTAATCACTGAGTGATCTCTGCATCCCACAACGTACTTTCCTTACATTTTTTTCATATGGATCTTAGTATGTAGATCCAACTGGCCCCAAATACTTGTAAAACTTCTGCCTCAGACCTTAATTGTTGGTATTTCAAGCATTAGCTGTCATACCCAGCCTCACATTTACTTTATCATTCCTCCTATCAATGGGTACTTGCTTCCATGCCTTGGCTATTTTTGAATACAACTTTAGTAGACAGTAAGGTATAAGTTTTACCAAAATACAGACTCTACATCTTTAGTTTTACACAATGAAGTGGGACAGTTTCATCATATAGTAGCTTAGTGTTTATATTTTCAAGAAGCTAGGTATTCCTTTCCATTAGAACAGTTTATATCCCACAAAGAATGTAGAAATCTTTTCTCTGTATCTTCAATAATAAATGTATTGTTTTAATTTATTGGAGTTGCATAGTCTCATGTGATCTTGGTAATAGCTATTCTTTTCTGATTAAATTTTTATTTTTTATATTACAGTTTATTTACTTTGTATCCCAGCTGTAGCGTCTCCCCTCACTTCCTCCCAATCACAATTTCCCTCCCTCATCTCCTCCCTGACCCTCTCTAAGTCCACTGATAGGGGAGGTCCTCCTCCCCTTCCCCTTCCATCTGACCCTAGCATATCAGGTTTCACCAGGACTGGCTACAATGTTCTCATCTGTGGCCTAGATAGGCTGCTTCCACCACTGGGGGACTGGAAAGTCAAAGATCTAGCCACTGAGTTCATGTCAGTGACAGTCCCGTTTGCCTAAGCTTATTAGGGTAACCCACTGGGATACCAAGCTGCCATGGGCTACATCCGAGCAGGGGTTTTAGGTTATAACCATGCATGTTCCTTGGTTAAAGAATCAGTCTCATACAAGGCCCTGTGCCCAGATATACCTGGTCCTTTCAGAGCTCCAGTTCTCTTCAGGTCTTACTAACTTTCTCTTCTTTCATATGATTCCCTACACTCTGTGCAAAGTTTGGCCATGAGTCTCAGCATCTGCTTTGATATACTGCTAAGCAGAATCTTGCAGAGGCCCGCTATGGTAGTCTCTGTCCAGTTTCTTATTTTCTCCCTCTTCCAATGTCCATCCCATTTGTCTTTCTACATGAGTTTTGATCATCTTACCCCAGGTCCTCCTCCTTGTTTAGCTTCTTTAGGTGTACAGATTTCAGTATTATGTTTATCCTATCTTATAGGTCTAGTATTCACTTATACGTGAGTATATTCCATGTGTCTTTCTCCTTATCAGATATCTCACTCAGGATGATCTCTTCTAGGTCACACCATTTGTTTGCAAATTTCATGATTGGCTTGTTTTTTATTGCTGAGTAGTTTTCCATTGTATAAAGGTACCACAATTTTTGCATCCATTCCTCCGTTGAGGAACATATGGGTTGTTTCCTGGTTCTGGCTATTACAAATAAAGCTGTTACAAACATTGCTGAGCAAATGTTCTTATGTACTTGAGCAACTGTTGGATATATGCCTAGGAGTGGTATAGCTGGATCTTGAGGAAGCAATATTCCTAATTGTCTGAGAAAGTGCTAGACTGATTTCCAAAGTAGTTGTACAAGTTTACATTCCCACCAGCAATAGAGGAGGGTTCCACTTTTTCCACAAGCTCTCTAACAAGTATTGTCACTTGAGGCTTTGATCTTAGCCATTCTGATGGGTGTAAAGTGAAATCTCAGGGTCATTTTGATTTACATCTCCCTGATGGCTTAGGATGTTGAGCATTTCTTTAAGTGTTTCTCTGCCATTCTATATTCCTCTACAGAGAATTCTCTGTTTAGCTCCATACCCCATTTTTTAACCGGATTGCTTAATTTGTTGCTTTTTAACTTCTTTATTTCTTTATATGTTCTGGATATTAGCTCTCAGTCAGATATAGGGTGGCTGAAGATCCTTTCCCAGTTTGTAGGCTGTCATTTTGTTCTGACAACAGTGTCTTTTGCTTTACATAAGCTTTTCAGTTTCATGAGGTTCCACTTACTGATTTTTGCTTGAAGAGCCTGTGCTATTGGTATTCTGTTCAGGAAGTTGTCTCCTATGCCAATGAGTTCTAGGCTTTTCCCCACTTTTTCTTCTAACAGGTTTAGTGTATCAGGTTTTATATTGAGGTCTTTGATCCACTTGGACGTTTCTTTTGTGCAGGTTGATAAGTATGGATCTATTTGCATTTTTCTGCATGTAGACATCCAATTGGACTAACAACATTTGTTGAAGATGCTGTCTTTTTTCCATTGAATGGTTTTGGCTTTTTTTTGGTCAAAACTCATGTATTCATAGGTGTGTAGGTTTATTTCTGCATCTTCTATTCAGTTTCATTGATCCACGATTCTGTTTCTATGCCAATACCATGCAGTTTTTATTTCTATTGCTCTGTCGTACCACTTGCGATCTGGGATGGAAATCCTCCCTAAGATTTGTTGTTGTACAGCATCATTTTGGAAATTCTGGAAGTCTTTAATTTCTTTCTTTATTTCTTCCCTGACCCAGCTGTCATTGAGTAGCGAGTTGTTCAGTTTTCCTGTATGTGTAGGCTTTTTGCTATTTCTGTTGTCAAGATCCAGCTTTAGAACATGGTGGTCAGATAGGATACAAGGAATTATTTCAAACTTTCTGTATCTATTGAGGCTTGCTTTGTAACCAACTATATGATCTATTTTGGAGAAGGTCCCATAAGGTACTGAAAAGGAGGTACACTCTTTTGAATTTGGGTGAAAAATTCTATAGACATCTATTTGGTGTATTTGATTTAGGGCCTCTGTATATGCCCTTAATTCTCTGTTTTGCTTCTGTATGGATGATCTGTCCCTTGGTGCCACTGGAGTGTTGAAGTCTCCCACTATTAAGGTGTTGGGATCAATGCGTGATTTCGGCTTTAATAATGTTTCATTTACAAATATAGGTGGTCTTGTATTTGAGGCATAGATGTTCAAAATTGTGATGGCCTCATGTTGGAATTTTCCTTTGATGAGAATGTAGTGCCCCTCCTCATTTTTTGGTTAATTTTGGTTAAAAGGGTATTTTATTAGATATTAGGATAGCTACTCCAGCTTGTTTTCTGGATCCATTGGCTTGAAAAAAATTTTTCCAGCCTTTTACTCTGAGGTAGTGTTTATCTTTGTTGCATAGGGTTGTTTATTAAATGCAGCAAAATGTTGGATCCTGTTTCCAAACCCATTCTGTTAGTCTGTGAATTTTTATTGGAAAGTTGAGTCCATTGATGTTGATAGATAATAGTGACCAATGAATGTTAATTCCTTTTATTGTGGAGTTGATGGTCTTACTATGTTTCATTGCTTGTTTTCTTTTTCTTTTTGTTGGGAAATTATCTGTACCCTATATTTTCTTGGATGTAGTTATTTTTCATTGTTTTGGAGTTTTCCTTCTAGGATCTTCTGAAGGGCTCATTTATTATGTAGATATTCCTTAAATTTCATTATATCACAGAATATTTTGTTTTCTCCATCTATGTTGATTTAAAGCTTTGCTGTGTATAGTAGTCTGGGTTGGCATCTTTGTTCCCTTAAAGACTGCATGACATCTGCCCAAGCCCCTCTGGCTTTCATATTTTTTATGAGAAGTCTGGTGTGGTTCTGATAGGTCTACCTTCATGTAGGTTTAGTGCTTCGATTATGATGTGACGTGAATAATTTCTTTTCTGGTCTAATCCATTTGGTGTTCTGTAGGCTTCTAGTATGTTTATGGGCATCTCTTTCTTTAAGTTGGGAAAATATTTTTCTATGATTTCCTTAAAAATATTTTCCAGATATTGGGGCCTAGAATCTTCTTTTTCATCTATTCCCATTATTTTTACATTTCGTCTTTTCATGCTGTCCTTGATTTCTTGGATGTTTTGTGTTTGGGACTTTTCTGATTTTACGTTTTCTTTGAGAGAGTTATCAATTTCAGCAAGTGTATCTTCAGCACCTGAGATTCTCTCTTTCATCTCTTGTATTCTATTGGTGATTCTTACCTTTGTGGTTCATGATCTTTTCTCTAAGTTCTCCAGCTCCAGCGTTTTCTCTGTGTTTTCTTCATAGGTTCTAATTATCTTTTCATGCTTTGCACCATTTCCTTCATCTGTTTGAATGTGGATTCTTATCTTTCTATAATGGCTTCTATTTTTTTGTTCATTTCCTCTCTATATGCCCCTAATTGTGCCTCTACTTCACCAGCTATATTTGTATTTCTTTGAGAGCTTTGTTCATTTCCTCATTAATCTCCTTCACTTCGGTGGTTATTACTCTGAGAGATTTGCTCATTTCTTCTTTTTGTTTCTTCTAATAACTGCATAAGCATAGCTTTAAAGTCATTTTCCTGTGTTTCCACGGAAATAAAATGCCATTGATTTTGGTGGTTACTGGTGGAGCCATGATGTCTTTATTTTTCTTGGGTGTATTCTTAAGCTGACCTCTGGCCATATGTTTACCTGTAACCTCCACTGTTTGTTCCTTGACTCCTTACTTCAGACTGCTGCCCCTCCACTCACCAATTTCAGAGTGTCAAATCCTCTGCCCCTCAGATATGGTGAGTGCTGGTCACCGCCATCATGGATCCCTTGGTAATAGCTATTCTTATTAAGGTGAAGTGGAATTTAGTTGTTTGTTTTTGTCGTTATTTTGTTCTCTTTTTCATTTCTCTGGTGAACATATTTTCATGTAATTTTTTTTTGCCATTTGAAAGTCTTTTTATTTGCAATAACATCAACAATAGAAAAATAGGAATCAATTTAATACCTTCAATACCTTCTGTAATTTCTAACGTATCTAGAACTTAGCAATGATAAAACAATGATGAAAGAGTTCAAAAAGATAAATACATTGAACAAATATTCCTTATGCATGGCCTAGAAAAAGTTCTAAGATGTCCATACAACCCCAGGCAAACTACTGAAAATTAAAAAGAATTGTTGCCAGGACACGAAAGTTGTATTTCACAGAAATCAATAGTAGAAACCAAAAATAATATAGAATAACAATAAGTCCACATAACCCAAACACTCTTCAGCCAGAAAAAAGTTAAAAGGTTAAACGTTTCTCATTCCCTAATAATAAAGCTGTAGTAATCAAGATTGTGGCACACAGGAAGGACCCTAGAGACACATAGACCAAAAAGAAGAAGAAGGACTAGGAATATATATATATATAGTCAGTTATTTTATGAGGGTAGCAAGGATGCTAGTATTACAAGAGTAGAGCTGAGATGTCTTTCAACAGTGCCCTTCATAGTGTCTTCATCTTTTCAGTGACTCATAAAAAATTTGAAAGGTATTCTCTAATAATTGTTTTTAGATCACTCAAGGCATGCTCTAATAGGAGTTTGGACTCTGATGTTTTCTTCTCAGTTGAGAGCTGGTAGCTTAGGGTATGAAGACTGTTGTTTCATGAGCACCACAAACTCAAAATAATTAGACATAGTAAAAAACAGCACAAAGCTCCAAAACTGAGAGCTCAGGTAACCTCGCTTCCTGTTAATAACCTTAAGCCTGTACATCTGCAAAACATGTACAATATGGTGTATGACATAGGCTTCCACATCATATCAGGGAATTTATAAGGATAGTCAAACTGCCATCACTTTTGCTCTTTTAGGAGCTGTCAAAGAAATGTACAAAGGCCTAAATATTTTTTAAAAATTAATGAAATCATTAATTACTGAAAACATTAGCTTTATAACATGGTTTCATAACTTAGATTGTGCAAATTTGGGACACATAGATGCATAATAAATCGTGAAAGCTTTGAAAGTTCTCAAGTGCTCCCTGACATAGTGAAGTTCCAGAAATTTATCTACCTGATGATTAGCATAATTGGCAAATCCAACATCTATGTTTGCAAACAAGCAGCTTGGAGTTTGAAAGAGAAACACTGGAAGAAAAAATTGTAGTTTTGACTGTGAAAACCTGTTAATGAAAGCTGCTATCTACGTTTAATGCATAGAAATTGTCTAACTACTGCACTGAACTGGTACTTTTATTGCTCATACTTCAAAGGTACCAGGAATGAAAGTTATAGCCTAGCAATTCTTCTTATTAAAGAAAGGAAAAAAAAAACTAAACATAACATAAAGTAAATCATAATGAGGTTTCACAATGAATAGGCATCAAAAAGATTCTATTTATGGTACAAATTTCAGAAATATTCCTAATTTTGTATTTAAAGGCAAATGCAATAAGTAGGGTCATATTCAAACCTTGCAACAGGAAATAATTCAGGAAACATGATATATTAAAATGATAACTTCATGATTTATAGTGTAGTGGTGATTTAGATACAAATGTTGCTTATAGAAATTAGCTGGTATAGTATACTTGATGAAGTTGATACACATACCAATCTAGCAATATTTAGAAAACTACATATAAAAACAGGTATAACTGCCTTCTATAGATTAATATTTACTCTATTTTCACATGTCTGACTGGCTGTTAATTTTAATTAAAACATCAACGTCAAAGCCCTTCACAGTGGAGTTTAAATAATATAAATGTCATAAAATTTCAATAGTGTAAATCTATTAGAATTTCCAATTTACATCAGCATAAACTTAGAATCAGAGACATCAGGCATGTTCACAAAATCATAATGATAATAGGCTATAACTATAAGGTAAGCAATTTGGATGCACAAAGAAATGCTTCAGATAATCTGAAAATATCCTCTTATTTTATGCACCAGATATGCCCCAAAATTAGCATACAAGAAACTCCTTTATTCTTAATTTGTGACTTTCTCAAATTCCTATAAATTGAGTAACAAAGTTAAACAATAAAAATAAAAGAATACATTTTGTTTACATATCAGAAAAAGTACATATTTTTGTTTGTATGATGAAAAAAGTAGGTCTTCAGACAAATTCTATGATATTTGGAAAGCTCAAGCTAGTTAAACAACAAAATGTCTGAGAGTTGAGGTGATAAGGCATAAAACTTCAAGGTGTGAAAAAGAAAACAACCTGAGATAGCCAACTGTACCTGCCATATTGCCCCTCTTCATTTAATCTATATTTTTCCACAAAGAAATACACTGACATGTGGTCAAGTGTAGAAAAGGCAGCAGATATATTAATTATCTTTGTGAAATACGGTGCTTTTTTGTTTTTAAGAGAAATATTGCATAGAAATTAATGGAATCATAGCTTTGAAAAGTCCAAATAGTCATGACTAGCATGGAATTTTATATTTATCACTCAAAAGTAAAATATCAGGTCTAGCGAGATTGCTCAGTGTGTATAGATACCTGTTTCCAGTCTTGATGACCTGAGCTCAATACCCAAAACACACAAGTTGGAAGGAAATAATTGACTCTGCCAGGATGTCCTCTGACCTCCACAGTTGTGCTGTTGATACCCTGGACACTCAAGCGTGCATGTGAGCACACACACACACTAACACAGGCACACACACACATGCTCATACATACTTATTTTCTCATATCCTCACACACACAAAGCCACACACACAAGCTAATAAATGTAATGACAACAAAATTCCACAAAAGTGAAAATCAAATAAAAATATCTCCAGATGAATATAAATTCAGATGATTTCAGTCAGAAAAATTAAACTAACTCAAATTATTTAATCAGGACAATGAGTACAGGGTGTAACACAATAAGCAGAGAATCTAGAAAATAATAAGAGTAATAAATGCTGCAAATACATGGTCAATGTAGCATGTGAAGAACATACAGAGCAAAACTGTTCCAGGGCTGCAGTGTTATCTCAGAACTGGCATTGTGACATTATTGCAAGCTGCTGATGTACATTGTAAGCTTATGCTACCCATTGCAGTTACTACAGTGATCTGGAACAACACAATAAGCTGTAATTCACTGTTAGATAAGCCGCCAGAGCATGGTTTACTCACTCTTTTAAAAAATGTATTTGTTTATTCACTTTGCATCTTGATTGTAGCCTCCTCTTCTTCTCCTAGTACTCCCTATTCCCCATGCACATCCCTTTCCCTATTCTTCCCTTTCCTCCTCACAGAAGGGGAATGTCCACCATATCAGACCTGGTAGCACTCTATCCCTCTTAGGCCAGGCAAACAGTCCAGTTAGGGGACTGGGATACAAATGGAGTATCAGAGTCCTTCAGTTGTTGGGGGATCCACATGAAGACCAAACTGCAGCTGCATACCTGCTATATATGTTCAGGGAAGCGGTCCATATATGATGTTTGGTTGGTGTTTCAGTTTCTGTTAGCCCCCATGGGCCCAGGTTAACTGACTCTGTAAGTCTTCTAGAGTCTTTGACCTCTGTGATTCCCTTAATCTTAGTCTTCCATAAGACTCCCTGAGCGCTCTCTAACATTTTGCTGTGGACTTCTGCATCTGTTTCCATCTTCTGCTGGGTGAATTCTCTCAGAGGAGGTATGCTAGGCCCCTGTTTTGAAGCACATAGCAGAGGAACATTAATAGTGTCAGGGATTGGTTCTCTTCAATGGGATGGGTCTCAATTAGGGTCAGTCTTTGTTTACTCATTCCCTCAGTCTTTGCTCCATCTTTGTTCCTGCACATCGTGTATGCAGAACAAATTTTGGGTTGAGGATTTTGTGTGTGAGTTGGTCTCCTTATCAGTACACTGACTGCCTTGCCTGGCTGCAGGAAGTAGATACTTCCCCCCACTTTTAGGAGTCTCATCTAGCATGACTCGCATAGACTACTAGGGCCTCCCCTATCCCAGGTCTCTGGAAATTACAAGAGATTTTCCCCACCGTTGATTTCTGTTCTCTGAACAAGCCCTGTCTCCCTACCCTTAGTCCCCACCCCTGTTCACCTGCCTATCTCCTCTTCTACCCAGTTCCCTCCCTCCATTCACTTCCAATGACTATTACATTTCCCTTTCTGATTGAGATTCAAATATCTTCCCTTGGGCCCTATTTGTGACTTTGTTTCTTTGAGTCTGTACAAAGGTTATTTTGTAATTTGTGGCTAATATACACTTATAAGTGTGCACATATCATGTATGTCTTTTGGGGTCTGCGTCACCTCACTCAGGATGATATTTTCTATTTCTACCCAGTTTCCTGCAAATTTCAAGATGCCTTTGTTTTTAATAGCTGAGTAGTATTCCATAGGAAGCAGAGCATATCCATAGGGAGATATCAGGTATATAGCTTCAGTAGGAACTCAGAATGCAGAGACAACCCTTTCTTAAAATAAAATTTAAGATTATGATATAATCACTTTATTTATTTCTCCTCTTTTCCTTTCCAAAACCTCACATATACACCCCTTTCTTTCTTTAAAATTCATGGCCTCTTTTCTTTAATTTTTGTCCTCCCCCCACCATACTGGTGTGAGTGTGAGTGTGTGTGTGTGTGTGTGTGTGTGTGCGCGCGCGTGCGCGTGAATCTGGCTCAGTAAATATAATTATCCTACTCAATCAGTTTACAAGGTTGCAACACATTGAAGTCAAGAAACAAAATTCAAAGTTAGATGCCATGTGCTCTGTTTAATGATTCATTTTTTCAGATAAGGGAAAGTAAAGTCATGTTCTTCAGTTGTAATCACCATTATTCTACAGGGCTGTTAGTGCAGTTTTTAACAGCTGAGAGCTTCATATATCACTTGAGATTCCATTCTACAGAAGTAGCTAAATGAAGGTCAACCCTATGGATTGGTAGCCACATATAAAGTAGATTTCTTAATACACACTAGAAGAATATCACACTGTGCATAACCAGAAGAAAGGCAATATGGGTAGGAAAAGAAGAATTAAGAATAAAACAAGATGATAGATTCTCAAGTCAATATGTCATAATAATACATTTAAATAAACAAGTATGTAGAAAATTTTTCTGTATCAATTTAGATGATAATAACAATATCTGTCCCACTTCTTAGAACCAAGCTTTTGTATAACATGAAAAATTAAATGTAAAAGGATCAAAATTTCATTATATTATGGTACATTAAAAATAAAAAGAGAAGTATTCCAGAGTGGTCAATTGCTTATTGACAGAAATGGTAGAAGATTCATTATAAGTATACAATGGTATAACTAAAGAAACCAGTCAAATTTTAAAGTCCAAATTGTAGAAATTTAATATTATGATAGTATCTCCTACATTCAAAGAGATCGGAACTTTTTCTGGACCTCACTGTAAGCTTATTAATGTACCTTGAGATCAGTTAAGTAGTTTCTCTACTGTGTACTCAGCCTTTTTGCTTAACCTAACTTTAAGGAAAGAATGTTTCATCAGGACATAAAGGGAGAAGAGGAACGGAGGGTGGGACTGGGAGGAGAGGAGAGAGGGGGCTACAGCTGGGATACAAAGTGAATAAATTGTAATAAATAGAATTTAAAAATAAAATAAAACAACCAAAAAAAACAAACTATTTAACTCAAAAAAGAAAAGAAAAGATGAAAAGGAAAAGAAGAGAAAACAAATCTTTCTAGTCTTGGAATTCCCATTTAGTTGACTTTTACAGCCTAAGCTAATGGATAGCTAAAATTTTAACTTATGTATTCTCCTATGATTTTCACTCAAGAGTAATGAATATTTGTTAGTATGTGTGTTATGATACCCATTTTATGGACACAGAAAATATGAATTAAGTGCAACTTTGTACAATAAATATACACCATAAATTTTAAACACAGTACAGATATTAGTCAATAAACAATGATGTGTTTAATCCTGTCTGTTGTCTTAGTAAGTCAGAGTCATGAGTTATTCCTTCGTAAACCTCCATTAAAGATTTCTATAAAATCTATCAATCCTTTCCTAGGTGATGTTTTCTGGGATTATAATAAAAGAGAGAGCAAAGCCCTTTTTTATGAACAGAAATTCAGACAAAACTAAACACATATTCAGGGACAGATTCACATGACCGCGTTCAGGCAGACACCAATTCAGACACCTACAACATACAGAAGTTGATGGAAGACAAAACAAGAGTGAAGCAGAGAATTGAAATCTTGGCTGGCCCTTCATCTGCTGATACCAGCGCATGCGCGTGTGCATGCACGCACACACACATACATAACACACACACACAAAGAAAAATGACCATCTTATTTTAAACTCTGTGTAAAAAATTAACCATATCCTGGCCAAAAAACAAATCTCTGAAAGTTTCAAAACTTTTAATTTACTAAGAAGGAAAAACTAAAAAAATTTCCACATGTGAGAATTACTAATCTAATTTTAATGAAAACTGCGAATGAAATAATGTCTAATAGAACTTATAAAATTAAAATATGCTGAATAATGCATAACAGACAAAAACTTGATTTCAACAAAATTGTGTCAAAAATGATTTGCTAAGTAATAATTTGATAGTTTATTTTGTCATTATTACACAATATGGTAAGCAGGCTGAAAAATGTACTTCATGAAATTAGAAAGGAAGTTAAACTCAAAATGTAGAAATAAATCAAACAAATGGAAGTTAGTGAGAGATAAAATTTTATCTTAATTTGATCACATTACAACAGTGGTTTTTCAAAGTATTGTAAAAATCAATAAAGAAAGTACATATATACCACCCTATTATTCTTCCTCTCAAAACATTCTTGGCTTTAGTTGCTTTCTAAAATATATATTGATATTTATTTTTTTTGAGAATTTCATGCATGTATATAACATATTTTGATCATTTCCATATCTTGCTTCCCTCTAACTCCTCCTAATCCCTTCTCCCACATTTCCTTTCCAACTGCATGTCCTCTGCTCTGAACATACTCTGTTCAATTAGTACTTATAGTGTGTGCAAAGGTGTGATTGTAGCCACTGTAGCATGGGAAAGCCACCAGGGGCTATGTCTTAAAAATAAAAAAATAAAGACTCTCTGCTCCAACAGTTATCACTGTCTATAGCTGCTCAGCTAAAGGAAAGGATTCCATGCTGGATCTTTGAGTGACTTAATTATCAACAACCACAACCACTTTGAGTTCATGTGTACAATAATATTGGTATTTCTAGAAGATATGATTCCACATAATTCCTCCCCAAACTCTGGCTTTGCAATTATTTGGTTCCTCTTCTGAGATGATTCCTAAGACATTAGGATGTGATACTACTGTCCTATTTAGAACTGAGCCTTGCAGAGCCTCACATTCTCTGCACATCGATCAGTTCTGTATCTCTATATGAATTACCATTACACTGGAAAAAGAAGATTCTCAGAGGAGGGTTGAGAGATATACTAATCTATGGGTATAAAGATAAGCATTTAGGAAGCAGTTTAATGTTATGTCAATTTAACAGGGTAATTGTGGTAAGTTCTCCACTAGGGCTTATGACCCATTCAGCTCTGGGTTCTTGGCCCAGGTAACAGGAACAAGCATAAGTTTCATCTTCTACAGAAAGTAATTGTCACCTCCAAAGCACTTGTGTTCCTGTTGCAACAGTGGCCCTCTCTTTCTAGGTCACAAGTCTGTATTTTATAGAGTAAGGCTGTTGATTACTTTATTCCATTCATGGACCACATAGCACATTTTAGCATTATGAATACGAAGTAGTAAGAAGAAGCTTCCAGGTCAAGAGTAAATAAACTTCCCCATGTCCTGTGACTCAAGTATGGAGTGTCTTCAATAATTCTTGGCAGAATTTGAAGAAACAATTTAAAACATTATGCTGAATAGCCAGCATAATACCAATCAGTAACAACACTGTTGGAGTTATCACCAATTCTGAATTTATGTTAGACTACAAAGTCATAGTAATAAAGCCAGCATGATACTTGAATGAAAATGGACATGGTGACTAATGGAACAGAACTGAGGACTTAGATGAAAGCTCACACTCCTGTAAACAACATTTTTTTTTTGAGACAAAGAGGCCAAAAATCCAAGTTGGAGGAAATACAGCATCTTCTACAAATTGTATGCCTATATGCAGAAGTATCCTCCCACACTTTCACACTTATACAAAACAAAACAAAAACAAAAACAAAAATAACACCTCAAAATGGATCAAGGATGTCAACATAAGATTGAACATTCTGAATTGGTTGGAGAATAAAGTGGGAAATATGCTTGAAATTATAGATTCAAGGGACTTGGTCCCATTTCCTTCTAAACCAAATGTAATGATTTAAATACTTTCTTTGAAACATCTGAAAACCAAATGAATTCTCTAATTTTATGAAAAGTAGGACTAATTTGTATATCATTATGTTTACTTATATCAAATTTATGAAAAAGCATTAAAATTTGGAGAATGTATTTCAAATATTGGGTACTTGGTGTGATTGATGTGCATTACATAAGACTTAAATTTTAGAATGTTCTAGTGCAAAATATGCACTCCAACATATTATATATTTTTAAACCTTCACTTTTACTATTAATACATTAGTCAAATACAAATTTGAAAAAGAGTACCAGTTAATTTCATAAGAAAACAAATTTTTAAACATTAAATCTATGTTTATATTTTAAGATATTTCATTATTTTCATTGAAGTGTATTTAGCACAAAGCCAGACAAGGTGACCTACATTAAGGCATTCTCAAAACAACATGCAAAGTTTTATCTTATTTAAATCCATCAATTAATTTTATTTCCGTTACTCTATACAATATGTCAGAAATCAAGTGAAACTGATGTGATACAGTGTAATCAGACCCTAGTCCTCATATTTTCTGCTTCGGTGATGCGGTGAATTAATTGAAACTGAGTGTATCTCAACAAAAATTTTCAAATGCCTTTGCTATGTCCCTTCTATTAAAATTTGCATGAATTAAAAATTCATTAAGTTCTAAGAAAGTGACTGTAAATTTTTTAAGCCTCTCAATTGCATTATGCAGTTTATGTCCATTCACCTTGATTTATATGGATTCTTGGTATCTGGAAATTAATGAGTCATCACAACTTATATAAGAGCACATCTTCCCTGAGCCCATTAATTTCTTTATGATTAAAACATTACATTGTGAGTGATGAGCTATAACACTGGCAATGTGGGTATGGATGTGTGCATCTTATTAAGCCAGGAGGATGTCAAGTCAAGTTATTTTATTGCTCTGCTGAGAGAGTGAAAGATGTAAGGCCAAATGTGAGCAAACTAATGATAAGAGATTATCTGCATCCTTCTAGTTACACTCTATTTTTACGCTCAATAATTTGAAAGTTTTTACCTTAGAATTGTGATTTGATTCTTGCCCTTGGTTTAGTTAGTATGCAAGCAGCTAAATATGTTTTCTACCTTTCTTTTTATGTTTTATTTTATTTTCATTTTTATTAATTACAATTTATTCACATTGTATCCCCCTGTAGCTCCCTCCACCAGCCCTCCCAACCCTACCCTCCCTCCCTCTTCCTCACCTGTGCCCCTCCCCCAGTCCATGGCTAAAGGAGGTCCTCCTAACCTTCTCTCTGATCTTAGTCCATCAGGTCTCATCAGGAGTGGCTGCATTATCTTCCTTTGTGGCCTGGTAAGGCTGCTCCTCTCTCAGGGGGAGGTGATCAAAGAGCAGACTAATCAGTTCTGGTCAGAGACAGTGCCTGTCCCCAGTACTATGGAACCCACTTGGAAACTAAACTGCCATGGGCTATCTCTGTGCAGGGGTTCCAGGACATCTCCATGAGTGGTCCTAGGCTGGAGTATCAGTCTCAGAAAAGACCCCTGTGCCTAAACATTTTGGATCTGTTGCTCTCCTTGTGGAGCTCCTGTCCTCTCCAGGTCTTACTGTCTCCCACTTCTTTCATAAGATTCCCTGCAGTTTGCACAAAGTTTGTCTATGAGTCTCAGCATCTCCCTCCATACCCTGCAGGGTAGAGCCTTTCAGAGGCCCTCTGTGGTAGGCTCCTGTCCTGTTCCCTGTTTCCTTCCTCCTCCAATGCCCATCTTCTTTGCATTTCTGAATGGAGATTGAACATCTTAGCCTGAGTCCTCCTTCTTGATTAGTTTCCTTAGGTGCACAGATTTTTGTATGTTTATCTTGTATTATATGTTTAATCCTATATTATATGTTTAATAGCCAATTATGAGTGAGTACATACCCTGTGAGGCTTTCTGCTTCAGGGATACCTCACTCAGGATGATCATTTCCAGTTCCCACCATTTACATGCAAATTCCATTATTTTTTTATTGCTGGGTCATATTCCATTGTGTAGATGAACCAAAATTTCTGTACCCATTCCTCAGTTGAGGGACATCTGGGTTGTTTCCAGCTTCTGGATATTACAAATAATAAAGCTGCTAAAAACATGGTTGAATAAATGTCCTTTTTGTGTACTTGAGTGTCTTCTGGATATATGCCTAGGAGTGCTATAGCTGGATCTTGAAGAAGTGCTATTCCTAATTGTCTCAGAAAACACCAGATTGATTTCCAAAGTGGTTGTACAAGTTTACATTCCCACTAGCAGTGCAGGAGGGTCTCCCTTCTCCACAACCTCTCCAGCATATGTTGTTACTTGAGTTATACATCTTAGCCAGTCTGATGGGTGCTAGGTAAAATCTCAGGGTTTGATTTGCATTTCCCTGATGAATAAAGACATTGAACATTTCTTTAAACATTTCTCTGCCATTCGATATTCCTCTATTGAGAATTCTGTGTTTAGCTCTGTACCCCATTTTTAATTGGATTACTTGATTTGTTGCTGTTTAACTTCTTGAGTTCTTTATATATACTGGATATTAATCCTCTGTCAGATATAGGTTTAGTGAAGATCCCTTTCCCAGTATGTAGGCAGTTGTTTTGTCCTGAGGATAGTGTCCTTTGCTTTACATACGCTTTTCGTCTTCATGAAGTCCCATTTATTGATTATTGCTCTTAGATCCTGTGCTGTTGGTATTCTGTTCAGGAAGTTGTCTCCTATGTCAATGAGTTCCAGGCTCTTCCTCACATTTTTTTTCTTCTAACAAGTTTAGTGTCTTGTTTTATATTGAGGTCTTTGATCCACTTGAATTTTAGATTTGTGCAGGGTGATAAGTATGGATCTATTTGCATTTTTCTGTATGTAGACATCCAGTTACACCACCACCATTGGTTGAAGATGCTATCTTTTTGCCACTGTATGGTTTTGGCACCTTTGTCAAAATCAGGGGTCCTAAGTGCATAGGATTATTTCTGGGTCATCAATCTGATTCCATTGATCCACTATTCTTTTTCTATGTCAGTGCCATGTAGTTTTTATTACTGTTGTTCCATAGAAATCAAGGATGGAGATACCTCCAGAAGTTCTTTTACTCTAGAGGATTGTTTCAGGAATTCTGGGTTACTTGTTATTCCATATGAAGTTGAGAATTTTTCCTTCAAGGTCTGTAAAGAATTGTGTTGGTATTTTGGTGAGAATTGCATAGAATCTGTAGATTGCTTTCGGTATTATGGCCACTTTTACTGTTAATCCTGTCAAGCCATGAGCATGGGAGATCTTTCCATCTTCTGATCTCCTCTTCTAATTCTTTCTTCACAGACTTGAGAAATTTTCAGAGACGCCTTGGCTTGCTGCTTGGGGTCACACCAAAGTACTTTATGTCCTTTATGGCTATTGTAAAGGACGTTTTCCCCTAATTTATTTATCAGCCCTTTTGTCTTTTGTATACAGGAGGGCTACTGATTTTTTTGAGTTAGTTTTTTATGCAGCCACTTTGCTGAAAGTATTTATCAGCTGTAGGAGTTTCCTGGTAGAATATTTGGGATCATTCCTATATTCTATCATATCATCTCTACATAGTGATGCTTTGACCTCTTCCTGTCCAGTTTGTATCCCCTTGACCTCCTTTACTTGTGTTATTACACTAGCAAGGACTTCAATAACTATGATGAAGAGATATGGGCAGAGTGGGCATCCTTGTCTTGTCCCTGATTTCAGTGGGATTGCTTTAATTTCTCTTCATTTAGTTTGATGTTGACTATAGGCTTGTTGTATATTGCCTTTACTATGTTTAGCTAAGTTTCTTGTATCTCTGATCTCTGTAATACTTTAAACATGAATGGATGTTGGATTTTGTCAAATGATTTTTTAATATCAAAGGAGATTATCGTGAGTTGGGTTTTTTGCTTTGTTTTGTTTTAGTTTGTTAACTTTCCATTTGTTTATATGGCAGATCACATTGATGGACTTCCATATTTTGAACCACCCCCACACTCCTGGGATGAAGTCTACTTGGTCATAGTGGATGATATCTTTGATGTGTTCTTGTATTCGGTTTGCAAGTATTTTGTTGAGTATTTTTTGTATCAATGTTCAAAAGGGAGATTGGCCTGAAATTCTCTTTCTTTGTTGGGTCTTTGTGAGATTAAGGTACCAAGGTGACTGTGGCTTCCTAAAATGAGTTGGTCGTGTTCCTTCTGTTTCTAGGGGGTGAAATATTTTAAAGAGTATTGGCGTTTGCTCTTCTTTGAAGGTCTGGTAGAATTTTGCACTGAAACCATCTGGCCCTGGGCTTTTTTTTTTTTTTGGATGGGAGACTTTTGATGACCACTTCTATTTCTTTAGGGGATATAAGACTATTTAATTGACTTACCTGGTCTTGATTTAGCTTTGGTAAGTGAAATAGATAAAGGAAATTGTCCATTTCGCTTAAATTTTCAAGCTTTGTGGCATATAGACTGGTGAAGTAAGTCCTAATGATTGTATGGATTTCCTCAGTATCTGTAGTTATGTCCCCCTTTTCATTTCTGATTTTTTAAATTTGGATAGTGTCTCTTTGTCTTTTAGTTAGTTTGACTAAGTATTTGCCTATCTTGTTGATTTTTCTCAAGAACCAGCTCTTGGTTTTATTGATTCTTTGAATTGTTTTATTTGTTTCTAATTTATTGATTTCAACCCTGAGTTTGAACATTTCCAGCAGTCTACTCCTCTTTGACATATCTGCTTCTTTTTTCTCCAGGGCTTTTAGGTGAGCCATTAAGATGCTTGAATGAGATGTTTCAAATTTCTTCTTGAAGGCACTTAGTGCTATGAGCTTTCCTCTTAGCCTGCTTTCATTGTGACCCATAATTTTGGGAATGTTGTGCCTTCATTTTCATTGAATTCTAGGAAGACTGTAATTTCTTTCTTTATTTCTTCCCTGGCCCAGCTGTTGTTCAGTAGCGGGTATTCCTGTTTCCATCTGTGTGTAGGCTTTTTGCTATTACTGTTGTTGTTGAGTCCAGCTTTAGTCCATGGTAGTCCGATAGGATACAGGGGATTATTTCAGTCTTCATGTATCAGTTGAGGCTTGCTTTGTGACAAACTATATAGTCTGTTTTTGAGAAGGTTCCATGAAGTGCTGAGAAGAAGGTAAATTCTTTTGTGTTTGAGTATAAGTTTCTGTAGATGTATTTTGGGTCCATTTTCTTAATGACCTCTGATAGAGTTATTGTATCTTTGTTTAATTTTTGCTTTGTTGACATGTCCTTCCTTGAGATTGGTGTGTTGAAGTCTCCCATTATTAATGAGTGGGGATCTATGTGTGGTTTAAGTTTTATTAATGTTTCTTTTACAAATATGGGTGCCCTCGCTTTGGGGGCATAGATGTTCAGGATTGTGATGTATTCCTGGTGGAATGTTTCTTTGATGAGTATGAAATGTACTTTCCCAACGCTTTTAATTATTTTTTGTCGAAAGTCTATTCTTTGGATATTAGAATGGCTACTCCTGCTTGCTCTCTGGGTCTGTTTGCTTGGAAAAGCATCTTCTAGCCCTTTACTCTCAGGTAATGTCTATCTTTGTGACTTAGGTGTGTTTCTTGTATGCAACAGATTATAGGTCTTGTTTTCGCATCCATTCTGTTAGTCTGTGTCTTTTTATTGAAGAATTAAGTCCATTTTTTTGTTGAGAGAGATTAATGACCAGTGGCTGTTAGGTCTTTTGATATTGATGTTGGCTGTGGTAGTATGTTTGTGTGCTTGGATAATTTTTGTGTTGCTGTGATGAGGTTATTTATTTCCTGGTTTTTCTTGAAAGTAGTTAGATTTCTTGGGTTGTATTTTTCCTTCTAGTATCTTCTGTAACACTGGGTTTGTGTGTAGGTATTGTAGAAATTTGCTTTTGTCCTTGAAAATCTTGCTTTCTTTGTCTATGAGAACTAATATTTTTGCTGGGTATAGTAGTCTGGGCTGAGGCCATTCTGGCTTTCATAGTCTCTGTTGAGAAGTCAGATGTGATTCTGATGGGTTTGTCATTATATGTTACTTGGACTTTTTCCCTCATAGCTTTTAGTTCTTCTGTATACTTACTGTTTTAATTATTATGTGGTGGGAGGATATCCTTTTCTGGTCTAATTTATAAGGTGTTCTGTAGGCCTTGTATGCTTACAGGCCTCTCCTTTAAGTTGAGAAATTTTCTTCTATGATTTTGTTGAACATATTTTCTGGGCCTTGGAGACAGGAATCTTTTTCTTCTATTCCTATTATTCTTAGGTTTTGTCTTCTCATATTGTCTTGGATTTCTTGCATGGTTCATGCAGGAATTTTTTTAGACTTATTATTTTCCATGATTTCCTCTGTTTGTGTTTTCTTTAATTTTTCCAATTCTATCTTCAGCTCTTGAACCGTTTTGTTGATTTCCTTCACCTATCTGACTGTATTTTCCTTCACCTGTTTTTTTAAACAATCTTCTGTTTCTTTTATTTCTTTCAGTGATTTAATCATTTCCTCTCTGTAAGCCCAAACTGTTTGGCTGCATCTTCCTGTATTTCTTTATGGATGGCCATAATCTGTTTGATTTTTTCTTTCTCTAGTTCTTTATACATTTTATTTGTTTCCTTTATTAACCTGGGAAACACAATCACTGGTGTTTTAGGGTCCAGAGTTCTGTCAGCTGGTCACTGTGCACATCCTGCACAGTGCTGTTGGTCAGAAAGAGTGTCCTCCCGGATTGGTCATCTTGGATCCTGCTTTCTACCTTTCTATTTTAATTTTATTTAGATATTTATTTATTACAATTTATTCACTTTGTATCCCTGCTGTAGTTTCCTTCCTCTTCTCCTGATATGCACTTTCTGTAGTATCCTGATAGGGGAGGACCTTCTTCCCTTCTGTCTGAGCATAGCCTATCAGGTCTCATCAAAGCTGGCTACATCATCTTCCTCTGTGGCCTGGCAAGGCTGGCCCTTCCTCGGGGGAATATGATCAAAGAGCTAGGCACTGTGTTCATGTTACAAACAGTTCATGTTCCCCTTACTAGGGACACCTGGAAACTGAGCAGCCAATGTGCTTCCTTTGAACAAGGGGTGTAGGTCCTCTCAGATAAAATAATGTAAATCATAGAATTTGGTGTTTAAATTATTCACTTTAATCAGTTTTTTATTGGTTAATATGTTATAAACTCATTAATATTTGTTATTTTATATTTATATTTATATTATTTCATAAGTTATCTTCTTTGTCTTGAGTTATAGTTGTAGAAAAATTTAAGAATATAGCCATTTTTATTATCTACAATTGACACAAATTGAAAAATCACAGTCTGAATTCTAATCCTCATCAATAATAATATTACTTTATTAATCTATTTTTCAACTAGATCAATTAACAATATTTATAGGAACTTTTATTTTATTTATTTAATTTTAAAATTTTATTTATTTTTGTTTATGGAGACACGGTTTCTATGTGTAACAGAGCCCTGGCTGCCCTGGACTGGCTTTGTAGACAAAGCTGGCATCAAACTCAGAGAAATCTGGCTGGCTCTGTCTCCTGAGTGCTGCAATTAAAGGAATGTACCACCAAGCTTGGCAGGCAATTTTATTAAGTTGAACCTTTGGGTTACTTGTCCTTTCTTCCCAGGATCCATGATTATTTAGAAAATATTCCTGTGAACCTCACGTTTGACTTTTTATTTTTATTATAACATTTCTTCCATCCTTACTTTGATCTTTGTGGTCAAAAATCATTACCTCTACATGAATGATTTGCAAATGCCTCT
This sequence comes from Pachyuromys duprasi, assembly GCA_028658305.1. Taxonomy (NCBI): domain Eukaryota; kingdom Metazoa; phylum Chordata; class Mammalia; order Rodentia; family Muridae; genus Pachyuromys; species Pachyuromys duprasi. The sequence goes on from CM053751.1 coordinate 25,601,304, forward strand.
TGACTGTGCCTTAGCAATAGCGTGACATAAATTCCTCTTTTTTCTTAAATTTTGAATAGTTGTAGGCTTCATTATAAACATTCTCAGCCAAGAATCACATAGGAGATTGTTGAGTAATACCTGCTACAAGGTCATACTGCTACAGAGTCATAGATGCTTCCATGAAGATATTTTAAGGAAAGTCTGAGTGGTCAGACAATATGTAATGGTGTCAGTTTTCCTACATGGCATTACTGGAAGGTCAAGACAAGAAGCTCTGACAGTACATCCTAAGAAGGCCAAAATATTGGAGATTACAAAATGACAAGATTATCAGTCGAGAGAAAACTCAAATAAATAAGTAGAGACAGCCCAGGTGAGAGGTTTTGATGTCTTCAGTCAAAAAGTATAGGGCCTATCTAGGATAATGAAAATGGAGTCACAGGATTTGATGCTTATCCTGCTGAGTCAGGCTTGTTCAGATCTCACTCATTCTAGCTCCAGTCTATTCCTACAGTTCACAAGTAATAGAACTATTAAGAGTTGTTCCAAGAATATTAAAGATTTGTTGTTTATTCAAAGATAATTTTTGAGGCTATTATGAACAAGATAGTTTACATGATTTATTTATCAGTATGTTTTTCAGTATGTAAGAAGGGTACTTATTTTAAATTAATGGTAATACATGCTGACAAGAGCATAGTGAAGGGAATATTTATTCACTGTTGGGTAGGATCAAAACTGGAAAAGCCAGTATAAAACTCAGAGTAGAGGCTTCTCATAAATCTAAAAATACAGCCATGAAATGACAATCTATACCACTTCTGAGAATACATCTAAAAAATTATCTACAGCGGAACATTCACATAGATGTTTATTGCTACTGTATTGACTATGCTTAGGAAATGTGATGGTCCTAGATGCTTTGAATTTGATAAATAGAAAATTAAAATGTAGTCAATATACAAATTGGAATTTTATTAAGTTGTAAACAAAAATGAAAATTTCAGGTAAATGGACAGAACTAGAAAAATATTATACAAAATAACATAACCCAGCAACAAAAAGACAAACATTTCATAGTGTCTTGAATAATCCATTCTTAGCTCTGAATTGTTAGGTGTCTATTTAACTTGAAGCGTTTGTAGAAACCAAGAAATTAGACATTTGTTATTAGGTGAGGAAATGGTGAATAACCCTCAATGTAGAGAGACAGTAAAACATATAAGACACCTGAAACTAAAATTTTAAAAAGCAATATAAAATCCTATGATTTGCAAAATAACTAAAATATATGATTAAAACAAACAACAACAAAAACAAACAAACAAAAAAAAACAAACAAAAAAACCCAATGTTTTGTCAAGATTGCAGACAGGAGTCTGACAGAGTTATCTTCTGAGACACTCTACCCAACAGCTCCTCAAAACAGATGTTGACACTCAAAGCCAAATAGGAAATCTGTGGAAAAGTGAGAGGAAAGAGAAAAGCACCTGGGGGTGATAGGAGCTCCTCAAGAAGACCAACTAACCAGGGCCCAGAGGGGCTTGCTGACACTGAAGCATCAATCAAGGACCATGGATGAAATGAACCTAGGCCCCTCTACATAGATGCAGGAGATGAGCAGCCTAGCCTTCATGTGGGTCCTCTAGTAAAGGAAGTGGGAACTGCATCAAATATGGACTCACTTGCTAACTTTTTGTTCACTTCTCCCTGGCAGGACTGCCTTGCCAGGCCACAGGGGAAGAAGACAGGCTCAGTCCTTATACAACTTTACAAGCTGGGTGGATGGGAAAGGGACCTCCCCTTTTCTGAGGAAAAGGCTAGGGGGAAGGGAGTAGGGAGGAGTGGTAGAGAGAGAGGGTAGAACTGGGAGGGGAGAAGGGATGGCGCTATAACAAGGATATAAAGTGAATAAAAGCTAAGTAAATTTACAAAAAGAAATTTAAAAAGTGGGACCACAAATAAGTGGGTAGTGCTGTTTCCAGAACTCATAGGTCATAATAGAATCTCTAGTGCCAGGTACATCATACTTCCTGTTGAGTTCTTCACCAGGGAGGCCTTAGAAAACTTCAGAACAATACAGTGTGTTGCCATTTTTCTTGGTTCCTGAGCAGAACTAAATGATGAATCAACATTGCTAATATATCACATGCCTTGGTTGCAGGACAGAAAATTTAAGATGAAATTGCACTAGGAGCTTCCTCCATTGTGGCTAAATTTTTGCAATACCATAATTCTGTCAGTATGCTGGGTAAGAAAAATAATCAACAGTCTTAGTAAGCAATAAACCAGTGAACTATATTATCTTGGCAAGGAAGATGTGGCCACTGATGCAATATGACATGACTGATATGGAATGACTAACTGTATTCTGTATAAATCCAGGCTCACTGCACAGGAGGAAATCAACATTTCATTCTTTAAACCTAGTCAAAAGTCCATAGCTGGGAATTCATAGGCCTAAGGGGAAATCTACTACTGTATTTTCTTTATTTGGTTGGTTTTTGTTTATTTGCTTTGCTAAATTGTGTGATGTTTAACTGCCTTCAAAATGCAAATGTCTGTTCTTAGATTAATGTTACTCTCAGTCATGGGCAGAAGAGCTACCTTGAAAAATGGACAGTTGAACAATAGTTAATGTCATGACCATGTTTCAGAAGTACTGAAAACAAGTTATTGTTTAGTGCTGAGCCTTAAATAAGATATCTATGTCCTCTCCTCCAAACCTCAGGAAACACTAATAAAGTTGGAGTAGAAATAATGTAAGAAGCAGAGTATGAGAAGAAGAAGTATTGCTAGACACTAGATTTGCGACATGACAGGAACTCACAGTAGCACTGACTTCAGAGAGTTTCATAATACTGGGCATATCACCATTCCTCCATGGAGGAGAGAGTCATTCAATGAAGCTCCCTCCTCTTCAAGGAGCTATTGACAGTTTTTGGTGGCTGGAATAAAGGAAATCAGACAACACACACATACATGAAAAATTAATATCCTCTAGAAACAAAGAAAATGACAGTGTGAAGAAAAAAAAATGAGATGTTTATGTGGTCACAAATACTGTGATTAACATATTTGCCAATTGTTTGTTGAATATATTTTCCTTTATAAAGTTTCTATTATAAAGTGAAAGTATTCAAACAAAATTATTCACTGATCATTTATTCATGGTGGCAATGTCCATAACGTATACTATCTTTGACATATAACTCTTGTAATTAAATTTTTACAGTATTGACTGTCATTCAGAGGTACATAAATTCCACCCTGGGAATTGACTAAGCTATGTGCTGAATATTAGTATCTTTCAAGTGATTCAGTTTTATAAATTTTCACTAAAGTAAGTACATGTAAAAGTAATCTAAAATTTCAGCTGAAGACAATAGATATTTCACTGATTTCAATCTAACCTGTGTCTTCACAATGTAGTAGTTATTGTTTTTAGAAAAATAAACATAGAAAAGCAAAGCTAAAACAGGAGCACTCGACTTCCACTAATCTGAGAGATTAGGAAGAACACATGAGCTAAGGGCAGGAGTCTACATTCTCTAAGCAAAGTAAAAAGCAAACTATTCACTTATTTTAAAGAACTATTAAAGAAATTTAAAGAATTATTTAAATTTCTCCTAAAATCTTTGCGGAGAAACTACTTTCTTCAAAGTCTGACTAGGACATAGAGGAGATTTTTAAAAGTTGATATGTTCAAATAACTTAGATATTCCTACTAATCACTCTAACACTTCATCCTTGTAATAAATATATAAATGGCCCTCTGATACCTGACTGTGTCCAGATTTGATTTATTGTCTCTAGCTTGAAAGATTACTCACGGGTTACACAGACCAGCAGAATTACTTGGGATAGCTCTGTATATCTTAAATTTCTACATTGATCCCTCTTTATTATATATCACATTATCAATGACTCAGGTAAAAGCTTGTGCATATACCAGAGACACTTGTGAGTTAAGGATAAAAGGCTGCCATTCAGGACCAGAAAGATAAAGAAAAATATGGCAAAAAGAAACAATGCTCTGCCAAAATTGCAGACAGGAGTCTGACAGAGTTATCCTCTGTGATACTCTACCCAACAGTTCCTCAAAACATATGTTGAGACTCAAAGCCAAACAGGAAGACTGTGGAAAAGTGAGAGGAAAGAGAAAAGCATCTGAGGGTGACAGGAGCTCTGTCACAGTAGACAGAAAGTCATTCTGATGATACAGATTAACAACTCTGAAAGAAGCAGAGGTCAAGAAAGGGTTTCTTCTTGGCAGTCAGAAGGAAGCTCAAGACAGGACCAATTTGGTCAGACTCAGATAAGGTTTGAATAAGAAAAACTGACCTAACACATAACAGATTAAGGGAAGTCTTGTCCAAGTAAAATTTGTCTTAACATGTGTATGAAATTTTCATTGTATGTTACTGGAGGAAGATTTTTTTGTGTATCTAGGTAAGGAAAGTCCAGATGCTGAATTTAAGTCACTATCTTTTTTCATAAAATATTCTGAAATGTTAAATTAATTCTCCAAGCACAATTGTAGTCTGTGTATGATTTTAGCTTTCCTCTCGTGGATGAAGGTACCAATAACAGTAAGCTGTACTATAGAGCAACAGTAATAAAAATGGCATGCCACTGGCATGGAAACACACGGCTGGGTCAATAGAATTGAACCAAAGACCCAGAAACAAACACACACATCTATGGACACCTGATTTTTGAAAAAGAAGACAAGACCATACAATAGAATATAGCATCTTCAACAAAAGGTGCTGGTCTAACAGGATGTCTACATGTAGAAAAATGCAAATAGATCCACACTTACCTCACTAAACAAAAATAAAGGCTAAGTGGATCAAAGACCTCAACATAAAACCAGACACACTAAATATGTTAGAAGAAAAACTGGGGGGAAAACTTGAATTCATTATCACAGGAGATAACTTCCTGGATTGAACACCAAGATCCCAGGCTTTAAGATCAACAATCAATAAATTGGACCTTATGAAACTGAAAACTTCAGTAAAGCAAAGGACACTGTCAACAGAACAAAATGACACCCTACAGAGTGGAAGCAGATCTTCACCAACTCTACTTCTGACAGAGGGCTAATACCCAGAATATATAAAGAACTGAAGAAATTAAGCATCAAGAAACCAAGCAATCCAATTTAAAATGGGATACATAGCTAAACAGAGAATTCTCAATAGAGGAATATTTGATGGCAGAAAAATCACTTAAAGAGATGCTCAGTCATAAGGGAAATGAAAATCACAATGACTCTGAGATTCCATCTCACACCCATTGGAACAGCTAAGATCAAAATCTCAAGTGACAACAAATACTGTAGAGGATGTGGAGGAAAAGGAACCCTCCTGCATTGCTGGTGGCAATGAAAATTTGTATAACCACTTTGGAAATCAATCTGTCTCTTTCTCAGAACACTAGGAATAGTGTTACCTCAAGATCCAGCTATACCTCTCTAGGTCCTATGTCATAAAGATGCTCATCCATACAACAAGGACATTTGCTCAACTATGTTCATAGCAGCTTATTTTGTAATAGCCAGAATCTGGAAAGAACCTAGATGTTCCTCAACTGAAGAATGGATACAGATATTGTGACAGAAAATTTACAGAATGTAATACAACTCAACTATTAAATACAAGGAAATCATGAAATAAGCAGGTGAATGAATAGAAATGGAAAAGATCATCCCGAGTGAGGTATCCCAAAAGCAGAGATAAATGCATGATATATACTCACTCATAAGTTGATATTAGCCATATTATGTAGGATTGGTATACTAAAATCTACAGAACTAAAAAAACTAAACAACAAGGAGGATCCTCGGAAACATGCTTAGTTCTCATTCAGAAGTGGGAACAGGATAGACACTGTAAGCAGTAGAAGAGAGGGAACAGGACTGGAACCTGCCACAGATATCGTCTAAGTGAAAGGAGATTGAAGCAGATACAGAGACTCACAGCCAAACTTTGGACAGATTGCAGGGAATCTTATAGAAGAAGGAGGGTATAAAGGAAGCCAGAGGGCACAGGAGCCACACAAGGTGCCAAAGAAAGCCAAAAAATAAAAATAATAAATAAATCTGGGCCAAGGGGGCCTGCAGTGACTATATTTGGTTGATGCATCAAGCAAATACAAATGCATAGAGACAATGTAGACCCTTGCTTATTTGTAGTCCATGGACAGCTCAGTCTCCATGTGGGTTCCCTAGTAAGAGGAGAAGAAATAGCCTCTGACATGAACTAGGTGCCTGCTCCTTGATCACTTCTCCTAGGTGGAGCTATCAAGCCAGCCCACAGAGAAAGACAGCCCAGATGGGACCTGATAGGCTAGCTTCAGACAGTAGGGGAAGAGCACTTCTGCTATCAGTGGACTAGGGAAGAGAAATAGGGAAGGAAGAAGGAGGGAGAGTGGGACTGGGGGGAGATGAGGGTGAGGGCTAGCACAGGGATACAGAGTGAATAACTTGTAAATAATAATAATAATAATAATAATAATAATAATAATCTGAAAGGTTAAATTAAGTATTCACAATTGTACTCTGTATATGTTTTTTTTTTCCTCTTGGATGAAGGTACCAATAATATATCCGTATACATAAATAAATTCAAAGCCTATTTCAGAACTTAAATTCTCTCTAAAATATAACTAGCTTATCCAGAGTAAACCATCTATCTTTTAATTGCTTTTCCTAATGATGTGATAAAATATTCTTGTATGAGACACTTAAGTGAGAAAGTGTTCATTTTATCTCACAGTTGGATATTAAAGTCTATTGGAGTAGGGGAGTCAAGATAGCAAAAGCTTGAAGAAACTGATCCCATTACTTTCTAAGCCATGAAAAATAAACTATTGCTTGTTAGTGCTCATTTCCATTCTCTAGTTTATACAATCAATACTCTATCAGGAAATGACAGCACCAGGTATTTCCAGCTCTTCTGCAGAAGATATGTAGATAGTGGCTCATTGCTGTGCCCTGAAGACTATGCTCCCCTAAATAATTCTAGATTCTGCTTAGTTGACAATTAACACTAACCATGACACAAACAGAAAACACTATACTGAGCTATAAAACTAATATTGATCATTTGATCCTGACCACCTTTTAACTTTTTCTTTAGAGTGCCTCTAATTCTTAAGCTAATCAGAATTTTTCCATACTTATTTTGAAATAACATGTATGAGCTGTCATTAAGAATTCATACTCATAGGATACTTACAAATGAGTTGTTATTGTACAAATTTGCTAAGTGATTTAAGTGTGTCAGGTATTTTCATTAAATTATCATGATGGAAAGTTTATAAATTCTCTGTCTTTGGTATTTTAAGATTTAATAAAAATGACATAAGTGATCCATTCTAACTCATCTTGTTAAGCATCACCCAGTCCTATTGGATCCATACCCAATTAGCAAACCACTTGACTTTCTTGCCATTGTGATAACTTGCACCACTTTCATTCTGCTTGCCTTATATTTTCCAAGCAGTGTTATAAGACTAAACAAACCTTACTACAGGGACACATTTCTAAATATGGAAAAAAGATAAGTAAGTACTCCCCTTACTTACTTAAGCATCACCAGTCTTTACAGTGCTTGTTATTTCTCCTTAAAGCCAGTGTCTGTTGGATTGTGTAAGGACAAGTATTGGACATGGCACTGAGATTGTGTGCACAGGCTATCTCCATGGACACTCAGAATCAAGTTATTATTTAATTTGCAGTGATGATAATAATGACTATCGATCATCAAAATTACCAATGTTTTGGATAAATCTCCATTTAGTGATCTCTTAGCAGTTGGGTCAAACTTTAATACATCTGTTCAGAAAGCTTCAAGTTATAAACAGCACTGTCCTATTTGAGTGACCAAATATGCTTTTTTGGCTACTTTTTTTTTTTGCAGTCATGTTAAGGCTTATAAGTCAAAACACAGGAACACATTTGCTGTCCACCAGTTTATACAGAATTCACAGTGTCTCAGACCTTTTAAAAATATGATCTGTTACAAAAAAAATCGTGTTTGTACAAATGCTTTCATGATTTTAGGTTTATTAAAGTACACATACCTGCTAAAAACAAACTTCTTAAAAACCATAATAAACGAGTTTCAAGATGGTGAGGACCAGTGGGCTCCTTATCTGAGAGGCAGATGATCTGAGACTCAAAAACCGGTGAATGGAGCAGCAGCGGGATCCAGAACATTGACCCAGGGAGTTCCCAGGAGACTTACTGTGAGTTGGGGCACATAAGATGCACGCCCCGTGGTCATTTCCCAGGTTTGGGAATCACAAAGTGTGAACCCCCGACATTTCCTGCACACCCCAGTAAAGTGCAGAACCCCAGGTAAAAGGGCCCTCAGCACTAGCAGCCAGACATTGGATCCCTCCTGCTCCTCTGAGGGCAGCTTCAGATTTCCTGGAACATTTAGGTTGATCAGATCCAGATCTCCGTGGCCCTTTCCATGGTCTGAGAGTCACGACAGTGGACACCCAAGGACTCTACATATGTGAGCCAGTGGGGAGTTCCAGTACCAGGACCATCCTCTCTAGCAACCAGACAGCAGATCCCTCTTGCCCCCGTGAGGGCAGCGTCAGATTTCTGGGGCAACATTGGATTTCTGAGGCAGCTTTGACAGCATTCAAACCATGGTTCTGCTGTTTACCCCATGAAAATCAGACAATCCAGTAAAGCACAACCCAGATTAGTCTCAGTGGAGTCTGACGGGCTTGTGGGCTACAGCCCAGCTCCCTTTTGAGACACCTTAAGACTGCTACCTATGCTGAGCCCATCTAGGTACCTGTGTGTGTACACTGCACCCACACTCCAACCTGCACTTCCACCATGCCCATCAAGTAACTGCACACGCGTGGCCCCTGACCTTTAACTCATACTCCCACCCAGAGCCCCATCCTGTGACTAAGACAGTGCCTGTTCATGTTATCTTGCATGCTCTCTATCATTCAAGGCATTCACCCCAGAGCCGGAGGCACACCCTTCAAGACAACAGTACCAGCACCGTCCCTTCTTTAGCTGCAACCCAATCACCAGCATACATCCTTAAGACATGGGCCTCTCTCATCTTCCTGCAAACTACTCTAGACTCCAGAGACAGGTGGACTCAGTCTGCAGTACAGGCTCCAGAAGCAAAGAGTGAAGGCTACTGACAACCAGATGGCTAGACGCCAAAATAAGAATACAATCAACAAAAACCAGGCAGGACATCACAGCTTCAACAGAAACTGCAAAAATCAATGGCTATTCAAATGCAGCTGAAACACAGAAAATGATCTTAAATCTGTAATTATGCAGTTTTTATATGCACATAAAGAGGAAATGAACAAACAAAAAGAGGCCATCCATCAAACAGGTTAAGGAAATGATTGAATTATTCAAGACAGGAAAATGGAATTAGAATCAATAAAGAAAACACAAACCAAGAAAACCCTAGAGAAGGAGAACTTAGAAAAGAGATCAGGAACCACAGAAGTTAGCATCACCAACAGAAAGAGTTGGAGAAGAGAATTTCAGGCAGGTAATATACAATAATAGACATTGATACATCTCTCCAAGAAAACAAAGAAATTGAAAAGTTCCTGACACAAAACATCCAAGAAATCAAGGACACTATGGGAATATGAAAATAAGAATAACAGGATCCTGTCCTGTTACTTGTTTTCTCCTATTTCCAATGTCCATCCCATTTGTCTTTCTAAGTGAGGATTGATCATTTTACCCTGGGTCCTCTTTCTTGTTTATCTTCTTTAGGTGTACAAATTTTAGTATGTTTATCCTATCTTATAGGTCTAGTACACACTTATAAGTGAGTATATATCATGTGTGTCTGTCTGCTTCTGGGAAACCTCACTAACAATGGTCTTTTCTAGGTCCCACCATTTGTCTGCAAATTTCATGATTTCCTTGTTTTTATATGCTGAGTAGTATTTCATTGTGTAAAAGTACCACAATTTCTGTATCCATTTCTCAGCTGAGGGACATCTGGGTTGTTTCCAGGTTCTGGCTATTACAAATAAAGCTGCTACAAACATGGTTGAGCAAATGTCCTTGTTGTGTACTTGAGCATCTGGATGCAAGTAGGTTACCTAGTTGGGGGAACAGGGACTGTCTCGGACATGAACTCAATGGCTGGCCCTTTGACCTCCTCCCACACCCTGAGTGAGGAGCAGCCTTGCCAGGCCACAGAAGAGGACATTATAGCCAGCCCTGAAGAGATCTGATAAGCTAGGATCAGATGGAAGGGGAAGAGGACCTCCCCCATCAGTAGACTTAGAGAGGGGCAGGAAGGTGATGAGGGAGGGAGGGTGGGATTGGGAGGGAATAAGGGAGCGGGATATAGCTGAGATACAAAGTAAATAAACTGTAATTAATATAAAAATAATAAAGAAAGAAGAACAGGGATAGATAAAAAAAGAAGATTCCAGTTTCTAAGGTCCAAAATGTATTTTCAAGAAAATCATAGAAGAAAATTTCTCCACCCTTAAGAGATGCCCTTAAACATACAAGAGGCTTATAGAACACCAAATAGACTAGACCAGAAAAAAAAATTCCTCCCATGACATAATAATCAAAACACTAAATCTATAGAATAAAGAAAAGCTATTAAATGTGGCAAGAGAAAAGGCCAAGTAACATATAAAGATAAACCTATCAGAATCATTCCAGACTTCTCACCAGAGACTCTGAAAGCCAGAAGGGTCTGGGTTGATGTCCTGTAGACACTAAGAGACTACAGATGCCAATCCAGACTATTATACCCAGGAAAAATTTCAATCAACATAGATGGAGAAAAGAAACTATTATGTTACATAACTAAAATTGAACAATATTTTCTCAGCAACCCAGCCATACAGAAGATGCTAGAAGGAAAACTCGACCCTAATGATATTAACTAGACCCAAGGAAACAAAATAAAGATACCTTCATGGTAAAACATCAATAGAAATCACCACCAACTCCATAATAACAGGAATTAGGAGTCATTGGTCACTAATATCTGCCAACAACAATGGACTCAACTCTGTAATAAAAAGACACAGACTAACAGAATGGTTGTGGAAACAGGATCCAACATTCTGCTGCATTCAAGAAACATATCTCTGCAACAAACACAACACTACCTCAAAATAAAGGGCTCAAAAAAGGTTTTCCAAGCAGAGGGATCCAAAAAACAAGCTGGAGTAGCTATCCTAATAGCTAATAAAGATTTTCAGCCACAATTAACCAAAAGAGATGTAGAAAGACACTTAATTCTTATCAAAGGAAAAATCCACCAGCAGGACCTCACAATCCTGAACATCAATGCCCAAAACACAAGGGCTCCTGCATTTGTAAAAGAAATAATACTAAAGTTTAAATCACACAGTGATCCCAGCACCTTAATAGTGAGAGACTTCAACACCCCATTCTCACCAAGAGACAAATCAAGACAGAAGGTAAATAGAGAAATAATGATATTTTTATAAATTTATAAATTTTTATATCAATCACAGGTTAGGAACTTTGCATCCCAGACATAGCCCCCTTCTTCATTCCCTCCCACCCTCTACCTCCCCCCCTCATCTCCCTCCTCCCTGCACCCTCCAAGTCCACCAACGGGGAAGGACCTCCTCCCCTTCCATCCAACCCTAGCTCATCCTGTCTCCTCAGGGCTGGCTGCAATATCCTACCCTGGGATCTAGCCAGTCTGTCACTCCCCGGCATGTACGGGGGAGGGTCAAAGAGTCAGCCATCAAGTTCATGACTGAAACAGTCCCTGTTTCCCTCACTAGGGTCTTCAGTCCGACAACGAGCTATCATGGGCCCCATCTGAGCGGAGGTTCCAAGCCACATCCACACATGGTCCTTGGTTGTAGAAACCGTCTCATAGAAGACCCCTGTGCCCTGCTCAGTTTGGTCTTTGTGGAGCTCTTGTTCTCCCCTAGTCTCACCAAACTCGCCCATTTCTATCATCACTTCTCGCCCTCTGCCAAAGGCTTGATCACGAGTCTTAATATCTGCTCTGATACATCGCTACATTGACCCCCCCCCCCCACAGAGGTCCTATTTGGCATGCTCCTGTCCTTTTGCTTGTTTTCTCCCCCACTCAATGTCCATCCCATTTTTTCATCTAAACGAGGATTGATCATAACAACATGGGTCCTCCTTCCTATATATCCTCCCTAGATGTGTGGATTTCAGCTTGACCTTCCTATCCTATAGGTCTATATAAGTGAGTATATAACATATGTTTCTTTTTGCTTTTGGCATACCTCACTTAGAATGATCTTTTCTAGGTCCCACCATTTGCCTGCGAATTTCATGGTTTCCTCCTTGTTAATTGCTGAGTATTATTCCATTATGTAAAAGTACCACAATTTCTGTATCCATTCCTCAAGTGAGGGACATCTGTGTGGTTTCCAGGTTCTGGCTATTACAAATAAAGCAGCCACAAACATAGTTGAGCAAATGTCCTTGTTGTGTACTTGAGCATCTTTTGGATATATGGCTAAGAGTGGTATAGCTGGGTCTTCAGGAATCACTATTCGTAATTGTCTATGAAAGCGACAAATTGATTTCCTGAGTGGTTGTGCAAGTTTGCATTCCCACCAGAAATAGAGGAGGGTTCCTCTTTCTCCACAACCTCTCCAGCATGCGTTGTCACTAGAGTTTTTGATCCTAGCTATTCTGGTGGGTGTAAGGTGAAATCTCAGAGTCGTTTTGATTTGCATCTCCCCGATGGCTAAGGATGTTGAGCATTTCTTTAAGTGTTTTTCTGCCTTTCCTTAATCCTCTACAGTCAGTTCTCTTTTTAGCTCCATACCCCATTTTTTAATTGGATTACATGGTTTTTTGCTTTTTAACTTCTTGAGTTCTTTATATATATATTGGATATTAGCCCTCTGTCAGAGTAGGATTGGTAATGATCCTTTCCCAATCTGTAGGCTGTCAATTCATTCAGATGACAGTGTCCTTTGCTTTACAGAAGATTTTCAGCTTCATGAGGTCCCACTTATTGATTGTTGATCTTAGAGCCTGTGCTGTTGGTGTTCTATTCAGGAAGTAGTCTCCTGTGCCAATGAGTTCTAGGGTCTTTCCCACTTTTTCTTCTAAATGGTTTAGTGTGTCTGGTTTTATGTT
>CM053751.1:25614947-25638150 GCA_028658305.1 Pachyuromys duprasi
GGCATTTGTTTATATATAATCAGGGAGCTGTTTGTGCTTTAAGGCTGTACTTCAGTCTGAATCTGTCAATCTCTTGTGTCAGGAGTATTCTTCAAGAAGATCAGGGATTTCCGGTGGTTTGTGGTGTGTGTTTTGTCTCAGTTGAACTCTGTTGTGGGCTCTGTGTGCCCAGCTTCGTGCTCTGTGCTAGAAGCTCTGAGCACTGCAGGCTGGTCACCCCTCTGGTCTGGAGTCTTTAGTCCTCACTCTGTGCTAGAGTCTGAGTGTCCAGTTTTGAGGTGTCAGCTGGGGACTGTGCACTCTGTCCTGGGCTTGCTGCTAAGGGGTCTTCCCTGGAATGGAGATTTGGCACCTCCTTCTGTGCCAGGGGCTGTGCACCACGGTCTGAGATGGTATTTGGGGCACACACAGTGGGTTTGGGTTGGTGTGCATCTGCTCTATGCAGGGCTGTCTGAAATGGTGCCAGAGGCCTTCTCTGTTTGACCAGTGGACAGACACCCGAACTGGGGTTTTTGCTGGCGGATGTGTGCAGTTTTCGCCCTCAGTGTGAGGTCTGGTCAAGATGGTCCCAGGATCCTCTCAGCAGTGGGTTGAGACAGAACTCGGGTTCCTCCCATATCTGCAGGCGGACTCACACACTGACTGAGTTTTTGCTGGCGGAAGCGTTTGGCGAGCGCCCTGCAGTGTGAGGACTGATCAAAACAGTCCCCCAATCCACTCAGTCCGTGGTGGTTCAGGCGATTGGTTCGTGCCCACTGCACACCCGTGGGTTCAGGCAGAACTCGGGTTCCTCCCAGATATGCTGGCAGACTCACACACTGACTGAGTGTTTGCTGGCGGAAGTGTTTGGCGGGCGCCCCCGCAGTGTGAGGGCTGGTCAAAATGGTCTCCCAATCAACTCAGTCTGGAGTGGTTTCGATCGGTTTGTGCCTGCTGCACACCCGCGGGTTGAAGCAGATCCCGGGTGCAGTGTGAGCTGGTACGGTGCAGGTCAGTGAAAACGGCACCCGGTTCCTCCTGAGACTGCCTACGAGACTGTGTGATCCAGTCTGTAATGGCGGGTGCGGGCGCCCAGCCCAGCTGCTCATTCAGATCAGAGCTGTGTGCTGCTGGTCACTGGGAAATTTCTCCAGGTAATAACTGGGTGTCTCTAGGGTTTTTCCACTTGATTTTCTCACCATAGGAGTTCTGCTCACCTGGCACTCACAATGCTGGCATTTTAGGTCCCAGAGTTCAGTCTCCTGGTCGCTGAGTTGTTTCTGCTCTCCTACTCCTCAGACAGAGTGTTCTCTCCTGGCAGCCATCTTGGAATCCGATTATTTGGATTTCCTAGCCAAACTCTAGCCTTCTGTTTATCCATAACCATTGCTGTTTGGTCCTGGAGTCTGTACTTCAGAATGAGTTCATCTGTCTCTGGTGTTTGGAGTATTCCTCAGGAAGATGAGAGAGGTCCACCAGTTTGAGAGTGGATATTCGTGTTTCAGCTATAACTAAGGGGGAAGTCCCATATGTGCAAGCATGGGAATGTGCATGACCATATGCCATGTGGGAGAGGTTGCTGCTGGGTGTAGATGCCTGAAATGGTGGAGCTTAAGCACAGGAAGGGGTTTGGGTGCTAGCAGTATATGGGGGTGCAATGCATATGCGCAGGTGCCCAGAAAACCTCAGTGACCCAGAAGCCTGTCATACTGCCCTCTTGGTATTCAAATGTCAGTGCTCTAGGAATTGTTTGCTTGGACTCTACTAGTAGACCCACAGAAAAGGGGCTTCAATGTTAAGAATGTTGTCAGAAGGATTTCTGTGTTGCTCACTGTGGGGGTGTGGGTGGACAGGATCAATGTCTGCCTGCTGGCTTCGAGGAACCTTGGATCTGTGGCTCTGCAAGCTCTCAATGAAAGGAGCAGTCACTTGCTTGCAGGCCTAATTGGAAAGCACAAGGCTCCCCCCCACCCCTGTTCTCTAGTCTCAGATTTGGGCCCACAGGGGCAAATGAGAGTGCAGGAGATCCATCTGCTCAATGGTGTCCACTGCTTGGCCGCATGGCAGGGAGGCCTATATTTGGGGTAGCTGCCTCTGCAGTCTCAGTCACAGAGCATGGAGGTTCATGCTTGAGCTAATTGCTGTCCTGCTGCAGAGGCATCTCTTGCAGACCCCGTAATCCCCGTGTTATTTCAGTCACTAAACATGGAAGCTAGTGCTTGGGGCAAGCACTGAGGCCTCAACCAAGCATGGAGGACTGGGTTTGGGGAAGATGCCAGTGCTGGCCACCTCTGCCAAGCAGGGGGACCTGTGCTTGGGGCAAGGGGAAGTGCAGGGGAGTTGAGTATTTGCCACTCTCAGTTCCTGGAGAAGTCCACTGGTGACCTGGATCCAAACTCTCCCAGCTCACGGGGTGTCACCTCTAGCCCAGGAAGATTCAGTGTGGATGTTCTGGCTTCAACTGCACCCTCTGTGTCCCTCAGATATAGTATGTGCTGGTCACCGCCCTCTTGGGCCACCCCAATATCATTATTTTATATTTTTAATTACTCGTTTATCTGTGTGTTTCTTTGTGGAAATGTGTGCATGATTACAGATACCTGGTGAAGAAAGAAGAAACCACTGCATTTCCTGTCACTCATTATAGATCGTTTTGAGCCAGCACACATGGATGATGGACCAAACTCAGGTCCTATACATGAGTAATACATGCTCCTTACTATTGGGCCATGTCACCAATCCTGAATGTTACCTCTTATAATTATCATACTCTTATGATCATAAATATCTATTTTCTTCTCTTAATTTCTACATTCCTTTCTTGTTTAATATGCAGATACTCACTTGTTATCTAAAAATATTTTATATTTTTCATTTTCTGATTAAAATATCATACAATATTTTTTGATCATATTCTTTCATACTCCAAAATGACCTACAAATGAATGATTAAAATCAAAACGAACTAAAAGAAGAAAATTCAGTATGACAAATACCAAAACAAAAAAGTGTATAAAAATATAAAGTTTGTTTTATGTTGCCTGAAAGATGTCACTCTATGTTTTATTTCACAGTAGCTGAACTAGACAAAGTTCTTCAATAATACAGAGAAAACACATGACAACTTATCACTTTTTTGCTGACCTCAGTATTGTTAAGGTGAGATGGTAGCTAAAATAATTGGAAACGTATAAAGACTATTTTATTTTATTGAAAATAGAATTTTTTCATAGAATAAATTTTGATTATGGTTTCCCTTCTCAGTACTCCTCCCAGTTCCTCCCACCACCTCTTCCATCCAGACCAACACCATTTCTATCTCCGTTTAGAAAAAAAATACTATCTAACACTATATAAAATAACAAATAAATAAGAATAAGACAAAACAACCAAATTTTAAAAAGGAGCCAAAGGAAAAATCAACAACAACAACAAAAGCATATAGATGTGAAGGCATACATGCTCACATATACAGGAAACCCATTAAAACCCAAAACCAGAAGACATAATATATATACAAAAGAACTGTGATATTTTTAATATAAGCAATGACTTAAAATTTTGAGACAAAACAACTTCTAAAGATGCCACGATATTGTTTTATAGAGACCATCTGCTGCTGGACATGGGATCTAAGAGTGTCATGTTTCTTCAGTGAGATGACAATGGAGAAACTAATATATCATTTGCAGGTGGCTATCAACTGGAGCTATCTTCTGGGTTAGGGAAGGAGTTATCTGTCTACTTATCCCCTCATCTTTTTAAATTTTAATTTTCATATTAATTACAGTTTATTCACTTTGTATCCCAGGTGTAGCTCCCTCCCTCATTCATTCCCAATCCCACCCTCCTTCTTTCCTCTCCCCCCATGCCCCTCCCCAAGTCTACTGATAATGGAGTCCTCCTCATCTTCCATCTTTCCCTAGATTATTAGGTCTCATCAGGACTGGCTGCATTGTCTTCCGCTGTGGCTTGGTAAGGCTGCTCAACCATCAGGGGGAGGTGATGAAAGGGCCAGCCACTGAGTTCATGTCAGAGACAGTCCTTGTTCCTCTTACTAGGGAACCTAATTGGATACTGAGCTGCCATGGGCTACATATGTGCATGGTTTCTAGGTTATCTCCATGCATTGTCCTTGGTTGGAGTATCCGCCTCAGAAAACGCCCCTGTGCCCAGAATTTTTGTTCTGTTGCTCTCTTTGTGGAGCTCCTTATCCTCTCATCTTTAGGACCCCATCTGGTGCAGACCTGTGCATGCTGCCACAGTCTCTGCATTCATATGTGCTCCAGCCCTGCTGCGTTTAGAAGGCCTTCAATCCTTGGTGTCCTTCATGCCCTCCGGGTCTTATGCTGTTTCCATCTCCTTTTCTACAGAGTTCTCAGAGCCTTGAGGGAAGGGATGTGATAAAGACATCCCTTATAGGGAAAAGTTTTCCAAAGTCTCTCATTATCTGAACATTGTCTCTCTGTCTCTCTCTCTGTCTCTCTCTCTCTCTGTCTCTCTCTCTGTCTCTCTCTCTGTCTCTCTCTCTGTCTCTCTCTCTCTCTCTCTCTCTCTCTCTCTCTCTCTCTCTCTCTCTCTGGGTCTCTGTATTTGCTCCCATCTGCTTCAGGAGGAAGCTTCTCTGATGATGGCCTAGCAAGGCACTGAGTTATAAATGCAGCAGAATGTCATTGGGAGCCATTTATTTCTAGGTTCCTTTAACAGAACATTAGCATTTGACTTTACCATAGGAATGGGGCCAACCGGTTTCAAGGTTCTTGACCACCCAAGCAGTGTTGAGTAAGGGTTTCATTTCACAGAGTGAGACTTAACTCAGATCATGTACGGTTTTGTTTCCACACAAGCTCTGTGTTAGTATTGTGCAAGCATTTCATATAAGCAGTTCACCATTTTAGATAACAGGGCTTATAGCTGTATTGTGTTTTGCCTTTCTCTTCTGGTATTGTGCATAGAGCATTCCCGTACTGTGCACATCAGCGGTTCATGGGGAAAGGCTCTAGAGAGGGACAAGCTGTATTAGGTATACTGTTACTTTGTAATTCAAATGTTGATTCTGTATTCCTCATATCTGCAATACTTGTTCTGAGCTGGTTGCAAACATTGTCCTGTTGCAATGCTTTGTAAACACTGATCCCCAATTGTCCCCTGATATGCCAATAAAACAGCTTATAGGCAATCGTGGAGGAGAGGAGAGAATAGGGCTAGACTCCAGCCAAGAAAGGAAGAGTTACAGGAGGAAATTGGCAATTCAGCCACTAGAGAGGTCCAGGAAAATTGGGACATTGTCCAGTTCATTTGGATTTGGCAACCTTGGAAAAAGTATTCCACTATCTATCCTATACATGTGAGTCCAAAGTTGTATATCTAAATCATTTTTTTATCATATCACATATCTAACAACCTAAAAACATCTACCTAGACCTTAAAACATCTTTTTACACCTAAAACATTTTCTAAAACACCTAAAAACCCTGAGCTTATTTTGTAGTAAAACTTGACTATGTAGTCTTCAACCCCATCAGAGACTTGAGAAGGAAATATTATGTAATATGTAGTAAGTGCAAGTAAGCAGCTTCTGAAAGTATAAAAATAGAGTTGAGTTCCTGGATTGTTACCAGAGGTTTCTCTGTGTCTCCATGTCATTGGGGCCTCCAATCTTTAGCCTATTGGATATAAATATCTGAAATTCTTTTTGTAAAGAAAGAATTCTGAAGGAGTGGTCACTTAGTCTCTGCAAAGTTGTAAAGTGAAGTTCCCAGTGTCCTGCTTGTTCACAATTTAGACAGGCAGCCTGCTATCAGTATTTGAATTACACATTAACCTTATACTTGTAAGTTCCACTTCTTGATGATCAATATTTTCTGTAGGTATTGAGAATTACTCTGTTTTAAAATATAATATGAATATAGAAACCAGGCAAATTAGTGTGTTTCACTTTATCTAATGTTCACATAGTATATGTTATGAATTTTGTAGCTAGAATATTATAACCATGTTCCATTCTCATTCCAAAATCTTGCTAGATGGTTAAAAATTGGTATGGTTAAAATTGGTATGCTAGGTGGTTAAGAATTTTCTTATTTATAGGATTATTCAATATGAATTTAAAAATCATGATTTTATTGCAAAAACAGCCACATATTACAACAAAAAGTTTGTAAATACCAGTAAAGTTTAGAGAATAAAAGCTTAGAATATTTTCTTTAAATTGATTTTTAAAATGCTGGAGCTTCAGTCTGATTTTGTTTGAATCTAGTTTTTGAATACAAAGGAAAAAAAGGTAAAAATATTTAGTGAATTTTGAAATATGCTGAATAATGATATGGGACAGATTTTAAAGAAAAGGTACAAGGTTTAATTTTCTGGTAGTACCACTAAGTGACCAATTAGCCTTAAAATAAAAGAGAAAAACACTATAGCAAGAATACAAATAAGTTTGTTTCTTTGAATGCATAAGCATTAAGAGTCAGTTTTAAAATGCTAAATATTTATTTTGAAGCAGTAGGTACAATGTGGCTCAGATATTGTAGGGCATTTTCATTTGTCCCCTAGGAGGATAATTGGCTTTGTAAATAATATGTTTTAAACAAAGACTGTCAAGGTAAAAATAGGTTTGGGATTCTGTAATTTTCATGTTTCTCTTCCGAAGTGTACCTGAACACACTGATCTGGAACAAACAGAGATTCTAAAGTTTTTAACATGGTTTGTGACTATTTGGACCAGCACCACTAAGGAACAAATTGGTCACTGATGCTATGTTATGGTACTTTCTTAGTGTGATCTGCCTTCCTTTCACTATACAAAAAAGTCTCACAATAGCTTCTTCTTCCCAGATGTTCTCTTTATCAGTTTTGTCCTGAAGACTGCTCCCCTACAGAAATTGCTCAAGCTGCTTCCTTGATTATCTATATGCAATAAGACTGCCTCCAGGTTCAAATATATATTTAAAAAATTCTCTGAACTTCCAGAGGAGGGAAGAGCTCAGAGAGGCAAGTCCACCTGATCACAGCCCCGCCCCCATATGGCTGTGTTAATCATTTTTTTATTTGCTAGCTGTGCATTGTCAGGTTCTGGGACATGCGTTTTGCAAGGACACAGAGCCCTCTAACACTGGCCCAAAACCAAATGACAAAACCCAAAACAACAAAGGAATAACTATTTACAATGATAAAAGGAAAACATATAATAATAAGTGGCTAAAATTATTCAAAATTGCAACAAAAACTACAGTGGAGCGAAATCACACAGGAACACAAATGAAAAGTATCAAATTACATGAAGCAAATAGAGCAGAGAAATAGACTGATTAAGGGTAACAGGTTGCATTACATTAAGGGTAATCCGTTGCATTACATGAACTTAAACACCTTTGCCACATCCCATCTAGCATCATTTGTTTAGATATTTTGCTGACTGCACAGTTGTGCTGTTTATGTTACAACCACTGAATTTTAAAAATTCTATTTTGGCATGGTGGCTCGCACTAATAATTCTAACAATCATAAACTAATGCAAGAAGAGTAAAATTTCCTTAGACAAATTAAAATTTTATTATATATAATATATGATATATATTATATTAATATATTATATATACTATATTATACATATATTATGGATAAAATTATAAGCCACCCTTAATATAAAATTGGCCTCCCAATTCCAGTTTTGATGTCAGCCATTTTCATTCAGTTAATGATTTCTGTGTTCTTGTTTGTGTATCAGATGTTAATAGTGAACTTTGAAATGGATCGATGTGGCACCACTTGATGAAACATACATGGTGGTTAGGATGCACAGATACAGAACACAGGAGACACCTCTGCTGACAAGATTTTCCTGCACTGTAACTCCTACACTGACACCTTTTTATTTAATTATAAATTAATATTTTAATGAAAACACAATTATTTTAAATGCTTGCTGCATTTCGATGTTTTACATAATATGCAATGATCAAATTTTTGCCAATCCCATCGTTCCTAGGAATGGCTTCATAAATACATGTGACATAATGGTGATACAAACATGGAAGAGAAAAAAACAAAGCTAATGGTTGCTCAGCCTAGGCAAAGAATTATAGGCAACTAACTATGCCACACACAGAAATAAAACCTTCATTGGTTGTCCAACACAAAGTGGTCACGTCTGACATCATATACACACAACAAAACCTGACTCGGCCACTTGTATCAATAAGTGTGGACTTACATATACATGCATATACATGTAACAATGAAAATCAAGGGGAAATATGCTGTCAATTGTAGATTAGGGGAACATGGAAGGAGCTGAGGAAGGGCACAAAAGAAGGGCTGGAGGGAGGTAAAGAAAAAAGAAAAGAGTTGTAATTCTATTTCAATTAAAAGGGGTAGATAGACCTGGAAAGGACAGGAGCTCCACAAGGAGAGCAACATAACCAAAATATCTGGGCCCAGGTATTTCTGAGACTGATACTCCAACCAAGGACCATTCATGGAGATAACCTAGAGCCCCTGCACTGAACCCATGGCAGCTCAGTTTCCAAGTGGGTACCCTAGTAAGGGGAACAGGGACTGTCTCTATCATGAACCCAATGGCTGGCTCTTTGATCACCTCCCCCTGAAGGGGGAGTAGTTTGCCAGGCCACAAAAGAGGACAATGCAGCCAGTCCTGATGAGACCTGATAAGCTAGGGTCAGATAGAAGGGGAAGATGACCTCCCTTATCAGTGGACTTGGAGAGGGACATGGGAGGAGATGAGGGGGGAAGGATGGGTTTGGGAGGGAAATAGAGAGGAGCTACACCTGGGATACGAAGTGAATAAAGTGTAATTAATATAAAAAATAAAATTTTAATTAAAAATGTCATTTTTAAAAGCATGAATATGCATTTTCTTAAGGAAGAAAAAGCAAAGAACATATAGTTCTTTTAACTTTTTTGAAGTGTGCAGTTACTGGTGGACCGACAGACATTTTGTTCAAAAGTATGTCTTTATTTATTGAAGCTCTTCAGTGATGATTGTTACTGCAGCAATGGTTAACAATTGCTTTGAGTAAACACTGGGTATTTCTGTCTCCTTTGTTTTGAATAATAAGTACTCAGAATTGATGCAGTTATTGAAATTCATTAAGTATAAAAGAAATTACTGAAATCAATGAAGAATCCATTGCAAGGAAAAAATTTTAAATTACACTTTGTCTTAGGTGGATTTGTTATGTTTAGAGGTATGTTTTACCCTTTTGGAGAACAAAAATATAAGTAAAGTGGACAGGATTATGAAAATGCATGACACGGTTTGGGAGTAGCCTACAGAATGTGTTTTTAAAAACTGAAGACAGGGCAAATGTTGCAAATGAAATTGTGAATGAAAAATAAATTAAACTCCACAACTGGGAACGACTATGAAGCTTAAATGTTTTGATGAGAGAAGCAGCCCGAGAATCTTGTGCGAGATGGTGACACGTTTATGGCTTTTTTTAAAAAAAACTTTTTATTATTATCATTTATTCAATTTGTATCCCACTGTGGGCCCCTCCCCCTTCTCTCAAATCTACCCTCCCTCAATCTTCTTTGTCTATGCCCCTCCCCTAGCCCACTGATAGGGGAGGTCCTCTTCCCTTTCTATTTGACCCTAGTGTATCAGCTCTCATCGGGTTGCATTGTCTTCATCTCTGGACTGGCAAGGCTACACTTCCAGGGGGAGGTGATCAGAAGCCTGCCACATTCATGCCAGAGAAAATCCCTGCTCCCCTTACCACGCACCCCACTTGGGACTCAGTCTATGGGCTGCATCTGAGCCACAGTTTTAAGTCCTCTTCATGCATTGTCCTTGGTTGGGGTATCATTCTCTTCAAGGCCACCAGTGATCAGTTTTTATGGCTCTGTTGGTCTCCTTCTGGAGCTATTTTTCCCTCTGGGTGTTTCTCTCTCCCCCTTCTTTCATAAGATTCCCTGAACTCCATCGGAAGTTTGTCTGTGAGCCCTCCTTAATCTAGTCCCTGTAACCACTTTCTCTCTTTGTAAAAGAGAAAGGCTGTTCACAAGACAGCCAAACACTGAGCTGGGAGAGCTCAGTGTGAAACTCATCTCCTAGAGCCTAGTACTTACACGAGGAACAAGCAGTTTGTGTGGGCTTAGTGATCTTTATGAGTGCACCAACAGAAATGGCAGCATAAGCATCATCTGAAAGCATAGCTCTGGGCCTCTTCTGTCAGGTCACTAGCTTAGTTAGGTTTCTCTTGGTGGGATAAAACACCATGACCAAAAGTAACCTGGGGTAGTTCTTTTCAGCTTATAGTTCCACCCATCATTGAAGAAAGCCAGAACAGGAACGCACCACTGTCTGGAAACAGGAAGTGAAGCAGAGACCATGGAGGAATGCTGCTTACTGGCTTGTACTCCTGCTTTTTTATAGCTTCCAGCTTTGTACAGCATCCCAGCTGCAGTACTTCCCACAGTGAGCTGGGCCCTCTCATTATCATCAGGAAAGTGGGTGGTAACCTTGCATACAGACCAATGTGGTGATGACACTTTCCCTAACTGGGGTTACCTGTTCCAAGAGGACTCTTACCTTTTTTCACGCTGACAGAAAACTGGCCTGCCCAGTCCTCCATCAGACACATTCAAGGGCTTCCATGAAGGGTTGCTGTTTTGGAAACTATAGCAAAATTAAAATTATTATTAGTCTTCATGCAATTTGCAATTCAATCAGAATTCTATGAAATATGTAGTAAATACATGGGATATAATTTCGTATAACAGTTTAGCTCTCAAATATTTAAAGAATTTTATTTAAAATTGTACTTATTAAATTTCAAAGTGTTTTCTTATATTTCTGTCTGCTGTATGACCCCCTACCACAGTAAGCACTATATTTCAACTCCAGAAATCTTACCGTTTTGATTTTCACCAAAATTTTGTTCCTTCACCAATAATTTCACCAATATATATTAACGTTATTTTACAACTAAGTCTTGAGTAGGTCCCACCAAATAGCAAACACAAGCATACCTCAAACTTATTGTTAGTTCAAGCTACCCTCAAATTTAAACTCTGTTGTTGTAAGAGATTAGGTACTGTAGTTCCAGTTCTGTGACTCTATCTCTATGTCATGATATCTTGAGCTATCAGATCACAATTTGGTGTCAAATTTTCTGTAAATTAATGAAGTTAATTACATAATATTTTTATATCATTTGAATGTTTATTCTATTTATTATTTTGGATTTTGTGACATAATTTTAGGATAAACTAAAAAGTTTTATGATCAAATAAAAAGAATGAACCAAAAGGTCACTGTTAGTCTGAGGCACATGCATGGCCACACATGTCTGTCTACTGGAAATTACAACATTAAAAACTAGAATAAACCTCTAAAACATAAATGACAAAAGTTCATAATGTCAAGAATGCAATAATAGAGGATATATAATTAATCAGATCCTATACTTACTAAATGGATCTTTCCAGATCAGGGAATGTTAGAACTGCCATCTTGAAGTACTACAGCAAGGTTTGAATTTTTTTTTTTAGAAATACATAAATATATCTCTTTTTCATCCAATAGATTTAGAGGCACATTAGATATTTAAAATATTTGATTAAATAAGGTGATTTTAGAAAAGGAAGTCTGATTTATTGAGTGATTTTATTTCAATACAATTTATCTTATTGGAGAAATTCCTCTAAGGGTATTCTATAAACAATATAAGAGGAAATAAAATGTATAATGTACACAGGAAAAGTAGACTTAACCAGTGATAGAAACATGAATATTTTCCTTGTGAAAGTTAAAGATATTTTGCTACTACTGCAAGTCCAGTTAGATCATGTTAATATTCCATGTAAAACATGAATCTAAAATACAATTTGTGCTTTCCTTGTACGTGTAATTATTTAATCCCTTCAATTAAATAACAATGAAAACCATGCAAAACATTTCATGGAACTTCCTTTTACCATGTTGTGACTGTGTACACATTTTGCTTTAAAGGTACACAGAAGCGGTACGGTAAGACTTACCCCCAGAGTCTCAATGAAATCTCAGTTTATAATAGTTTGCTATATTAACATTTTTTACAGGGAGAATTTTTACTGTGTGATTGCCAAGGGAAATGTACTGAAGAAATGACAGCTAAGACCTGTCATTGTTAATTGAATTACCTCATTTCTATTGATTCTACTTTGGGAAGACCTTCATTTCTGCAGTTCACTTTCACTCTATGATGATATGTAACCACTCTTGCTTACTTCCAAGAAAAGTTAAGGGTTTGCCAAGAAAGATTTTAGGAAATTAAAATTTGAAATTAGAGTTATTAATGTACCAGCATTCCTAATGCTGACTCTGTTTTTCTAGAGAGACTGACATCAAATTTCTCAATTTGCTAACATTCACAATAACACAAATCACAAACAAAAGTAACACATTATCTCCTTATACTTTCAAATAGAGGAACTACAAAACTTTTTTACAATTATAGCCCTGAAAATTGACTTTTGTAGTCTCTTAATTTTAAAAATACATTTTTTTTTCATTTTCAAATGCTTGCCTTAATTTCAAGGAGTCAATAACAGTGGATCCTTAGAAAATTATGATCTGTTTTCATTTTCTCAGAACTTAATCAGGAACTTGCACACATGCACCAAGAGTCTATTGCTTCCCATATACTTCTGTTTAGCATCCTGAACTACTTATCCAAATAAATAGGCTTAATGAGTTGCACAAGAGAAAGCTAAGTAAATTATAATAAAAACCACTCCAACCATGGATAAAATAATCAGAATATACAGGTAAAGTCTTTTATATGTGATTAATTAAAAGCATATAAATTTATTAATAAAAATGGCTATACTAGAGAAAGTATTATAAGTATTATTAGTTCACCTCTGAACAACATGATTATTTTATATAAGTTTTAGCTAGAATGTTAACATTTGAATACACTGTTATACATAATAACTTTTTTGAATATGAGGATTTATTCAAAATAAAAGTCTTAAAAATCAAAGATATATTTCTACCCAGTCCATGCCAATTTTCCCCCTCTGAATACAAAAACACAAATTCTCTGAGATTTTTTTCCAACTTTCTATCAATAAAAGTAAATAACCAAGTTGTTTAGCTTATAATGAGGAACTGTATAATGGCTTGTAATTCTGGTCTCATTTTGGGGGGCTTATTGCAAATTATTTCAATATGTTGTGGTATTGGAGCCCAAACACTTTTATAACCATATTTAGAGAAAAAGATCCTTGGTGACAATACAGCCCTACTAGTAGAGGCACCGCCCACTAGGCCATCCATCCATAAAGTGTTCACTAACCCCTACAATTTTGCACTGGAAACTCAACATTTAATGCAGAAGGCTTGAGGGTAACGCTCACCATAAAAAAAAAAATTCAGCTACCTTCTCCACATATAATGGAAAATATTTTTTTTGTCAATAGGCTTTACTATCAAAGAATAATATCTGATAGTTCAGTGATGAGAATGCTTTCATAATTACCTTAGCTTTTTATCACATTAGACTGTCCTGTAATGTGATTCAGCATCTACTGAAAATTTTACAGTTAGAACTGTTCCCCATGTGAACACTTTGCTGTAATTTTGATGAATGGCCAACTAGAGTAAAAGTTCAGAAATAGAACTTAAATTTAATTACCCAAGAATAATCTAAGTGCTGTCACCATATTTTATAACTAAGGTCAGCTCTTTATTTACAGTGTGGTTATAGGACAAAGCCTTTTTAGCATATATAAACTACTATTCTACCTATGAATGGGAAATCAACAATCCTATAGTGAGTGAATTTCTGAAATAAACATGTAAGCCTACAATAGCAAGATACTAGCTGCTGACTTCTTCATCGCAAACCTTTGATGAAACAGCTTAACTTGTATGTCCTAAGGCCACCTTTTTCATTTGCAGTCTGAAAGCTATTAGTTTTACTTTCACATTATATATAGGCAGTATGGAAGACCATCAAAGTATCAGCAACTTCTATGTAACATAAACACAGCATTCCAAAATATATATGCTAGTTTCTTCCAACATTAGAATCCCCATACTGTAGGCTTTCTTTTTTAATTAAATTTTTATGTTTTATATTAATTACAGTTTATTCACTTTGTATCCTAGCTGTAGCCACTCCCTCATTCCCTCCCAATTTCCCTCTCCCTCTGCCATCTCCTCCCATTCCCTTCTCCAAGTCCACTGATAGGGGAGATCCTCCTCTCTTTCCATCTGACCCTAACTTATCAGGACTGGCTGCATTGTTCTCCTCTGTGGCCTGGCAAGGCTGCTCCCCCATCATGGGGGGATGGTTAAAGAGCCCACCACTGAGTTCATGTCAGCGATAGTCCCTGTTCCCCTTACTAGGCAACACACTTGGATACTGAGCTACTATCAGCTACATATGAGCACAGGTTCTAGGTTATCTCCATGCAAGGTCCTTGGCTGGAGTATCAGTCCCAGAAAAGACCTCTGTGCCTACATATTTTGGTTCTGTTGCTCTCCTTGTGGAGCTCCTGTCCTCTCCAGGTCCCACTATCTCCCTATTCTTTCATAGGATTCCCTGCACTCTGCCCAAAGTTTGGTTATGAGTCTCAGCATCTGCTTTGTTACACTGCTGAGTAGAGTCTTTCAGAGGTCCTCTGTGGTAGGCTCCTATCCTGTTTCCGGTTTTCTCCTTCTTCCAATGTCCATCCTGTTTGTCTTTCTGAGTGAGGGTTAATCATCTTACCTAGGAACCTCCTTGCTTAGTTTCTTTAGGTTTACAGATTTTAGTATGTTTATCCTGTATTATTGGTTTTCATATTACCATAGTACTGCAATTCCCAGGTTGCTTTCCATTTTAACTCAGCTGATGATCTGGGCAATTTGACCTTAGTCATGCAGTTAGACAGTGCAAACTCACCTTGAGAACTCCCTGGAATCTCTCAAAGGGAGAATTTTATGTATTCTTTTCCATGTTTAGAACCTATGCAAACCTCTAGGAAAGCAGTACCATATAGTTTTTATTTCACTCCCTGCTCATTAAGAATATGTATGCCTGATTAAATTAAACACCTAGAGATTTCAAAAAAATAATTTATATTATCAGGTTTAGGATGTTTCCCATGTAACAATATTATTTTCACTATACATAGATTACTTATATTTATTACTGAATGATAAAATTTGCAATCATTTTTATAAAACACCTTTAAGTGGGACAAATAAATAGTATATAAATGCATGTTTGAATTATAATGAAAAGAATATAGTAAAGAAGCCTATTTTAAGAACAAAATTATTGCACATTAAATTATTAGAGTCTAAACCTTGTTCCTGTATATTAAAAGACAATACAACTTAGCTATACCAAGTAGACATTCTGAGGGAAACCATAACCATACTGTGTCTTTAAGTAATAAAGCTTAAGTAGAGGTACATAGTTTGAACCACCTGCTTCTCAATATGTTTTAGGAAGTGTGAAGAAAAAAAAAGTAGCAGTGATATCAAAACTGTGTTCTCTCAGGAAACTCAGACACAGTTTTTTAAAAATACATACAGGATTTGTGTTTCTCATTTCTCATGAGCATGGCTGCTTGCCTTCCAAATCTTAGAATGATATCTGGCAGGATCCTTTGCATAATTTTACCATCAAGGAGTCTGAAAATGTATTTGTTCATCTTTTGACATTGTCATCTTGTGACATTGTGACAAATAAAAAAGGGAAGATGCAGCTGCTGAACAAACATGGTAAAAATACAGCTCACTGTCGTGGCTAAAAGATCCCTATAGCTCATTTCTATCTGTATATAGCTTTCCAAATAACACTTTCAGCATCAGAACACTTAGCCACTATGTTGTAGCTGTCATAAAGCAAAGGGATGGTTATCCTTGATTACTTCAAAAGGAAATGGAAACTGCCATGTAGGCTATGGCTTTTCTTCAGTTTTAACCCTGATTCCCTGTATATTCCAAAATTTCAGTGATTAAAATTTTGTGTTAAATTTGGTATGAGCAAACTCAATGTCAAATAGTAGGAACAGATGTGAGGGTGGTTATTAGATCCAGGTCTATAGATTTTTACATGTGTGAACAGAACATAACAGACATGAACAAATTCATGTAATGACAGTGAATCTAGGCATTGTTTTTGTACTTCATCATTTGCAATAACAAAGCTTTATTTTCTTCTCAACTGATACTGTTTACCTTGTTAGACACATCCAGAAAGAGTCCTTTTCAAAGTATAGAAATATGAGTGACTCTGCCTGTGTTAGGTAGCTCTTGCTGCCTGTCAAGACTTAGAATTTATGAGTTCAGAGAGATGTTAGTGGCTTTAAATATAAAACCTTTCGGCCTCATTGTTTACTGGCAGTTCCATTTAAGTGTTCAAATAATTACAGTAAATATATGAGCATTTTAAATAGGTAAGTTTAAATGAAAGAACTGACTTTTTCCAAAGTGTAGCTACTGGGTAATATAGTAGATGTCTTATTAGCCAGCAGTTCTATGGAAGTTCTGTATTCTTGCCAATGCCTAAAAGGAAAAAGACGTGAAGTGAATATGCTACTGAAGAGGTCTACAATGTCACCCTGTCCTCAGAAAACTAAAAAGTCAGGCTAAATTAATAGTTCTAAAAATATTACTTGAAAATTCAAAACTTTAAACAACAATATATGATCCTGAAGTGATGGCAAATAAGTTTTTTTAACTAGAGTTTGAAAATCAATATGTGAAAAGTTATTTCCACACTTATCTTTAGTACAGTACTCCTGGTTTCTAATTATAGAGGAAAGAAACGCTTTATTGACTGCTGGCTCAGAAGCTAATATTGCATTTTATAGGCCATTCCTCCACCTTCACTTAACATCTCAATAATGTTTTTGATAGCCCAATCAACTACTCAGTAAGGTCAGCAAATTCTAGATGTAAGTATATAGTGGGAAAATTCCCTAAACATATAGAATTCTATTTTAATTACTTCACTGATTTTCCCTCCATAATTACTTCTTCAGGTGGTAGTAACGGTATATGGGTTACATGATTTTATTTCTATCTCCAGGTCTAGCTTTATAGAACTCTGTGAACACAAAGGAACTTATAATAAAGCACAGATTTTTATAAGAAGTATGATAATATGGTGCCGTGTCTATTTCATACTGTAGTCCAGAAATTGATGAATGGGACAGAACCTGATATTAAAGAAGAATCAGGAACTTCAAAATGTCATTGGATGGGGAGAAGATAAATTTCAGATTTTGAGTGGCATGGGTAAAATAATTAATCTTTTGAGATTCTATGTAATAAACTTATCGCCAGAAAAATGAATCTTTTCATTGAAAATCTGGGGTCAACAATTATGGCTTCTTGATTATCTATAGTTACACTCATACTGTTACATGTTATAGGTGCTTAGTGGAGTCAGCTAAAATACTTTTTATTTTAAGTATACTTTCTGGCACTTTATAGAATGCAGTTTTCCAATATTTAATCTAAATAAGTAAACTGAAGGTGATCAAATTGAAGGTTACCTAGGAAATTGAAAAAGACACTGAATTGACACGCTGCTTCTGAGGAGTCAGTCCTGTTCCTGCCTTAGCTATACCAGCTTTAAAAGAGATGATGCATTTCTTATTCTATTCCTTCAAATAGGAGCTGCAGAAATGATTTATTGCTCCCTCATCCATTCTGTGAAACATTTTGGGTTTCATGTGTTTCCTTACTCTATTGTTACTGCAATTTTATATTATTTTTTCTTACAATAAACAGTCTTCATAAACATTGTAATTTCAGTTCTTCTGAGTTCAATAGCAATTGAGACTGTTTGACTTCCAGCACAAGTGAAAATTCTAGAAAGAAAAAGAAAAAACAAGGAGGAAGAGAACACTATAGGAAACTAGCAAATGTCCAGAAGAAAAGAAAATAAAAACAGCAAAAACCCCCACAAATTTGTAATTTATATACTTGAAAAAGTAGAATGTATTTTTAATATCTAAACTAATAGACTTGGACACTGCTTGAGGAAAACAAACAGAAAAACACAAACAAACTAAAACAACAATCAACAAAAGCTGATAGAAAGCTGTTTCTTTATTATGTGAAATGCAATTTCCCTCACAGTGCTGTATGTTGACATAGTTCTGAAGGTACTACTTTAGGACAGTATGGAACCTTTCAAAGTAGACCCTGGCTAAAGGAAGTAGGCAGTGATCACTGGTCACTAGAAGTTATGCCTTACTAATAAGAAACAGGCCAATTTCCTGCCCCTAGCCAAGAGCTACTTCTCTGCCATGTGTGTCCTTCATTACAGACACTATTGCCTGAACTGTGAGCCACAGTAAATTGTTCCTCCTGTTGATTGTTACTATCATGTATTCTGTCAGGAAACAAGAAATAATTCCAATGGGGAAATGTAGAGAATAAAGCATAGTTAGTCTAAATGATCAGGGTACACATTGTAAATGGAAGAAGCACATTATTAAACATCTTTCTATAGGATCTGAAGAATAGCAAAGTAAATGTGCATAAAAACTTAACAAGGTGATAATATGTAAGTTCTATATATATGGGGGGGATCACTCCATACCGAAGGACTTCCCCCCAAGTACTAGCCTAATGAATTGGAATGGTCCCAAACAAGATACATTATTATAATGCAATTTGTGAAAGTGGGGATAAGCTTTGAAAGTTTCAGAGAGACAGAAAAGAAAACATATCAATTAAAGGATTGTGTTACTGTAGAGTCACATCAGTACAGGATTAATTTTAAAGAACCTCTGAAGTAAACTTTTAATGTTATTTATAAATAATTATTTTAAAATTTACAAATGTTATAAATATTTAAAATATGCTTGCTGTTATTTGCATCCAGATGTCCCGGTGCTGAATTCTTGATTACCAATATGGTGGTACTGAGAGATGGTAAAATCTTTGAGTAAACTGATGGGACAAAACTGTGTGTAACCATTATGAATGCTGACCTCATACAATGTCTGTTGATGCAAAAGGAGGTTATTATGTAAGTGAGGTCTGGCTTTCCCACTCACATTCACTTGCTTTCTGTCTCACCATAAGGCCTCTTACTGTGTATGGGCTTTGGCCATTGTGATGCCATCCGCTTTAAAAAGCACTACAATGGAGCAGGTGTTCATAGCATTGTCTTGCAGAAGTTGAACTTTGAGCCAAATAAGTAGTTTTTCTTTGCAAAGTTGCCAACTTCAAATATTTTTGAACATTCAGTGGTTTAGGGCCCATGATGATGATTACTTATAATTAAAAGAGTCAATCATAAGAATTAATTTATTTCACAAATAATGACTGAATGATAATTCAGTAGAACATACTCCAAATATTTACCCTAAACTGTCTGTGTCACATTAGTAAAATTAGTAAAGTCCTAATTATTTTACAAAATACCAAGTGCTTCTATTTTAAAAAGGAAAAATGAAAATATGTATAATTTGATTACTGTCCAGCGACAATGACTGGATTTTATCATAAATAACCAACTCTATTACTAAATAAACATATCACTGAAGAGCAGCCAACACAAAAAGGCACATTAGAAAATGAGAGTATTTGTCATTGTGTCTATTGATCATATTCTCTCTTATGTCAGCTATATATTGCATGTTATGATTCTGTCCAATAAACTGAAAATAAAAAAGACCATTGGCCTAATGATTTAGCTTTTGTGTTTCCATAAATATTGTATGAAGACATGACTTCTATTGCACATTGACCCGGCCTGCAGATCAGTTGAATGAGACCCTAAGAGAGGGAGTGAGAATGGGGTGGGACAAGAGAGGTGAGAAATGGAGACCAAGACAGTTTCTCTGATCAAGGCCTCGGTTTATTGGAATAATTCATACAACTTATAGGGAGAAGGCAGGACAGAAGGAATGTAATTGTCTTTGGCAGGGTTGCTACATGACCAGGAGTCAGGAGGACCCACCAGAGGAGTCACAAGGTGTGCTAATGACAGTTATTAGGAAAGTTCTGCAAAGGACTTCCAAAGTAACTTTGAGGAGGACCATTTAAGGTATTTCAGGAAGGTGATCTGCATCACAAGCCCCAGGTCAGTCAGGAATGCACTGTTGTATCCAGGTAGTAAGCCATTAAACCAGGTCAGGACAGATGCCAAGAATTGGGGGGCCAGCAAGGTGTCAGAAAGCTCCCCACAGAACTTTTTCATTTCATTTTTTTAGAAAGCTACCTTTTCCCTTTTCAATATGCTGCTGACTAATATACAATATGTGTCTTAGTTTTTCTACTCTTATGATAAAACCCTGTGACCAAAAACGGCTTGGAAAGAAAATGTGTTATTTCTGCCTTCATTTTCTAGCATTGCCTAGTCTAAGGGGAGTTAGGGAAGGGGCTCAAGTAAGGCAGGATCCCAGAGGGAGGAGTTGGTGCAGAGGCCATTGAGGAATGTTGCCTAATGTTACCCTCCCATTGCTTGCTCAGCTAACCTTACAGCACTCAGTACCAGATACCAGTGATGGTACTGCCTAAATGACCTGGGCATCCCAACATGATTTATAAATCAAGAAAATGCATGCCAGGTTTGCCTATGGCCAATCTAGTGGGACACATTTTCTCAGTTGTGGTTCCATCTTTAAAACTGTCTCTGCCTTGTGTCTAGTTCACAGAAAAATTGCTAGCTTACCATGGAAGCAATAAATAGAGAGAATAAATATGTTTATTTGCCATTAAGATGGACAGTTTTACAAAATCGGATATCAATGCTCTATGTGGTATGTGTGTGTTATTTTAGTAGGATTTAAGTTTTAACTGTAGCATAGAAGACAGTTCTGCACATGATTTCTATTTATAACATCATAAAACTGATTTCTGAAGAAAATTCATATTTTAACACTATTAATATATATACTATATCTGAGGATCTAATCACAGAGTAAATAGTTCTCCATTCACATGACCATCAATAATTATTCATGCTTTCTTGTATTTGTGCCAAAGTACTTTTGGTAACATTAATTGAAAGAAGTCACATAGTATTTTAAATAGATCCATGGCGTTTTTCCCATTATACATTTGAGTAACTATTAAAAGTATCCATCAGCCTTACCATACCATCAAATATTGCATCATGGCATCAACTCAAGACATTTCATTTATCATTGACTTCGCATTTACCTCAATCTATTCCAAGGAAAGAAATGAAATGCTTGGTGCAAAATTACATTTCCAGCAATTTCCGATAGAGGAAGGAGATGAACTTTGAATGGAACAATTGTTTCTAAATGGATTATTAAAGACATAGTACAGTGGCTTTTGAGTTCATAATTTTGTATTGAGTCCAAGAGCATTGGGTGAAAGTAGATACCTCTCCAGCAGAGACACCATGGAAAGAGATTGCTTAACTCATGAATCAGAAGCACCTTAAAAGAAAATTCCCTTAAAAGAAAAAAAAAATTAAATACTAGAAGCACAGATGCATCTTATGTCTTTGGGGACACTTTAAATGAAAAAAAAAAAAGCATTTGTTTAGTAGATGTTTCAAAGGATTGGACATAGGATCTAAGACATTTCACACTTCAGTTATGAGTGACTCTAGTCTTTTCATTGTGCTACACTATGAGAGTCTAAGTAATAAAATGCCAAAATAGTTACTCTTGAATTGTTACATAGGAGTATATAAATCACATAATTTAATATCTGAATCTGAGCAAACAGGCAGTACAGTGATTTGTAAGAGCTCATATATTAATAATAATAAAAACAACTTTTTTTCTACAAAGTAAAAACCTCTGTTTTATTGCGGAAGCATAATATATATTTTTATTTATTTAATTTAAATATATATTTTATATATAAATGATAAATATATTATAAATATTATATATTACATATAATAAATATTATTATATATAAATAAAAATATTATATATAATAAATAAAATTTATATTAATGATTTTATTCCCAGCTAAAATTACTATAGAAAAATCTTCTCATTCACTAATTGAATTAAATGTTTCATGCCAGTTCCTTATGTTTCAGGATTTTCTTACATAAAAAAAATCAATATTTTTAAAGTTTAATTCTTATTAATAGGTATGGCTTCGTTTTTCTTCCTTTTAGAAAATAAAAGGCGGATCCAAGATGGCTGCCAGGAGAGAACACTGTGTCTGAGGAGTAGGAGAGCAGAAACAACCCAGCAACCAGGAGACTGAACTCTGGGACCTAAAATGCCAGCATTGTGAGTGCCAGGTGAGCAGAATTCCTAAGGTGAGAAAATCAAGTGGGAAAACCCTAGGGACACCCAGTTATTACCTGGAGAAATTTCCAGGTGTCCAGCTGCACACAGCTCTGATCTGAATGAGCACCTGGGCTGGGCGCCCGCACCCGCCATTATAGACTGGATCACACAGTCTCGCAGGCAGTCTCAGGAGGAACCAGGTGACTTTTTCACTGAACTGCACCCTACGAGCTCACACTGCACCCAGGATCTGCTTCAACCCGCGGGTGTGCAACCGAACACATGAACTACCACAGACTGAGTGGATTGGGGGACTGTTTTGACCAGTCTGCACACTGCGGGGCACTAGCCTAACGCTTCCGCCAGCAAAAACTCAGTCAGTGTGTGAGTCCGCCTGTGGATCTGGGAGGGACCCGAGTTCTGTCTCAACCCACAGCTAAGAGGATCCTGGGACCATCTTGACCAGACCGCACACTCAGGGCGAAAACTGCACGCATCCACCAGCAAAAACCCCAGTTCAGGTGTCTGTCCACGGGCCAGACAGAGAAGGCCTCTGGCACCATTTCAGACAGGCCTATATACAGCGGATGCACACCAACCCAAACCCACTGTGTGTGCCCCAAATATCATCTCAGACCTTGGTGCACAGCCCCTGGCACAGAAGGAGGTGCCAAATCTCCATTCCAGGAGAAAGCCCTTAGCAGCAAGCCCAGGGCAGAGTGCACAGCCCACAGCTGACATCTCAAAACTGGACACTCAGACTCTAGCACAGAGTGAGGAGTAGAGACTCCAGACCAGAGGGGTGACCAGCCTGCAGTACTCACAACTTCTAGCACAGAGCGGAAGCTGGGCACACAGAGCCCACAACAGAGTTCAACTGAGACAAAACACACACCACAAACCACCGGAAATCCCTGATCTTCTTGAAGAACACTCCTGACACAAGAGATTGACAGATTCAGACTGAAGTACAGCCTTAAAGCACAAACAGCTCCCTGATTATATATAAACAAATGCCCAGAAA
>CM053751.1:25638650-25662315 GCA_028658305.1 Pachyuromys duprasi
ATGATCTTGATGGCTGACTCTTTGACCCTCCCCCATACAAGCCGGGGAGTGACAGACTGGCTAGATCCCAGGGGAGGACATTGCAGCCAGCCCTGAGGAGACAGGATAAGCTGGGGTTGGATGGAAGGGAAGGAGGTCCTCCCCTGTTGGTGGACTTGGAGGGGGCGGGGAGGAGGGAGATGAGGGAGGGAGTGGGAGGCTAGGAGGGAATGAGGGAGGAGGCTATGCCTGGGATTCAAAGTACCTAACCTGTGATTGAGATAAAAATAAATAAATTTAAAAAAAAAAGCTTCTCACATAGACTGTCTCTAAACCTCAATGAGAAACATGGAAAATCTCTTTTTGAGTTGGGAAGGGGGCCATAGATGTCCAAAAGACCATCCAAAATGAGGTAATATCTCATTGCTGAATGCACTACATAGTTCAGACAAAGGATCCAGAGGCCTGTTGGATAGATTTGACCTTGCTGCCTCCTCCCTGAGGTCTAGCATTTATGGTATTGGAAAGTACTATGCATACCTAAGAGGGAGGACAGCAACCAATAGTCCTACCTAGTTGAGATGTAAATAAACTACAAGAAACGCCAATATTGCACAGAAACCCTAATGTTGAGACAGTATCAGTCAGCAACAGTACTCTAATTGGACTAAATGTCTGCTCAAACTGAAGGAAATCATGCCTTTTAGTGAAAACTTAGCCAACCACTCCAGTCTTAGATCTTAGAAAAGGACCTGCGGGGAATCTTATCAAAGAAGGGGGATAGAGCAGGACCTGGAGGAGACAGGAGTGCCAATCTCTCTTCTCATCACGTAGGGCCTGGGAATGAAATTCAGATCGTCTGGCTTGGTAACAAGTACATTACTTACAGGGCTACCTTACAAGCCATTGTATTTGTGGATCCTAGCTCTGATTTTCTAGATATAAGTATAGCTATGGCCTCTTGTCAAAGAAGATTCTTTTTGCAGTTGATGGAGACCATTACAGAAAAAAATACAACTGATCAAAATGCTGGAAACTACTGGCCATGAGGTATCTAGCCCCTACTGATACATTTGTAACACAGCCACTACAACTAAATGTCAGAGAACATAAAGAAGTGGAGCCAGAAAGATTTTAATAGCAGAGGATGTGGACATCTCTTGTAGGGTACTGTTTTAGCAACATAGTATTTTGGAGGCTGACATAGGAGAATGATGACTGCAAGGCCAAACATTGTTTCAGCAAGTTCTAAATCAATGTGAATGAAATAGTGGGAACTTTTGTATATAATTAAACAAGCAAATTTCTTCTGTAAGTTATCTTGAATATTTCTTGAAGGGAAAGAAAATAATTGCATTAGCGTAGGAGACATTAAGGGAAGGATAACATTTTAGATTCATTAGATTCAGGTTTTTGTATGCTATTCTAGCTGATTTCTTAGAGTAAACTAGAATCTCTAGAAATGATACACTCTATGCTGATTTAGTAGTCAGCCACAAATGAGATCAAATATCCAATGAAGATTTAGTAAATACAAGGCAACTTAGACATCTGGTAGAGACAGATCTTTAAAGAGCCAGAAAAGGGCAGAATCTACAATAGAGACCGACAAGACTCAATGTAAGCTGAAGTAACTGGGAGAAATGGGGAAAACCAGGGAAACTGCTGTTCTATTTTAATTTTTCTTTCTTCTGAAGAAGAAAATATTTGATTTTGTTAAAGACTAAGGATGAAAATGAAATGGTTCTGGTGACTGAATTTCCAGGGAAGAGGAACACATGTTCAGTTTCTGCAGTAGGGTTCTGTGTGCCCTGTGTGAAAGGGCCTTCCTATAAGGACAGAATGCAGAGGTTGATTCTAGTCTCTTGTTTCCTTTCACTTCCAGATGGCACACTTTGTATTTTTGAAGACAATACAACTTTTTTTCTATGTTTCAAGGAGAACAGGGTAAGTGTCTCTGGAGGGAAGCTTGGAGGGTACATTTATTTGTATTTTCATGCCATTGTTGAAAAATCTAAACTTTGTAACTCATTGATAGAAAGGGAAATATGACATTGAAAGTACAGTGAAAAAGAAGAATGACCAATATATCTAGCAGAAAAAACCCCTAAAGTTTATGATGTTCTTTCTTCTGACTCACAGAGTTCTTGCATCTCTAAATCACTAAATTTCTAATAAAACCAGAATTGTGCATGTAAGGACCTGTGTTTTATCATTAATTCATCAATAAATATACTATCTCAGAAAATCAACAAACATAATGAAACACATTAAAACTGATGAAGAGTTTTTATTGTGGGGCAAACAGAGTAAAAAAAATGAACTCGACATTTTTCACAAAATTTTGGAATGTTACAATAGCTTTTATGACTTCATTTTTTTAAATCTGGGATTCTCTTCCTCTTGTTTTGCTTCATCTCCAGCTGGAGCTCTCTTAATTTTGAAGAAGATACAACTTTACTTCTATATATCAACAGAATAGTTTTTTCAGCTGCATATGCTTCATCCCACTCTATATATAAACCATTTCAGAATTAGCTGCCAGTATTGTGACACTTTTCTCTCTAATTAATTCAGCAAAAAACATTAATCAGTTAGGAACAGATATATCTTCTTACATAATCACAGTAAAATTGCCATAGAAGGCACATTTAGCATTGATACAATCTTTTATGTAATATACATTATGTTTTAAATTCTAGTGACTGTCAAATATGCCAATAATATCTTTCATAAACTAGAAGCACTAAAAGTTAAATGAATTCTTTTCATTTCAGTCAGTTGTCATGTGTTTTGATTCTTCGAACTATAAACTCTCTAACATATTTGGTTTTCTAAAATATTGTAATTATATTGACATTTGTATAAGTCCACTGTCAGGTGTTCTACAAAATGGCTCTTCCTTTTGATTGGTCTGTTGTTTCTGTAATTAGGTTAAAATAAAGGGAATTAGGTGAAAATCAAGTGACAAGTTCACATATTTACAGAACAGATAATGTAAATCTATTACATTATAGCTGAAGTTTATCTTAGTCAATTAGTTAAAACATTTTCTACATTTTAGGTAATTTATTTATTTCTATATTAATCACAGGTTATATATTTTGTGTCCCAGCCATAGCCCCCTCTCTCATTCCCTCCCACTCTCCCCATCCCTCCCTCATCTTCTCCCTGCCCCCTTCCAAGTCCACTGATAGAGGAGGACCTCCCTCCATTCAATCTGATCGTAGCTTCTCATGCCTCTTCAGGGCTGGCTGCAATGTCCACTTCTGGGATCCAGTTGGGCTGCTCCTCCCCAGGCGGGGGTGGGGGGGCTGTCTACAAGCCAGCCATTGAGTTCATGACTGAAATAGTCCCTGTTCCCCTTACTAGGATACCCAGTTGGGTACTAAGCTACCATGGGCTACATCTGAGCAGGGGTTATAGTTTGTATACATGCATGAGCCTTGGTTGGAGAAAAAGTCTCATAGAAGACCCCTGTGCCCTGATTTACTTGGTCTTTGTGGAGCTCCTGTCCTCTCCAAATCTTACTAACTCCCTCTTTTTTCATATGATTCCCTGCACTCTGGTGATGGCTTGGCTGTGAGTCTTAATATCTGCTTTGATACATTGTTAGATAGAGTCTTTCAGAAGCCCTCTGTGTTAGGCTTCTGTCCTGTTGCTTGTTTTCTCCTACATTCAATGTAGATCCCGTTTGTCCATCTAACAGATGATTGATCATCCCACCCTGGGTCCTCCTTCTTGCTTATCTTCCCTAGGTGTATAGATTTCAGCATGTCCATCCTATCCTCTAGGTCTATATAAGTGAGTATATACCAAGTGTTTCTTTCTGCTTTTGGGATACATCACTCAGGATGATCATTTCCAGGTCCCACCATTTACCTGTGAATTGCATGATTTCCTCCTTTTTAATTGCTGAGTAGTATTCCATTGTGTAAAAGTAGCATAGTTTCTGTATCCATTCCTCAACTGAGGGACATCTGGGTTGTATCCAGGTTCTGGCTATTATGAATAAAGCTGCTACAAACATGGTTGATCAAATGTCCTTGTTGTATACTTGAGCATCTTTTGGATATATGCCTAAGAGTGGTACAGCTGGGTCTTGAGGAATCACTATTCCCAATTGTCTAAGAAAGCGCCAAATTGATTTCCAGAGTGGTTGTGCAAGTTTGCAATCCCAACAGCAATGGAGGAGAGTTCCCCTTTCGCCACAACCTCTCCAGCATGTGTTGTCACTAGAGTTTTTGATCTTAGCCATTCTGACAGGTATAAGATGAAATCTCAGGGTCGTTTTGATTTGCATCTCCCTGATGGCTAAGGACTTTGAGCATTTCTTATGTGTTTTTCTGCCATTCTACAATCCTATACAGAGAGTTCTCTTTTTAGCTCCAGGCCCCATTTTTTTAAATTGGATTACTTGATTTGTTCCTTTTTAACTTCTTGAGTTCTTTATATATACTGGATATTAGCCCTCTATCAGATGTAGGATCAGTAAAGATCCTTTCCCAGTCTGTAGGCTGTCGTTTTGTTTTGATGACAGTGTCTTTTGCTTTACAGAAGCTTTTCAGTTTCATGAGGTCCCATTTATTGATTGTTGATCTTAGAGCCTGTGCTGTTGGTGTTTGGTTCAGGAAGTAGTCTCTTGTGCCAATGAGTCCTAGGGTCTTCCCCACTTTTTTAATCTAACCGTTTTAGTGTGTCTGGTTTTATGTTGAGTTCTTTGATCCACTTGGACATTAGTTTTGTGCATAGTGATAAATATGGATCTATTTTCATTTTTCTGCATATAGATATCCAGTAGGACCAGCACCATTTGTTGAAGATGCTGTCTTTTTTCCATCTAAAGGTTTTGGCTTCTTTGTCAAAAATCAAGTTTCCATAGTTGTGTGGGTTTATTTCTGGGTCTTCTATTCAGTTCCATTGATCCACTATTCTGTTTCTATGCCAATACCATGCAGTTTTTATTACTATTGCTCTGTAGTACAGCTTCAGTTCAGGGATGGAGACAGCTAGAGATGATTTGTTTTTATACAGGATTATGTTTGAAATTCTGTGGTTTTTTTGTTTGTTTGTTTGTTTCTCTATATAAAGTTAGAATTTTTCTTCCAAGGTCTGTAAAGAATTGTGTTAGTATTTTGTTGGGAATTGCATTGAATCTATAAATTGCTTTTCAGAATGGCCATTTTCCCTATATTAATCCATGAGCATGGGAGGTCTTTCCATTTTCTGATATTTTTTTCAATTTCTTTTATCAGAGATTTGAAGTTTTTTTTTTTCAAACAGGTCTTTCACTTGATTGGTTAGAGTCACCCCAAGGTACTTTATGTAGTTAGTGGCTATTGTGAAGGGTGGTGTTTCCCTAATTTCTTTCTCAGCCTTTTGGTCTTTGGTGTACATGAGGGCTTCTGATTTTTTGAGTTGATTTTGTATCCAGCCACTTTGCTGAAGGTGTTTATCAGTTGAAGGTGTTCTCTGGTTGAATTTTTGGGGTCACTCATGTATATAATCATATCGTCTGCAAATAGTGATACTTTGACTTCTTCCTTTCCAATTTGTATCCCTTTGATCTCCTTTAGCTATCTTATTGCTCTAGCTAGGACTTCAAGTACTATGTTGAAGAGATATGGAGACAATGTGTAGCCTTGCCTTGTCCCTGATTTCAGTGGAATTGATTTAAGTTTCTTTCCACTGAATTTGGTGTTGGCTACAGGCTTGCTGTATATTGTCTTTACTATGTTTAGGTATGTGCCTTGTGTCCCTGATCTCCCCAAGACGTTAAATATGTATGAATGTTGGATTTTGTCGAATGCTTTTTCAGCATCTAGGGAGATAATCATGTGGTTTTTCTCCTTCGGTTTTTTTATATGGTGGATCACATTGATGGATTTCCTTATATTGAACCACCCTTGCATGCCTGGGATGAAACATCCTTGGTCATGTTGAATGATATCTTTTATGTGTTCTTGGATTCGGTTTGCGAGTATTTTATTGAGTATTTTTGTGTCAATGTTCATAACAGAGATAGGTCTGAAGTTCTCTTTTTTTGTTGGATCTTTGTGTGCTTTAGGTATCAAGGTGACTGTGGCTTCATAGAAAGAGTTCGATAATTTCCCCTCTATTTCTATTTTGTCGAATAGTTTAGAGAAAATTGGTGTTAGGACTTCTTTTAAGGTGTGGTAGTATTCTGCACTAAAACTATCTGGCCCAGGGCTTTTATTGGTAGAGAGGCTGTTGATGACTGCTTCTATTTACTTGGTGTATATAGGTCTATTCAATCTTTCTACCTGATCTTGACTTAATTTAGGTAGATGGAATCTATTAAGAAAATTGTCCATTTCATTGAGATTTTCAAATTTTGTGGCATATACGTTTTGGTAGTAAGACCTAATGATTATATGGATTTTCTTAGTGTCTGTAGTTATGTCCTTCTTTTAATTTCTGATTGTGCTGATTTGGATTGTTTCTCTCTGCCTTTTTGTTAGTTTGGCTAGGGGCGTGTCTATCTTGTTGATTTTCTCAAAGAACCAGCTCTTGGTTTCATTGATTCTTTGAATAGTTTTATTTGTTTCTAATTGATTTATTTCAGCCCTGAGCTTGATTATTTCCAGCCTTCTGCTCCTCTTGGGTGTATCTGCTTCTTTTTTTTTTCTAGGACTTTCAGTTGGTCCATTAAGTTGCTTTTATGAGATGTTTCAAATTTCTTCTTGAAGGCGCTTAGTGCTATGAACTTTCATCTTAGCACTGCCTTCATTGTGTCCCATAAGTTTGTGTATATTGCGCTTTCATTTTCATTGAATTCTAGGAAGTCTTTAATTTCTTTCTTTATTTCTTCCCCTACCAAGTTGTCCTTTAGTAGCAAGTTGTTCAGTTTCCAAGTATGTGCAGGCTTTTTGCTGTTCTTATTGTTGTTGAGGTCCAGCTTTAGACCATGATGGTCGGACAGGATACAAGGAATATTTCAATCTTCCTGTATCTGCAGAGGCTTGCTTTGTGACCAACTATATGGTCTGTTTTGGAGAAGGTTCCATGAGGTGCTGAAAAGAAGGTATCCTCTTTTGATCTAGGGTGAAAGGTTCTATAGACCTCTATTAGGTCCATTTGATTTAGAGCCACTGTAAGTGCCCTTATTTCCCTGTTTTGCTTCTGACTGAATGATCTGTCCCTTGGTGAGAGAAGAGTGTTGAAGTCTGCCACTATTAGGGTGTTGGGATCAATGTGCGATTTCAGCTTTAATAATGTTTCTTTTACAAATGTGGGTGGTCTTGTATTTGGGGCATAGATATTCAAAATTGTGATGTCCTCCTTTTGGAATTTTCCTTTGATGAGAAAGAAGTGCCCCTCCTCATCTTTCTTGATTAGTTTTGGTTGAAAGTCTATTTTATTAGGTACTAGGATCGATACAGATACCCCAGCTTGTTTTCTGGGTCCTTTTGCTTGAAACACATTTTTCCAGCCATTCACTCTGAGGTAGTGTTTATCTTTGTTGCATAGGAGTGTTTCTTCGTTGCAGCAGAATGTTGGATCCCGTTTCTGCAACCATTTTGTTAGTCTCTTGATTGGTGAGTTGAATCCATTGATGTTGATAGATAATAGTGACCAATGACTACTACTTCCTTTTATTGTGGAGTTGGTGGTCTTACTATGATTCATTGCTTTTTTTTTTCCTTTTTGTTGGGAAGTTATCTGAATCCTATATTTTCTTTGGTGTAGTTGTTTTCATTGGATTGGATTTTTCCTTTTATTTTCTTCTGTAGTGCTGGGTTGCTGTGTAGATATTG
Source organism: Pachyuromys duprasi (assembly GCA_028658305.1). Taxonomy (NCBI): domain Eukaryota; kingdom Metazoa; phylum Chordata; class Mammalia; order Rodentia; family Muridae; genus Pachyuromys; species Pachyuromys duprasi. The sequence continues at coordinate 25,646,408 of CM053751.1, forward strand.
CTTAAATTTTGTTTTGTCATGGAATATTTTGTTTTCTCCATCTATGTTGATTGAAAGCTTTCCTGGGTATAGTAGTTTGGGTTGGCATCTGTGTTCCCTTAAAGACTGCATGACTTCTGCCCAGTCCCTTCTGGCTTTCATAGTTTCTGATGAGAAATCTGGTGGGATTCTGATTGGTCTACCTTCATATGTTACTTGACCCTTTTCCCTTGCTGCCTTTAATATATTTTCTTTGTTTTGTAGGTTTTGTGTTTTGACTATGATGTGACTAGAGACATTTCTTTTCTGGTTTATTCTATTTGGTGTTCTCTAGGCTTCTTAAATGTTTATGGACATTTCTTTTTTTAAGTTGGGAAAATTCTCTTCTATAATTTTCTTAAAAGTATTTTCTGGTCCTTGGAGCCTGGGGTCTTTTTTTTTTTTTCATCTATTCCAATTATTCTTAGTTTCTGTCTTTTCATGGCATCCTTGATTTCTTGGATGTTTTGTGTTTGGGACTTTTCTGATTTTATTTTTTCTTTGAGTGAGGAATCAATTTCAGCATGTGTATCTTCAGCTCCTGAGATTCTCTCTTCCATATCTTGTATTCTATTGTTGATGCTTACCTTTGTGGTTCCTGATCTTTTCTCTAAGTTCTCCAGTTCCAGGTTTTTCTCTGTTTGTGTTTTCTTTATAGATTCTAAGTCTGTTTTCATGCTCTGTACCATTTCCTTCATCTGATTGAATGGGGCTCCTATGTTTTTGTTTCTTTCCTCTCTGTATATCTTTAATTGTTCTTCTAAGTGGGCAGTTATATTCTTTGGTATTTCATTGAGGGCCTTGTTTATTTCCTCTTTTTGTTCCTCTAGTAACTGTATAAGCATAGCTTTAATATTATTTTCCTGTGTCTCTGCTGAATTAAAATCTCCATTGCTTTTGGGTGTTTCTGGTGGTGCCATGGTGTCCTGATTTTTGTTGGGTGAGTTCTTACTTCGACTTCTGTCCATTTGTTTATATACAGTCAAGGAGCTGTTTGTTCCTTGAAGCTGAACTTCAGACTGGAACTGTCAGTCTCTGGTGTCTGGAGTATTCTTCAATAAGATCATGGAGTTCCAGTGGTTTGATAGTATAGTGTGTGTTGTTGCCTCAGTTGTCCCTGAGGAAGGAAAGGCCGCTGGCGCAGTTTCATTGTTGAGGAGGGGGAGTAAGTGTGTGTGTGTGTTCTGGCATGCGTGCATGTGCACTGGGAAGGTTTCTTGAAGGGGAGTATATTTGGTTGAGCTATGGTGTTTGGGAGCAAGCGCAGGAGGGGATGAGGGTGCTTGAGTGTTTAGCAAGGGCAGACTGTGGGCAAGCACCTGTGCAACTTTCCTGAATTCCCAGTGTTCTTCATTCTGTGGTGAGTTCTGCAGGCTGGACTCCGAGGTCAGTGGGTGGTTCTGTGGGCGGGATATGTACTCTCTTGTGAGCTCTGTGTGCCTGGCTCTGTATTCTGTGCTAGAAGCTGTGAGCACCGCAGGCTGGTCGCCACTCTGGTCTGGAGCCTTGGCACCTCATTCTGTGCCAGAGGCTGAGTACCCCGGTTTGAGATGGTGGCTGGGGATGCTGCTCTGGTCTGGAGGCTCTGAGTTCTGACCTGGGCTTGCTGCTTAGGGGCTCCCTTCTGGTCTGGGCACTTGGTGCCTCATTCTGAGCTAGGGGCTATGCATCCCAGTCTCTGATGGTATCTGGGGACACCTTAGTGTGGACCAGATACTACGTGTCCTGGTCTGGTGTGGCGGCTGGCGGCACCATGGGAGGCGCTTGTTCAGATCAAGGCTAGCAGATGTGTGCCTGCCATTTCTCCCAGGTCTGGAATGGTATCTGAGGTGTCTCAGTCTGGACCAGAAACCGCGTCATAGTCAGAGATGTCGGCTAGCAGGGTGGCGGGAGGCTGCATGGTCAGATCAGGGCTAGCAGATGTGTGTGCCGATGCACCAGGATTGGAATGGTATCTGGGGTGCCTCAGCCTGGCTGGGAGACTGTGTGTCCTGGTCCAGGCGGCTGGAGGCACCTGGGGGCAACAAGGGAAGCTGTGCATTCAGATCAGGGCTGTGTGAAGCTGGTCACCCAGAGTTTTTCCAGGGAATAGCTGGGTGTCCCTAGGACTTTTCCCACTTGATTTCCTCACAGTAGGAATTCTGCTCACCTGGCAATCACAAAAGCTGATGTTTTAGGTCCCAGATTTCAGTCTCCTGGTCGCTGCAGCGACACTGCTGTCCTACACCTCAGACACAGTGTCCTCCCGTGGCATCCATCTTGGATCCTCGCCCATTTTCTACATTTATGTTTAAAAATACCTTTTCTGTAACTAATAATTTATGAAATGATACATTTAGCACTGTATGAATACTAGTGACTCAAACACTTTCTTCAGTGTTTTAATAATCTGTTTTTATTGTTATTGCTATGGCATTTTAAAATTTTAATTTTAATATTTTATATTAATTATAGTTTATTCAGTTTGTATCCCTGCTGTAACTCCCTCTCTCATTCCTTCCTAATCCCACTCTCCCTCCCTCATCTCATCTCATGCCCCATTCCAAGTCCACTGATAGCGGGGGTCCTCTTCCCTTTCCATCTGACCATAGCCTATCTGGCCTCATTAGGGCCGAGGTGATCAAAGAGTCAGCCACTGAGTTCATGTCAGAGACAGTCCTTGTTCCCCTTACTAGGGTACCCACTTGGATACTGAGCTGCCATTGGCTATATCTAAGCAGGGGTTCAAGGTTGTCTCCATGCATGGTTCCTGGTTGCAGTATCACTCTCAGAGAAGATCCCTGGACCCAATTTTTGGGTTCTGTTGCTCTTCTTGTGAAGCTCCTTTCCTGTCCAGGTCTTTCTATCTCCCCCTTCTTTCATAAGATTCCCTGCATTCTGCCCAAAGTTTGGCTATGAGCCTCAGCACCTGCTCTGATACACTGCTGGATAGAGTCTTTCACAGGCCCTCTGTGGTAGACTCCTGTCCTGTTTCCTGTTTACTCCCTTGCTTTATTAGGTAGTAAATATTTACTATTGATATATCTTCTGGTAAAGCTGCTGTTAATCCTAAATTGTTGTATACCCAAATCACCACACAGAGACTGGGAATTATTTAGTTAACCTAGATCACAATGCTGGGCAATAGTTGTTCCATCCTAAACTTCCAAGCTCACATAGTTTCTACAATTCAGATTTCCCACATTATACTTGCTTTTAGTAATGTATTAGGTCCAGTCCACCTCTCCACTTCAGTCCAAGACCTCTCCTCTTGTTCTGCTCTCCCAGCCTCTGCCTTCACTCCTCCTCTGCCTCCCACTCTTTCTTGTCCTCTGACTCCTCCCCTCTCCCACCTACTCCTTCTTCTCCATTGCTCAACATTGTGGCTGGTTGTTTTATTTTGGCATGTTTACACAAAGTTGAGACAGGTGATGCTTAGAATAAGTATCACAATGCAATGTCCAGATTGAAACCAGAGAATGAGGGAGGGAAATCAGCATTTGAATGAACAAAGGTAAGGTGAATACATTTCAAAAAGCATTATGCCAACATTTCCCCCTTTAAGTCCAATAAAAGGGTCCTTTTCTTTCAATACAATAATAATTATGAAATTATGAACACTGTTAGGTAAAATCTACATGTGTGATGTCCAGTCCATGTGTATTTAGCAACTTACGAGAAAATATCTGATTATGCTCTCTATCTTGACAAGTTTAGAGTTCTATACCTAAATTAACTTTTATCCTTATGGGTATTACCTATATGATAGCATTTCTTAACTTCTAAACAACTCAAGCTTAATTGTGGCACTATAACTATTTGTTCTTCAACCCCATCAGATTTGAGAAGGAATAAAATTTGTTATTAGAGTAAATAGAAAGAGCATGTTAGCAGCTTCCAAAAATTAAAATTGACAGAGACAATTTGTTGCCTGAACAGTCACCCATAACTCTTTATAACATGGGAGCATCATCTTCAGCCTTCTGGCTCAGAATATTTGACAGACATATATGTGAAGCAGGAACTATTTAGGATTTGCTTGCCCTGTCTTGGTAGAATTCGGCAGTTGACTTGTCCTGCATTTAAGCTTGCATATTTTTGGCAGAATTTGTCTGACATGAACCAAGGATATTTTCTTTAACTGAGTGGCTTGTTGGCCACATTTGAAGTCATCTCCATATGGAGGTTCTTGGATGCTCATCATCTTCTTTGAGGTAGGCAGGGTGCTGCCAAGAGATGACTTGTCTCATTGTCAAACAATCTTTAAGATAATAAAGATACTTTGAAGTACCATATTCTGTATGTCTCTGACATTTTTGAAGATTACCTTTCTTTATATAATCTATTTGTTGACAAAACCTATCTATCTGTTAAACCTAGGATGTACACTTTTGTGATAAATTAGACTAGTGTCTGACATGACTATGATTTAAATAACTAGCAATTACCTTGCATTACCTAATACTCTAACCCGTTTTTAATATCAGTTTAAAAGTATTGGAAGTAACCATGAATTTGTATCAATCAACTAAAGCTTATACCGATGTATTAAAAATAGATTTATTTTTGCATCAATATGCAAAATCCTATACGAGAGTTACAATTAACCTTATTCGAGAATAACAATAAACCCTAAGTTGAGTAGATTCAATAATCTACCTTTTGTCTTATTCCTATAAGACATCCCTGTATATCTTTCTTTTTAACTCCTTTTTTCTTATCTAAGAAAGAAAGATAAAGAAAAGGAAAGGAGAGAAATCCCTGAGTATAACCTTGTTTCACTCCAATTGAGACCATTAATAATTTATAAACATCTGCCAATGACAATAAAAATTCCTAGCCATAGAAACAACCAAATACATACCAACCCCCTTTAAGAAAAATTGGATGTCATTCTGATGGATTTCTTCTAGCTGACATTTTGGACATGTAGAAATCCTGTCAGGGAGCCCAAAGAAAATTGGAAAATAAAAGGTTAATTAAGCAAGCAATAACATTTGTGGTCCAGTGTTTGAATGCTGAGAAATTTTAGGCTTAATAAAAGTCCTGATTGGAATAGTCTAAAATGCTGAATGGATTGAGATTAGTAGCTTTCTTCAAAGATCTCTTGGGAGCAGGCTTTGATGAGAAACCACAATTGAAATAGTTGAGGCAGGAAGAAGCAGAATGCTGGAACATGCAAGATGCTGGAACAGATGTGCCAATGTCTCAGCATGCTGGAAGGAAGACTCTGTCAGGTTTGATCCAGTATCTCCAGTGTCCAGTTCTTTTGTTCTGCAAACATATAATTTCTCACAAGCTTTAACAGTTCTAAAATTATAAATGAGATGTGCAGGATGAAACTAAATTTAAGCCAATTTTGTCTGTGCCAATTAAAAGAATCGCATAATATATTTTGAGGATATTATAGCCAAGGATTTATGAACTATGTATTGTTGGAATTTTGGCTGGAGACATATTTTTACGTCTCAGTTAGTTTTAGAGTTGTTTCCATGTAACACGGTCAGCAAAATAATTTACCATTATTATTGAACATATGATCATTATCATGTTGAAATCAAAACAAGGTTGAATAGATCAAAAATCTTTTGAGGCTCTTGGGTGCCTATTGTATTAGGTCAAGCAATTATCTCTCCAGAGAAGGTCTTCCATTAGAGAGACAAGCTGTTGCCTTGAGCAATAGAAAAAGCATGCTTTAAGTAAACTTTATATAAACTCCTTTTTAATTTACCATTTAAGCATACCCTAGGCATCTTGTACCTTTTTAGAGGTTTAAGCCTAGGTTTTTATATATGTTGTAGGTATTTGTCCTATCCCCTTTTTTTATATAGAATGGGCAGTTAAGCCTTTGTAGCCAAACTTTATTTATACTCTCTCTTGCCTTTAGCATTTAATCTTACCCTAGACATCTAGTACCTGGGCTTTACATTGATAATGGCTATGTTTTGGCTTGCCCCCTTTTTTATGTAGAATGGGCAGTTATGCCTTTATAGTCAAACTTTATATAAACTCTCTTTTTATCTTTAGCATTTAAATATATCCTAGGCATCTTATGTTGCTCTCCTTGTGGAGCTCCTGTCCTGTCCAGATCTTTCTGTCTCCCCCTTCTTTCATAAGATTCCCTGCATTCTGCCCAAAGTTTGGCTATGAGCCTCAGCACCTGCTCTGATACACTGCTGGGTAGAGTCTTTCACAGGCCCTCTGTGGTAGACTCCTGTCCTATTTCCTCTTTACTCCCACTTCTTATGTCCTTTGTTTGCCTTTCTGAATGAGGATTGATCATTTTACCCTGGGTCCTCCTTCTTGCTTAGCTTCTTTGTGTGTACAGATTTTAGTATGTTTATCCTATGTTATATGTCCATTATCCACTTATAAGTGAGTATATACCATGTGTGTCTTTCTGCTTCTGGGATATCTCACTCAGGGTGATCTTTTCTAGATCCTACCATTTGCATGCAAATTTCATGATTTCATGTCAGAGACAGTCCCTGTTCCCATTACTATGGAACTCACTTTGATACTGAACTACCACGGGCTACATCTGTGCAGGGGTTCCAGGTTATCTCCATGAATCGTCCTGGGGAGGGACATGGGTGGAGAAGGTTAAAGGAGGGAGCTACAAGGGGGATACAAAGTGAATAAATTGTAATTAATAAAAATTTTTAAAAGGAGCAAAAAAAATCATGATTTCCTCGTTTTTAATTGCTGAGTAGTATTCCTTTGTGTAAATGCATCACAATTTCTGTATCCATTCATCATTTGAGGAACTTCTGGGTTGTTTCCAGGTTCTGGCTATTTATGAACAAAGCTGCTAAGAACATGGTTGAGCAAATGTCCTTGTTGTATATTTGAGCTTCTTTTGGATATATGCCTCGAAGTGGTATAGCTGAATCTAGAGGAAGCACGATTCCTAGTTGTCTGAGAAAGCTCCAGATTGATTTCCAAAGTGGTTGTACAAGTTAGGTATTTTTAAAATGTTGACTTTATATCTCTCTACATTTTTCAATATCTTATTGCCTACTTTAACTTGTCTATTTTCAAAAAAGAAAAGCAAAAACAAAAACAAAAAACCGACTTTCTACAAAAAACAAAGCATTTTTCTTGTTTTGTTTTTTAATAATTACTTATACATATCAATGGATTTACATTTAGGTCACAAAGATGGGACATTTAATAGGTAATTTAGGCATAGAGGTACATTTGCATAATATACACAGGCAATCGTAGAGAATTGTTTACCAACATGGGAACTTATTTGGTTGGTTCTATGTATGTAACCATTTAAAAAATATTTGGCAGTTTGAGATATATGTATTCTAAAAAATGTACCTAGAAACCTGTTGTCAACCTAGAGCCCTCACTTACATCAATCTTTACATGCACTCCACCCCAAAACTGGGAAATGTTTCTCTTTACCTAACAACCATCAAACTTAGTCAATCATACCTCAGTCTGGGTCCTCAAACTGAACTTTTAAGGAGAGCTTCCTATTTATCATTCTATGTCTATGCATAATTATACATACTTGATCTCTTATGAGAGATGACATGCACAGTATGAAAGAAGTCATATAACTTAAATATGCCTAGCAAATTAGAAGAAAATTCAAACTATATCCATAAGTTACTAACTCCCCCTTCATTTTATACCACGCAAACAGAGCTCAAGGCAATAATACAGGTCTTTGAGTACTGTCTCTCATGTGTTCTGCTATTGCTTTATATAGCATATTTAAATTTTGATCTGTAGTATCATTTTTCACTGAATAAATATACCATGCTATTGGGTCGTCAGTGTGAATTTGTGTTTTCAACTGTTTGAATAAGAAGCTAGGAACATGGGAACACATCATCTAGAACCTAGCCTCTTGTAAGAGAAGTATAAATATATATAGATATATAGATAACATAATTAATAATATGTAATTTTAATGAAAATGATCATCATAGGATCATATATTTGAATGTTTGATCACAGTTGGTGGATTATTTAGGAAAAATTAGGAAGAGAACATGTTAGAAAAGGTGTGTCACTGGAAGTGGGCTTGCAGGTTTAAAAATTGCACACAGGACCTAAACTCACTCTATCTGCTTCTATCATGCAGAAAATATGTAAATTCCCACTTCTGCATAGTACCATGCCTGCCTACCTGCAACTATGCTTCCTGCCTTGCCATGATGATCATGTTTAACCCTATGAAAGTTTAAGCAAGCCCTTATCACTAAAGTGGTTTGTAAAATAAGTTTTCTTAGTCATGCTATCTCTTCAGAGCTGTAGAATAGTAACTAACAAAGTGCTGACATTTGGTCTTTCTCCCCACCCCTTTTATTGAAAATAGATTCTGTTCTTATACAATGTATCTTGATTACAGTTTTTCCTTCCACTACTCCTGTCAGTTCTTTCCCACTTCCCTACTGCCCCAGATTCATTCTCATTAGAAAAGGAATAGGATTCTAAAAGATAACAACAAAACAGAACAATGTAAAAATAAGACAAAACAAAAACCATCACAGTGAAAGTGGACAATGTAAACAAATAGAAGGAAAAAAGCCTGAGATAAGGCATGACTAATACACCTACTTATTCCCACACTAGGGAGTATCATTAGGAAAAACAAACAAACAAAAAGAAAACACACTAAACTGAAAGCCTATATATAATAGCACACACACACACACACACACACACACACACACACACACACACACACACACACTGGTAGAAGCTCTTACAAGTCCTATGCTTACTGACTCACTTCCTGTGCATTTATATGGGCTTTGCTCAGTTGATTTTATTACAGAACCTTGTTCTGCTGGTGTCCTTCATTCCCTCTGGCTCTTTCTACCTCCACTTTTAAGGGATTCCTTGAGCTCTGTGAATGGGAATTGATGAAGACATCCCATAGAGCACTGAATGTTTCAAGATCTCTCACTGCATGTAATGTCTGGTTGTGGGCTCTATTAGTTCCTATGTGTGGCAGGTGGATGTTTCTTTGATTATGGCTGAATAAAGCACTGATATTTGAGTATGGCAGAATATCATTAAGACTCATGTTATCATTTTTAAAATTCATTTTACATACCCGTTTTAGCCCCCTCCTATCACTCCTCCCATTCCCATCTGCCCTCTCTATTCTCCCTATCCCCAGCCTTTCCTCAGAGAAGGGGAGCACCACCCATTTGACCCAGCATAACAAGTTCCTCTATGGCCTAATGAGATAGTCCTGCCAATGAAAAGTGATTGAAGAACAGGAATCAGACTCCTTGTCAGAGTCAGCCTCCATTCCCCTCCATTCCCTATGAGGACTAAGCTGCCTCACAGCTACATCTGTGTGGCGTATAGGTCTAGTCCATTCAGGGTCCTCGATTGGTGCTTCAGACTCCACAACACCTCTCCCCACTTGGCCCTTGTTTGTTGGCTCTGTTGGACTTCTTTTTCTGGAACTCCTGTTCCCTCTAAATCCTTCTGAACTTCCCTCAAGTTTTCCACAAGACTCACTGCACTCCACTCAGTGTTTAGTTACGGATCTCTGCATTACTTTTAAAATTTTTTTTAAAGAATTTGATTTACGCTAGGTCTCTGGTTTTCTAATATCTGGTTTCTGATCACATAAGCAGTGTTGGATATGAGTTCCGTCTTCTGAAATGGGCCTTAAGTCAAATCAGATATTGGTTGGTAACTCGCAGAAACTTTGTACCACCGTGGCCCTAGCATATTCTTCAGGCCAGACAACACAGTAGTTCAAAGAATTTGTGAGTGGATTGGTGTATATGTTCTTCTTTTGGTAGCCTGCAGAGTACTTTCCCATACAAAGCATGCTAGAACATGGGAACAAAGGTTCTATGTCGTGATCAGCTAGAACTTTCAATGTTTCAATGAACACTTGTTGTCAGCTTGTGGGGAACACTGTATTGTTTTGGCAACTGGCTGGGTGGTTTGGAAATTTTCTTGAGGTCTTTTGGAAAACAACTCAAATGAATTTAACTAAGACCCAGTAGTGAAAGCTTTTTTTGGTGACAAGTGATGGCCAGTTGGGACTCTGGCCATCCCAAATTTGGAGAATTCAATAGTATCACCTTCACATATTTTAGGAAGTTTCCTCTGCATTAGGTTTCCATACCACCCCTCAAACACACTTCAGGTCTATCTGTCTCTCTTCACATTCCCTTCCTTTCCCCACTGGATTCTCCAATTCTAGGCTCCCCCCACCTTCAAGCCACCCATAAAATCTATTCTAGTTCCCCTTTTCAGGGAGATCCATGTGTCTTCCTTTTCATCTCTACCTAACCTCTGTGGTCTACAGAGTATTTTGGTTATCACATACTTAACAGCTAATACCAACATAGAAGTAAATTCATGACATATTTACCTTTATGGGTCTGAGATACATTACTGAGGTAACTCTAGTTCTATTTGCTTGAATTTTACTGATGTCATTTCTTAAACAGATGAGTAATAATCACTCCATTGTGTAAACCACATTCTCTTTTCTCTTTATCCAATCTTTTATTTGTTAGTCTATTATGAATATTTCAATAATAAATATGGTTGAGAAAATACCTTTGTAGTTGGGTGAAGGATCTTTAGCTTATGCACACAAGAATAACTGTGAGGTAGAACAATACCCATCTTTCTGAGGAACCACCATACTGATTTCCATAGTGACTGTGCAAATTTGTACTCTCAACAACAGTGTATGAGTATTCCCCATCCCCCATATCCTTGCCAGCATGAGCTGTAATTTCTTTTATTGATATTTTCCATTCTGACAGGTACAAGATAAAATCTCAAACTAGTTTTGATTTGCATTTCATGATAGATAGCTAAGGGTGTTGAAATTTTCTTTAAAAGACTTTTAGCCATCTGAGTTTCCTATACTGAAATTCTCTTTAGATCTTTACTTCATAATTTAATTGTAGGCTTTTGGTTTTCTGTTTTGTTTTGGTTTTTTTTTTTTCTTTTTTTGGTTTTTTGGATATCTAGTTTCTTGAGTTCCTTACATGTTTTGGATATTTATCCTCTTTCAGACATGGAGTTGGTAAAAAAAAAATCTTTTCACCTTCTTTTCATAAAAGGTTGCCTCTTTTTTATGACTGACAAGGGTTTTTTTTGCCTTTTAAAAGGTAATTTTTTTGTTTCATGAGGTACCATTTATTAATCATTGATCTTATTCTTTATGCTAATAATGTTCTATCAGAAAGTCTTCTCCTATGATAATGAATTAAAAGCTATTCCCTAATTTCTCTTCTTTCAGGTCCAGTGAGTCCGCTTTTTGTTGAGATCTTTGATCCATTTGAACTTGAATTTTAGCAGAGTGTTACATATGAATCTATTTGCATTCTTTTTTTTCTTTTTAAATTTTACTCAAGACCCAGCTATACCACTCTTAGGCATATAGCCAAAAGAAGCTCAAGTACAAAACAAGGACATTTGCTCAACCATGTTCGCAGCAGCTTTATTCATAATAGCCAGAACCTGGAAACAACCCAGATGTCCCTCATTCGAGGAATGGATACAGAAAGTATGCTACTTTTAAACAATGGAATACTACTTAGCAATTAAAAAGGAGTAAAATCATGAAATTTGCAGGCAAATGGTGGGACCTGGAAACGATCATCCTGAGTGAGGTATCCCAAAAGCAGAAAGAAACACATGGTATACACTCACTTATATAGACCTAGAGGATAGGATGGACATGCTGAAATCTATACACCTAGGGAAGATAAACAAGAAGGAGGACCGAGGTTGGTATGATCAATCCTTGCTTAGATGGACAAATGGGATGGACATTGAATGTAGCAGAAAACAAGCAGCAGGACAGGAGCTTACCACAGAGGGCCTCTGAAAGACCCTACATAGCAATGCATCAAAGCAAATATTAAGACACACAACAAAGCCTTTGGCAGAGGGCAGGGAATCATATGAAAAAAGGGGGAGTTAGTAAGACTTGGCGAGAACAAGAACTCTACAAAGACCAAGTAGATCAGGGCACAGAGGTCTTTTATGAGACTGTTTCTCCAACCAAAGACCGTGTTTGCATATAACCTAGAATCCCTGCTCAGATGTGGCCCATGTTAGCTCAGTATCCAACTGGGTACCCTAGTAAGGGGAACAGAGGCTATTTCTGTCAGGAACTCAATGACTGGCTCTTCGACCCCCACCCCCGCCTCTGGGAGGAAAGCCTAGCTAGATCTCAGAGAAGGACATTGCAGCCAGCCCTGAAGAGATATGATAAGCTAGAGGCAGACGAAAGGGGAGGAGGTCCTCCCCCATCAGTGGACTTGGACGGGGGCAGGGAGGAGATGAGGGAGGGATAGGCAGAGTGGGAGGGAATGAGGGAGGGGGCTATGGCTGGGATACAGAGTACATAACCTGTGATTAATATAAAAATAAATAATTTACATTAAAAATTTAATTATTTTTATAAATTTCAGTTTATTCACTTTGTATCTCTGCAGTAGCACCCTCCCTCTTGCACTCCCAATCCCATCCTCCCTCTCTCATCTCCTCCCATGCCCTTTCCCAAGTCTGCTGATAGGGGAGGTCCTCCTCCCCTTCCATCTGACCCTAGCCTATCAGGTCTTATCATGACTGGCTGGATTGTTTTCCTCTGTTGCCTAGTAAAGCTGCTGCCCCTCAGGGGGAGGTGATCAAAGACTTAGCTACTGAGTTCATGTCAGCAACAGTTCCTGTTCCCATTACTAGGAAACCCACTTTGAGACAGAGCTGCCATGGGCTATATCTGTACAGGGGTTCTAAGGGTTTTTGGTTATCTCCTTGCATGGTCTTTGTTTGGAGTATAAGTATCAGAAAAGACCTCTTGGACCAAAATTCTTTGATCTGTTGCTCTCCTTGTGGAGTTCCTGTCCCGTCCAGGTCTTCCTATCTCCCCCTTCTTACATAAGATTCCTTGCACTCTGCCCAAAGTTTTGCTGTCTCAGCATCAAGTAATCCCATTAAAAACTGGGGTACAGAGCTAAACAGAATTTTCAGTAGAGGAATATAGAATGGCAGAGAAACACTTAAAGAAATGTTCAACATTCCTAGTCATCAGAGAAATGCAAATCAGAATGAACCTGAGATTTCACTTTACACCCATCAGAATGGCTAAGATCAAAATCTCAAGTGACAACAAATGCTGGAGAGAATGTGGATAAAGGGGAACCCTCCTCCCATTGATGTTGGGAATGTAAACTTGTACAACCACTTTGGAGATTAATCTGGCACTTTCTCAGAAAATTAGGAATAGTGCTTCCTCAAGATCCAACTATAGCACTACTAGGCTTATATCCAAAACATGCTTAAGTATACTACAAGGACTTTTGCTCAACCTTATTTGTAGCAGCTTTGTTATAGCCAGAATCTGGAAACAAACCAGATGTCCCTCAACTGAGGTATGGATATGGAAATTGTAGTTCATTTACGCAGTGGAATTGTACCCAGCAATTAAAAACAAGGATATCATGAAATTTGCAGGCAAATGGTAGGAACTAGAAAAGGTCATCCTGAGGAAGGTGTCTCAGAACCAGGAAGTCACACTTAGTATATACTCACTTATAAGTGGTTATTAGACATATAATATAGGATAAACATACTTAAATCTGTACACCTAAAGAAGCTAAGTCCTCTGATAGGGGAGATCCTCCTCCCCTTCCATCTGACCCTAGCTTATCAGGTCTCACCAAGACAGGCTGCAATGTCCTCATCTGTGGCCTAGCTAGGCTGCTCCTCCCATGGGGGATGGGGAAGTCAAAGAGCTAGCCACTGAGTTCATGTCACAGACAGTCCCTGTTCTCCTTACTAGGGAATCCACTTGGCTACTGAGCTGCCATGGGCTATGTCCAAATAGGGGTTCCAGGTTATATCCATGCATGGTCCTTGGTTGGAGTATCGGTCTCAGAAAAGCCCCTGTGCCCAGATATATTTGGTCTTTGTAGAGCTCCTGTTCTCTCATATATGGTCAGTTTTGAAGGTACATTTGCATCTGGATGAAATTGTTTGTAAATATCTGTTAGGTTTATTTGCTTTATGTACTGGCTCGTTTTGCATGTAAACTTGAGATGAGATTGAGGCATGTAGGAGAAAGAAGCCTCTTTTGAAGAAATGCCTGCATGAGGTCCATCTGTAAGGCATTTTCTCAGTTAGTGATCAATAAGGAGGGCCCAGAACATTGTGGGTGATATTGAGGTCTCCCACTAGCAGTGTCTGGTGGTCAATATGTGATTTAAGTTGTAGAAATGTTTCTTTTACAAACTTGTGTTCCCTTGTGTTTGGAGACAGATCTTAAGAATTGTAGTGTCCTCTTGGTGGTGTTATCCCTTTGATGAATGTGTGGTGTCCTTTCTTGGAGTTTTCCTTCAAGCACCTTTGTATGGCTTTATTGTTAGATTAATGTTACTTCAAATTGATTTTGTCATTGAATATCTTATTTTTTTCATCTATTATGATTTAAAGTTTTGATGGGCATAAAAGTTTGGGCTGGCATCTGTGCTTGTTTTGAGTCATTAGCACATCTGTCAAGGTCATTCTGGGTATGAATGTCTCACTTGAAAAGTAAGGTGTAGTTCTAATATGTTTGCCTTTATATGTTATTTCGTCTTTTTTATTGTTTTTTAAAATATTTTTTCAGTGTTCTAATTATTTCTGTACTGATTAGTATGTCATGAGGTGACTTTCTTTTCTGGTCCAGTCTATTTTGTGTTCTGTATGCTTTTTGTACTTGCTAGGCATCTCCTACATTAGGTGAGGAATATTCTCTATGATTTTCTTGAAGATAATTTCTGGGCCTTTGAGATGGAATTCTTCTCATTTGTCTGTTCCTGCTATTCATAGGTTTAGTTTTTTTCATAATTCCCCAAAATCCTGCATTGTTGTGTCAAGAGATTTTTATATTTAATATTTTCTTTGACCAATATATCAATCTCTTCTTTTATAAATATTAAATTACTGAGATTCTATCTTTCATCTCTTATATTCTGTTCACAAATCCCACTTCAGTTCCTATTTAAAGCCCTAAATTTCTTATTTCCGGAATTCTTTCAGTTTGTTTTCTCACATTGATTCTCTTTTCATTATCATGTTTTGAACAGTTTTATTCAAGTCCTTCCTTCTGTTTGTGTTTTCATGGATGCTTTTCAGGGATTGATACATTTCGTCTTTAAGGACCTCTATCATCTTCATATTGTTTGTTTTAAAATCTTTCTCTTGTCTGTAGCTATTTTGGAATGCCCAACCCTGCTGTAGTAGTGTTGTTTGGACCTTGTGGTGACATATTGTCTAGATGTTTCGGTTTTCTTTATCTGGTATCTGGGAATGAAAAGATTATTGTCTTAAGTGCTGCTTTCTGCCTTTGCTTTATTAGGTGGGTGTTTTCCTCCAAGGCTTCTTTTTCTGCTCTGATTTTTAGGAAATTATGGTGGCTGTATATTGGCTGTTAGGGCACTTTCTTTAGACCTGATAGCTTTGACCACTTCTGGTTTCAGATAAAAGTGCTTGTGAGTATTGGGAACCAACACTTAGGAATGCAAATATATATATATATATATATATATATATATATATATATATATTCTTCATATACTACATTTACATATATGAAAATTTATGTATCAAATATGAATGTAATTTATGCATTCATGAACTTTTGACTCCCAAATGCTGTCTATAAATTGTTTTGAGTTATATTATTTCTGTCATCATTTATTAGGTACATTGCTGTATCCTACATTTGGACAAAAATGTCCCTTAAAGTAACACTCCTGATTATAGGCGGAGATCCAAGATGGCTGCCACGAGAGAACACTGTGTCTGAGGAGTAGGAGAGCAGAAACAACGCAGCGACCAGGAGACTGAACTCTGGGACCTAAAACGCCAGCATTGTGAGTGCCAGGTGAGCGGAACTCCTACGGTGA
>CM053751.1:25662815-25715674 GCA_028658305.1 Pachyuromys duprasi
GAGGGGGCGGGGAAGAAGGAGATGAGGGAGGGAGTGGGAGGGTGGGAGGGAATGGGGGAGGGGGCTACGCCTGGGATTCAAAGTACCCAACCTGTGATTGAGAGAAAAATAAATAAATTAATAAAAAAAAAAAACTTTCTCAAAAAAAAAAAAAAGTAACACTCCTACTTCATTAATGTCATTGCATGGTTCTTTTACATAATCTCAAATCATGCTGTTACAGTTATGATTATCTATGTGACATGTACCATATGTGTGTGTGTTTGTGTGTGTGTGTGTGTGTAATAAACCAGCCAATAAATACTCCTTTCTTACATCCTGCCTTAGCCTCAAAACTGAAGAATAACACCCATGACTCTGCACTAACCCATGGCTCTAAGCTTCAATTAAGGCACAAGAATAGATTATAACCAGGAGAAACTCAGTAGGGGCAGCCATGGGGCCTTAACAAACAGGTCAAGCTCATGCAAATGTGATCCAGAAGATGTTTGGCTTTGGCCCTACAAAGATCTGCTCAAGGTTTCCAAGGACAATCACAAGGAGAGTTGCTGAGCAACATCGCATCACAAGGAATGAAAGGCCACCAAGAAAGACACAAACCTAAACTTAGCTTTGGGCAATACAGGTACATATCAAACAACAAAAGAAACAAGGAAAAATATATGCTTTTTATTTTTATTTTTTACCTATTCTGAGTTTCCATTTAATCTGCCATCCAGAATCCTAGAATGGCATCTTAAGCAAATTTCTCTCTTTTACCATTAATCAAATTAACACATATGTTTTTACTTCTCCCTTGTTCATTTCTCCCTCAAAATAAAGTGTATACTTGTATGTAAAATTAAAACAGACAAAATAGTTTTATTTCTCTTACTATTCTCTACCACACCTAATTTTCTTCTATCTTGAGGACCCAATACTAATATATTAAATTGTTTGCTCTCACTTCTATCAAATACAATAAAAAACAATTTTAAATTTAATTAGCTAATAGCAGTGTCCACTATACTGAGGTAATTGTCAAGATTTCCTTTGTTACTCAAACATATTAGATATGAAAGTAGAAGAAGAATCACTAAGGAGGCAAAAATAGCATTGGAAACAGAGGAATATAATAGAATAGGGGGAAATGAAATTGATCAGAGCATAACATACACAAGTATTTATGGAAATGTTTCAAAAAACCCATCAATACAATCAGCATGAACTAATGGTTAAAATAACAAAATATCACACCAAGTGATAAGAATAGTAATCAACCAATATACTTAACCTTCAAAAAATAAGGCTATTAATATATTTTAATTAAATAATCCCTGAAACATAATTAGGAATGTAAAGTTTAGTGATATTTAACTATGTTAAAAAGCCAATCAAAATTGAAGCCGACAGGGTCTTTTTCTGGTTTTGTTTTATTGTAATTTTTATTACACCGATGTGTGTGGGAGTGATGTGCTGAGTCCTCCAGCAAGGTCTTCAGGAGCCAGTTTGTTCCTCATACCATGTGGAGCCTAGGAATGAAGCACAGCTCACCAGGGTTAATGGC
This sequence comes from Pachyuromys duprasi, assembly GCA_028658305.1. Taxonomy (NCBI): domain Eukaryota; kingdom Metazoa; phylum Chordata; class Mammalia; order Rodentia; family Muridae; genus Pachyuromys; species Pachyuromys duprasi. The sequence goes on from CM053751.1 coordinate 25,664,362, forward strand.
AAACAACTTTATTTGCTGAGCCACATGGTGAACTATAAACCTGCTTTTCCTATTTTCATTTTGTGAATATTCTATTGATAATTGCTTCATTGAAAAAGATTCTGGACGTAAATTCTTACATGATCTTGAAGCACAAAAAGAAAAAAAAAGCATAATCTATAATCCTTTCTCCCAAGCTGATTAAAATTTCAGTCTAGTATTGAATCTTACTTGGAGAAAAAAGGATCACTGATAATCATTAAAACTAATAATGTCCATTTGTGAATGAAACATATTTTAGAAGGAAAGACTACTTGGGTGGAAAAAAGGAAAAAAAAACTAATTGAAAAGCCTTCATTTCATTTTATATCTTGTTGTTACTTCAAAATGTTAGTGTAGCTCAGTGTAACCAGTATGCATGGTTAAGAGGACCTAGACCCCCTGCTCAGATGTGGCCCATTGACACCTCAGTCTCCATGTGGATCGCTGAGTTAGGAGATTAAGGGCTGCCTCTATCATGAACTCAGCTGACTGCTTTCTGATCACTTGCCCCTGATGATGCAGCCTTGGCAGGTCATGGAGGAAAAGGATCCAGGCAGTCCTTATGAGACTTAACAAGCTATGGGCAGATGGCAGTGGAGGAGAACTCCTCCTTTCAGTGGACTAGGGGAAATGGGTGGGGGAAAGAGGGAGGAAGGTTGGGTGGGATTGGGAGGAGTTGAGGGAGAGGACTTCAGTTGGGATATATAATGGATAAATTGTGAAAAAAATAAAATAAAGCTTCAACTGTGATTTTACTGGGAGGTGTTTGATGTCCACCACCTTTCGTCCTCTATATACCATGTACCTGTGGCAAAATGGTTCATCTTGAAAGTGAGAATCTGACCCCTCAAATATTCCTTTGACGATGTGAATATTACAAAGTGACTATGTGCACTTGAAAAGGTCAGACAGTTCCACCAGTTATCGGTAAGAAGAGCAGCTTCAACGAGTCTCTTTGAAAGTAATTTAACCTTCAAATTGCAAACTGTGCCACTGTGAGAAGCCAGCTCTGGCAACTAAGAGTACATGTGCTTCTCTACTTTTGAAAAGTGCTAATAGGAGCCAGAGAGTGAACCTCTATGGCAAATCTGAAGTGCAGCCAACACATACTTCCACTGGAATTCTATTCAAAGTAGAGATTGTCACTTTTATTTTTAACGGTGTGTTTGTTTCTGTGGAGTAATCCATCGGGCAGTGAGCTTTCCTCAGTGTGGAGTGGCCTTTTTGACTTCTAAGAGCCATATGCTGCAGGATGATAAGGTACCACATATATTTTTTCACAGTGTCCTTCTGACACAAGATGGAGAAAAAGGTTTTTATCCCAGGGGAGTGGAGCATCTTCTCTGCTGTCCTTTGAAAGTCCTTTTCCTTCTGTTACTGTCTCATGACTGAGAGTTCACCAAGGGCAGACATAATTTAAAAGCTCTGTGAATTCAGCCTATCTGTTAATAGCAGTGTCTGGGGGACAATACAAGAAGAATGGGACTGAGAACATGGGGCTAGATATGAGAATAAGACTCCACTTTTCATTATGATAGACAGTAAAATCAATATTTTTAATTTTTAATAAAACACATTTATATTCTCATACCAAGGCCAGAAAAATTGTGCTGAATATAAATGAAGATTATTCCTTAGTTTATCTTGAAGAGTACAAGACAGGAGACACAGTGATGAAGGCGGCGTTTTACCTGTAGTAGGTAGGAGGAAGAATATATTCTGGTATCTGGAAAGGCAAGCTTTCAGGATTCTGAGCTATTTTATGAATGTCGTTATGGCTTTTTCTGCTTTATGTTTGGCAATGGCAAGATTTTAGACTATACTAAAAATCATCCTTAATATCTTTACTGTGACTATTCAAGTAACAAAGTACCAATCAGCATCTCTTGTTCCTGTTGAGCTTGAAGATATCTCTGTAGAGGCTTTTCTGTGAGCATTATCTCTCTTCCTGGGTGCCCTTAATTATAAGGATAGTTAAAGACCTACTGACTTAGCCATTATAAACTCCTAATGTTCTCAGCTACAATTTTTTTTTCTAAAATAAAGCTTAGAATACTATGTTGTATGCAAGGGGAACAATGAATTTGATAAATTCAGAAAAAATAAAAATTTTTATTTTTAGTTAAAACAAGAGTGACAGAAACATCACTATCAAATATCTTTAAGTTGTGTGTCTATGCTCTGCTATCTCCACAATATAATCCCATTACTTAAAACGAAGTTGGAAAGTAATTTGATCATAATATACACTGATAATTTTTTATAAGTTCAGGTGTAAAATTGTAATTAAGATAAAGAAAAAAAAGGAGTGATATACAGGATAGTTTTCTTTATTGAGAGAATATCAGTGAATTTTTATACCAAGTATTTTCTGAAATATCTGAAACTATTAGCTTTCACAATGACTACAGTCTTTTATTTGATAAATCAGATATTCTTATCACTTAAGTATCTACCTAAAATGTTCTTAGTCATCTTTAAGATTTTAATTAATTGAGCTAATCCAGAAATAATAATTTTTAAAAATTTAACAACAGCCTAGCCAAAGTGAGTGAAAGGAGAAAGGTGGAATATAGCTCGACATTTTGTACTTTAAGCTCCTATTTTAAAGAAAATACATGAAATTCATTTATTAATGAAACATGTTTTTATAGTTTTATGTTTAACTATCAAGACGCATTTATTGCGGTACAATGATATTTGTACATATAATAAGCCTAAGCCAAGAAAGAATAAAACAAAGTGAAACATTTCCTTGAAGTCTGTAGGGAACGATGACCATGAACAAATCTGTTAATGCACTAATTTTCACAAGAGATGACCAAAACCAAAAGACTTTGTAAATCCTCAGGAATTAACAAGAGAGGGGCTGTAGTAGTTCCTTCTTAGGCTGGGAGAATCTGTCTCCCTTCAGATAAGACACTCAGGGAAAGCCATTCTGAAGATATAATATTAGAATTTGATGGTTTGAAAATAGTAAAGTCTTTCCTAGATCCCATTATTTGCCTGCAAATTTCCTGATTTTCTTGATTTTCATTTCTGAGTTGTATTCCATTGTGTAAATGTACCACAATTTCTGTATCCATTCCTCCATTGAAGGACATCTGGGTTGTTCCCAGGTTCTGGCTATTAGGAATAAAGCTGCTACAAGAAGGTTGAATAAATGTCCTTGTTATGTACTTGAGCATATTTTGAATATATACCTAGGAATGGTATAGCTTGATCTTGAGGAAGCACTACCTTTGACCTTCTCCGCCTGACGGGGGCCAGCCTTGCCAGGCCAAGAGGAGGACAATACAGCCCTTCCTGATGAGACCTGATAAACTAGGATCAGATGGAAGGGGAGGAGGGAGAAGGGAGGACCTCCCTATCAGTGGACTTGGAGAGGTGCTTGGGAGGAGATCAACGAGGGTAGGTGGGGATGGGATGGAATGAGGGAGAGGGTTACAGCTGGGATAAAAAGTGAATAAACTGTAACTAATATAATAAATAAATAAGATTAAAGAAAGAAAATAGTAAAGTTATACACATCAGTAGGAGAAATCCTGGAAAAGACTACTAAGGCAATGACATCATGCTTTCATGTTTTATCACAATGAAGAACATAGGGAGACTCACAGGAAGAGAAGTGAAATATAAAGGTGCAGAAAGAAGACAGGAGATAAGTCATATGCCAGAACATCTAGGTATACAATCCTCCAGGCAATGCAAAAAAAATATATGAAACAAAAAAAGATATTTTTTTGTCCAAGCTAATCTCACAATATGGACTGCAGATCAGAATGTGCTATATAAGTGCAGCTTCTGGCAGATGGATTTTCAGTGTTGAATCACTTTTCTGTCTCCCAGTTTAGATCCAAGAAACAGAACAAAACTACAACTACAACCAAAATAAAAATACCAGAGAAAACAAAAATGCTCAAAAATTGGCAGGGGTGTTATATGGTTGAATGGATTGAGCATGGGCTGAAAATTCTAGCCTATTTTTCAAACCGTTTTCTCACAACTGTTTTTTTTTTTCTTAGCTGGATAATTTCATACAAATTCTAAGTTTCAGCTCTATTTACATTAGTTAAAATGGTTAAATCCATGAATGTCACCTAGCCTGACTTTTAAATACCTTATATTTCAGGGGCAAAATGTGTGATATCATTCCATCCTTTCATCTATAAAATATTCATAATGAAACCCATCTCCTAGCTAAATATACAGGTTCTCTCTTAATTATTATAGACGAGATATCATATTCAAATATACTAGCAATTAATAACTCAGTCTAGGAGTCCAGAATTGTCATTTCATCTGATGAGACTACTGAAAGTCAATTCCCAATAAATTATCTTCCATAAACAGTCATATGTTAGACATTATTTTATCGGATGCAGATTTACTGAGAAAGAGATACAACTCTTTGTATATGAACTGGTAGTCATGTGGTATCTTCTTTAAGAAACTAAAGATCAGGTTACAGGCGAGTATAGAGAGCCGAGTCATGTATTTCTTACAAAACATAGTTACCTAACATTAATAACTGAGTTTTGCCATCCTGTACTTTATTTTGGTGACACAACCTTTCTTTCTCTCCCTGAATTAGAGAATACACTTTGAGGATTATTAAATATTATGAATAAATATAGGCAGCAATTGATAATTTAGTCTTATATGTGTGTATTAATTGGTTAAAGGTACAAAATCTGTGAGATTTGTTAAAAACGTAATGATTGGTTTTTTTAACATTTTATACATGAATGCATTTATATAATCACATAAAAGATCTAAACTATTGCAATACAAGAAAGACTTTTGTGATGCAGTGCTGTAAGTATGAACAAGATTGTGTATGAATAAGTTATGAATATATCCTTGTATGTTCTGATTTGAGGTCTGGGTAATGGTCTGTATGAAAAAATATACCTTAAGCTATAGATACATATTTTTTTAACTAGGCTCTATTTTACTGAAAGCTTTTTAAATAAAGACATTCACATTGTTTGCAGTATAATAAGGTACTATGGTACTTTAAAACATGTCAACCCTGGAATCAGAGAAGACTTCCTTTAAAATTTATTACTTCTACTTTGAAGCAAAAGACATTCTATTTCTACTACTTTGAATATAAAGAAATATATATGGATTCAGATATGCATTAATTATGCAAAAGGAAAGTATGGAAAATGAGTAATAACAGTGCATATGAATTACATAAGCACAAGAAGAAAAGACTACATACATATGGCTGAAGTTACTAACTAAAATGTTCCATATAGGTAAAATTCAAATGAAAAAACACAATGTGATATGACATTTTAAAAAAATCAGAACATCTCAATCCTTCCTCTGAAAGGTAAATGGGATGGACATTGGAAGAGGGAGAAAATAGGTAACAGGACAGGAGCCTATCATGAAGGGCCTCTGAAAGAATCTACCCAATAGAGTATCAAAGCAGGTGCTGAAACTCATAGCCAAACTTTGGGCAGAGTGCAGGGAATCTTATGAAAGATTGGGGAGATAGAAAGACATGGAGGGGACAGGTGCTCCACAAGGACAACAGCAGAACCAAAATATCTGTGCACAGGGGTCTCTTCTGAGACTGATACTCCAACCAAGGACCATGGATGGAAATAACATAGAATTCCTGCACAGATGTAGCCAATGGCAGCTCAGTGTCCAAGTGGGTTCCCTAGTAAGGGCTGTCTCTGACATAAACTCAGTGGCTGGCTCTATTATCAGTTCCCCCGATGGGGGAACAGCCTTACCAGGCCACAGAGGAAGATAATGCTTCCAGTCCAAATGAGACCTGATAGCCTAGGGTCAGATGGAGTGGGTGGAGGACCTCCCCTATCAGTGGAATTGGAGAAGGGCATGGGAGGAGGTGAGGGTGGGAGGGTAGGATTGGGAGGGGCTGAACGAGGGGGCTACAGCTGGGATACAAAGTGAATAAACTATAATATAAAAAATTAAAATTAAAATTAAAATAATCATATGTCAGAAGATGAGCTAAAAAGACATTTAGGACACAGGTATAATTGACATCAGAAATTTTGTTTTTTCAAAAAAATATATTTATAATGTAAATATATCGTAGAAAACCAAAGTAATCATATTCAAGAATATATGGAAAATTAAGTCTAAGATGAAATGATCGGGTGTCATAGCCACAGAACAAAATGACAGCCTATAGACTGGGAAAGAATCTTCATCAATCCTTTGTCTGACTAATATCCAGAATATATAAAGAACACAAGAAGTTAAAAAGCAACAAATCAAGTAATCCAGTTTTAAAAATGGGCTACAGAACTAAACAGAGCATTCTCAATTGAGGAATACTGAGTGGCAGAGAAACTCTTAAAGAAATGCTCATCAGGGAATCAGTCATCAGGGAAATGCAAATCAAAACAACTGTAAGATTTCACCTTACTCCCATCAGAATGGCTAAGATAAAAAACTCAGGTGACAATACATGCTGGAGAGGATGTGGAGAAAGGGGAACCCTCCTCCATTGCTGATGGGAATGTAAACTGGTAAAACCACTTTGGAAATCACTCTGGTGCTTTCACAGACAATTAGGAATAGTGTTTCTTCATGATCCAGTTATACTATTCCTTGGCATATATCCAAAATATGCTCAAGTACAAAACAGGTAACGTAGTCAGAAAAGAAAATATGTATAAATATTTGGCCAGCTAGTCAAAAAAAAAAAATCAGATCTTTCCATTTGTTCTTTGTTTTTTTTTTAAGATTTATTTATTTATTATTTATACAGTATTCTGCCTGCATGTTAGCCAGCAGTCCAGAAGAGATCATCATATCTCATTATAGATGATTTTGAGCCACCATGTAGTCGCTGAGAATTGAACTCCGGACCTTTGGTAGAACAGCCACTGCTCTTAACCTCTGAGCCAGTTCTCCAGCCCCTCTCCATTTGTTCTTAATCTTTCTGAAAAGAAGGGTATTTCCAATGAAAGATTTAATTGAAAAGATGGAGCTGCATTTAATATTTTCAAGGTTGGTAGTGAAATGGGTAGTCTCAGGGTAAGAACTAAGAGTAAGGGGTCTGAGTCAGCAGGGAGCTGAAACCATGGTACAGAGAGTCAAGTTGATAGAAGCTTATTGAGGGAGTAGCACCCATCTGAGTGTCCTCTAATCAGGCTCCCATCACCTTATCTACATCTGTTCCCTCATCCTGAATCAAATGTGCTTAAGTTCCTCACATCTTTAAAAATAAGTATTTTCTGTTAAATTCTTATGTAGTTTTTATCACATGCTTATAATTTTAGCAATTTAGGAAGCTGAGAAAGGTTGACATTTAGGAGTTTAGGGCCAGCCTGGTAAGTTTAAGGCTGCCTTCTGTGATTGTTATCTTGAGGACTTAAGGTCTTGTCTTTGTAAAAAAAAATTACTATGAGCTAAAGAAAGAAACAAACAAACAGAGAGGTAGGAAGAAAGAAAGAAAAAAGATCACAGAAAAGCTCTTACATACAAACAGACACACACACGCACACACACACACACCACACACTTCCACTTCAGTGCTCTGAATGCTCTGTGTGATCAACAGTGAAATGTAGCCCTTAAATATATTAAAAATCCCAGAAACAAAACAATTAATAGGAAGTTTTATTTCTTATCTATCACTTATATTATTGTGTACTTTCATAGAATATAAGTAACATAAGCATTTCTTTCTATCTTTAAAATACCCTAAAAATGCAATTGATTCAGGAAAGAATTTGTTCTAGGATGTGGTGTATAAAGTTACAGTCAATCATCTTGAGGAAACAGGAGCTAAGGGACCTGACTTGGAAACTTTGTCTGAAGTCAAAAGGCAGAAAGAAATGTAGTACTGAGAATAACATTGGACTATAATCTTCAGCCTACTACTCACTCCTATAAATGAACCCTCATCCAAAAGCTCTTCCCTCACTGTCATACACTTCCTTCTAGATGTTCTACAACCTCCCAAACAGAACAACGATTTATGGAAAAAGTGATCAAACACAGGAACATCTACACAATGACACCATCAATCCCAAGGCATAAATCAGCCCTTTGCCCACTGTGTCGACATTCTAAATATTGCACACTTGATGGTAGTATCAACCTTTAATATTATCAGATCAACTCTTGTGATTATTTGCATATATTAAAGTATCTTATTTTAATATATTATGTAAGTCTAAAAGTGTATGACTATATGCTGGAGGGTTATAATCCAAGTATGATGTAGGGGGTTGGATTAACTTTGTTACTTCATGGCAGCACTATGGAAAACATAAAATAAATAGTAGACATATGGGCTAATTTTTAAATGTGACTTAAAATATATTTATTTAATTATGTTTGTATAGTGTTCTTCCTCCATGTGTGCCTATACACTAGAAGATGGCACCAAGTATTGCTATAGATGATAATGAGCCACCATGTGGTTGCTAGGAATTGATCTCAGGACCTTTGGAAAAGTAGCCAGTGCTCTTAGCCTCTGAGTCATCTCTCCAGCCTGACAAATGGACTTATTATATCCATAGCTTCATCATCTACTAAGGGTCATGAAATATATCCCCAGTGAAAAGTTGGATGCTATGAGCTACATCTGTACAACCTCTTCATCTTTCACTTTCCATTTACTTCTAATTGCAAAAGTGTAGATTCTCTTCTTTTTAATTCTATGTGCTAATTTATCCATAAACTTCATGAATATTCTCATTTTGAAATCCAATAATATGTATCTTTTTGAAGGTTTTACTATTGTTAACTACTGAAGCATTCTTAAGTTTATATTTAATGCCACTTACAATTTTAATCTTTTTCTCTTTCTGTAAAAGTTGCATAAGTAATATCCCTATTAATTTCTTTCTCCAGTTACTGACTCATATAATATATTCCCTAACATAGATTTTTGAAATATATTTTCAAATTATACAATGTTTGCATACCTTCTGAAAAATTGTAATAAGTCAATGGATGGTTCAGTGGATGGATGGATAGGTGAAAGGCCATGTTGATGGGTAAAGCTATTAGGTAATTTGCAATCTAGAAATATTTTAGATAAGTATAAACCATGTTGGATGGTACACAAAACAAAAGAAAGTCTTATTAATCTGAGAATTCATAAATTCTTCATTTAGTTCTATATATTTTTCTTTGAAAAAAATTACAATATTTAGCAATATGAGCTTCAAAGTTTAGCATAGATACTCTGAGTCTGGGATGAATCATATCTATACCTTTAGAGGAATACATGCTGTTCACTTTGGCAAGGGAAGACAAAACCAGTGTTCCTCATTTATGTTATCCACTTCTTCATAATATATATCTAGCTATAATTTAAATAAAGCCACCAACATTAATTCAATGTGATTCAGGCTATATTACTCACTTCTTCTATTTAATGTTCTCATCACTTAATTCTGAAATTCAGTGAAGAAATATATATCCTGTGGTATGTCATAAAAAACAGGGTGGGTTATGGATTATTTTACTAGAACATCTTATCCATCCTATATTATATTACTTAATATTTTGCATAGGAAATTTTTCTGTACTAAATCTCCCTCTTTATTTTAGATAATCCTCACTTTTTAGCTACAAATATCATGATAGGTTCTTAATTGCTTTGTTGTCCATCCTTGTTTCCTTCATTTAAGTAAAAAATCTTGTGTATATCCTTCTACTTTCAGCTGCAGTATTAAATCTCCAAATATCTAAATCTGTAATATATATAATAGATTGCATGCAGAGATGTGAGCAGCATAGATGATGATGCTGATTCAAATGAACAAAGAACAGTAGTGTACCACATAAGAAACATTCTAGGAAAGGAGACTTGCAGGGCACATGCAACTGTGGCAGAAGTCCAGGGAAGATGAAAAGGCAAATATGGCTAAAGAATTCCAAACACTTGAAACTATGCACTTCACTAAAACAAAAGTAACATGGTTTCAAAGACAGAGTGGACAAACAAGTCACATGTGAGACAGGTAGAGATGTTTTAATGCTTAAGTCCTTAGAGGTCAATATTGTAGTAGAAGAGGAAGTCAAATGTAACATGGGATGGTGGGAAAAAGTCAGCACATGTAAAGCTGAATGCAGACCATCTTTTCAAGAGGTTTGCTTATTAGAGAAAATTACAGAAATGAGAATAAATTAAGCAAAACACAAACTGAAGCACTCAGAAATTTTTGACCTTGGAGAGAGATTTTTCTATACTTCTTGACATCTAACAAATTATTATTAATGTAGCATTTTATTGGAAAATTGTGATGGCAATATTATTAACCAAAATATATTAAAGACATTATACAGCACAGGGACAAGTCTAATAACCTAATGTATTCAGTTTTCCCTGAGGATATACGAAGGATTTGTCTCAGCACTTCTGTGAATAGAGAAATTGAAGTCCCTTAACTAAAAGTATGGCATCTGCTTATAATCTATGCACATTTCCTGGTATAGTCCTTGGAATAAGAAACAAAATTTAAATTCTATGGAATCAATTATTTTTCTTTGTTATTTGAAAATAGGAATATATCTTCATATGTTTTCTACAGATACTGTCAACATAGGTTTTGTGAAATCTATGAATGAGCCATGAGACAAATTGCTGAAATAAGTGCTGAATAGCAAGGACCAGAGGATGACAAAAGGAGACTACAGGATAGTAAGCTTTCAAACATGAGATGTCTTCCTCTGTGCCCTGGTAAGGCTGCTCCCCCATAGAGGGAAGGTTATCAAAAGGCCAGCATAAAATATGAACTTGGTTATTCCTGTTCCATAAAAGTGGTGCCTTATATGTCTGTCCGGCTTTCCAAATATTTAGCAAATACTAACCATTAAGTTTATGAATGAATTCTAGCTTTGCACCCATGATTTATAAGAAAGAAGTAAAATCTTGAGTGACTGAATGAGGCAGATTGCAAAACTTATGAGTTGATCCTGTGACTATTTCTCTTTTATCTGACTGCTTCAGGTATTTGGAAAAGTATATGCCTCTTTTATTTGATGCTTTCTTGAAAACAAGTTCAAAGTGTGTACTGTTAGATCAGGATTGGGAGGAGTAATTGAAGTAAGACCTTCATTTCCAGATGCAGAATTGTGCCTTTAATCAGAACAACTGAAGGGCCACAGTCTCTCCACAGAAGTAGACTAGACTTTGTGCATGTTTCATGGTATGTTTGGAGTTTTATAGAATGGAAAATGGGACTTTCAGGCAGTGGAAGATTCTGTCTGTAGGTCATGCCCCTGCAGTCTCAAATGGTAGATACCAGTCTTATCAGAAATGACTGTAACCTATCAGCCCACATGTGTTATTAGTGAGGTCAATTTCGTATCCAGAGCTTCTCAGTAATCTGAAGATTTTAGGTCATTAACTCTTTGTACACATCTTAGATATCAAGCATGTTTTGTTGTATTTTAGCACAAATTTAATAAAGGTTTGTGCATTAAATTCTCAAAGATACCTGTCACTAACGTTTACCAATGTTCACCTTGTTGACTCTTTTCTGGGTAGCTATGTCTAGGAGCAGGTTTGTGGCATATGAGATTGTGCCTTTATTCCTTCATTACAATGAGCTAACAGTGAAAGGAATAGGTTTTTTTTTCCTTATCAGAATCTTATTACTGACTATGAGAGATGCATTTAGCAAAATAAAAAAAGGAGCAGACAGGTAGCAAATGGCATTATATTAACAGAAAAACAAAATAAACTTATGGTGTATAGAGTTCCAAGCATGGATGTGCTGCAGTATGAACCTTGGTCAAATGACTGAGGGGAAAGGGGGAAAAGATTAAAACATTAAGAAGCTGGAGAAATATGGTTTCCTTTAGTCCCTTTAACATATTTCTAACAGATAAAGCCTTTACCAGATCAAGTATTTGGGGACAGAAACAATTTTCCACTGATTCTGGCTAGCCTAGCAATTTTGTCTTTATAGTTAAAACCAGGCCAGCTCTGAATTCACTCCAAACTTTTAAAAATTCTTCTTAAATTATTTTGTATTAATTACATTTTATTCACATTGTACACCAGCTGTAGCTTCCTTCCCCATCCACTGTCTCATCCACCCTCCCTCCCACTTCTTCTCCTATGCTCCTCCACCAGTCCAATTATACAGGAGGCCCTCTGCAGCTTCCATCTGACCCTCGTCTCTCAGGTCTCATTAAGACTGGATTTTGGTCTTCTTCAGTGGACTGGTAAGGCTGCTTCCCCCTCAGGTGGAGGTGATCAAAGAGCCAGCCCGTTTCTGACACGCACTCCAAACTTTTAAAAAATTAAATATTATTATTTTATTCTTCTTTTATTCTTCTCTCATATATTACATCCAAACCACAGTTTCCTTTCCTCCCTACCTCCAATATCTCCCCTCCAAACCCCCGCTCCCCCAGATCCACCCCTACCACCCTCAGAAAAGAGCAAGTCTCTCAGGGACATCAACCAAACATATAACAAGCTACAGTAAGACAAGCCACATACCATCACATCAAGGCTGGGCAAGGAAGCACACACAGTAGGAAGGAAAAGGTGCCAATGTCCTTTGGTGTCAAGAGCACACAAGGAACATGTTTCTTTTTTAATTATTTAATTATTTTTATTTTTATTAATTAAAGTTTATTCACTTTATATCCCCTTGTACCTACCACCCTCCTCCCTCCCAATCCTACCCTCCCTCTTCCTCATTCATGTCCTTCTTCCAGTCCACTGATAAAGGAGGTCCTCTTCCCCTTCCCTCTGATCCTAGTCTATCAGATCTCATAAGGAGTGGTTGCATTATCTTCTTCTGTGGCCTAGTAAGGCTGCTGCCCCCTCAGGGGTGGAGGTGATCAAAGAGCAGGCCAATCAGTTCATGTAAGAGACAGTCCCTTTCCCCATTACCATGGAACCCACTTGGATACAGAATTCCATAGTCTACCTCTGTGCAGGGATTCCAGGCCATCTCCATGAGTGTTCTTGGCAGGAGTATCAGTCTAAGAAAAGACCCCTATGCCAAACTTCTTTGATTTGTTGCTCTCCTTGTGGATCTCCTGTCCTCTCCAGGTCTTACTATCTCCCACTTCTTTCATAAGATTCACTGCATTGTGCCAAAAGTTTGTCTATGAGTCTCAGTATCTGCCTGGATACCCTGCAAGGTAGAGCCTTTCAGAGGCCCTCTCTGGAAGGCTCCTGTCCTGTTCTCTGTTTTCTCCTTCCTCTGATATCCATCCGTTTTGCCTTTCTGAATGGGGATTGAGCATCTTAGCCAGAATTCTCCTTCCTGATTAGATTCCTTGGGTATATAGATTTTAGTATGTTTATCCTGTATTATATGTCTAATATCCACTTATGAGTGAGTATATACTGTGTGTGTCTTTCTGCTTCTGGGATACCTCACTCAGAATGATCTTTTCCAATTCCCACTATTTACCTGCAAATTTCACGACTTCCTTGTTTTTTATTGCTGAGTAATATTCCATTGTTTAGACGTACCAAAGATGAACTATACAGGAACAGTAATAAAAACTGCACAGTACTGGCATAGAAACAAAATGGTGGATCAATGGAATCAGATAGAAGACCCAGAAATAAACCCACACACTTATGGACACCTGATTTTTTATAAAGATGCCAAAACCATAAAATGGAAAAAAGATAGCATCTTAAACAAATGATGCTTCTCCAACTGGATGTTTAAATGCAGAAAATGCAAATAGATCCATATTTATCACCCTGCACAAAATTAAGTGCAAGTGGATCAAAGACCTCAATATAAAACCAGACACACTAAACCTGTTAGAAGAAATAGTGGATAAGAGCCTTGAACTTATTGGGACAGAAGACAACTTCAATTCCTGAACAGAACACCAACAGCACAGGCTCTAAGAGCAACAATCAATAAATGGGACCTCATGAAACTGAAAAGCTTCTGTAAAGCAAAGAAAACTGTTATCAGAATAAAACAATTGCCTACAGATTGGAAAAGGATCTTCACTAACCCTATATCTGACAGAAGACTAATATCCAGTGTGTATAAAGATCTCTAGAAGTTAAACAGCAGCAGATCAAGTAATACAATTTAAAAACGGGGTACAGAGCAAAACACAGCATTCTCAATATAGGAATATCGAATGGCAGAGAAACACTTAAAGAAATGTTCAACATCCTTAGTCATCAGGGAAATGCAAATCAAAATGACCCTGAGATTTCTCCTTACACCCATCTGAATGGCTAAGATGAATAACTCAAGTGACAACACATACTGGAGAGGCTACTGAGAAAAGGGAACCCTCTTCCACTGCTGGTGGGATTGTAAACTCATACAACCACTTTGGAAATCAATGTGGCGCTTTCTCAGACAATTAGGAATAGTGCTTCCTTAAGATTTAGCTATACTACTCCTAGGTATATATTCAAAAGACACTCAAGTATACAAGAAGGACATTTGTTCAATCATGTTCATAGCAGCTTTATTTTTGATAACCAGAGCTGGAACTTTTTACATTAATTACATTTTATTCACTTTGTATCCCAGCTGTAGACCCTTCCCCATTCCCTCACAATGCCACCCTCCCTCCCCTATTTCCTCTCTAAGTCCACTAATCAGGGATGTACTCCACCCCTTTGATCTGACCTTGGTTTATCAAGTCTCATCAGGACTGGCTGCATTGTCCTCTCCTCTGTGGCCTGGCAAGGCTGGTCGTCCCATGGGAGGGGGTAGTCAAAGAGCCAGCCACTGAGTTCATGTCAGTACCAGTCCCTGTTTCCCTTACTAGGGAACCCAGTGGATACTGAGCTGCCATGGGCTACATCTGAGCAGGGCTTCTAGATTATATCCATGAATGGACCTATTTAGAGTATCAGTCTCAAAAATGACCCCTGTGCCCAGATTTCTTTTCTGTTGTTCTCCTTGTGGAGCGCCTGTCCTCTCAAGGTCTTTCTAAGTCCCCCCTCATATGATTCCCTGCACTCTGCCTGAATTTTGGTTATGAGTCTCAGCATCTTCTTTGATATACTGCTAGATAGAATCTTTCAGACGCCTTCTATGGTAGGCTCCTGTCCTGTTTTTTTTTTGTTTGTTTGTTTGTTTTGTTTTGTTTTGTCCTTCCAATGTCCATCTCATTTGTCTTTCTAAGTGAGGATTGAGCATCTTACCCTGGGTCCTACTTCTTGTTTAGCTTCTTTAGACATACAGATTTTAGCATGTTTATCCAATCTTATGGGTCTAGTATCCACTTATAAGTGAGTATGTACCGTGTGTGTCTTTCTGCTTCTGGGATACCTCACTCAGGATGATCTTTTCTTGTTCCCACCATTTGCCTGCAAATTTTATGGTTTCCTTGTTTTTAATTGCTGAGTAGTATTCCATTGTGGAAATTTACCACAATTTCTATATCAGATACTCCATTGATGGACATCTGTGTTGTTTCCAGGTTCTGACTATTACAAATAAAGCTGCTACAAACATGGTTGAACAAATGTCCATGTTGTGTACTTGTACAAATTTTGGAAATATGCCTAGGAGTGGTATAGCTGGATCTCAGGAAAGTTCTACTCCTAATTGTCTGAGAAAGTGCTAGACTGATTTCCAAAGTGGTTGAAAAAGTTTATATTCTCACCAGTAATGGAGGAGGGTTCCCCTTTCTCCACAACCCCACCAGCATGTCTTGTCACTTGAGTTTTGATCCTAGCCATCCTGATGGGTATAAGGTGAAATCTCAGGGTTGTTTTGATTTGCATCTCCCTGATGACTAAGGACATTGAGCATTTCTCAAGTGTTTTTCTGCCATTCTGTATTCCTCTACTGAGAATTATCTGTTTTGCTCTATACCCCATTTTTTAATTGAATTACTTGATTTGTTGCTTTTAACTTCTTTACCTCTTTATATATTCTGGATATTTGCCCTCTGTCAGATATACGGTTGGTGAAGATCCTTTCCCAGCCTGTTGTTTTGTTCGGAGGACAGTGTCTTTTGCTTTACAGAAACTTTTCAGCTTCATTAGGTCCCATTTATTGATTGTTAATCATAGAACCTGTGATGTTGATAGTTTGTTCAGGAAGTTGTCTCCTGTGACAATGAGTTCTAGGCTCTCCCCTACTTTTTCTTCTAACCAATTCAGTGTGTCTGTTTTTTGTTTTTATTTTTTTTCAAATTTAGAGTTAACTTTTTATTAATATTAGTTACAGTTTATAAACTTTGTATCCCTGCTGTATCCTGCTTCCTCATTCTTTCCCAATCCCATCCTCCTTCCCTCATCTCCTGCCTTCCCCTTTCCAAGTCCACTGATAGGGGAGGACCTCCTCCCTTTTCATCTGACCCCTGGTTTATGAGGTATCTTCAGGACTGGCTGCAAAGTCCTCCTCTGTGGCCTGGCAGGGCTGCTCCTCCTTCTGGGGGAGGGGAAAAAGAGGAAAATCAAAGAGTTGGCCATTGGGTTCATGACAGAAATAGTCCCTGTTCCCCTTACTAGGGTACCCACTTGTATACTGAGCTACCGTGGGCTATGTCCGAGCAGAGTTTCTACGTTATATCCATGCTTGGTCCTTGGTTGGAGAAACAGTCTCAGTCTGGTTCTATGTTGCGGTCTTTGATCCACTTGGACTTTAGTTTTGTGCAGGGTGATAAATGTGGATCTATTTTCATTTTTCTACATGTAGAATTCCAGTTGGCCCAGGACCATTTGTTGAAGATACTATTTTTTCCCATTGTATGGTTTTAGCTTCTTTGTCAAAAATCCCATATCCATATGTGGAGATATTTCTGGGTCTTCTGTTCAGTTCCATTGATCTACCATTCTATTTCTATGCCAATACCATGAAGTTTTTATTACTCTGTAAAAATATTACTCTGTAAAAAAGCTTGAGAAAAAGAATGGAGATACCTCTAGATGATCTGTTATTGTACAGGATCATTTTGGCAATTCTGGGTTTTTGTTTTTCCATATGAAGTTGAGAATTTTTCTTTCAAGTTCTGTAAAGAATTGTTTTGGTATTTTGATGGGAATTGCACTGAATCTGTAGATTGCTTTGGTAGGATGGGCATTTTACCTATGTTAATTTAATCCTACCAATCCATGAGCACCTGAGATCTTTTCATCTTCTGATATTATCTTCTATTTCTTTCTTCAGATATTAGAACTGTTTTGCACATAGGTCTTTCACTTAATAGGTTAGAGTCACCCCAATGTACTTTATGTTATTGGTGGTTATTAATAACTAAATTTAATGTTTGAAGCAATAGTAATGTGCACAGCCCCTCAATAAATGTCATAAAACACCCTTTGTAAATCAGGGCTATCCCATAATAATCACTAGCTTCTGTGGCTACAGTCAGAATCCATATATCTCCCAGTGTAAATATATATTGGATTTCAAAGAATTAGTATCCAAAATTGTAAAAGAAATACCCAGCAAGGTATTAAAGCAGATGCTAAGACTCCTAGTCAAACATTGGGAGCTCCACAAGGAGAGCAACAGAACCTAAAAATCTGGCCACAGGGGTCTTCTCTGGGACTGATACTCCAACCAAGGACCATTCATGGAGATAACCTAGAACCCCTGTTCATATGTAGCCCATGGCAGCTCAGTATCCAAGTGGGTTCCCTAGGAAGGGAAACAAGGACTGTCTCCCCTGATAGGGGAGCAGCCTTGCCAGGCCACAGAGGAAGACAATGCAGCCAGTCTTGATGAGACCTGATAGGCTAGGTTAAGATGGAAGGGGAGGAGGACCTCCCCTATCAGTGGACTTGGGAGAAGGGCATGGGAGGAGATGAGTGAGTGAGGGGTTGGAAGGGAATGAAGGAGGGGGCTACAGCTATTAAACAAAGTGAATAAACTCTAACTAATATAAAAATAAAAACTAAAAATGTAGCTGAATTAAAGGTAAGAGAATAGTTATAAAGTAAATGTTGAAGATATAATACTGCCTCTACTACATTTGACACTATACATGCCATTTGCCTAAAACTTCTGCTCATAAATCTTCAAATAATTGTGTCCTTCTTTATTGTTGTCATCAAAGAAAGAAAATCTTCCTGAAGGTAGGTACTAATTCCTTTGCTTCCTGTAAGAACACAGTGCTCTTTAAAGTCTTCTCAATGGAACCAGAGTGATCAAGAAAAAGAAAATCCGTGTCAATCAAACAAGACAGACGCATCTCATCACTGAGGTGGATACCTACAAACCATACTCTTCTCCATTTGTAAAAATTTAGGTTTATCTCAATAGAGTTTTGTTCTACTTTTCATTGTGTTATTTTGAATCAGACATTTAATGAACCCAAGTAATCCTAACTGAATAAATATACTTAAAATAAATTGATTTAAGAAAATCATAGGTTAAGTCCATTTTGTTCTAGAGAAATGTGTATTTAGACTGTCAGAACAAGCTAATAATTTTCCTACAAGTCTCTATTAGTTCCTTACAGAAGAACAAGAGGCAATTTTTGTTTATGAAACTTCTTTTATCTTGGTGGGATGAGTCATATAAAATGTAGTTTCTGGCAGATATGTCATTATAACTTAATAGTTCTTTTTGTTAAATGATTACATTGTAATGGCTGGTGCTGTTCTTCAGCTTTCCTAATGATAATATAGCTTCATAAAACATTATTGCTATTAATATTAAATCCATACATTTGAGAAGATTGTGTTACATTTTGAAAATATGAATGTTATTGTTTCTCACACACATTACAGCTTAACCTAAATTTTTGGATTGCACACTTAAATTCCAAAAATAGTTTATTTCTTTTCTATCAAATTTTGATCCCACAGGAATCACTGGAAGAATAGCGTCTGGCATGCAAGGTAGTTTACTTACTAGATTTTATAAAAGAAATTATTTATCATTTTATAAAGACTAAGACCCAGGTAGAATGTTCAAGACCAGAGGCTTATCTATAGTACAAAATATTTTAAGGAGTAACTTGAAAATGAGTTTGCAATTTATAACTGGTACTGGTCTTTGAATGTATTATTATAAGAAACAACAATGAAGATACAAAAATACACAGGGAGTTTATTGTTTTTGGCCTTTTGACTAAAGGCCATAGTGGACACTAGGCTTGAGAGGAGACACAGGAAATACATATGTCACAATATTTCAGGCTTCTTCCTAAGGAAGAAGGTATTTCAACTGTCATATTATAGATATCCTTTTGAAAAATTATGAAAAGCCTTGGCTGTGGACAAAGCAAACTAAGGCCAAGGGGGGACGCTCTCACTCTAAACATAGGCTTTCTCAAACAGCAAGCTAAATAGCTTATGGGAAATGACACCTGAAGTTTTCTTCGGACATTCACATGCACATGCACAAGTGTGTATGCATATCTACACCATATACATTTGTTCAGAGGAACTGGCAGACATGCCTGGTAATAAAACAAATCCAAATTCTAAAACTATTGGCAGGGAGTATATAGTAAATGCATGAGATCCAATAACATCAAAGGTCAAGCTTGTACGAAAACTTGAAATTCTTGCCTAGACACTGAAGAGGCACTTCAGAAGCATTTGGTCGCATGAAGGTATAACCTTAAATATATGTTTTAGCTTTTAACTTTCTGATAATTGTAGGCATACAGCAGATTGTCCTTGGTCTTCATATACCTCTCCTAGCAAGCAGAGTGAAGCTGACTCTGACTCTGTTGACTGATTTTAGCTCATTTTCCCCTAGCTGGGCTGCTTTGTCTAGCCTCAGTGGAAGAGGATGCACTTAGTCCTGATGCACTTAGTGCCAAGGGGAGGGAGAGAATGCAATATTGGGGAAAGGGAAAGGAGAGGAGAAGAGGAAGGGGGCTGTGATTGGGATATAAAGTGAATAAATAATAAATGTAATAAAGAAAAATGAGAGTTAACTCAGATGTTTTAACTATAAAGGAGGTAAAATAAATACTTTGGAGTCTGGGAATATATATTTTTTGATCAGGTGATGCTTATATATATGTGTACATTTTCCCAAGCTCATCACATTGTTTATTTAGAATTTTCTTAGCTTTGGTTATGTATTTGACACTCCAGAAAACCCCTACACATACTAAGTTACATAGTGTAACACCATTCCTCTGTTAGAAATATAATTCCCAGCTTAGATTTTGTTACTTAATAATTATTAGAGTAAAGGATATGCTTGTAAAATATTTTAAACCAGGTATTTCATGTAAAAAGAACATCTAAATACTGAAATCATAAAATCAATCATGTCATTATACTTTAAAAAGAATTGGGACTAGAGTGCCTATTTCTTAAGCCTTTCCAGTGTTCTCAGTGGTGTGATGTGACCTAAGACATAGCTCACTGTCTGACTTACTTTCAGATATACGCTTCAATAACTAAGCTGATCCAAGATAAGAAACCGAACTCATCTCATTTTCATATCACAAGAAGAAACACACAAACCTCAAAAGAAATATAAATTGAGTGGGTTGACAAGATTGATTTTTTTGATATTTTTATGAAGATGGCACATTATTTACAGACTGTTAGAAACAATTATCACCTTTTCCCTAAAAATTCTCTGATGTCTTTTTCATAACTTTCATGCTCTCTTGCATTTTTGCATACTATTGAGTTTGTAAATGATCAACTTTGTTAGCTAGGTTTTGAAACATGATTTTTCTCTGTATGTAGAAATAACCTAAGGATATATATTTTACTACCACCCAAATATTTTTCATTCTACTTCTCTAAAATAAATTTATTGAAGTATAATATCAAATATTATATCAAATATCAACTTTGATACCTGATCACCAACTAGTTAAAGTATTGTTAACACAACAATATTCACTTTGTATCCCAGCTCTAGCCCTCTCCCTCATCCCCTCCTAATCCCACCCTCCCTTGCTCTTCTCCTTCTAAAACCTTTCCCCAAACCACTAATATGGGGGGTCCTCCTCCCCTTCCATCTGACCCTAGCCTATCAACTCTCATCGAGACTGACTACATTGTCTTCCTCTGTGCCCTGGTAAGGCTGACCCTCACCCCTTAGGGGGAGGTGATCAAAGAGCCAGCCACTTAGTTCAGATATAGCCCCTGTTCCCATTACTAGGGAACCCACTTGGAGACTGAGCTGCCATGAGCTACCTCTTTGCAGGGGTTCTAGGTTATCTCCATGCATGGTCCTTGGTTGGAGTATCAGTCTCAGAGAAGACCCCTGTGGACAGATTTTTTGGTTCTGTTACTCTCCTAGTGGAGCTTCAGTCCCCTCTAGGTCTTTCTATATCCCCCTTCTTTCATAGGATTCCCATTGGGGTACAGAGCTAAACAGAAAATTCTGATAGAGGAATATTGAATGGCAGAGAAACACTTGAAGAAATGCTCAACATCCTTAGTCATCAGGGAAATGCAAATCAAAACAATCTGGAGATTTCACCTTATGCCCATCAGAATGGCTAAGATCAAAAACACAAGTGAGAACACATGCTGGAGAGAATGTAGAAAAATGAGAACCCTCCTCCATTGCTGGTGGGAATGCACACTTGAACAACCACTTTGGAAATAAATCTGGTGCTTTCTCAGATGATTAGAAATAGTATTAACTCAAGATCCAGCTATACCACTTAGAGGCATATATGCAAAATACGCTCAAGTATACAACAAGGATATTTGCTCAACCATGTCCATATATTTATAATTTTTAACTTTTTATATTTTGGAATGCTGTCTCATTTTACTATCTAAGGTGTTTTTATGTTCATGGATTCAAGCATTCCTTTGAACTCAGCTTCAGAAATAAGTGTGAATATAAATGGACACAATCAAAGTTGAGGCATTGTAACTTTTCAAAACAGGTCCCATGGACTCCTGAAAGACACAGTTATTAGTTTGTCTCCTAGTATCTTAAACTATTTCAATAAAAACTGTTGCTTCATTGTGGCACTGGAGGAGCATTTCCTAGCATTAGCTCATGGAAGCTATTGCCCAAAAGAGACTAAGGCTAAAGGAGCCTAAGTAATTAGTGCTATTGAAATCATGAATCTTGGAGGAGAGCCTGTAAACACTACTTTATTAAAACAACATAATCCCTATCAAAAATGAGGACAATTTTTCCTCATATGAGGATAAGAGTGGTTTCCAACCCTACTCAAGGAAATTTCTCTTTGCAACAGACAAAGACCACTACAGAAAACCACAACTTATCAAAATACAGAGTTTTGCAGCCCAATTTCAATGGATAAATCGATAAAACTTTCCTACACCTGAGGCTCACAAAAACTTACAGAAAAGAAGAAAGAAAGGTTATAAAATCCATGAACCTGTAAGTTTTCTGTGATATTGTGACTCCTAGTATTGTCAGAAGCTACACCCATAAAATATCAACAACATGACTTCCCAAACATGAGATGAACAAGTAAGACAATCAACGAACATTTGAATGTGGCCTACAACAACTCTTGAGGCTTCAACCTGGACAAAGCAAAATAAGCTACTAGGGAACGCTGATCATAGGACAAATTGCCTTCCTCGGGAATGAGTACACCAACTGATTATCCAATGCCAACTAGTCCTGAGACATGCCTACAAGTTGCATTAACTGGACTCAACAAGTTATGTTTAGAAATTTTTAAGTATATAAAAATATATAGAATAATAATATATGGTACAATAATGACAGTTAATAAAAATAACACCACAACTAATATAAAAAATAAAAATTTAATTTAAAAAAGGACACCACAAATTCGAAGGAGCAAGGATGAGTACATGGAAGTGTTTAGAAGCAGGAAAGAGAAGGAAGAACTATAATTATTGTATAATCTCAAGAATGCTTCACAATTATATTTAAGAATTCTTCCTGTCAGCATATTGACTGGTATTCCTCAATTTTTATTGATTCTTTATTTCCTCTTGAATCTCTAGTGTACTTACCAACTTGATGTTTCAAACTAATATATCTGCTTACAACCTAACCTTAATATTGATATCTATATAATAGTTTATTGTCCAATAGTTTACTGTCTTCATTCAAGTTTATTGTCCAATAGTTTATTGTCTTCCTTTAAGTTCCAGTCTACTTTCAGAGCCTCCATATTCATCACAAACCACATTTCACTGGATCTTTAGACAACTGACCAATATTTTATTTCAGATCCCTGCCTCTTTTTCTATCTCTACCACCTTATTTACATTAATTTTATTCCTTGACAAAATCATTATAGTAATGATTTGAGAATTGTTTTCCCTTTCCAATTCCTTCCAATTCCTTCCTCAGTCATATCGTACATTCTGCTGCAATGATCTTTCATTAAAAATCTAATCTAACTAACACTTGTGCTTAGGGCATGGTGTCATAATTTCTAGTCAATGATTTCTTGTGAAAGATCTTTCTTATCTATTGGTAAACTTCCTCTTGAATTGTGTTGTCTTTTACTATTCCTAACTTTCAACAATAACCTTTGTTTTGAATGCTCTAACTGAATAAAGTTTCATATTACAGTGTCTTTCTATGTTACTGTTTGCTGTCAATAGTTTTTTTATATTCTTCTACTGACATTTCTCTTTGTATCCTCAGATTTAAAGTTCTTCTGCCTTCAAAACAGCACTTCTATATTTTCTAAGACACTTATATATACAACATCTATACACTAACATGTATTTTATGTATATTCTCTGGAATTAAACCAAAAGGAGTATAAGTGTTTCAATTTTTCTGCTAATAAGGATAAAATATTTCATAATAAAAATAAAATAAAGTTCTAGATGGCTCATCATTAAAGAGTGTTTTCTGATCTTCTGGAGGGCATGTGTTTCATACATAGCACACATATCCAATGACTCATAACCACCTATAATTCCAGCTCCAGGAGATCTTATGATCTACTTAGACCTCTACATACACATACTCAAATGATAGATTCAGACAAGTGTACAGACCCAAATGAATTAAAAAAAATAACCTCGAAAATGTTAAAATAAAATAAAACTCTATAATAATAGTATTGAATTGAAAATTATCTCACCATTGTTGTTATATTTTCTCAAAATCATATGACTTCAAATATTAACTTTTGTTCTTCATGAATGACAGCCAATATTTCCTATGAATATTTTTATAGAGCTGACAGATGGTTACTTAATGGATATATTTATAAATCTTAATAACCTTTGAAAACCTACTTCATCATCCTAAAGTATATTTTCTCAATTATTAAATAAATTTGATGAAATGTATTCCTAAATTTGCAACAATTTTTTGTTTTCTTAGCTGTAAAGAAACTTTTTCTTATTTCCTTTACTTTTGAAATTACAATATAGTTACTTCTCTTCCTCTTTCTCTTTCCTCTCTCTAAACACTACCCTATCTATCCTTTTTATTCAGCTTCATGGCTTATTTCTTATTAAATGTAGTTACATGCATATGTAAACATGACTATAGATATGTGTTCCTAAATATTACATGCTCATTCTGAATATTATTAGTTATATTCATGTTTTCAAGGATGATCATTTGGCATTGGGTGACCAATTGATATGCTCTTCCCTGGGCGAGACTATTTCTCCTACTGTCAACATTCCGTAGTTTTTTGTATAGAATTGAGGTTTCATGGTCTTTCCCACATCAAACTTGGTATGTCCATTACTGTCCTTGTTTGGTGTAGGTTTGTACAGTAATATTGATAAGGTATTATGGACACAGCTTTTGAAATTACTAGGTGACACAATCTCACACCAATCTCCTTGATTCCCTGACTCTTACAGTCTTTACACCTCCTTCTTCACAATGTTCTCTGAGCATTAGGTATAGACTGTTTTGTAGATGTATTCATTGGGGCAAGGCTCCACTACTCAGTACTTTGGTGTATTATAGGGTTTATTTTTTATAATTCTCTTTGTCCTACAAGCATTTCTTAAAATTTTTTGATTTTGTTTTTGTTTTTGTGAAATACTGTCTCTCTCTGTCTCTGTCTCTCTTTCTCTCTGTGAGTGTATTTGTCTGTGTGCAGAGGTGTGGGTGTGCATGTGTTCACATGCACAAATGTGGGTTCAGTTCCTCCTGAAGCCAGAAAAAAAATATGAAATTCTATGGATTAGTTTTTTAGGTAGTTATGTCCAACAGAAATGGATGCTAAGAATAAAACTTGAGTTCTCTGCAAAATGAATACTCAACTCTGAGCCCTCAGTTTCTCTCCTTATCAAGTATGTAGCCATACATACATACATATACATATTCATGCTTTAAAGAAGAGAACCATTAGTCTCAGCATAAGGCAATATATCTCGTGTTTTTAAATCTATTTTAAGCTCTTACTCTAATGTAATTTTAAAGTTAAGTTTATGATTAGAGAAAACTACAGATTCAGCTCTATGACTGTATTCTATTTGTATCTGCAGTTAGATGTAGAATAATTAATATTCTTTGCATGAACAGTTAATCCAGTTTAGAAACTACATCTCTGCCTTTGGAAACACATTGACCAAAGGTTAAGTTACATGTTCACTTCTCTACCAATTTTTTTTAAATTATCCTCTTTAGAATTTTTTAGCTTTTTCAATTAGTATCTTTCTTGGGACATTGCTCTTTTTACAGGTCTGTGAAAAAGCATGCATTATTGGTAGATGAGATGGCCCACTAGTTTGACAATCGATAAGGAGTGCAAAGCTTTGAACTTTTGTCAGTGCAAATGCAGCATAATATTGAGTGAACTCCTTATCAGTTTGTACCTGCTTTCTTAACAAGAAGTGGGGTTAAAATAATACCATGATTTCCCCATTTCTATAAATGCTGTTATAACTACACATAACATAATAGATTTGGAAACAAGTTGACCTGTTCAGAAAAATGATATTTTATCATTTGGTAGCTATTATTTGAAATGTGAATTTACTCATGTGTTTGCTGATTTTGTCAGCTCTGTGTATTCATGTCTATCCATTGGTAGTACATGGCAGCTAGTATCCTTGTGTGTCCTCTGCTTTCAAGGACACAATATTTTTCTTCCAATTGGTGTAATAAAATTTGTGAAGAAAGGGAGGGTCATACATATGGATGGAGGCTTATCAGAAATATTTTTAATTGTTAAACAGAAGTATGGGATTACTTGTTCTGTTGAATTGTGACTCACACTCAAGAGAATAGAAAGATCAAGAAATGATCTAGTTATGACCTTGTAAATTGGAACAAATACCATGCTAAGAGGTGGTGTATGTAGAAAATGGCCTTGGGGAAATGTTATGATTACTAAATCTTGAAAGTTTCTTTACCTCAGGTTAACTGTTGAAACTAATCTTTCAGTGGCAAAAAAAAAGATAGACATAGCCAACATGGACCAAAGCATAAAATATATAAAAAATGCAGATTGAGTAATGTGACCACGTAAGTTCACCGATGACAAATGTGTTTCTCTGGAGCATAGATTTCATAATAATAATTCTAGAAAGACTTGAGAAACATTCATTATTCTAACTATTTCTGTTAGACAATAATTATTACCACAAAAAAAACACAATACATTCAGTGACTTCCTGATGCCCTCACTTAACTGAAGAATAGTAATTTGAGCTGCTAAACACATGCATTCTGTACATGGACTACTGTGGCAAACATGATACAAAAGAGAGCAGTACACACCCAAGATTAGAATCAGAAGAAGCCAGGCCTACTCTGTTCCTTTATTTAAAAATATTAGTTTAACCCTTAGTCACACCATCTTTCTTGGTATTTTTTATTATTTTTTATTATAAAGACATATAGTTCTTTATGTTACAGACATGTACAAGGTAATCACTTTAAGTTGTTATCATTCTAAATTAAATTTTTCATTTTTACATGAATATCTGAATATCAATATTGGTATCGATCTTCTGTACTGGGCAGTGTGAATTCATCTTAGTGAAGGAGTTGTTGAAAGTCCCAAAACTTCTTAGTTGAGAAAAAGAAAAACCTTATAGACACTTTGCTTCACAGAGAATATTTTCATCAGAAAAATAAAAATGTGACAATATTAGTTGTTTTTAAAAAATAAAAGTTATTTAAAGTATTATAATCAACAAAGTGACTGACAAGATAAAAATATAAAATAAGTAATTCAGATTTTCTATTTTAACAACTGTTCTCAATAATTGAGAAACATATAAGAAATTTTAGCATAGGAAATAATATCTAAATCAATGAGCAATAAAAGAAAGTGCCAACAGTTATATATGAACCAAAATATTACATTTTTGATAACATATATGAGACATTTGATATAAAGTTTCTTCTTTAGAGATTTCTTTTATAAATTTAATAGTCATATCTATAAAACATCAAATTGAAGTATTAAATATGCATTATGTGTAATCTTTATGTCTGATGTAGATGTGAAACAGAGGCATGATTTGAAACTTCAGAATAGGATGAAACTACTGAGCCTGAGTATCGACTTACTATTACATAAGACATGTTCATTGCCACTGGGGAAAAAATGAATTTTTTTTACATTAATATATGTATAAGAGACTTCTAAGGCTTTAATGCTATTAATGCTTCTTAACTAATCTCCATTGCCAACCATAAAACTTGGAATAAAATGTAACTCTTTTCCAGGATAGCATTAGGATCAAGAAGATAGTGTTAAGAATTATGAATTTGGAATGACTTTTAAATGACATTTGCAATTCCTGGTTGTATTGAATTTGTTCTGTATATTTTGTGAACCTATGCGGGAAATTGCCAAAGTCTTCTCAACCTAATTTTTGAGCTTTTTTTGCTGGTTTTTGTTGTCAGAGACGGTGTCAGGTAGTCTAGGCTAACTTCAAGTTCACTATGCATTCCAGACTAGACTGGAATATGTTATTTCCCCCTTCTACCACTGAGATTGTAGGGGTATCACTATCACAGCCAGTGTGAGTAATGCTGGGGTCAAACTCAGGGCATTGTGCATGGTAGACAGGCATTCTACCAACTGAGCTCCAGCCTCTGCACCCTCAGCCAAATTGTTAAGTTATATGCCTATAAAGGATTGTATCTGTGACGTGTAATTATACACTCAAAGTAAAGAACATCACTGTAAATCCATAGCTCTTATTATTATTCTTAAATATGATTTAATACTCTTCTCCATTTCTGTACATCACAACACTGAGATTCTGCTCTTAGCGTTTCTCTGCGGAGGCTACGGAGTGCAGGCTGCCGTTTCATCTCTCTCACCCATGTGTTTGTATGCGTAACAGATCAGTATATAATTGATTGATACACATATCAATATATAATGCAATGTAGATCACCAAGGAGAACACATTGATTAAAGAAATAAAAAATTTGGCTTCAATAACCAAAGTTAAATAATAAAAATAAAAATTATAAAAGGAGCTGCATACTTTAAATACCATGTAAGATAACAAGCATGTTCAAAATGTAAATTTGCATCTAATCTCTCTGGTCTTGTCATATGTTTTTAAATAAAAACATATTTTAATAGTTTTACCATATAATTTTAATATTCTTGCCTATCAGTATGTGAAGTTATAAATTTGTCCAAATGTTTAAATGCTTAAATGTTTTCTATATGAATTCATATATTCTATATGAATATATAAGCAACTGGTTTAAACTCTATAAGGAAAACTGCAGATATCAAGATATTTTCTTCCTAAGTCAAAACAAAAAAATTACTAATGGAAAATTGTTCAACTGGGGAATAGAAGTAATGAGCTGTTGCAATTTCAGAGTCATTCACATACTTTTACAAACATGGGTCGGGTCCCATAGAGGCAGGGTGTGGGAGACGGGTATGAGGTGTCAAATGTACAAACTGCAGATATTATTTCCAAGAAATAAGTGATGACATAGGTTCACTATTTCTCCATGGCAAGAACATCACGTTAAAATATTTAAAAACTAAACCTTATCTTAAGCTTTATCAAAATTATAAACCACAAGTTTGAGGCCCTAAGTTTTTGCATTTGTCCAATGTGAAAAACATGAATTTCTATCACTATCTTAAGTGATCTTTGTTCCATAAACACTCAAAAAAAATTTAAAATTAAGTCAAAGCTGTAAGCATACTCTTCCTCTTCCCCAAGATTTCTATATACATATATTTTTTTCCAAATATCTATATGCATTTACATATATATGTATTTTCCCAAATGTATATGAGTATTTATGTATACATATGTACATACATATATATTTCCAAATGTTAATAACATAAACTGTGATAAATCGGCTCCTAGTTTTGTTATTTAATTATTTGATTTACTCAGAATCTAAGGGTTCTAAATATAACTTTCTTGATAACCTTGGTAAAGTCCCTGAAGTTTTCTGAAACTCAATGTCTTTTGAACCGGAACACTAAAATCTTACCAATTATCATTCGTTTTTTAAAACCAGTAGTAAGGTATCCAGCATTGTAAGCCAGTAATAGGACCCAGTTTAAGCTCATCATTGGAATGTGTCCTTAGGGTAGGAAGAGAATTATCTCTGTTTAGCTAGACATTAATAGGCTTAAGGGAATCCAGCATTGTCCTCACAGTGAGAACAGCTGAAGTGCAAACTGTGAGTCTGGGGAGTCATAGAGAATGCCAGGAGAGGAATGAAGCATGTTCTTAGAGTCTGAGAGACAGCACTTAGTATTCTTGTTTTCAAATCATAGATGCACCTTATGACTGCAAGACAGTCACATTTGCATAGTTAGAAGTCACATAGTCACCTTTCAACTTTATGAAATACATTTATAAACTCTCCTCCTCAACAAAAAAAAATACAGAAGAAATAAAACCTGACAGCTGTAGCTATGCTACAATACCAGAGTGTTCAATGGCGATGCTTTAGAGTATTTCAGTACATGTGTATACAAGAAACCTAAAACTAACAAATCAAAACAAACTTAAAAAGAAATCCCTCATATGTGTATGGGTTCTGATAAGAAACAGGATTCAAGAAATACACATTTCTTTGGCCTATAGCCAAAGGAATGAATGTAGGAAAATGCTAAAAAGAAATAGGAATAAGAAATCAACCTCAAAGAACATATATTGACCTACTTGATGGGATTGATACATACAATATTAGCAACTAGACTTTCATGTATCTGTGAGAGCATTAGCAAAGAGGACTAACCAGGAAGAAATACTTGTACTGAATGTGGAGTACATCATTCTATAGGCTGAGCACCAGATAGAATAAATGATGGTGATGGAAGTCCTGGAGACATGGCCCAGCAACACCAGATACTTCGCTGCTCTTCCAGAAAAATACAGTTCATTTTCTAGCACCCATGTTTGATGGCCTGTAATACCAGTTCCAGGGCATCTGATTCTTCCGATATCTACAAGCACCTACAATCGTGAGGATAGGTACATACACACACATCATATCATATATACTACACACACAAGGACACATGCACACAGACATGTATATGCAGACACACACACACATACAGACAGACACAGACACCATACATGCAGACACACACCACAAACAAATATTTTTAAAAGAAATCAGAAGGACACCACACTAGAAAGTCTTGCTTCCTGAGCCTGAGAAGTTCCTTCTTTCCCTGTGCTTGTGAAACTCTGAAACACTTTGTCCAACTAATGCTTTCCTCCTTGAATTGTTTTATAAAGTATTTTGTCCTATGTACCAGGGAGCTAAATAACATACACACCTGTTTAAGATACTGACGAAATAAGGGTTTGTCTATCTTGTTGCTTTTATCAAGGAACCAACTCTTGGTTTCATTGATTCTTTGAATTGTTTTATTTATTTCTAATTTATTGATTTCAGCCATGAGTTTGATTATTTCCAGCCATCTACTCCTCTTGGGTATGTCTGCAACTTTTTTCCTAAGGCTTTCAGGTGAGCTTTTAACGTATGAGATGTTTCAAAATTCTTCTTGAAGGCACTTAGTGCTATGAATTTTCTTCTTAGCACTGCTTTCATTTTGTCCCATAAGTCTCGGTATGCTGTGCCTTCATTTTCATTGCACAGGAGACAACTTCCTGAACAGAACAGCAACAGCACAGGTTCTAAAATCACCAATGAATAAATGGGACCTCATGAAACAGAAAATCATCTGTAAAGCAAAATACAGGGTCATCAGAACAAAATGACAGCCTACAGATTGGGAACCAATCCTTCACCAACCCTGTATCTGACAGAGGGCTAATATCCAGAATATATAAAGAACTTAAGAAGTTAAACAGCAACAAATCAAGTAACCCAATTATAAAATGGGAAACAGATCTAAACAGAGAATTCTCAATAGAGGAACATCAAATGGCAGAGATACACTGAAAAAACAATATTCAACATTTTTAGTCATCAGGGAAATGCAAGTCAAAAAGACTCTGAGATTTCACTTTACACCCATCAGAATGGCTAAGATCAAAAACTCAAGTAACAACACATGCTGAAGAGGATGTGGAAAAGGGGGAACCCTCCTCCACTGCTGGTTGGACTGTAAACTTGTACAACCACTTTGGGAATCAATCTGGTGCTTTCTCAGACAATTAGGAATATGCTACCTCAAGATCCAGTGATACCACTCCTAGGCATATTTCTGAAAGACGTTCAAGTACACAACAAGGACATTTGTTCAACTATGTTCATAGCAGCTTTAATTGTCATAGCCAGAAGCTGGAAACAACCCAGAAGTCCCTCAACGAAGGAATGGATAGAGTAATTGTGGTTCATTTACACAATGGAATACTACTCAGCAATTAAAAACAAAGAAATCATGAAATTTTCAGGCAAATGGTGGGATCTAGAAAAGATCATCCTGAGTGAGGTATCTCAGAAGCAGAAAGATACACATAGTATGTACTCACTCATAAGTGGATATTAGATATATAATATAGGATAATCATACTAAAATCTGTTCACCTAAGGAAACTAAGCAAGAAGGATGACCCTGGTAAGATGCTCAATCTTCATTCAGAAAGGCAAACGAGAAGGACATCAGAAGAGGAACGATATAGGGAAAATGACTGGAACCTACCTTAGAGGACCTCTGAAAGACTCTACCCATCAGGATATCAAAATATATGCTGAGATTAATAACCAAAATTTTTCCAGAGTGCAGGGGATATTAAGAAAGAAGGGGGAGATACAAAGACCTGGAGAGAACAGGAGCTCCACAAGGAGAGCAACAGAACCAAAAAATCTGGGCATAGGGGTCTTTTCTGAAACCATGCATGGAGATAACATATAACCCCTGCACAGAGGTAGCTCAGGCAGCTTTGTGTACAAGAGGGTTTCCCAATAATAGGAACTTGGACTGTCTCTGTCATGAACTCATGGGCTGGCTCTTTGATCACCTCTACCTGAGGGGGAGCAGCCTTACCAGTCCACAGAGGAAGACAAAGAAGCAAATCCTGATGAAACCTGATAGACTAGGGTCAGATGGAAGGGGAAGAGGACCTCCCCCATTGGCCTGGGGGAGGGGGTTAGAAACATGTAGATGATAGACATATAGAGACAGAAATATATATTTAAAAATTATGTAAACATATAAAAGTTATACGTATATAACTTTTAGAACCATTTAGCAAGTAATACATTTTTGCAACTGCTTAGTTATGTATAGTTGCTTTTAAATGTTAATCCTTCAAAATGAAATTTTATATTTTGTTAAATTCCAAAAGAAATAATAAACTCAAATTTGATTTGAAGAGAAAGTAATATAGAATTATATAGGTCCATTTTAATATCCAGAAAAATGCTTCACTTCTTTTTTGGTGAAGATTTTCTAAATGTCGTATTCTAAATGTAGTGATGATAATTTCAAGCCTCCCTATTTTTAATTACATTTTTATTTTTATATTAATTACACTTTATTCACTTTGTATCCCAGCTGTAGCCACCTTTCTCCTCCTCTCCCAATACAATCCTCCCTTCCTTATCTCCTCCTATGCCCCTCTCCAAGTCCACAGATGGGGGAAGTCCTCCTCCCATTCCATCTCACCCTAGCTTATCCGGTCTCATCAGGACTGGCTGCATTGTCCTCCTCTGTGTCTTGGCAAGGCTGCTCCCCCATCTAGGGGAGGTGGTCAAAGAGTTCAGGTCAGAGATAGTCCCTGTTCCCCTTACTAGGGACCACTCTTGGATACGGAGCTGCCATGGGCTACATCTGAGCAGGGGTTCTAGGTTATATCCATGAATGGTCCTTGGTTGGAGTATCAGTCTCAGAAAAGACCCCTGTGCTCAGATATTTGGGTTCTGTTGCTATGCTTGTGGATCTCCTGTCCTCTCCGTATTTTGTAAACATTGCTTCAGATAATTTTGATATACAAATAGACTTAAACACAACTGGTCATAGTCTATTGCCAATCATTTTGTTAATATTTAAAATTCTTGTTAAATAACTTTATAGAAGAGCTCTTGTGTTAAAATGAAAATTCCTGTTTCTTGCTTATACTCTCAGCACTAGGCTGACTAATTACATTATAGCACCATTAAAATCGTCCGTGGCATAGCAAAATCAGAAGAAATGAAACCGAAAAAAACTTAATCAGTGACTAAAGGAAAGTGATTTTGGGAAGAGATCCAAGATGGCATCTCAGAGAGCACACTGTTTCTGATCAGCAGGGCAGCAGTGACTGCACATCGACCAACAGACTAAACGGTACGCTCCAAAACACCAGTGAATGTATTCCCCAGGTGAGAGGAAACCCTATGATGTGGGAAGCAATTGGTCCAATCTTAGCTCACCCAGCTAAATCCTCGAAGAGATTCTGGGATCCCTACAGGTGCTCAGTCACCAATCCACAGCCACATGCTACTCATTGTCCCAGACAAGACTGCGGGCCCCCAAACACCAGAGAATGGGTTTACCAGTAGAGAGAAAATCCCCCATGAAGGAAGCAATAGGGTATGAACTTGGGTCACCCAGCCACACCCCCAGAAAAGTACCTGGGTTCCTGCAGGTGCTCAGTCACCAGCACAGAGCCACGTGCTTGCTTGCCGTGTGCCTGTTCGTTCTACTCACCATCCTAGACTGAACTGTGGACCCCAAACACCACAGACTGCATGTCCCAACAGGGAAGAAACCCTATGGTAAGGGAAACATCAGGTCTAACCTCAGGGCACTCAGCTAATCCCCAGAAAATTTCCTGGGTTACTGCAGGAATGGAGGCTCTAGCTGCCTGCCACAAATCTGTGTGCTGTGCTCACTGCCCACTGATTACCCCTTGAGTACTGGGGCACAGAGCTTCAAACTCAGACCTATCGACACCTGGTACCCAAGAGATGGGCCCCAGGTGCCCCTCCAAACTTCAACCTCTCTCTCTAGTGAAACCAACCAAACCTCGGGCATCACTCATTCTTCAAGAGGCCCAGAAAACACAGTGTATGAGCAGTAGCAGTAGCTAACTAAATTCAGAGCAAGAAAGCCAATGGCAAGGCAGGTGTCTCTGGGACTTCTCCTGGTGAAAGGAAAGCCCCTGGGCTCCCTATAAGCACAATTATTCCACAAGATCATACATTTGAGGAGAGCTGCTGCAATTTCCTGAGAAGCACCAGCTATTCCATGACCATAAGCAAAAAGCTGAGGAGGCCTCCTTCAGGAATAACCATCTTCCTGCCAAGGGGATTTCCCCAAAACCTCAACCCTTCCCAACACTCAAGCAGGCACCAGAAACTAACAGCCAACACCTGAAACAGCCAGATGGGTAAATGCTAGCGTAAAAGTAAAATCAACAAAAAAACAAAGCAATATGGTATTTCCAGAACACAGTTATCCTTGGGCAAGTAGCCCTGGATAACCTAACGTAAGTGAAATTCAAGAAAATGACCTTAACTCTATGCTTATGAAGGTGATAATGGAGGAAATGAATAACATGCATAAGGAGATACAGGAAGTTAAAATCAAACAGATTATGACCACCCGTAAAGAAATACAGGAAGATACAGCCAAAGAGTTTATGGCCTTTACAGAGGAAATAATTAAATCAGTGAAAGAAAAGAAAAATAGAGGAAAGAACAAGCAAACCGGTGAAGGAATTGAAGGAAAGGCAGGGAAATACAAATGGGGAAGGAAATAAAAGAGTTCAAGATATGAAGATGGAAATGGAAACATTAAAGAAAACACAAACTGAGAAAATCATAGAGAGGGAGAACTTAAGAAGAAAATAGGAACTAAAGAGGTAAGCATATCCAACAGATTAGAAGAGATGGAAGAAAGCATATCAGGTATTGAGAATACAATGAAAGAAATCAATGAATCTGTTACAGAAAATGTAAAATCTAAAATATTCCTAACACCAACCATCCAGGAAATAAAGGAGAACATGAAAAGACAAAAATCTAAGAGTAATAGGAATAGAGGAAAAAGAAGATTCGCACCTTCAAGAGATTTTGATTCAACAAAATCATAGAAAAAAATTTCCCCAGTTTTTTTTTGAAAGGTTTGTTTTAGCTTAGAAATCCAGGTTACAGTCTGTTAATGTTGGGAAGTCAAAGCAGCAAGAACTTGAAGCAGCTTGTCACTTCACATCCAGAGAGCAGAAAAAAAGGAGTGCAACCTTCCCTGTCAGCTTGCTGGTGAGTAGTTCATTTCCTCCACCCTTACATAGTTCAGGACTCTCTGCCCAAGGAAGGGGGGCACCCACAGTAGGCGGGTCTCCCCACATCCAGCACTTAAGATATTCTTCCATATGCCCACAATCCAATTTAAGGTAGACTAAGATAGCCTGCATGCTGAAACAACTCAGGTCCCACACAAATGCCATGGTGGTTCCACCCACAGTGAGCTGGGTCCGCCCCCCCCCCCCCCATTAATCAAGAAAGTGTCTGAGAAACTTGTTTACTGGCCCATCTACTGGAGGCATTGTCTCTTTTCCTTCTTTCCAGAAGACTCTAGGTAGAGTCAGGTTGACAAATCTAAAAAGAAAATCTGGCATGCCGGAAGCCTTAAGTCTGACACCCAGCAAGAAATAAAGCAGACAAGCACCTAAGCACCTATGATTCTAGCATTAGGAGAGGCCTATAAGCATGCAAGGGTCCTACAGAACACAATAATATATTAGACCAGAAAAGAAAATCTTCCTGCCACATAAAATCAAAACAGTAAATATATAGAACAAACAGAAAAATACTAAGGGCTCTAGAGGAAAAATATCAAGTAACATGGAATGGGAAACCTATCAATATCACACCTGACTTCTCAACAGAGCCTATGAAAACCAGAAGGGCCTGGAAAGATTCCATGTAGACCATAAGATAACACATGTATGTTAGCAGAGACTGCTATACACAGCAAAACTCTCAATCCTCATTAATGGAGAAAAAAAGATGTTCAATGACAAAAACAAATTTAAATTGCATATACACACGGATCCTACTCACAAATACAGAAGATACTAGAAGGGAAAGTACAACCCAAGAAAATTAACCACATTCAGGAAAACATAGGAAATAAAGAACCTCACTACAGCAAAAGTAAAAGTAGCCAAACACACCAACACTATGACAACCAACAACATAATAAAAGGAACTAAGAGTCATTGGTCATTGACCACTCTCAACATCAATGGACTGCGCTCTCTAATCAAAGGACACAGACTAACAGAATGGATGTATAAAAAAGACCTAACATTCTCCTGCACGCAAGAAACACACCTCAGTCAAAAAGATAGGTATTACCAGACCAAAGGACCCAAGAAACAAGCAGGAGAAGCCAATACTAATATCTAATAAAAATAGACTTTCAACCAAGATTAATTTAAAAAGATGGGGAAGGTCACTTCATACTCATCAAAGGAATATTCCACCAAGAAAATATCTCAATTCTGAACATCTGTGCCCCCAAATACAAGGGAACCCACATTTGTAAAAGAAGCAGTATTAAAGCTTAATTCACATATCGATTCCAACATCTTAACAGTAGGAGACTTCAATATCCCAATCTCACCAAGGGACAAATCACTATGACAGAAGGTAAATAGAGAAATAATGACACTTACAGGGGTCTTAAATCAAATGGACATAATGGAAATCCACAAGCTTTTCACCCAAACACTCAGGAACCCTCACCAAAATTGACCATATAGTGGGTCACAAAGGAAGTCTCAACAGATAAAAGAAGATTGAAATAATTCCTTGTATCCTATAAGACCACCATGGACTAAAGTTGGAATCAACAACAACAGAAATAGCAAAAAGCCTACATACCTATGGAAACTGAACAACTCTCTACTCAATGACACTGGGTCAGGGAAGAAATAAAGAAATTAAAGGTCTCCTAGAATTCAATGAAAATGAAGGCAGAACATACCCAAACTTATGGGATGCAATGAAAGCAGTCCTAAGAGGGAAACTTCATAGCACTAAGTGCCTTCAAAAAGAAATTCAAAACATCTCATACATGCAACATAATGGCTCACTTGAAAGCCCTAGAGGGGAAAAAAAGAAGCAGAAACACCCAAGAGGAGTAGACAGCTGGAGATAATCAAACTCAGGGTTGAAATAAAAATATTGGAAACAAAGAGAACCATTCACAGACTCAACAAAGCCAAAATCTGGTTCTTTGAAAAAATCAACAAGGTAGACAAACCCTTAGCCAAAATAACTAAAAAGCAGAGAGAGACTATCCAAATCAACAAAATCAGAAATGAAAGGGGGACATAAGAACAGACAGTGAAGGAAACCAAGCAATCATCAGGTCTTATTTCAGAAGCCTATATGAAACAACATATGAAAATTTAAATGAAATGGACAATTTTGTTGGTTGATTCCGGTTACCAAAGGTGAATCAATATCAGATAAATAATTTTAACAGTCCTATATCCCATAGTGAAATAGAAACAGTCATCAAAAGTCTCCCATCCAAAAAGAGCCTAGGGCCAGATGATTTCAGCACAGAATTCTACCAGACCTTCAAAGAAGAGCTAACACTAACACTCTTCAAATTATTCCATAAAACAGAAAGAGAAGAAAGAATACCAAACTCATTCTATGAAACCACAGTTACCTTGGTACCTAAACCTCACAGACACACAAAAAAGAAAGACTTTCAGACCAATTTTCCTTATGAACTTTGACACAAAAATAATCAATGAAATACTCGTGAATGGAATCTGGGAAAGTATCAAAGATATCATCTACTATGACCACATAAGCTTCATTCCATGTATGCAGGGATGGTTCAGTATATGGAAATTCAACAATGTAATCCACCATATAAAAAACCTGAAAGAGAAAAACCACATGATCATCATCTTAGATGCTGAAAAAGCATTTGGTAATATCCAAAGCCTGTTCATTTTTAAAATATTGGAGAAATCAGGGATACAGGACTATACATAAACATAGTAAAGGCAATATACATCAAATCTATAGCCAACATCAAACTAAATGAAAAGAAACTTAAATCAATTCCACTGAAACCAAGGACAAAGCAAGGTTGGCCACTGTCTCCATATCTCTTCGAGATAGTACTTGAAGTCCTTTCTAGATCATTAAGACAATGAAAGGAGATCAAAGGGATTCAAATCAGAAAAGCAAACATCAAAGTATAACTATTGATAGAAAAGGTGCTCCTCCCCTTCCATCTGACCCTAGCTTATCAGGTCTCTTCAGGACTGGCTGCAATGTCCTCCTCTGCGGCCTAGCAAGGCTGCTCCTCCCTCAGGGGAAGGGGGATGTCAAAGAGCCATCCATTGAGTTCATGTCAGAAACAGTCCCTGTTCCCCTTACTAGGAAACCACTTGGATACTGAACTGCCATGGGCTGCATCTGAGCAGAGGTTCTGGGTTGTATCTGTGCATGGTCCTTGGTTGGTGAATCAGAAATGAAAAGTTGCAGAAAAGGCCCTTCTGCCCAGATATATTTGGTTCTTGTGGAGCTCTTGTTCTCTCCAGGCCATACTAATTCACCCTTTACAGAGGGCCAGGGAGGAGATAAGGGAGGGAGGGTGGGATTGAGAGGGAATGAGGGAGGGTGCCTCAGCTGGGATACAAAGTTAATAAACTGCAACTAATATAAAAAAATTAATTTAAAAAAGTATAACTATTTGCAGATGATATGATAGAATACATGAGTGACCCCAAAAATTCCACAAGGGAATTTGTACAGCTGATAAACAACTTCAGCAAAGTGGCTGGATACAAAATTAACTAAAAAAAAAAATAATCAGTAGCTTTCTTATATACAGAAGACAAACAGTCTGAGAAAGAAATTAGGGAAACAACACCCTTCACAACAGTCAAAAAAAAACATAAAGTATCTTGATGTATCTTTAACTAAGCAAGGAAAGACTTCTATGAAAAACATTTCAAGTCTCTGGAGAAAGAAATTGAAGAATATGTCAGAGATGGAAAGATCTCTTATGCTCATTGATTGGTAGGATTGACATAACAAAAATGGTCATCTTTCCAAAAGCAATCTACAGATTCAATGGAATTCCCATCAAAATACCAACACAGTTATTTATAGACATTGAAAGAATAATGCTCAGTTTCCTGTGGAAAAACAAAACAAAACAAAAACCCAGAATATCTAAATCAATCCTATACAATAAAAGATCTTCTGGAGATATCTTCATCCCTGATCTCAAGCTGTACTGTAGAGCAATAGCAATAAAAACTCCATGGTACTGGCATAGAAACATATTGGTGGATCAGTGGAAGCAAATTAAAGATCCAGAAATAAACCCACACAAGTAGGGACACCTGATTTTTCACAGAGTTGCTAAAATCATACAATCAAAAAAAGATAGCATCTTCAACAAATGGTATTGGTCTAACAGGATGTCCATATGTAGAAAATGCAAATAGACCCATATTAATCAACCTGCACAAATTAATATCCAAGTGAATTTTACCTCAGTATAAAGCCAGAACAATAAATCTGCTTTGCTTTTGTTTTTCTTTTTAAGTGGGGAAAAGCCTCAAACTCATTGGCACAAGTGTAAACTTCTTGAACCAACAGCTAGGCTCTAGGATCAACAATTAATAAATGGCATCTCATGAAACTGAAATGCTTCTGTAAAGGAAAGGACACTGTCAACAGAACAAAACAACACCATACAGACTGGAAAAGATTGTTGTCAACCCTACACTTGATATAGGGCTAATATCCAGAATATATAAAGAACTCAAAGACTTAGACACCAGCAAACCAAGTAACCCAATTAAAAATGGGGTATAGAGCTAAGCAGAGGATTCTCAACAACAGAATATTGAATGGCAAAGAAACACTTAAAGAAAAATGCTAAACATCCTTAGTCATCAGGGAAATGCAAATCAAAGCAACTCTGAGATTCCATCTCACAATGATCAGAATGGCTGTGATCAAAAACTCAAGTGACAACACATGCTGGAGAGGATGTGGAGAAAGGGGAACCTGCCTCCATTGCTGGTAGAAATGTAAACTTACACAACCACTTTGGAAATCAATCTGGCACTTTCTCAGAAAATTGGGAATAGCAGTACCTCAAGATCCAGCTATACAACTCCTGGGTATATACCCAAAAGATGCCCCACCATTCAGCAAGAACATTTGCTCAACTATGTTAATAGCAGCTTTATTTGTAATAGCTAGAATCTGGAAACAGCCTAGATGTACCTCTGTGGAGGAATGATACAGAAATTGTGGCACATTTACAAAATGAAATACTACTCACCTATCACAAACAAGAAAATTATGAAAATTGCAGGCAAATGGATTGAACTAGAAAATAACACTGAGTGAGTTAACTGAGAAATAGAAAGACATGGATCATATATACTCACCTATAAGTGAATCTTAGCTGTATAATACAGGATAGCCATACTAAGATCTACTGACCTAAAGAAGTTAAACAACAAGGAGGTTGATGCTCAAATCTCTTTCAGAATGGCAAACAGGATAGACACCAGAAGCAGTGGAAGAGATGGAGCAGATTGGGAACCTACTATACAGGGTCCTCTGAAAGCTCCACACCTTGGGAAGGGAAATTCAAATGTGCTTCTTAGAGCCAAGCATGCAAGAGTCCCTTATTTTCTCCACACTAATTGTGAGTGCAGTAAACACTATCTACTGTAAAAAGGAAACTTCTTTGACACTGCATTAATCTATGGGTTTAAGCCTGAACACTGCATTAATCTATGGGTTTAAGCATAAGTACATAGGAGGAAGTTTGACAACACATTTGTTTAGCATAGAGCAATAGTAGGTTTAACCTTTAGGCCTATGACCTACCTATGAGCTCCTGACCAGGTTTAGAGTACCAAGCATAAGTTGTCTACTCGTGGAACAGAACTTAAATTGAATCAGAGAACTTCCAGTTCCCTCAGAGTAGTAATGTCACTATTGTAGTAGTTGAGACTTGCCAGAGTGTAGAGCTGGAAGGACCATCAATAACTTGTTTTTCCATAACAGATCTCTTAAGGTCTTGCAGAACTACAAAATCTAGTCAGTGTATGACACATTTTTTAATGTGTTATTGTTAATCTACACATTCAAAGTTTAAAATCAAATTCTTTTCGAATATTTAAAGTACTTGAAATATTGTTATTTATAATTTCATTTTATATTTTTGTCTTCAAATGATTATCTCACATTTTTGTCTTCCAACAAGTATTAGCAAATCACAACAATTTGCCAAACAATGTCTCTAATAGGAAAGCAACTGTGCTTTTCCTCTCTTCTTGTATAATAAATTAACTCAAACTCAGTGGCATAATGAAATTAATATTTTTTTACAAAATCCTCCTGAGAAATATAACTTCCTAAGTGTTTCACATCTGTATGTCCCATGAAGCTCTGTGGAGATATCAACTAAAGGTGAGTCACCACTCTAAGATCTGCCTTGACTAACTGACATACTCAAGTTGTTTTAATCACAAATCCATTGTCATGGAGCTTCAGGCCCTCACTTGTTTTTGTATGCAAATAGTTTCTTCAAAATATAGGCTTGACAGTGTCGAGTCTGATTATAAAATGTTTAAGTGGCTTATTGAAAGCCAACAAGAGTTATGAAACAAAATTGCATATACAGAACCACTGCCTGTTTACACAGTCTTTTTCAGATCAACATTGCTTCTACAAATATATTATTTTAAAATTTGGTGGCTATCAGGTTGGCTTCACTGTGCCAAACAATATTTTTGTACATAAAATATTTTTGGGGGGATCTTCCATGAAAGTTCTGAAAAACTTCGTAGTCATTCCTTACTTTGATGTACAGCAGTACAGAGTTGTTTGATAAGATTTTCAGAGACCCCTTTGTCTTAAAAATGACTCTACAACACTGATCATCATTTAATTAAGACTGCTTCTCGATACTGTTTCCAGCTGTAAATATTAATAAATTCAGAACAATTAAGAATTTTAAGAGTACTTTATCTTTCTCCTGTAATATTGTAAGATTAATCCAAGTGGTTTCTTCAATATTTGACATGAAAGACTGCGTAGCTGTATACCCAAACTTTTTGGGTAGATTTTCTGCTTTCTAACCTTGTTTTGTTTGTTTATGATTCTTGCTAATATTTTTGATACTACATGAAGATTCTATTTTTGCAGTTTCTAGTTGGATTGTGATGCATATTTCCTACACCCAAACACTATCATGATCAAGGCTTTTAACATCTACATTTTCTTTCCTGGTAAACTGGGATGTAAACTCTTTACAATTCCAAAATGCTACCCAGATTTTTCAATTTCCTCTTATAAAACTAGTGCTGAGCCATTTCCAGGTCATAAGAATGTTATTATTTATGATTGAGACTTAGAAGTTATAGTTGTTATTTGTGTTATAATCCATTTTTAAGAAAAGAATCAAGGTAGCCACTTTCTTTTTTAATTAAATTTTAATTTTGTAATTTATTACGGTTTATTAATTTTTTATCCCAGCTGTAGCCTCCACCCTCCCTCCCAATCATACCCTTCCTCCAACATCTCCACCCACTCCCCTCTCCAAGTCCACAGATATGGGAGGTCCTCCTTCCCTTCCATCTAACCCTAGTCTATCAGGTCTCATCAGGACTGGCTACATCATTGTTCTCCTCTGTGGCCTGACAAGGCTGTTCCGCCATTAGGCGGAGGTAGGAGGGTTGGTTAAAGAGCCCGCCACTGAGTTCATGTCAGAGACAGTCCCTGTTCCACTTACTAGGCAACACATGGACACAGAGCTGCCATGGACTATATCTGAGCAGGGGTACTAGGTTATGTCGATGAATGGTCCTTGGTTGGAGTATCAGTCTCAGAAAAGACACCCATGCCCCTATATTTTGGTTCTGTTGCTCTCCTTTTGGAGCTCCTGACCTCTCCAGGTCCCACTATCTCCCCCTTCTTTCATAGGATTCTTGCACTCAGCATCTACTTTAATACACTGTTCAGTAGACTTTCAGAGGCCCTCTGTCTTAGGCTCTGGTTGTGTTTCCAGTTTTCTCCTTCTTCCAATGTCCATCCAGTTAGTCTCTCTAAGTGAGAGTTGATCATCTTACCAAGGGACCTCCTTCTTGCTTAGCTCCTTTAGATTTTAGTATGTTTATCCTATACTATAAGGCTAGTATCCACTTATAAGTGAGTATATACCATGTGTGCCTTTCTGCTTCTGGGATACCTTACTCAGGATGACCTTTTCAAGATCCCACCATTTACCTGCAAATTTCATGATTTCCTTGTTTTTAATTGCTGAGTACTAATCAATTGCGGAAATGTACCACAATTTCTGTACACATTCCTTCCTTGATGGACACCTGGGTTGTTTCCAGGTTTTGCCTATTATGAATAAAGCTGCTACAAACATGGTTGAACAAATGTCCTTGTGTACTTGAACAACTTTTAGATATATGCCTAGGAGTGGTATAGCTGGATCTTGAGGTAGCACTCTTCCTGATTGTCTGAGAAAGCACCAGATTGATTTCCAAAGTGGTTATACAAGTTTACATTCCCATCAACAATGGAGAAGGGTTCCTGTTTCTCCACATCCTCTCCAGCTGCTGTTGTCAGTTGATTTTTTTTTATCTTAACCATTCTGATGGGTGTAATGTGAAATTTCAGGGTTGTTTTGATTTGCATCTCCCTGATGACTAAGGACATTGAGCATTTCATTAAGTGTTTCTCTGCCATTTTATATTTCTCTACAGATAATTCTCTGTTTAGCTCTGAACACCATTTTTAATTGGATTACTTGATTTGTTCCTTTTTCACTTCCTTACTTCTTTATATATTCTGGATATTAGCCATCTGTCAGATATAGGGTTGGTGAAGATCCTTTCCCAATCTGTAGGCTGGCGTTTTGTTTTGATGACAGTGTCTTTTGCTTTACAGAGGCTTTTCAGTTTTCAGTTTCATGAGGTCCCATTTATTGACAGTTCATCTTAGAGCCTTTGCTGTTAATGTTATGTTAAAGAAGTTGTCACCTGTGGCAAAGAATTCTAGGATATTCCCCACTTTTGCTTCTAACCAATTTAGTGTGTCTAGTTTTATGTTGAGGTCTTTGATCCACTTGGACTTTAGTTTTGTGCAGTGTGATGAAAGTGGATCTATTTGCATTTTTTTGCATGTAGGCATCCAGTTAAACCAACACCATTTGGTGAAGGTGCAGTCTTTTTTTTTTTTTTCCATTGTATGGTTTGGGATTCCTTATTAAAAAAAAATCAAGTATCTGTAGGTGTGTGAGTTTATTTCTGGGTCTTCTGTTCAGTTCCATTGATCCACCATTCTGTTTCTATGCTAACACCATGCAGTTTTTATTACTATTGCTCTGTAGTTCAGTTTGAGATCAGGAATGGAGATACCTCTATATGATCTGTTGTTGGACAGGATTGTTTTGGCAATTCTTGGTTTTTTGTTTTTACATATGAAGTTGAGAATTGTTCTTTCAACATCTGTA
Source organism: Pachyuromys duprasi (assembly GCA_028658305.1). Classification (NCBI taxonomy): domain Eukaryota; kingdom Metazoa; phylum Chordata; class Mammalia; order Rodentia; family Muridae; genus Pachyuromys; species Pachyuromys duprasi. Next base: position 25,709,095 of record CM053751.1, read on the forward strand.
AAGAATTGTGTTGATATTTTGATGGTAACTGCATTGAATCTGTAGATTGCTTTTGGCAGAATGGCTGTTTTCACTATGTTAATGCTACCGATCCAAGAGCATGGGAGATCTTTCCATCTTCTGATATCTTCAATTTCTTTATTTAGACACTTGAAGTTTTTTGTTTTTTTTTTTTTTTGAACAGGTCTTTTACTTGCTTGGTTAGAGTCACACAAAGGAATTTTATGTTGTTAGTGGCTATTGCAAAGGGTGTTGTTTCCCTAGTTTCTTTCTCAGCCCTTTTGTCTTTGGTATATAAGAGGGCCACTGATTTTTTTGAATTAATTTTGTATTGAGCCACTTTGCTAAGGGTGTTTATCAACTGAATGAGATCTCTGGTTGAATTTTTGAGGTCGCTCATGTATGCTATCATATGATTTGTGAATACTGATGCTTTGATTTCTTCCTTTACCATTTGTATCCCCTTGATCTCCTTTAGTTGTCTTATTGCTCTAGCTAGGACTTCAAGTACTATGTTGAAGAGATACGGAAACAGTGGTCACCCTTGCCTTGTCCCTGATTTCGGTGGCATTAATTTAATTTTCTCTCCATTTAATTTGATGTTGGCTATAGGCTTGCAATATATTGTCTTTACTATGTTTAGGTATGTGCCCTGTATGCCTGATCTCTCCAAGGCTTTAAACATGAATGGGTGTTGAATGCTTTTTTGGCATCTAAGGTTTTTCTCCTTCAATTGGTTTATATGGAGGATTACATCAATGAATTTCTGTATATTGACCCACCCATGCATGAAGCCTACTTGGTCATGGTAGATGATATCTTTTATGTGCTCTTGGATTCTGTTTACAAGTATTTTGTTGAGTATTTTTGTATCAATGTTCATAAGAGAGATTTGTCTGAAGTTCTCTTTTTTAAAGTAATTTATTTATTTTTATATTAATCACAACTTATATACTTTGTATCCCAGCTGTATCCCCCTCCTTCATTCCCTCCCACTCTCACCATCCCTCCCTCATCTCCTCCCTGCCTCCCTCCAAGTCCTCTGATAGGGGAAGACACCCCCCCTTCCATTTGACCCTATCTTATCATGTCTCTTCAAGGCTGGCTGCAATATCTCTCTTCTGGGATCTAGTTAGGCTGCTCCTCCGTCGGGGGGGGGGGGGATGGTTGACAAGCCATCCATTGAGTTCATGACAGAAATAAACCCTGTTCTCCTTACTAGGGTACCCAGTTGGATACTGAGCTAACATGGGCCACATCTGAGCAGGGGTTATAGTTTGTATCCATACATGGCCCTTGGTTGGAGAAGCAGTCTCATAAAAGACCCCTGTGCCCTGATCTATTTGGTTTTTGTGAAGCTCTTGTGCTGGCCAAGTCTTACTAACTCCCCCTTTTTTTTCATATGATTCCCTGCACTCTGCTGAAGGCTTGGTTTTGAGTCTTAATATCTGCTTTGATAACATTGCTAGTTAGAGTCTTTCAGAGGCCCTCTGTGGTAGGCTCCTGTCCTGTTGCTTGTTTTCTCCTACATTCAATGTCCTTCCCTTTTGTCTATCTAAGCGAAGATTGATCATCCCACCCTGGGTCCTCCTTCTTGCTTATCTTCCCTAGATGTATAGATTTAAGCAAGTCAATGCTATCCTATAGGTCTATACAAGTGAGTATATACCATGTGTTTCTTTCTGCTTTTTGGATACCTAACTTAGGAAGATCGTTTCCAGGTCCCACCATTTAAATTTCATGATTTCCTCATTTTTAATTGCTGAGTAGTATTCCATTGTGAAAAGTACCATAATTTCTGTATCCATTCCTTGAGTGAGGGACATCTGGGTTGCTTCCAGGTTCTGGCTATTATTAATAAAGCTGCTACAAACATGGTTTGATCAAATGTCCTTATTGTGTACTTGAGCATCTTTTGGATATATGCCTGAGAGTGGTATAGCTGGGTCTTGAGGAATCACTATTCCTAATTGTCTAAGAAAGCACCAAATTTATTTCCAGAATGGTTGTACAAGTTTGCATTCCCACCAGCAATGGAGGATGAAGTTCTCTTTTTTTGTTGTTGGGTCTTTGTGTGGTTTAGGTATTAAAGTTAGTGTGGCTTTATAGGATGGGTTTTTTAATGTTCCTTCTGTTTCTATTTTGTGGAATAGTTTGAAGAGAATTGGAGTTAGCTCTTCTTTGAAGATCTGTTAGAATTCTGAGCTAAGATAATTTGGCCCTGGGCTTGTTATGGAAGGGAGACTTTTGATGACTGCTTCTATTTCCTTGTGGATATAGAACTATTCAATATATTTACCTAATTTTGATTTGATTTAATTTTGGTAAATAGAACCTATCCAGAAAATTATTTATTTCATTTAGATTTTCAAATTTTGTGGCTTATAGGCTTTTGTAGTAAGACCTAATGATTGTTTGGATTTCCTTAGTGTCTGTTGTTAAGTCCCCCTTTTCATTTCTGATTTTGCTGATTTGAATCCTTTGTCATTGCCTTAGTTAGTATGGGTAACGTTTTGTCTATCTTATTGATTTTCTTAAAGAACTAGCTCTTGGTTTCAGTGATTGGTTGAATTGTTTTATTTGCTTCTAATTGACTGATTTTATCCCTGAGCTTGAATATTTCCAGCCAACTATTCCTCTTTGGTGTGTCGGCGTCTTCTTGTTGTTGTTCTTTTTCTTGTTCTTCTACTTGTTCTTCTTGTTGTTGTTGTTGTTGTTGTTGTTGTTGTTGTTGTTCTTCTTCTTCTTCTTCTTCTTCTTCTTCTTCTTCTTCTTTTGGGCTTTCAGATGAGCCATTAAGTTGCTTGTATGAGATGTTTCAAGTATTATTCTTGATGGCACCTAGTGCTTTGAATTTTCCTCTTACCACTGCTTTTATTGTCTCCCATAAGTTTGGGTATGTTGTGCCTTCATTTTCAATAAATTTTAGGAAGTCTCTAATTTCTTTCCTTCTTTTTTCCCTAACCCAGCTGTCATTGAGTGGCAAGTTGTACAGTTTCCATGTGTATGTAGGCTTTTTTGCTATTTCTGTTGTTGAGGTCCAGCTTTAGTCCATGGTGGTCAGATAGGATACAAGGGATTATTTCAATCTTCTTGTATCTGTTGAGGCTTGCTTTGTGACCAACTATATGGTCTATTTTGGAGAAGGTTTCCATGAGATGCTAAAAAGTTCTGTAGACATCTATTAGGTCCATTTGATTTAAGACCTCTGTAAGTGCTTTTATTTCCCTATTTATCTTCTATCTAGATGATCTGTCTCTTGGTGGAAATGGAGTGTTGAATTCTCCCACTATTAAGGTGTTAGGATCAATATGTGACTTCAGCTTTAATAATAGTTCATTCACAAATGTAGGTGTGGATTTATTTGGGGCATAGATGTTCAGAATTGTGATGTCCTCCTGGTGTATTTTTCCTTTGATGAGAATGAAGTGCTCTTCCTCATCTTTTTAAATTAATTTTGGCTGAAAGTAAATTTTATTAGACATTTGGATATTTACTAGATATTTGGAGAGTTACCCCAGCTTGTTTTCTGGGTCCATTTGCTTGAGAAACATTTTCTAGCCCTCTACTTTGAGGTAGTATTTATCTTTGTTGCAGAGGTGTGTTTCTTGAATTCAGCAGAATGTTGGATTTTGTTTCTGCAACCATTCTGTTAGTCTGTGTCTTTTGATTGGCGATTTGAATCCATTGGTGTTGATAGATTAGAGTGACCAATGAATGTTAATTCCTCTTATTGTGGAGTTGATGGTGTTGCTGAATGTCAATGCTTGTTTTTTTTTAAATTTTTTTGTGAAATTATTATATCTTATATTTTCTTGGGTGTAGTTGTTTTTGTTGGACTTTTCCTTCTAGTATTTTCTATAGGGCTGGGTTGCTGTGTGGATATTGTTTAAATTTAGTTTTTTCAAGGAATATTTTGTTTTCTCCATCTATGTTGATTGAAGCTTTGCTGGGTATAGTAGTCTTGCTTGGGCATCTGTGGTCCCTTAAAGTTTGCATGACATCTCTCCAGTCCCTTATGGCTTTCATAGTTTCTGTTGAGAAATTTAGTGTGGTTCCAATTGGTCTACCTTTGTTTGTTATTTGGCCGTTTTCCCTTGCTGCTTTTAATATTTTTTTTCTTTGTTCTGTAGGTTTGCTGATTTGACTATGATGTGTCATGAGGAGTTTCTTTTTTGGTCTAGTTTATTTGGTGTTCAGTAGGCCTCTTGTATGTTTATGGACATATCATTCTTTAAGTTGGGAAAATTTTCTTCGATGATTTTCTTGAAAATATTTTCTGGACTTTGGAGCCTGAAATCTTCTTTTTCTTCTGTTCCTGTTATTCTTAGATTTCATCTTTTCATGGCATCCTTGATTTCTTGGAGGGTTTGTGATTGGGACTTGTCCTATTTTACCTTTTCTCTGAGAGAAGTATCAATTTCTTCCACTGTATCTTTAGCACCCAAGAGTCTCTCTTCCATATATTGTATTCTATTGGTGATGCTTTCCTTTGTGGCTCTTGATCTTTTCTTTAAGTTCTCCAAATCCAGGGTTTTCTCTCTTTGTGTTTTCTTTATTGATTCTAATTTTGTTTTCATGTCTTGCACCATCTCCTTCATCTGTTTGTATGTGGATTCCTGTCTTTCTGTGATGGCTTCTATTTTTTTGTTTGTTTGTTCATTTCCATTTTATTTGCCACTAATTGTTCCTCTACTTGTGCCTGTATTTGTTTTGCTATATTTTCCTGTATTTCTTTGAGAACTTTGTTCATTTCCTCTTTATTTGCTTCCATTTGTATGTCTATTTCTTTGAGATATTTGTTGTTTCCTCGTTAGGTGCCATCTGCTTATCTGTAACCTTCACTGTTTTTTCTGGAGTCTTTACTTCAGAAAGTGCCTGTCTTTCTCTGGTGTCTGGAGTGTTCTTCAGGAAGATGAAAGAGGCCCACTGGTTTGAGAGTGTGTGTTGGTGTTTTAGCTGTGACTAAGGGAGGAAGGTTGTATAGTTGCAAGCAAGCATGTTCATGAGTGTGGAAGTGTGCTTTAATGGACAGGATGCTAGAGAGTGTAGATGCCTGACATTTGTGGGGTGTGATGTGGCAGGTACAGGTGGTATGGGGACATAATAGTTGTTTGCAGGTGCAATGCACATACACAGGTTCCCCAAATGCCTCAGTGGCCTACAGGCCTCTCATACTGTCCTTCTGATATTCAGCTCTGTCTAGGATCCAGAAGTTGTTTGCCTGAACTGGTACACCTGTAGGACAGGGCTTCAACGTTATGCAGTGCCAGTAATCCCTATGTTGCCCACAGTTGGTGTGTGGGTGGGAGAGGTCCAATGTCTGGTTTTTAGCATAAAGGCACCCTGGATCTGGAGCTTTGCAGGCACTCACTTGAAGGCGCACTCACTCTCTCACAGGTCTAATCAGAAGGTATAGGGGTTCCCCCTGTTCTCTGCTCTCAGATTTGGGCCTGCTGGGGAAAATGTAGTTGTAATCAGCTCAGCAGCGCTGCTGCTGTGGAACATAGGTTGTTAAAATGTTCCAATGGGAGTCCAGCGACAGCAGCAGAACTGGGAGGCAGGTACAGATGCCTGCTGGGAAGTCCTGAGGAGCCCCTACAGTGGTCCACGGAGGAGGAATGCCCAGCGGGCCTAGTGGAACTGGGTGCGCTGTTACACTGGCTGCCTGCTGCTGAGAGAGTGAGCAGCTGGTGCTGTCATGGGCTTGAGGCCCTGGTAGACCTGGGGCCCAGAAGGCTGGAAACAGATCTGGGATTATGAAGGATGGAACTGCGGGCCCAACACTCAGAAGGCTAGTACTGCAGACTTGGGACCTGGAAGCCTGGTACAGCTGGAAGCCCCCGCTGAGGAACTAAGAGACCCTCCTCTGCTGTCTCAGTCCCCAGACAGGGGGTTCTGTGCTATGAGCCACAGGTACTGTGGGCCCGCTCTGCCTAGGAGGAGGAAGGCCCTACAATGGTAAGTGCAGGAGTGGTCGATTGTCTGCCACTCTCCATCCCCAGAGAAGTATGTGGGTGACCTGGACCTAAATGGTCTCAGCTCACATGTTGTCCCCTGTGGCAAAGAAGGCCTCAATGTTGATATTTTGGCTTCAGCTATCCCTCTACTCAACAATTTTGAAGTTTCAGATCCTCTGCTTCTCAGATTTGTGTGTGTGCTAATCGCTGCCATCTTGGATCCTGTCAAGGTAGCCATTTTCTTTTTTTTTTTTTTTTTGCAACCCTAATTAAATGTGATGGGACATACACACACACATACAAACCATGTGTGTAACTTCCTGTGTGGGTGTGTGGGTATGTGGGTGTGTTGGTGTGTATTTTACTACTATATGTGTATTATATATATATATAGATAGATAGATATAGATATGTATATTGATATATACATATATATTGATATATACATATATATATTGATATATACATATAGTAGTAAAATAATTTAAGAATTTTCTTTTCTTTTTTCTTTATTTTCCCTTTCCTTTTTCTTTTCTTTTTTTTAATGTATTTTTTTAATTTATTTATTTTTATCTCAATCACAGGTTAGGTACTTTGAATCCCAGGCGTAGCCCCCTCCC
>CM053751.1:25716174-25757258 GCA_028658305.1 Pachyuromys duprasi
CAGGACTTTGCAGCCAGCCCTGAGGAGACAGGATAAGCTGGGGTTGGATGGAAGGGAAGGAGGTCCTCCCCTGTTGGTGGACTTGGAGGGGGCGGGGAAGAAGGAGATGAGGGAGGGAGTGGGAGGGTAGGAGGGAATGTGGGAGGGGGCTACGCCTGGGATTCAAAGTACCTAACCTGTGATTGAGATAAAAATAAATAAATTTAAAAAATAAAAAATAAATAAAAAAAAACAACAGAAAAAAAAAACAATAAAAGACAAAATTTTATATGACAAACCAAAAGAAAGATGTAAGCTCTGTGTATGACCTGAAAGTTCAAACACATCTACATTTAAGAGAAGTTACTCAAGCTATATAATTTTCATCATGCATGAATCCGGTTTCTATTTACCTAGGGAAATGGAAGTATTTGTGATATAACAAATTACTAGAAGTGCTACATTGTAGGGAGATGTGTGCAAAACACATTGGAAATAAGATTATATGTATTTAATTGAAGAATAAATATACATTTGAAGAATGTTAATATCAGAGGTGACATTTGTAGAACTAAAGTAAACATGGGTGAAAGATCAATGTTTGCTGCTGAATAAATACATAGCTCAGCACAATTCCAGCATTGACTTTCCTTGATTTCTTCATCACATATTTTCTAAAAGTTAAAGACAAAGTTCTAAATTTCCTATATAATCTGATATTACTCCTTTGTACTCAAGTTTCATAATTAGATAAAATGGATATGAATATTTTGCTCACATGCATGTCTGTTTTCTGCGTATATGTTTGATACATACAGAGGTCAGAAGAATGTGTTCAACTCCTTGAAATTGGAGCTCTGTAGACCTGTGAACTTCCGTTTCCATACTAGGAATTCAAAGGAGATGGTTTGCAAGAATAACAAGTCCAGTTAACTACTGAGCCATCTCCTCAGCCCACACAAATAAACATTTCAACTGCTGATCTCAGACTGTTAGTTTCACTCATTAGTGTCAAGAAATTGACCTTAACTGAGCAATGCTCTCACTTATCATTTATATTCCAGAGTCTTGCTTTCTTTTCTCAGATACTTTTATTGATTTTAGTCAATGTTTCCAGTAGAGGAACTTCTGAAGTAAATAATTTCTATACTTATTTGTGTGCCTTTATTGCTAAGACTACCTTTCCAAGCATACTGTCTATGCAACAGTCTTTCTTGCTATGCCTTCTTGGTGCTACATTTACTAGTTGCAGAGTTGCTCTTTGTTGTTGTTATTCTTGTTGTTGAACGGCAATGAAAATAGTAGCTCAATGTAGGATATGTTAGTAGATGCAGCTTCAAAACAATCAAACAGTAAGCTAAAAATAATTCAAATGGATTTATTTATTTGAAGAGAAATGGGAATAAGAGTTACCTTGATTCAAATCATACTGTTTTAGTCATTGGTTTCCTCTGTTCCACAAGATGAGCAAAATCAGATACAATAGGAATAGATGTACATAGAATTGTACCTGTCTTTCTTATATTTTATTACCTCTGATCTATAGAACATTGTTAAAAATAGAAATTAAATACAAATAATTTAAAATAAGAAAATATACCCAGATTGTCAGAACACTGTCAGATATCCATGGGACTGAGAGCTCATTGAATACATGGATGAATGAAACAGTGGTAGATTTGTTCTTTTTCAGAAATGAGTGCTTATGATGGAGATATGTGTCTTTAGAGAACAATAATATGTTAATCAATTGTACTTATTCCACTCAAAGAACTAGGTATCTTTAGCAAAACCCTGCAGTCAACAAGCCTGAGGTTAAAAAAAAAAATTCCAAGTAAAAACATAGCCCTTACATTACAATTTAGCAGGTTTGCAGATAATGTTAAATTGCATATAAAAAACCACTTCTCAAATAATCCTTACCATTTCTTAACTCTTTAAAAAAACAGAAAATAAGGTAAGGTCAATTACATAAAATTATAAGTAGCAATCAAAATGAAAATTAGTATTCTAAAAAATGGCATAAGAATCTTATTCTAACACAGACATTGAGTGAGAAAACTTGCTTTATTTTTTCCAAACTTCTTTAAAAAATGGATATACTATTTTTCATGTATCATATGAGTAAGCTTTGGCCTTGGATACATGATTTGTTGAGTACTGGAAAGATTTAGAACAGTTGAAGACAGATTTGGAGACTGATGATTAAATTTTCCCTTTCCATATTCACATAAACTTTCTTGACCCTAGCCTTCTATCATAAAACATGACATTTTTCAAATAGAACCATTAAAGAAATGCAATTATCATCATGTGGACCCTTACTTTCTTCTTTTCCACTCCCTTCTTTAAAAAAACCATGATAAGAGCATCTTTGATAATCTCAATAAATCCGGACATCACTAATAGTATCACTTTTCCATTAATGTTTGATGAGATAGATTTCTTTAACCTCTCATCCAGCCTATTATTCACAAACATATTAGATTTAACCCACAATTTTAAATCATAAAGTTCTATACTGTCATTAATTTCACTGGAAGATCAAGCAGCAGAGAGACTTTGTGTCAAAAAATTTACAAAGTGTATATAATCTTCCTCAAGTGAAATGAGAATGAATATCCATGAGATATACATCAGTCTATTTATTTAGTTTAGCCCCTCAAATGCAGTCAGCATAGTGTGAATACATTTACTTTTTATGTGACCTGATCAGATACCTCAAAATGGTAAATAATATCCATATGAAATACATACCTAAGGTTCTGTTCCTGCATTAGTCAGTAATCATCCATTTCTCTTTAAAATCTGGATCTTCTGGGAGAAATGAAACTATCAAAGTTATGTAAGATGTGTCAAAACTATATGAGATTTGCAGGTTTGTTTTACACATACTTAACATTCCAATCAAGACAAAATCATCTTATTTTCTAATTATAGCAAAAGAAACCCCTAGTTGTTTGTGTAAATGAAATGAAAGAAACAAGAAAAGTTCTCAGAATCAGTCATTTCTAGGAGCTATTTTGTCACCTTTAGAAGCTTCAATTAAAAACAAAGTTTTTTGAGAGAGGTAGAGGTTGAACAGAAGCTTATTGTGAATATCTATTTGAATTTTCAATGCGGGGGTGGGTGGCTCCAAAATTGTGATGACCTGTGTGCAACTTATCTGAACAGCAGAGTATCCGGAACTCTGAAACAGGTGAGTGAAGGGGCAGCTGAAGCCAAAACAGTGATATTGAGTCTTCTTAGAGAGAAGGGACAACATGGAGGCTGGTACAGTTTGGATCCAGGTCACCTGTGGATGTCTTTGGGGACTGAGAGTGGAGAATATTCAACACCCTGCACTTCCCCTTTCCCCAAGTATTGGTATCCTTGCAAGGCTGACAGCCAGCAGTGAGCATTGGCCTCTGTCCCAAGCACTGAGACTGCTTGGCTGATACTTCAGTGATTGCCCCAAGCAAAGCCTCTGCTCACAGTGACTGAAAAGGCATAGGTGGGCCTCCTGGAGGGGGTTGACGGGGGGGAGGGGGGGACTGTGGCTGCAACATGGCAGCAAGGAGTACAAGTGCAAAACTCAATGACTGAAACAGCACAGACAGGCTTCCAAGAGCTGCCATTGGGGCAGGGCAGCAGCAAGTACAAGCAGGATCCTTTGCATGCTCTGAGACTGAGGCTACAGAGTCATACCTGTCTGGTGGAAAAATAGTGGATGCCACTGAGCTGATGATCTCCTGCATTCTTGTTTGCCCCTGTGGGTCCAAATCTGAAAGGAGAGAACAGGAGGATACCCTGTGCTTTCCAAATAGGCCTGCAAGCGAGTGAGTATGCCTTTAAGTGAGTGCTCACAGAACCCTAGAACCAGGGTCCCTCTACTCTAGCCACCAGTCATCTGATCCTTTCCACCCACATGCCACTGTGGAAAAACATAGGGGTCCTTGAGACAGCTTTCTCAACATTGAAGGCCCTGCTTTGTGTCTCTCCCAGTGGAGTGCAGGCAAACAATGCCTAGAGCCAAGACAGATTTGAATACCAGGAGGACAGTACAACAGGCCTGTAAGCCACTGAGGTATTCAGTGCACCAACATATGTACATTGTGCCCACAAATGCACCCACACCCGCACCTCCCCCACCCCCCACCCTCCACTTAAGCAACACCCTTCAGGCATCTACAAGCTCTAGCACCCTTTCCCTCAAGGAACACTGCCACACACATGCCTGTGCTTGCGCATATGCACCAGCAAACTTCCTCGCTTAACCAACATCCACTCTCAAACCAGTGGACCTCTCTCATCTTCCTGAAGAATACTCCAGACACCAAAGACAGACAGACTCAGTCTGAAGTACAGACTCCAGGAAAAAACAGATAAGTAGAGGGCTAGAGGTTGATGAAAGAACATATCCAACAAAAATCAGGACATTATGGCTTCACTACCAACCCCAAATAGATATTTTAATTCATCAGAAACATAGGAAAATGATTTTAAAGCTATGCTTATCCAGTTATTAGAGGAACATAAAGAGGAAATGAACAAAGCTCTCAAAGAAATACAGGCAAATATAGGTAAACAAATAGAGGCACAGGTAGAGGCACAAGCAATGGTATATAGAGAGGAAATGAACAACAACAAAAAATTAGAGGCTGTCATAGAAAGACAGCAATCCACATTCAAACAAATGAAGGAAATGGTGCAAAATATGAAAATGGAATTAGAGTCAATAAATAAAGCACACACAGAGAAACTCCTGGAGATGGAAAACTGAGCAAAAGATCAGAAACCACAGAGGTAAACATCACCAACAGAATTCAAGATATGAGGGAGAGAATCTTGGATGCTAAAGACACAATTGAAGAAATCAACATATCTCTCAAAAAAGACATAAAACCAGAAAAAGCCTTGACACAAAACATCCAAGAAATCAAGGACACCATGAAAAGACAAAACCTAAGAATAATACAAAAGGACAAAAAAGAAGATTCCAGGCTCCAAGGTCCAGAAAATATTTTCAAGAAAATCATAGAAAAAAATTTCTCCAACTTAAAAAAAAAGATGTCCTTAAACATGCAAGAGGCTTACAGAACATCAAATAGATTAGACCAGGAAAAAACTCCTCACATCACATAATAATGAAAATACTAAACCTACAGAACATAGAAAAATATTAAAAACACCAAGGGAAAAAGACAAGTAACATATAAATGTAGATCTATCAGAATCACAGCAGACTTTTCTCAACAGAAACTATGAAAGCCAGAAGGGCCTGGACAGATGTCATATAGACTCTAGAGACCACTGAGGCCAACCTAGACTATTGTACCCAGCAAATCTTTCAGTCAACATGGATGGAGAAAATATTCCATGAAAAAACTAAACTTAAATAATACCTACACAGTAACACAGCCCTACAGAAGATACTAGCAGGAAAACTCCAATCTAAAAAAATCAACAATACCCAAGAAAACACAGGATGTAGAAAACTTCACAACCAAAAATTAAAAGAAAACAAGCACAGAAACACCCTATCACCACCAACTACACAATAAAAGAGACATTCATTGGTCACTATTCTCTATCAACAGCAATGGACTCAACTCTCCAATAAAAAGGTACAGACTAACAGAATGGTTGGAGAAACAGGATCCAACATTCTGCTGCATTCAAGAAACACACCGCTGTAACAAAGATAGACACTACCTCAGAGTAAAGGGCAGAAAAAGGCTTTACAGGCAAACAGACTCAGAAAAGAAGCTGGACTAGCCATCCTAATATCTAATAAAATAGACTTTCAACCAAAATTAATCAAAAAGATGAGGAAGGGCACTTCATTCTCATCAAAGGAAAAATCCACCAGGAGGACATCACAATCTTGAGCACCTATGCCCCAAATACAAGAACACCTGCCTTTGTAAATGAAACATTATTAAAGCTTAATTCACACATTGAAACCAACACCTTAATAGTAGGAGACTTCAACACTCAACTCTCACCAAGGGACAGATTACCTTGACAGAATCTAAATAGGGAAATGATGACAATTACAGAGGTCCTAAATCAGATGAACCTAATAGATGACTACAAAAATTTTCATCCAAACTCAAAAGAGTATACCTTCTTCTCAGTAGCCCACGGTGCCTTCTCCAAAATTGACCATATAGTTGGACACAAAGATAGAAGAAGATTGAAATAATACCTTATATCATATCAGACCACCATAAATAAAACTATACCTTAACAACAAGAGAAATAACAAAAAGCCTACACATACATGGAAACTAAATAACTCTTTACTCAATGACAGACAGCTGGGACAGGAAAGAAATAAAGAAATTAGAGACTTCCTAAAAGTCAATGAAAATGATGGTACAACTTACCCAAACTTATGGGACATTGAAAGCAGTTCTAAGAGGAAAGTTCAAAGCGCTAAGTGCCTTCAGAAAAAAGTCTGAGGCATCTCACACAAGCAACTTAGTGGCACACCTGAAAGCCCTAGGACAAAAAGAAGCAGACACACACAAAAGTATCAGAGGTTGGAAATAATTAAACTCAGGAGTGAAATAAATAAATTAGAAACTAAGAAAACAATTCAAAGAATCAATGAAACCAAGAGCTGCTTTTTTGAGAAAATCAACAAGATAGACAAAATCTTAGCCAAATTAACTAAAATGCAGAGACACCATCCAACAAAAAAAAATCAGAAATGAAAAGGGGAACATAACAGACACGGAGGAAGTCCAAATAATCATTATGTCTTACTTCAAAAGCCTATACACCACAAAACTGGACAATCTAAATGAAATGAACAATTTTCTTGATAGATTACATCTACCAAAGCTAAACCAAGATCAGGTAAATAGATTAAACAGTCCTATATTCCCAAAGGAAATAGAAAGAGTCACCAAAAGTCTCCCTGTCAAAAAACAACCCAGGGCCTGATGGTTTCAGCACAGAATTCCATTAGACCTTCAAAGAAGAGCGAACACCAATACTCTTCAAACTATTCCACAAAATGGAAACAGAAGGAGCATTACCAAATTCATCCCATGAGGCCACAATAACTTTGATACATAAATCATACAAAGACCCACCCAAAAGAAAAGAGAACGTCTGACCTATCTCTCATATCAACATCATTGCAAAAATACTCAATAGACTACTTGCAAATTGAATCCAAGACCATATCAAAGATATCATCCACCATGACCAAATAAGCTTCATCCCAGGCATGCAGGTGTGGTTCAATAATTCACCACATAAACAAATGAAAGGGAAAAAATGATCATCTTCTTAGATGCTGAAAAAGCTTTTGACAAAATCCAACACTCATTCATGTTTAAAGTTTTGGATAGATCAGGGACACAAGGCACATATCTAAACATAGTAAAGGCAATATAGAGCAAGCCTATAGCTAACATCAGACTAAACAGAGAGAAACTTAAATCAATCACACTGAAATCAGGGACAGGCAAAGTTGCCCACTCTCTCCTCATCTCTTCAACATAGTACTTGATATCTTGGCTAGAGCGATAAGACAACTAATGGAGATCATGGGAATACAAATTGGAAAGGAAGAAGTTAGAGTATCACTATTTGCAGAGGATGTGACCTTATACATGAGTGACCCCAAAATTTATAGCAAAGAACTCCTACAGCTGATAAACACTTTCAGCAAAGTAGCTGGATACAAAATTATATATAAGTATATATGTGTGTATATATATATATATATATATATATATATATATATGTTTACTCAGACGCAGTAAACCTGTTAGAAGAAAAAGAAAAAGTGGGGAAGATCCTGGAAATCATTGGCATAGGAGACAACTTCCCGAACAGCACAGGCTCTAAGATCAACAATCAATAAATAGGACTTAATGAAACTACAAATTTTCTGTAAAGCAAAGGACATTGTCATCAGAACAAAACAACAGCCTTCAGGTTGGCAAAGGTTCTTCACCAACCCTATATCTGACAGATATATCCAGAATATTTAGAGAACTCAAGATGTTAAACACCCACAAAACATGTCATCCAGTTAAAAAAAATAGGGTACAGAGCTAAACAGAATTCTCAGTAGAGGAATATTGAATGGCAGAGAAATACTTAAAGAACTGTTCACTATCCTTAGTCATCACGGAAATGCAAATAAAAACAACTGCTGCATCACTAACTTGCAGAACTAGAAAGCTATTTTGATGGGATGGAAAGATGACTCCAGGTTTAAGTGCTTGCTCCTCTTCCAATGATCTACCTCAAGTGGTTTACAATGCTATGGGAAGCCCACTTGAGATGACCCCTCAGACAGTTTGTGACCCAATTGAAGGTCTTTATCTATCCAGCTAGGACTGCACTCAGGTATTGAAGACATAGGTCTATCCTTGAGTGTCCAGAGCAAGTCCTGCAGCCTGCAGAGGATTGTCAAAGAAGCAAGCCATGAAGTGAAGATAAGCAGTTAGCTGGAGGGGCTTCTGTGCAAGCAAGCCTTGTAACAGAAGTTAAGTTATCTGGGGCATCTTGACCTTGGCTTCCTAGAACAGAGTTTGATAATTTTCCTTGGGATTCTCCGTCATGGAAATTAAGCAACAAGTCAATCTAAAATATCTACAACAACAGTACAAGATAGATGATCCTCTGCACTGGATTGTCCTGCCACAACAACAGTCCATAACAAGCAAACCACACAGAGAGACACACACATACACACAAATAAAAACAAAATAAATCCCTTAAAAACAAAAGATAGTTTCATAGAGATAAAGAGTTAAACATCAAGTTGATAACACAAGCTTGAAAGGTATGATAGAAAAGATGTGAATGTAAGGAAGGGGAAATAAACCAGAATTTGAGAATCTGAAGCCAAATTGCTATTATGAGAGTTCTTGTAAGTACTGTCCATGGGCTTCCCACACATCTTTTCTGAAATGAGAAGGGATATGCTTGATAAATAAAAAAAGGAAAGAACTCTCTCCAGATGTCCATAGAAAAATTGATACTGGTTTAGAAGCAGACCTCATTTCTACTTTCTAAAGTATCGAATTTCAAAGAGCTAATGAATTCTTTCCTGCATATCGGACATTACTTCTTTTACTGTAGGCAGTCTAACCACCATCACATATTTTAGAAATAGTGCTAATCTGGGCGAACACTAGAAAATCTTTAAAGCTTAACAAGAGGAAAACTTTATAGAGTGTGAAAAAAATCTTATTGCATTCATATCTTTATTTTCCCCTTGGTGATTTTAATGTTAGAATGACTGCTGTGATTTTAATAGTGACAAGTTCAGTTCACCGAAATGTGGGGAAAAAGTGATTAAAGTTTTAAATAATACACAGGATTATTTATTAGAAAGATGTAAGATAGTTGGGGGATCTTAACTGGAGCTATTTCACTCTCCATAGGTTCACATTCAGTACAGTGCTTTATTTAAATATACATTTTATTTTTGTACTTTTGCTGTTTTGAGGCAATGACTAGACAAAAAGGGCAACTCTTTTAACTCCATAAGCAGTTTCATACAAAATTTCTTTTTATAATAATTTACTTTTAATTACAATTTATTCATTTTGTATCCCAGCTGTAGCTTCCTCCCTCATCCCCTCCCAATCTCACTCTTCCTTTTTTCCTCCCTTGCCCCTCCCCCAGTCCACTGATAGGAGAGGTCCTCCTCCCCTTCCATCTGACCCTAGACTATCAGCTCTCATCAGGACTGGCTACATTGTCTTCCTCTGTGGCCAGGTAAGACTGCTCCCTACTCAGGGGGAGGTGATCAATGAGCCAGCCACTCAGTTCATGTCAAAGACAGTCCCTGTTCCCTTTACTGGGGAACTCACTAGGACACTGAGATGCCATGGGCTACATCTGTGCAGAGGTTCTAGGTTATCTTCATGCATGGTCCTTGGTTAGAGTATCAGTCTCAGAAAAGACCCCTGTGCCAAGATTTGAATATGTTGCTCTCCTTGTGGAGCTCCTGTCCCCTTCAGGTCTTGCTATCTCCCTCTTCTTTCATAAGATTCCCTACATGCTGCCCAAAGTTTGGCTATAAGTCTCAGCATATGTTTTAATAAACTACTTGCTGGAGTCTTTCAGAGGCCCTCTGTAGTGACTCCTGTCCTGTTCCCTGTTTTCTCCCTCTTCCGATAGATATCTATTTTGTTTTCCTTCCTGAATGAAGATTGATCATCCTACCTAGAGTCCTTCTTTCTTAACTTCTTTAGGGGTACAGATTTTAATATGTTTATCCTACATTATATGTATAATAACCATTTATAAGTGAGTATATACCATGTATGTCTTTCTTTTTCTGTGATAGCTCACTGAGGATGAGCTTTTCTAGATCCCACCATACGCCTGCAAATTTCATGGTTTCCCTGTTTTTAATTGTTGAGTAGTATTCCATTGTGTAAATATAAAACAATTTCTGTATCCATTCCTCAACTCAGAGACATCCGGGTTGTTTCCAGATTCTGGCTATTATGACTATATCTGCTATGAACATGTTTGAGCAAATGTCCTTGTTGTATGCTTGAGCATATTTTGGACATATGCTTAGGAGTGGTATAGCTGGATTTTGAGTTAACATTATTCCTAATGGTCTGAGAAAGCAACAGATTAATTTCCAAAGTGGTTAGTGGGCAGAATAAAGGGAAATTGGCACTAGGATTCTGTTTTAATTATTTGCTGAATATTTCAGCATGAGAAAAATTCCCTTAAGAAATGATGCTGTAACTGGAGTTATGAGAGTCAGAGTCTAGGCTCTGAGAACCCTGAGAGGGTAGGCCCAGCCAGGCATCTTCAAGGAGCCAAGCAAAGAAGTAATGGTGGGAAAAGAAAAGAGAGATTTATTCAGAGTGGACATTTTGGAACGAACAAAATCAGATCCTGTGTCTACTCCCCAGTCTGTTTCCTAGTGTGTTACCATGAGGTTTAAGGCTAATTAGAAGGCAAAGTGTGTCTGTTTGTAAACTTTTTTTCACAACCTCCTGACTTGAGACAAAGACCCGGCAATTTAAAACAAACACCTGGTAGGCTTTTATCTTCTACTGGCAGGCTCCATGATGATGGACTAGCTAAAAAAATTCAGGCTAGATCATGATTTGGTATGCAACAGTTATAGGTCAAAAAATAATTCTGTCTTGCTTCAAATTGACCAACCCTAAATTAGGGGAAGGAAAGCTCTTCAGAGACTTCAAAATCTCCTGCTCTAGAGAAGAGACTGGATTTTTCAGTTTCAGGACTCCTTCCTCTGCTTGACAAAGGGTTTTTGTTCTGTGTGTCTGCTATCTACATATGTTTCCTCACTCCCAGTAAGTGCCTTTCTTCAACTGCTGATTCTCACTGCTTTCTAGTGTTTAATTCTTAGTTGGCATAGAAAATGAGGTGACAGACAATAATGTTTTGTTTCTAACACTTCTAATAGAGCAAAGTTTAGTGGTGGTCCACTTTTTGGTCATAGACGTCATGTTCTTGCTGAGTCCTCAAATGAAGGGAAGTCTAGCTAGCATTCTGGGGTTACTAGAGTTGAGCACGTTTTCGTAGCGTGAAACCTCAGCTCTGATGATCATATATGCTGCCAAAAGCCCTTACCTGAGATCCATAGAAATAGGGCTATCATTTACACTAGGACATTTCAATTGTGATGAATACAGTTTGCACATGGATTCAGTACACAGAGCACAAACTGAATGAAGATACTTAAGGCTAAAGGCAATCAATGATGCATAATGTTAAAAGTTAAAACCATGCATGGAGATAACCTAGAACCTCTGCACAGATGTAGCCCATGGCAGCTCAGTGTCCAAGAGGGTTCCTTAGTAATGGGAATAGGGACTGTCTCTGATATGAACTCAGGGGCTGGCTCTTTGATCACCTCCCCCTGAGTAGGGAGCAACCTTACCAGGCCAGAGAGGAAGACAGTGCAGGCACTGCATATGAGACCTGATAGACTAGGGTCAGATGGAAGGGGAGGAGGACCTCTCCTATCAGTGGACTTGGGGAGGGGCATAGGAGAAGAAGAGGGAGGAAGAGTAGGAATGGGAGGAGATGAGGGATGGGGCTACAGCTGGGATGCAAAGTGAATAAACTGTAATCAATTTTAAAATAAAAGTTTTTAAAAACTTGTCTTGCCTTATTGAGACTTTCATATTTCAATAAATTTAAAAGTTTCCTAGTTTTTAGAGATTATATAATGTAGCTAAGTATGAAACAGAACTGAAGCAAATAAAATTACAAGGAAATAAGAGTTCAGTGTCCAGTTTTGTGAAGAGAGGATAAAAAGACAAAGAAAATTATGTAAACTTGAGAAGGAAAATATGTGCTTCCTTACATGGTATTGTTGCTGGCTCTCAGCAATGAAGCAGCGGCATAAAATTTAATGGCATGAAGGTGGAATCAGAGGACAGTTTTTGCAGTCAGATCTCTCTTTCCACACTTTCTGGGTTACAGTGATTACCAGTGACAGGAGCTTTACATTTTGAGCTATCTTAATGGCCCTTATTAAAATATTTTTAACACATCTCAACTTGCTTTATACTGCCTAGTTCTGAAATAATAAATAATTATTTATTTATTTTAATTTATATTTATATTAAATATTATTAAATAATATTAAATATATTACATATTATTAATTTCCGTCAAAGCTATGAATCTTGGTTTGGCCAAAGTTGAAGTCCTTCAAACACCAGAAGAACTCCACAGACCAGTGAAGATCCCAGCTTTGTTACTATCTCAGACCTCCTTGATAGTATTATGGCAAATACATGCCTTGTACATATTCAGAACAATAGTATGAAGGAGGATATAATGGAAAATTGAATCATCTTAAAGAATATGCAAGGCTTAAAGGACTCTTGCAAAATTCATAGTTTGGAGATGAAGGAAAGATGAAAATATATGACCCAAAACACAGTAATGGACAATTTAAAACATGAAGCTAAATTAGAGGAGCATGTTTTGATTCCATTACTTTGGACAATTGCAGGTGCTTTAGACTTTGTTCTAGTGGTGCAATTTAGACATTTAGATTTTTCACCCCTCAAACAAGGGCACACAAAGCAGAGAACTCAGAGACAGTACAGTAGTTCTACAATGGCATGAGGTATATGACCCTTCCCATTTTCTGCTTGCAGCCTGATCACTGCTTGTTTCCAAAGTTACTATATTACCACAGAGTAAGTGATTTAGGAGGAAGATGACACAGAGAAAACAAGCTTTCCTAAAATCTATGTGTGAGATGTTGTTTTCTGATGTTATTTGGTCGGAAAGCATGTTATGTTAATTTTTACTGGCTCTTCATGAAGAAGAAATAATTGGAAATACATATTGGAAAAGCATTTTAGAGTATCTGCTTAGGATGGTCCCCTAATGCATCACTAAACAAAAGCAAAAGCACTTAGAATGTGATGGGTAGTGATGGACTTGTTAATGCATTTTGAAAGAGAAGTAGGATCTTATAAAACTCATTTTGGTGGCAATGGGTGTAGGACAGAGGGGCAAACAGGGAGGGTGGCTTAGAGCAATGTTGAAGCATCAAATGTAAGGGAGCCTTATTTATATTATACTTACTTGGGTGCCTATAGTAGAAACACCACTATAAATAGTATAAGGTTATTTTCAAAGAAGTAGAAGGGAATTTAATGCAGCTGTTGAAATAAAGGGACAAGAATCAATTATGTATTAGTCTAGTTTATGAAGATTTTGTATGTAAAAACCCAGTTTGCTAATTGAAACACATTAGCTAATTGCTAATGGAAAGGCCAGAGATGTGTCAGGGTCTCAACTAACCACGAATGACCTGACTAAAGTCATTGCATTGATGCTTAAATATAATTTCTTCAACATATTTCATGCATCCATCTATATATGACCAACTGTTTTAAAAAGTAAGCCACACCTTACACTGATTGATTGGTGGGTTGGCTGATTGATTGACTGGCTGATTGATTGGAACTTGAATAATTGTGAAGGATGAAATTTTGGAGGTCCTGAAACAAATTATCTGGGTTACCTTAAGCGCCCTTAAATGGTCACTTATTGTCCTCCTCTGCATATGATTTAGAATCCTTGTAACTGTTAGGTAAATTTCTTGGTATATATGGATAGACTCTCTATCTTCTGTCAACTCCAAAAGTAATTATGTTTTTGGATAGCATTTGAGTACCATAACAAAGATACAGTTCTTGTAATAGTAATGCGTGCATGTGCATACCTTTATATTGGAAAGTGTGTTAATGTAGAGCTTTTTTTCTGGTTGTTCTGGTGTGTTGTAAGAGCAGTTTACTCCAAGACTGAAGCAGTCCATCCTCCAAGAAAACCCTGTAAGTAAACAATTCCAAATATTTTCAGAAAGTCACCAGGTCCCTCCCTCCCAAAAGTACTCAAGACTGCTGAGAGCAATTCTCTGAGAAGCTAAGGTGTGAAGAAGATCTTTATACTAGCCAAGACCTAAAAAAAAAAAAAAAAAAAAAATCTGAGACAAGCTTCCTGGAAGAACCAGAAACCAACTGAACTGCTTGAAAGGGGTTTGCATTAAATGAGTCACTTGGGAAACAGTCTCCAACATGTTGAACTACCTGAAGTCTGTGCAGTGTTCTCCAGGTTCCCAACATTTGTGAGTTAACAACAGTGTTCAGTGCCATGGATGTCTTTGCATTATTTCTGATTCTGTAAATAATCCTTCACCCATATTCCAAAGAAAACTCATTGCTTCACCAAGCTGGGCTTTGTCTCTGTTCAGTAGTCTGTCATGGGCTCCCTATCTTCAGTAAGTAGACATATATGTTTCATCCAGAAAGGAAAACTCTTGTCACACATGCAGTTACATGATGAAACATTTCTACAAGGCTTATTAATTGGATAAAATGTCAGTGATTGTAAAGAAGTTGGGATGTTGCAGGTAGAGAGCCTAAATTATTAATCTTGTCTTCCTGTTGTCCCATTAGCAGCTACCCATTGCTTGCCACCAACAAGCTTGGCCTAAAATCCTGTGATTACCTCATGATACCTCTGGAATATGTTAACTGACAACTACCTTCTAACAACCATAAGGCTAAGGATTTTACAGACAGCAGCTGAGGCCTACACTTTAGTTTGACACACCTAATGTTTAACCAGTGTATTAGGGAAGAGTCTGGATTTGTGTTTTTCTTTACCTCTTTGGAGAATGGACTATGAGAAACCTTCATTTGTGTTCTAGGCCAACACCACTCATTTGGCTCTAAAGTACAGTATTTTTGTCTTTGAGGTAAGAACTGTATTTTGGTGACAATAAAACATAGACTCAATATAAATTTATATTGTAATAATTTATGCTTTGAGAATGTAGTAGGGCTTTTCTAATTTGTGCAGTCATGAAAAACTGAAAATTGGAGCATAGTAAATGTTAGATTGTTTTTATTGCTATTTTATGTATTACACATAACCACAGCATACTTCTGCTATGGTTATAAGAATATTTCTGGAAACTACATTTCTTGACTGATAAAAATAAAAAACTTAACATGAGTAAGCTCCTGAAATATTTAACACTGAAGAGAATTACTCTTTATTGTTATAAACTAGAGAACTTTTTATTTTCATGTTTGTCATAGGAAAAGTTGTAAGCTGTTTCAGACAACATAAAAGTAAAGATGTTAGCTTTTTATATTTATGTGAAGTTTTACCTTTGTTCCCCAGCAGTGTGGTGCTCTCTACAAGTCTAAAATAATGCAAAACTTTAACTGTGAAGAAAAAAGCTATTTCTCATGTGGTGTTTTTCTTGCTTGCTTCTTGGTTTTTATGAATGAGAATCTAATGAACATAACAAAGGATCACCGATTTCCTACTTCCTGACACACTCCATATTCATTACATGCTCATCAAAAAGGCCCCAGCCCTTTTTCTTGGGTCTCTGGTTTTTTGTTGTTGTTGCTGTTGTTTTTGTTTTGTTTTGTTTTGTTTTGATAGTGGGTATATCAAAATGTAGCATGTCATATATAGTTTCCAAATTAATTTAATAGTTATACTTATTGTTCATTTTGTACTTTTCTTTTAATGATATCTTTTTCCTGTAATTATTCTTTTATTTTATTTTAATTAAATTTTTATTTTTTAATATTAGTTAAAGTTTATTAGCTTTGTATCCATTCCTCTGTTGATGGACATCTGGGTTTTTTCCAGGTTCTGGCTATTATGCATAAAGCTGCTACAAACATGGTTGAACAAATGTCCTTGTGTACTTGAACATCTTTTAGATATATGCCTAGGAGTGGTATAGCTGGATCTTGAGGTAGTGCTATTCCTAGTTTTCTGAAAAACACCAGATTGATTTCCAAAGTGGTTGTACAAGTTTACATTCCCACCAGCAATGGAGGAGGATTCCCCTTTCTTTACATCCCCTTCAGCATGTGTTGTCATTTGAGTTTTTGATCTTAGCCATTCTGATGGGTGTGAGGTGAAATCTCAGGATCATTTTGATTTGCATCTCTGATAGCTAAGGACTTGAGCATCTCTTTAAGTGTTTCTCTGCCATTCTATATTACTCTACACAGAATTCTCTATTTAGTTCTGAACCCAATTTTTAATTGGATTGCTTGATTTATTGCCTTTAAACTTATTTAGGGATTTACATAGTCTGGATATCAGCCCTCTGTCAGATATAGGGTTGGTAAAGATCTCCCAGTCTGTAGGCTGTCATTTTGTTCTGACAACAGTGTCTTTTGCTTTACAGAAGATTTTCAGTTTAATGAGGTCCCATTTATTGATTGTTGCTCTTAGAGCCTGTGCTGTTGGTATTCTGTTAAGGAAGTTGTTGCCTGTGGCAATGAGTTCTAGGTTCTAGAACTCTAGGCCCACTTTTTCTTCTAACCGATTTAGTGTATCTGGTTTTATGTAGAGGTCCTTGATCCACTTGGACTTCAGTTTTGTTCAGGGTGATAAATATGGATCTATTTTCATTTTTCTGCATGTAGACATCCATTTGGATCATCACCATTTGGTGAAGATCTGTCTTTGTTCCATTGAATAGTTTTGGCTTCTGTGTCAAAAATCAAGTATTCATAGGTGTATAGGTTTATTTCTGGGACTTCTATTCTATTTATTACCTTTCTGTTTCTATGTCAATTCCATGCAGTTTTCTTTATTACTATTGCTCTATAGAACAGCTTGAGATCAGGGCTGGAGATACCTCTAGATGGTTTGTTGTTTACAGGATTGTTTTGGAAATTCTGGGTTTTTTGTTTCTCCATATGAAGTTGAGAATTTTTTTCACAGTCTGTAAAGAACTGTATTATTATTTTGATGGGAATTGAATTGAATCTGTAGATTGCTTTTGGCAGAATGGTCATTTTCACTACGTTAATCCTACCGATCCATGAGCATGGCAGATCTTTCTATCTTCTGATATCTTCTTCAATTTCTTTCCTCAGAGACTATGTGGAATAAAGCCTATAGTGTTTAAAAAAAAAGATGATTGGATAGAAAGCACTCTTCATATGATGAAGACAATTATGTAGAGTGAATGGATCGGAGTATAAAGTAACTTCTACATGATTTTAAAAAATAACAATATTCAAAAAGTTCTTAAATTTAAATTTTGAGGAGTTAGAAAGAGGTTATTCCAAGACAAAGTATTCGAAAACATAGTTAAGGGGCTGGCAAATAGTTGTCTTGAGTAACAGGAATCTAAAAACCTTTTTGAAATCATTCAGTTTGCAAGATAAAACATTTAGCTGTAATTTACTAGTTGATGTTAGTTGATTAGCTATTAGTTGATGAAGAGATGGCAAACAGCTTTCTTAATCTCTACAGAAAGAAGAATGAGATTATATAAGTTTAATGTGCTCTCTTTAAGTTTGGAGAGACAGTATAAATAGATGTGACTTTCAGAGGATGAAAAAAAATAGATGTACAACAGCTCACTCAGAACCATTTATGTTCTCTATTTAATGCAAATTGAGGCCCTTCCTGCTTCACATCATCTTAATTCATTAGGCTCCAAAACATTGACAACGATATTCCCCAAACTAAAAAATAAGTGTTTACTTGCAATTGAGATAGTTCATATATAGAAAACTTCATTCATACTGTTGAATACAAGGTGATTTAGAGCTGAACTAAATGCCACAGTGGAAGAAATTGGATAAGTCTGAAATATCTGGTTGATTGTTCAACATTCTTGTAACAAGATTTAAAATATTTTATTTATCTTAAGCCTTTTTCAAAGAAATTAAATGGTACAAAACTTAGTTTATTCCTCGTTTGTGTAAGATGGTGGTCAAGATAACATCAACAGGAGGGAGTGGATAATGAACAATCCACCAACAACCTGGAAAAATTAGAAAAATCATTGAATCTAATAATGACAAATTGATATTATTATTGTGATAATAATGATTAAAATATTTTATTTTTTGTATGTAAGATTTCACACACATGCACACACACACACACACACACACGTGCACACACTTTTAAATATTCCTCACAATTCTATTAGCCAAGTTCCTCCATTGTCTGTAACTCACAAAGTACAATAAAGAAAGAGTTTTGTTCAAGTTCATTTTAGGTTTTAAACCAAATAAAGGCTCATTTTACTGGCTAGTACACAATTTTAATAACAATGCAATATATTTATCAAGTTCTAAAAAGCATATACTATTGACAGAGATAATAGTGATACAGGAAGTGAATGATAGGGTACTTCTTGGATCAGTTGTGTAAGACCCAAGGACCTCTGATGCCAGATACTCACTCATCAAAGATCAGTCTAAAACATTGGCTACAAATTTGTTGTCTCATGCCAAGGAAGATTAATGTTCTGTATGTTTCAAATTTCATGGAAATTTGCAAATTGGAAGATAGGCTTTACAAAAATTTATCACATAAGTATGAGAAATTGAGGAAAAGTAAGATATTTAGGACAAGTGAGAGAAACTAATGAAAATGGGGATAGGTCTTCTAAAAGAGGAAATGACTCTGAATTTACTTTTATTGTAGTCTTATACAGTTATTCAGCAATTGTAGAAACTGGGCATGGGCTTATTATGTAACTGCTGTTGAGGTAGTTACTTCTCAGGAAAATTATGGATTATGCCAGTGGCAGAACCACACAGTCTATCTCTTCATGTCATCCTAATGTAACCAGGCATTGTTATGTAGTACACGTTAGTTAGTCTCCACTCAGTTCACAGTATCTGAACATCAATTTAGTCCTGACTGTGTACTGTCACTTGGCCAGGATTACTAATGTCTAGCCTTGCAAATGGCTCTAGAACTATCACATATATAAAGCTTTCTTTCTTTTCACATTACGAAGAGAGTTTGTTATGAAGCCAGTCCGGATGAGACCTGATAGACTAAGGACAGATGGAAGGGGAGGAGGATCTCCCCTATCACTGGACTGGCAGATGAGCATAGGACAAGAAGAGGGAGGGAGTTTGGGATTGGGAGGGGATGGGGGAGGGTGCTACAGCTGAAATAAAATGTGCATAAACTGTAATTAATAAAAATAAAATAAAAATATTAAAAAGGAAAAAAGAATTTGTGACTTTACCATTGCAGAGAGTTAACTCATCATAGCCACAAAAAATGTATGTGCATCCATACATGGTCCCCTGCTCGGATATGGCCCATGGTAGCTCAGTACCCAACTGGGTACCCTAGTAAGGGGAACAGGGACTATTTCTGTCATGAACTCAATGGCTGGCTTGTCGACCACCCCCCCTCGAGGGAGGGGCAGCCTAATTAGATCCCAGAAGAGGACATTGCAGCCAGCCCTGAAGAGACATAAGCTAGGGTCAGATGGAAGGGGGGAAGGTCCTCCCCTATCAGTGGACTTGGAGGGGGGCAGAGAGAAGATGAGGGAGGGATGAGGAGAGTGGGAGGGCATAAGGGAGGGGGCTTTGGCTGGGATACAAAGTATATAACCTGTGATTAATATAAAAATAAATAAATTACTTAAAATATATATGTGCGGTCTCTCTCTCTTTTTTTGTTTTTGTTTTTTGTTTTTTGTTTTTGTTGTTGTTGTTTTGTGGAGTAGACTGTAGTCTCCTTCGTGAAGTGAGGGCAGACTTGCTAGAAACCATCCCCACTTTTAATGGTTAACTTTATTAGGAACAAAGATACATGAATTGACAATAGTGCTTTACCTGTGTTTTATAAAAGCTTCCTGGGGCCATGTGGCTCATGGTAACTGATCCAGAGCACTGTTTCTTCTATGATGCATTAAGCTTGGTTATTTTATACCAGCTACATGCCCTATTATTCATTTTCACAAGAGCTCTGGATTTTTCCAGTTTAACTCTGTATCTTTATTTTGACTCCAGCTTCTGTTTGTCCTACAACATTTGGAGTAATTTGTAGTCTTACCATGAGTCTTTTACCTTTCATTTACTGTCTACACAGAGCTAGCTCCTGTCTCAGTACAAATATTTTTTAAGGGATGGAATTGAAGTAAATTGATGATCCATTGTAATCATTTTATTATTGGTATGTTACCAATTAAATTTTATGTAACTCTGCTATTTAATTATCCCTTACTACCTTATAATCATTTAAAGTCTTATGGGAACTGATCAAAAGGAAGTTTTTAATTAATACACATTTAAAAAGTGGCAATAGAAAAATAGTAAAATCTTGAGAATGTTTTTAATTTACTGAGCATTTTTGTACATCAAGAGCTAGTATGTTTTGTCCATTCTATCTTAATGTAATTCATAATGTAACATACAGTGAAATCTACGTGTAACCATTACTATTTATCCCTCCTACTCTGGATTTCATTTAACCCTTTAGCAGGGTCACTTCTGTTCTAGCTCTTCATACTCTGTGCTTTACTCTCTAGCTGTAGAAAAATAAATATTTCTCTGAATAAATAATAGTTCCTCTTTTTGTGGGTTGTTTGCTATAAATGATTTTTATGAATATTCATTACTTTTTCTTTTATAATAAAATATTATATAATATTATTGGGCTTGAAAGATTACCTGCTATATAAAATTGTGCTTTATTTTCATACGAATGAATAATGGAATTATGCTTACACTGTAATAGTAAGATTTTAGTTAAATCTTAGAAAATAATGACATATTTGTAGTAGGTGAAAAACATTTCTGGGTAGGTATGTTTCTTCTCTGAGGTTCTCATCAGCAAGAAGATTTACGTCTTCTAATTACAGCTTCTTAGTGGTTCAATCTAAGAAATAAGAACAAAATTTGTAATCTCATTAAATAGTTCCAACATTTTAAGTAAGGATTAATGATGAAATCATAGTTACTAAAATCAATATGAAAGAAAATTTAAAGGAAATGCAGCTCTAAGATATTATCTCAGTATTTTCTATGTATTTGTTTTTTCTCCTTTTTGATGGTGGTGGTGGTGGTGGTGGTGTGTGTGTGTGTGTGTGTGTGTGTGACAGTGTGTACCTTTCTCTACGTCCCTGTATTTTATGTGTGTGTGTGCACACATGTATATGATGAATTTGTGTGAATATCTATGTCTCCATCTCTATTTCTCTCTCATCCTATCTCATTCATCCATCTCTCTCCCTCTCTGTTCTCATCCTTCCTCTGTGTATGTGTGTGTGTATGAATGTGTGTGTTTGCACATAAAATACAGGAGCTTAAGTTGATTTAGAGGAATTTCCAAAGTCTGCCTATAGCTTGCTCATGCTCTTAAATCAGTAGAGATGACATTTCATAAAAATTTTACTTCCATATTTGAGTTAGGAAAGAAAGGATGGCAAGAAAAATGTTCATGTCATTTTACTGCTTTCCTTTTTATGGTTAAAGCCAAAGCATAACTACGTGAAATATTAGGCTAGAAAAATAAATTAACAATGTTAATATATGTTATAAAAGTCTAAAATCAATTACATCACAGATTGAGGCTAGAGGAAGGCAATAGCTCTTCCACTGAGAGTAACCTATAGTTGTTTCTTTCTTTGTGCAGTGATGTTCCTGAGAGTGTGGTGCTGAATGAAGATGAAGTAATGCGGAGCATAATCCTCTGCTGAGTTCTCGATAGGAAAGCATGCCTCAGTCACAAGTAATAAAGCAAACACAGAGACTGCAAAGATCCATCACCAGAGGAAAACAATAATTTAAATGAGTGATAAAAAGGCACTTCATCCATGCAGGATGAGAAACCACCCAACAAAACAAATTATACAACAGACCAGAATGGCTCCCTGCCCAAAGAAATTGCAAACAGCTTATGATGAGAGAGAGGAAAAAAAATACAAAAATTCAGAAATGAAAGGAGAATGTCTCTCATACAAAAAATTACCAACGTCATTTTCCTGAAAACTTCTCCCAGAATACAGTCCTAATTTTCAAGGATAGTGTTAAAGCAACAAAGGCTATTGATGGGAAACAGTGTTGAGACTAAGCCGTGCTTTGTGCTACATTTCTCTATACTGTTAGAACAATTGGTTTTCAGACTTTACCTTGTCCTGGAAGTCTTCAGTTTATAAACAGCTTTTTTAAAATTTAGAATGTTCCAGATTATTATTTAGAAAATATTATATAAAATGTATTATTTTTATTTATTGTTGCTTCCATATATTTTTTATAAAACACCAATACATTTATGCCAAATAGCAAAATATTTTGACATACTTAACTTTAATACTCAGAACTCTTATCATTTACCCTATAGGAAAATTTTATTGTTATAATAAAACAGAACAATATTTTCAGGATAGATAAGCAGAAAAATCAATGTGTGTGTATTTTACCTCAATAATTTACTTTTCATTGGTGGAAAATAGTGTAGAAATACTGAGCACAATATATTTCATTATGCTTCAGTTTCTTCAGAAGAAATATATCACTGAAGCACAAGTTTGCAAAGCCTCCAAGTTAATTCAGATTCATTGTGATGAATGGACAAGACAATGGGTGACAGCAACACACATTGCACAGTGTTAATGAAGGCAGGATTTGAGAGACTTGAAAAGCATTTCCATAGAACATATGTCTGCTTATAAAAAGCTTTTGATTCCATTTTGAGAAAGGAGGATATCACTGCACTTCACTAGACACATGATCCAGAACCCATCCAAGCAACAAGCTGAAATATATCTTACTCCAAACCTAGAAAAAGCATAACACTATGAATTTATTACATCAAAATCAGGAGTTTAGTGGAACATGAGCATACTAAAACCATTTCAGAAAAAAAATAAATCCAAGAAATTACTTGACACACTAGACCAAAGAAAGGCTATGCATGCCTCTCCTGGACTACACAATGAACATGGATACTCAACACTGTAATGGTAATGGGCCCTGCAGTCCTATCATCTGACCACTTGGTCTGTGTGGCAAGAACTGACAGAAAACCTTCCTGTTCTCCCTTCAGGACCTGTCCATTCATCTCTCTGTTCCTTCATTTGATTCTTTCTGTGTTTCCTTCATCTCTTTAGATTTTCTCCTAAACTTGTGACTCTCAGAGGCATTCCTTACAACAGCAGACGAAGCAAAGGTTGATTATCTATCACAGAG
Organism: Pachyuromys duprasi; assembly: GCA_028658305.1. Lineage (NCBI taxonomy): Eukaryota > Metazoa > Chordata > Mammalia > Rodentia > Muridae > Pachyuromys > Pachyuromys duprasi. The sequence continues at coordinate 25,739,637 of CM053751.1, forward strand.
TGTCTGTTTCTATCTCTAGCAGCTTTCTTTGTTCTCAGGACTTCTGAAGATTCCTGAATTCTATATCAGTTTCATAACCTTTTGCCAGCACTCTGTAATTTATGTATAATGCGTGGCTTTAGAGTTGATATTAATGCTTTTATTAGGCTAAGGGAGCACAGCCTGTGGCCTAACCCAGGTTCAGCCACCAGTTCACAAGAAGCCAATTAACATGAGCCATGTTAAGAGAGGAAAGCAGCTGAAGGAGATTTCGTCACTGTGGCAGCACTGGGAAGAGGGACAAAGAGATACAAAATGTGCCCCCCCCCACTGCATCTTTCCTTTAAGTCCTGAAGTGAGATTAAAGTTTTAAGCAGATGGCCAAGTATATGCACATCTAAGAAATATTAGTCGCTTCTACCTTTGACCTCTCATAATCTTGGGTCCAGTCTCATTCTATGAGAAAATATAACAAGTTGTTCGAACTTTATGAAATCTTTTTCAAGGAAGTGACTTTCCCCCATGGCTGGGGCCTTTTCTTTTCCAAGCAGGTGATTCCTAGGACAATTCCCATGATTTGTGTCCTGTTATTATACAGTGTAATATCTGGGTTGAGAAACACAAATGTCCTTTCAGAACAGCTTAATTTCTAACAGGCCTGTGACTGTAATTAAGAGAGGAACAAAATGGAAAGTGAGCATTTCTGGCAAACAAACAAGCAAGCCAACAAACAAAAGCAAAACTAAAACAAACAAAACAATGTATCGCCATGTCTTCTGATGTCATTGTTATTCCAAAAATTCTGACACTGTGGAAAGACACAAACACGGATATTTATACTTCTGTCATGGTATGTCCACTACAATAACATGGTTAACAGTTTGGAAGACAAGACCATAGGAGGCATAACCTGTCTTATGCCACGTGTTACAGCTATGCATCCCAGTTATGATTTCTCTCATGTAAGGCATAAACGCTTGTTTCAATGTGGCTTGGCTTTTGCTGTTGAGAACAATAATCAGTATTAAATATCATGGGGTTTTATGCTTTTCTGTCTAAAATATTTATAGAAGCAGATAACTTTATTAAACCCAGTGGGTAATAATTTTCTGTGTTGTATAATGATTCAATATACATCCCCAGACAAGAATCCATTCTCACCAATCTCAGATATGTTCAAACAACAGGGTTTTATTGTTTTATATTTTGTTAACTTTTTTGAATACTCAATTTTTAAATTTTTTTATTAAATTACACTTTATTCACTTTGTATCCCCCCCATAAGCTCCTCCCTCCTCCCCTCCCAACCCCACCTTCCCTTCCCCTTCTCCACACATACCCTGCCCCAAATCCACTGATAGGGGAGGTCTTCCTTTCCTTCCTTCTGATCCTAGTCTATCAGCTATCATCAGGAGAGGTTGATTGTCTTCCTCAGTGGCCTGGTAAGGCTGCTCACCCATCAGGGTGAGGTGGTCAAAGAGCAGGCCAATCAGTTCATGTCAGAGGCAGTCCCTGTTCCCATTATTATGGAACCCACTTGGACACTGAACTGCCATGGGCTACATCTGTGCAGGGGTTCTAGGTTTTCTCCATGCATAGTACTTGGTTGGAGAATCAGTCTAAGGAAAGACGCCTGTATCAGTCTCTGTAGAACCCCCTGGGCCCAGATTTTTGGATCTGTTGATCAGCTTGTGGGGAGGGGTATAAGGAGAGAAAAAAAGATGGAGGATGAGATTGGAAGGAAACCGGGGAGGGGGCAATAGCCGGGATACAAAGTAAAAAAAAAATTGTAATAAATAAAAACAAATGAAAATTTAAAAAATATCAATGACCAACTGAAGAAGAAATTCTTGGAATATTTTATTTATTGACATGGAAAATGACAAGAAAAATTCAAAGAGAAAAGCAAATCAAGAACCTCACAAAAGTTAAAATATAGCTAGCGAATAACTACATAACAAGATTGAATTAAGAAAGGAGAATTAATCACTCTCAAATGAAAACTTAATTTCCTCCAAGAAAGTCTCTTTCGTGATATAAGCCATTCTAAGTGGTAGGCCTCATGCCCAGCAACAACTAGCAAACACAAAACAATCTCTGTGGCCTCTTTGGAGGTTCTTTGTCTCATAATGTTTTCTGAAGGCTTTTTTTTTTGCCATAGAAAAATAACAAGGTATCATCACTTGGCACTACACAAATGTGGAAACTAAAATAATATTATGACATATATGGTCATTTGCAAATATATTATGACTTTCAGGTTTTTTAAAATTTTGTGTGTATAAATGTGTATGACTGTTCTGCTACTTTTCTATTGGCTTATTCTATTTATTTTCTTGTTTTTTCTGTTTATGTTTTGTTTGCTTGTTTTATTATTCTGTAGGAGATACAGAAAAAGTGTAGATTCAGATGGGAGGAGAGGTAGAAAAAAATATAGGAGTAAGAGTCAGGGAAACCACAATCAGGATATATTATATGAAAAATTCTAAGGCTTCAAAAAATTTAAAGCCCTGAGAAAACATTCTGAGACAAAGAACCTCCAAACAGCCACAGAGATTATTTTGTGTTGGCTGTCTGTCGCTGGACATGAGGCCTGCTGCTAGAATGGGTTATATCCTCAATGAGACTTTCTTGGAGATAGCTACAATTTCAAAGAGAAAGAGAAAAAAATCAAGAACCTCACAGAAGTTAAAGTATAGCAAGCAAATAACTAAATAACAAGAAGTGAATTGAGAAAGGAGAATTAATCACTCTCAAATGAAAACTAATCTTCTGAGAAAATGCCAGATAGATTGCCAAAGTGCTTGTATAAGTTTATATTTCCACCAGCAATGGAGAAAGGATACCCTTTCTCCACAACTTCTCCAGCATATGTTGTCACCTGAGTTTTTGATCTTAGCCATTCTGATGGTGTAAGATGAAATCTCAGGGTCCTTTTGATTTGCATTTCGCTGATGACTAAGGACATTGGGCATTTTTTAAGTGTTTTTCTGCCATTCTATATATTTTTCTGTTGAGAATTCTCTGTTTAGCTCTGTACCCCAGTTTTTTAATTAGATAACTTGATTTGTTGCTTTTAACTTCTTTAGTTCTTTATATATTCTGGATATTAGCTCTCTGTCAGATATAGGGTTGGTGAAGATCCCTTCCCAGTCTGTAGGCTGTCATTTTGTTCTGATGACAGTGTCATAAAAAAGATCATCCTTAATGACTTATCCCAGAAGCAGAAAGACACTTTGTAGGCATTTATGCTCTTAGTTCTTTGAAAGGTAGCACAGATGTATGTTGTTGTCTCAGTAACAGTGTAAGGAAGTTTAGACTTCCCTAAGGGCCTGGAAAAGAACTTTTATTTTCCAGACAACAAAGAAGTATACACAATGGCTAATATAATGAATGATGCATAATACAAAACCAAAACAATTGTCTGACAATGATTATTGTACTTGCCATTGTTAGAATTGTAGAAGGTATTTGAATTTTAACAAATTCAGCATTGAAAATATGTATTGTTGACACAGGTAGGTAGTCTCACATACCATGGACCTCTGAGGTAAACAAACTGCTATCTGTGAGCCTATACTATTTTCAGTATCCATACTAAAGAAATAAAAATCCACATAATAATTGGTGCTATCTGTTCTTCATCATGATTAGCACAAACAAGTTTTTCTTTACTTGGGAGAGTTAAAAAGTATTAATAACAAATTATATTATATGCACATGATAATTTTAACTAATCTTTATTTCCTATTTAATAAGCATGTGTTGTGTTGATTTGTAAGAAATAATGTGAGTTTAAGTTCTTACGAATGGTTTTAGAAGACCCACCTTAATTTCAAAAGTTGTCCCTAACAAGTAAAAAAGGATTGTTACAAAATATTAACTTTATATATAAAATTTCATTGCGAAATCCCAGAGGTCTGTCATCAATTTTTGGAATAAAGTTATTTATGAATAAAAACAAATGCAGGTTTACAAATAGTAGATAAGGGAGTGAAGGAAGAATCTATCTGTCAAATACTCTCAAAGAATCTCTTTGAGTTTAGTTAGTAAAAACAAATGTTTGAGAGAGGCTTGCTGCAAAAAACATAACAAAAAGCAAAGATGAAATATGTTTAATAAATAAATAAATAAATACGTTGTGTATTTTATGACGTCTTCATAGAATATGAACATATATGGCAAGAAAAGTCAAACAGCTTAATTTAAAATTTCTAAAAGTCAGAACTTACTGAAAACACTCTACTACTATTTTAAGAACTTACTAATTTGTTTTGAATATGTTTTCAATTGCAATGAATGTAAATATTGTGCTAAAATGATAGTGTTTGTGAGGGAAACACAAATTAAAAGTGTCTTTTCATGTAATATTGGAAAATCCAAAATGAGATCCAGCATACCCACTTCCAATTCCATGTATGTGGGTGATGCTTTCTTTTTTTTTTTTTTTGGAGTTTATGTTCTTTCTATGTGAACACTGCTTTGTTTCCTAACCAAACAGCACTAGCTGATACTCGCCTCTTTTTTTCTTTATATTTGGGCCTACAATATTATTATAGTATAATTTTAAAACAGCCACTCCAAAAATTATTTGACCATGCTTGTAGTATCTCTGTTTATAATAGCTAGAGTCTGTAAAACAGCCCAGATGTCCCTCAATGAAGGAATGAATACAGAAAGTGTGGTACATTTACACAATGAACGATTACTCAGCAATTAAAAACAAGGAAATTATGAAATTTGCAGGCAAATGGTGGGAACTAGAAAAGATCACCCTGAGTGAGGTAACCCAGAAGCAGAAAGACACATATGACATATACTCATTTATACGTGGATAGTAGCCTTATAATATAGGATAAACATACTAAAATCTATACTCCTAAAGAAGCTAAATAACAATGAGGACCCTAGGGAAGATGCTTCATCCTCATTCATCAGATGTAGGAGAAGACAAGTAACAGGACAGGAGCCTTCAACCAAGGACCTCTGAAGGACTCTACCCACCATTGTCTCAAAAGTGATACTGAGACTCATAGCCAAACTTTGGGCAGAGTTCTGGAATCCTTATGGAAGAAGAGGGAGACAGAAGGCCCTGGAGGGGACAGGAGCTCCATAAGGAGAGCAACATAGCCAAAATACCTGGGCCCAGGGGGCCCTGAAGAGACCAATACTCCAACCAAGGGCTATGCATGGAGAGGACACAGACCCTTTGCACAAAGGAAGACCATTGGCTGCTCAGTTTCCAGGTGGGTTCCCTAGTAAGGAGTACAGGGGCTGTCTCTGACATAGCACAGTGGCAGGCTCTTTGCTCACCTCTCCCTGGGGGGTCCAGCCTTGCCAAGCCACAGAGGAAGATGATGCAACCAACCATAATGAGACCTGATAAGATAGGGTCAGATAGAAGAGGAGGAATACATCCTCTATCGAGGATTAGGGAAAGGGAATATGGGGAGAAGAGGGAGGGTGTGTGGGACTGGGAGGAGACCAGGGAGGAGTCTGCAGCAGGGATACAAAGTGAATAAATTGTAATAAATAAATTAATTAATTAAATTAAATTTTAACAATTTATTTTAAAAACTGACACTAATGTATGAAGCTCTCAAAGTATATAAAGTGTGTACTTGGTATAAGTACATCATAGAAAGCACCATAGAAAAGCCAAAAAACAAAACAAATAAAATAAAATAAAATAAAATATAGGTTGTGTTGTTCAGTCCACAGTTAGATAATTTTGATTTACTCTCAGGTTAAGAATGTTTGTAACTATCTGTAAGATTATTTTAGTTTAGGGTTACCTGAGGGCAACCGTTAAGGCCTATATATATATATATATATATATATGTAAAGTTTTAAATAGTTTTTCATCTTTTAGATTAAAACCTACAGGAAGAGTTTCCAATGCCAGTCTTGCAAGCAAAGTATCATCTCTATTCAACAAAAACAGAGTTTGTAGGTAGAAGATGGTGACACATGCATTCAATCCCAGCACTTGGAAAGCAGAGATAGAGGGATCTCTGTGAATTCAAGGCCAGGCTGGTCTACATGGTGAGAACTCTATCTCAAATCTAACAACAAAAACAACAAAGGACCTTAGTAGCTCATTTAAATGGGTCTTGGGCTCTTATACTGTTGTTACTGTTTTTCTCCTTTTATTTACAGTCTATCATGGATGTGAGATAATGGTCATTTCATCACATTGCATAGCACTGAATCTCATCATATCACTTATTCTGTAAAATTCAAAGGTTAAAACTTTATTTCAATATTTTTACAGTTCTACAAGAATCTACTTTTTGCTTTTTAATTTTAATTTATTTTTACAGTTTATTCACTTTGTATCCTAATTGTAGCACCCTATCCTCATTTCCCCCAGGTCCCACCCTCCGTCTCTCTTGCCCCCCATTCCCCTTCTCATAGTACACTGAAAAGGGGGAGTCCTCATTTCCTACTATCTGATCCTCGCCTATTAAGTCTCATCAGGGCTGCCTGGATCCTCTTCTTCTGTGGCCAATTACTGGTTGGACATTTCCTCAATCTTTGTTCCCTCTTTATCTCTGCACTTCTTGTAGGCAGAGTAATTTTTGGATGAAAGGTTTTGTCAGTGGGTTCTTGTTCTCCTCCTTCCACTAGTCCTGCCTGGCTTGGAGGTGGTCACTTCAGTCTTCATATCCCCACACCTCCTGCTAGGAGTCTCAGCTAGCTTCACACATACGTACTCCCAGAAGCCTATCCTGCGGCAGGCCTCTAGCTTGACTAAGAAAGGCTCTCTTTAGTTTCCCTTCTTGTTCCCAGCCCTCTCACCTCCACCCCTGTTATTCCCACATCTGATCTCCACCCCTTGTTCCCCTACACATTCCATCTCCTGTCCTGTTCATCCACTTCTGCTGTCAATTCTAGTTCCCCTTCTGAGTGTCATATACACACACTACCTTGGACATTCCTTGTTACTTAGCTTCTTTGGGTGTGTGGATTACAGTATGTTTATTCTGTACCTTAGGCCTAGTATCTGCTTCTAAGTGGCTACATACCATGTGTGTCTTTCTGAGTCCGGGTTACCTCACTCAGGATGATCTTTTCTACTTCCCACCATTTGCCTGCAAATTTCATGATTTCTTGGTTTTATTACAAACAAGTTGGGATACAAAGTTAATAACTATTAATCAATAACAAATTATTATTAATGTTATTATTAGTTAATAATAAATTAATAATTAATAAAAGTAATTTAAAATTAACTTAAAAATAAACATGCAAAAACAAGTAAAAAATTTTTAAAAATGAACTGATGAGTATTCCATTTTGTAAATGTACCACAATTTCTGTATGCATTTGTCAGTTGCGGAACATCTAGGTTATTTCTAGATTTTGGCTATCACACAAAAGAAAAAAAAAAGCTGCTATTAACATAGTTGCACAAATGTTCTTGTCGTATGCGTAAACATCTTTGAGATATATGCCCAGGAGTGGTATATCTGGGTCTTGAGGTTTTCTAAAAAAGGGCCAGATTGATTTCCAAAGTGGTTGTACAAGTTGATATTGTCACCAGCAATGGTGCAGGGTTCCTCTTTCTCCACATCCTCTCTAGCAAGGTGTTGTCATTTTAGTTTTTGATCTTAGTCATTCTAATGGGTGTAAGGTGAAATCTCAAGGTCATTAGCATTTGCAGTTCCCTGAAGACTAAGGGTGTTGAACATTTCTTTTAAGTGTTTCTCTGCCATTCAATATTCCTCTACAGAGAATTCTTTTTGTTTTAGCTCTTTACCCCATTTTTAAATTGGATAACCTGGTTTGTTGCTGTTTTACTTCTTGAGTTCCTTTTACAAACTGGATATTAGCACCCTGTCAGATATAGCATTGGTGAAGACCCTTTTCCAGTCTGTAGTCTGTTGTTTTGTTCTGATGATGATGTTCTTTGCTTTACAGAAGCTTCTCAGTTTTAGGAGGTTCCATTTAATTTTGTTGATCTTAGAGCCTGTGCTGCTCATGTCATTATTTCTTTTTTTCTTTTCTTTTTTTTTATTTTTATTTTTTATTTATTTTTATTTTTTTTTTGTTATCAATCACAGGTTAGGTACTTTGCATCCCATGCGCAGCCTCCCCCCCTCACTTCCTCCCACCCTCCCTAACCCTCCCTCATCTCCTCCCCGACAGCTCCAAGTCCACCAACTCTATTAAGCTTTTGTCATGGTGATCTGTCCCTTGAAGAGAATGGAGTGTGGACACCAGGCAAACAATGGAAGCACACAGATAATGAATCCAGGATGGCACAGCCCAATGAGAATGAGCAGCAAAGACATGGAGACTGGTGCACTTCTGTAGCCCAGCTCCTTTTGAGGCATCAATATATAGCCACCCAGACAGAGGCCATCTGGGCACCTGTGCATGCACGTTGTGCCCAAATACCAACCTGCTTCTACACTGCACCCTGAGCATGCACGTCCCCTCACCTTCAGTGCACACTTCCATGCCAACACATGTACTAGCTCAAGAACATGCACATGTGTCATTCCAGGGCACTAACCCCAAAGCCTGAACAATGCTCCTAAAGGCAACAGTACCAGCACCCTCTCTTCCTTAGCCAAAGATCCAGCACCCAACCTTGAGACTCTAGACTGCTCTCATCTTTCTGTTGACTACTCAAAACTCCAGACAAAGGTGGACCAAGTCAGAAGTACAAGATTCTTTATTTTTTCTTTTTTTAAAAAAAAATTGTTTAATGATTTCCTTGTGTTTTATTGCTCAGTAATATTCCATTTTGTAGATGTACCACAATTTCTGTATCCATTCCTCAAATGAGGGACATCTGGATTGTTTCCAGCTTCTGACTATTACAAATAAAGCTGCTACAAACATGGTTGAACAAATGTCCTTGTTGTGTATTTGAGCATCATTTGGATATATGCCTATGAGTCGTATAGCTGGATATTGAGGAAGTGCTATTCCTAATTGTCTGAGAAAGTGAAATATTGATTTCTGAAGTGGTTATACAAGTTTACATTACCACCAGCAGTGGAGTAGGGTTCCCTTTTCTCCACATCCTCTCCAGCATGTGTTGTCACTTGAGTTTTTTATTTTAGCCATTCTGATGGGTATAAGGTGAAGGTGGTAACTGGAATAGATCGTCCTGAGTGAGGTATTCCAAAAGCAGAAAGACACACAGGGTATATACTCACTCACAAGTGGATATCAGATATACAATATAGGATAAACATACTAAAATCTGTATACCTAAAGAAACTGATCAAGAAGGAGGACTCTGTCTAAGTGCTCAATCCCCATTCAGAAAGGCAAAGAGGATAGACATCAGAAGAGGGAGTAAACAGGGAAAAGGACAGGAGCCTACCACAGAGAGCCTCTGAAAGGCTCTACCCAGCAGGGTATCAAAGCAGATGCTGAGACTTATACCTAAACTTTGGGCAGAGTCCAGGGAATCTTATGGAAGAAGGGGGAGATAGTAAGACCTGGAGAGGATAGAACAGAACCAAAAAATCTGGGCACAGGGGTCTTTTCTGAGACTTATACTCCGACCAAGAATCATTCATGGAAATAACCTAGAACCCCTGCACAAATATAGTACATAGCAATTCAGTGTCCATGTGGATTCCATAGTAATGGGAACAGAGACTGTCTCTGACATGTACTGATTGGCCTGCTCTTTGATCACCTCTCCCTGAGGGGGAGCAACCTTACCAGGCCACAGAGGAAGACAATGCAGCCACTCCTGATGAGACCTGATAGACTAGGATCAGAAGGAAGGAGAGAAAGATATCCCCTATCAGTGGACTTGGGGAGGGTCATGAGAGGAGATGAGGGAGAGAGGGTGGGATTGGGAGGGGAGGAGGGGGGAGGTACAGGGGGCTACAAAGTGAATAAACCATAATTAATGAAAATAAAAAGTAAAAAAATTATTATCATTTATTACAATTTATTCAATTTGTATCCTGACTGTGGCCCCCTCCCTAATCTCATCTCAATCCCACCCTCCCTTCCTCTTTTCCCCCTATGCCCCTTCCCTAGTCCACTGATCGATGAGGTCTTCCTCCCGTTGTATTTGACCCTAGCCTATCAGGTTCCATCAGTACTGGTTGCATTGTCTTCCTCTGTGGCCTGGCAAGGCTGCCCTCCCCCACCAGGGGGAGGTGATCAGAGAGCCTGTCACTGAGTTCATGCCAAAGAAAGCCTTGTTCCTCTTATTAGGGAACCCACTTGGAGACTGAAACTATGTGCTACATCGGAGCCAGGATTTTAGGTTCCCTCCATGAATTGTCCTTGGTTGGAGTATCAGTCTCTGCAGGGTCCCCAGGGCTCACTATTTTTGTCTCTGTTGGTCTCCTTTTGAGGATCCTGTCCCCTCCAGTTCTTTCTTCTCTCCTTTCATTCATAAGATTATCTGCACTCTGCCCAAATATTGCTATAAGTATCAGCCTATGTTTAGATACCTTGAAAAGTGGAACAAAGGACAGGGTCATCAGAACAAAATAACAGCCTACAGGTTAGGAAAGGGTCTTCACCAACCCTATATCTGACAGAGGACTAATATCCAGTATAGATAAAGAACTTAAGAAGTTAAACACCAACGAACCAAGTAATTCAATTAAAAAAAGGGGGGGGGGGAACAGAGCTAAACAGAGAATTCTCAATAGAGGAACATTGAATGGCAGAGAACCATTGAAAGAAATGCTCAACGTCCTGTCCTTAGTCATCAGAAAAATGCAAATTAAAATGACCCTGAAATTTTACCTTACACACATCACAATGGCTAAGATAAAAATTCAAGTGAGAACACGTGCAGGAGCAGATGTAGAGAAAGGGAAACTCTTCTCCATTGCTGGTGGGAATGTAAACTTCTGCAACCACTTTGGAAATCAATTTGGTGCTTTCTTGGAAAAATGGGAATAGTGCTACCTCAAGATCCAGCTATGCCACTACTAGGCATATATCCAAAAGATGTTCAAGTACACAACAAGGACACTTGCTTGTCCATGTTCGTAGCACCTCTATTCATAATAGCCAGAACCTGGAAACAACCTAGATGTCCCTCAATGGAGGAACGGATACAGAAATTGTGGTACATTTACACAATGGAAAAATACTAAGCTATTAAAACAAGAAAAATCATGAAATTTGCATGGAAATGGTGGGAACTAGAGAAGATCATCCTGAGTGAGGTAACTCAGAAGCAAAAAGACACACATGCTATATACTTACTCATAAGTGAATATTAGCCATATATTATAGGATAAACATACTAAAATACATACTCCTAAGAAGCTAAACAATAAGGAACACCCTAGGGAAGAGTCAGAAGGACAAATATGACAAACATTGGACGCAGGAGAAGATAGGGAACAAGACAGGAACCTACCACAGATAGCCTCTGAAAGAAGTACAAGATTCTTATTGCAATATTTCTTTTTTAATATTTTATTTAATTTTCATTAATTACACTTCATTCATGTTGTATCCCCCCCTGTAGCTCCCTCACACCTCCCCTCCCAATCCCACCCTCTCTTCCCCTTCTCCACGCATACCCCTCCCCAAGTCCACTGATAGGGCATATCTTCCTTTCCTTCCTTCTGATCCTAATCTATCAGCTCTCATCAGGAGTGGCTGCATTCTCTTCCTCTGTGGCCTAGAAAGGCTGCTCCTCCCTCAGGGGGAGGTGATCAAAGAACAGGTCAATCAGTACATGTCAGAGACAGTCCCTGTTACCATTAGTATGGAACCCACTTGGACACTGAAGTGCCATGGGCTACATCTATGCAAGGGTTCTAGGTTATCTCCATGTATGGTCCTTGGATGATTTCTAATGACAAAATTATGAAGAAGAGAAGGCATATCACACAAAATAAGAACAGGACTGGAGCCTACCACAGAAGGCCTCTGAAAGACTGTACTGATTGAGGTATCAAAGCAGAGGCTGAGACTAATAGCCAAACTTTGAGCAGAGTTCAGGGAATCTTTAAAAAGAAGGGTGAGGTAGAGAGACCTGAAGGGAACAGGAGGTCCAAAGGGAGACCAACAGAGCCATAAAACTGCCATGGGGTCCCTGAAGAGAATGATACCCCAACCACTGACAATGAGAGAACCTAAAGCCTCGGCTCACATGTAGCTCATAGACTAAATCACCAAGTGTGGTTCCTAGTAAGGGGAATAGGATCTTTCTCCAGCATGAACTCAGTGCTAGGCTATCTGATCATCACCCCCTGTGGGCTACAGCCTTGCCAAGACACAGAGAAAGACAATGCAACCATTCTTGGTGAGACCTGATAGGCTAGGGTCAAATAGAAGGGGAGGAGGACCTCCTCTATCAGTGGATTAGGCAAAGGGCATAGAAGAAGAAGGTGGGATATGGAAGAGGCAAGGGCATGGAACACAGTCAGGACAAAAATTGAATAAATTAGAATAAGTGATAATAATACTGTATACCATTTTGTTTTCACATCTTTAAATTTATTTATATTTTATAAATTCCAGTTTATTACTTTGTATCTCCTCTGTAGCTACCTCCCTCATTCCCTCCCAATTCCACTCTTCCTCCCTCATCCTCTCTCATGCCCCTCCCTAAGTCCTCTGATAGGGAAGGTCCTCTTCCCTTCCCTCTGAGCCTAGCATATCAAGCCTCATCACAACTGGCTGCATTGTTTTCCTCTTTGGCCTAGTATTTTATCTGCTCCCCCAACATGGGAGGGTGATAAAAAAGCCAGCTACTGAGTTCATGTCAGATACAGTTCCAGTTCCCATTAATAGGGAAGCCACTTGGAGACCAAGCTGCCTTGGGCTACATCTGTGCAGAGGTTCTAGGGGTTGTAGGTTATCTCCATGCATGGTTCTAGGTTGGAGTATCAATCTGAGAAAAAAACCACTGTGTCCAAAATTTTTTGATCTGTTGTTCTTCTTGTGGAACTCTTGTCCCCTCCAGGCATTCCATTCTACCCCTTCTTTCATAAGATTCCCTGCACTCTGCCCAAAGTTTGGCTATGAGTCTCAGCATCTCCTTTGATATCTTGCCGGGTAAACTCCTTCAATGGCCCATTGTGGTAGGCTCCTGTCCTGTTGCCTGTTTTCTCCATCTTCTGATGTCCATCCCCCTTGCCTTTCTGCATAAAGATTGGTCATTTTACCCAGAGTCCTCCTCTTTGCTTAGCTTCTTTTGGTATACAGATTTTAGTATGTTTATCTCATATTATATGTCTAATATCCACGTATAAGTGGGTACTACCATGTGTGTCTTTCTGCTTTTGGGATAACTCACTCAGGATGATCTTTTCTAGTTCTTGCCATTTTCATGCAAATTTCATTTTTTAAAAATTGCTTGCTGAGTATCATTCCATTGTGTAAAAGTACCAAAATTCCTGTACCCATTCCTCAGTTGAGGGACATCTGGGTTGTTTCTTGATTCTGGCTATTACGAATAAAACTGCTACCAACATGGCTGAGCAAATGTCTTAGTTGTGTACTTGAGCATATTTTGAATATATGCCTAGGAGTGGTATAGCTGGATTTTGAGGAAGCACTACTCCTAACAGTTTGAGTAAATGTCAGATTGATTTCCAAAGTGGTTGTACAAGTTTACATTCCGACCAGCAATGGAGAAGAGTTCCCCTTTCTCTACATCCTCTCCAGCATGTCTTCTCACTTGAGTTTTTTATCTTAGCCATTCTGATGGGTATAAGGTGAAATCTCAGGGTTTTTTTGATATGTATTTCCCTAATGACTAATGACTTTGAGCATTTCTTTAAGTGTTTCTCTGCCATTCTATATTCCTCTATGGAGAATTCTCTGTTTAGTTCTGTACCCCATTTTTTAATTGGATTACTTGATTTCTTGCTTTTTAACCTCTTGAATTCTTTATATATATTCTGGATATTTGTCCTCTGTCAGATATAAAGTTGGTGAAGATCCTTTCCCAATCTGTTGGCAGTCGCTTTGTTCTTATAACAGTGTCCTTTGCTTTACAGAAGCTTTTCAGTTTCATGTGGTCCCAATTACTGATTGTTGCTCTTAGAGCCTGTGCTGTTGGTGTTCTCTTCAGGAAGTTGTCTCCCGTGCCAATGAATTCAAGGGTCTTCCCCACTTTTTCTTCGAAGCAGTTTAGTGAGTCTGGTTTTACATGGAGTTCTTTGAGCCACTTGTACTTTAGTTTTGTGCGTGGTGATAAGTAAGAATCAATATCCTTTATATATATATATATATATATATATATATATATATATATATATATATATATAATTAGACATCCAGTAGGACCACCACCATCTGTTGAAGATGCTATCTTTTTTTGATTGTATGGTTTTGGCATCTTTGTCAAAAGTCAGGTGTCCATAAGTGTGTGGGTTTATTTCTGGGTCTTCTATTCAATTCCATTGACCCACCAGTCAGTTTTTATGCCAGTAACATGCAGTTTTTACTATTGTTGCTCTATAGTACAGCTTGAGATCAGGGATGGAGATACCTCCTGAAAATCTTTTAGTAGTTGTTTTAACAATTCTGGGTTTCTTGTTATTCCATATGAACTTGAGAATTTTTCTTTCAAGGTCTGTAAAGAACTGTGTTGGTAACTTGATGGAAATTGCATTGAATCTGTAGATTGCTTTTGGCAATCTAGCCATTTTTACTATGTTAATCCTGCCAAGCCAAGAGCCATCTTCTGCTATCTTCTAATTCTTTCTTTAGAGACTGGAAAGTTTTTTTCATACAAGGCTTTGACTTGTTTGGTTTGGTCACACCAAAGTACTTATGTCCTTTGTGGCTATTGTGAGAAGGGTGTTGCTTACCTAATTTCTCTCTCAACCCTTTTGTCTTTTGCATACAGGAGGGCTATTGATTTTTTTTTTGAGTTAACTTTTTATCTAGCCACCTTGCTAAATGTGGTTGTCAGCTCTAGGAGTTCCTTGGTTAATTTTTGGGGTCACTCATAAATACTATCATATCCTCTGCCCTTTCATTGGCTTATTGCCCTAGCAAGGACTTCAAGAATTATGTTGAAGAGATATGGAGAGAGTGGGCAGCCTTGCCTTGTCCCTGATTTCAGTGGGATTTATTTAAGTTTCTCTGTGTTTAGTTTGATGTTGGCTATAAGCTTGCTGTATATTGCCTTTACTATGTTCAGGTTATGTGCCTTGTATCCCTGATCTCTCTCCAAGACTTTAAACATAAGTGGATGTTGGATTTTGTCAAATGCTTTTTCAGCATCTAAGGAGATGATCATGTGGTTTTCCTCCTTCAGTTTGTTTATGTGATGGATCACACTGATGGATTACTGTATATTGAACCACCCCTGGATGCCTGGGATGAAGACTACTTGGTCATAGTGGATGATATCTTTGATGTGTTGTATTCAATTTGCACGTATTTTGTTGAGTATTTTTGCATCAATGTTCATAAGGGAGATTGGCCTGAAATTCTCTTTCTTTTTTGGTTCTTTGTGAGGTTTAGGTAGCAAGGTGATTGTGGCTTCATAGAATGAGTTTGGTAATGTTCCTTCTGTTTCTATTTTGTGGAATATTTTGAAGACTATTGGTGTTAGCTCTTATTTGAAAGTCTGGTAGAATTCTGCACTGAAACCATCTGTCCCTGGACTTTTTTTTTTTTTTTTTGCATTGGGAGACTTTTAATGACGGCTTCTATTTTCTTAGGGCATATAGCACTATTTAATTGATTTACCTGGTCTTGATTCAGCTTTGGCATGTGGAATCAATTAAGAAAATTGTCCATTTAACATAGATTTTCCAATTTTGTAGCATATAGGCTTTTGAAGTAAAACCTAATAATTATTTGGCTTTCTTCAGTTTCTGTCATTATGTCCCCATTTTCATTTCTGATTTTGTTGATGTGGATAGTGTCTCTCTGCCTTTTAGTTAGTTTGGCTAAGGGTTTGTCTATCTTGTTCATTTTCTCAAAGAACCAGCTCTTGGTTTCATTGATTCTTTGAACTATTTTATTTGTTTCTAATTCATTGGTTTCAGCCCTGAGTTTGATTATTTCCAGCCATCTACTCCTCTTTGGTGTGCCTGCTTCTTTTTTTTCCCTAGGGCTTTTAGGTGAGCTATTAAGTTACTTGAATTAGATGTTTCGATTTTCTTCACATAGGCACTTAGAGCTTTGAACTTTCCTCTTAGCACTGTTTTCATTGTGTCCCATAAGTTTGGGCATGTTGTGCCTTCATTTTCATTCAATTCTAAGAAGACTTTAATTTCTTTCCTTATTTCTTCCCTGACCCAGCTGTCATTTAGTAGCATGTTGTTCAGTTCCATGTGTATGTAGGCTTTTTGTTATTTCTGTTGTTGAACTCTAATTTTAGTCCATGGTGATCAGATAGGATACAAGGGATGATTTCAATCTTCTTGTATTTGTTGAGGCTTGCTCTGTGACCAAGTATATTGTCTATTTTGGAAAAGGTTCCATGAGGTGCTGAGGAGAAGGTAAATTCTTTTGTGTATAGGTGAAAGGTGCTGGAGATGTCTGTTAGGTCCATTTGATTCATGACGTCTCTTAGAGTCATGGTTTCTTTGTTTATTTTTTGTTGTTGTTGTTGATCTGTCTTTTGGTGAGAGTGGTCTTCCACTATTAATGTGTGGGTATCTATGTGTGGTTTAAGTTTTACTAATGTTTCTTTTATAAATGTAGGTGCCCTTGTATTTGGGGCATAGATGTTCAGAATTGTAATGTCTTCCTGGTGGAATTTTCTCTTGATGAGTATGAAGTGTCCTTCTCCATCCCTTTTGATTAATTTTGGTTGAAAGTCTATTTTATTAAATGTTAGAATGGCTACCTCTGCTTGCTTCTTTGGTACATTTGCTTGGAGAACTGTCTTCCAGCCCTTTACTTTCAGGCAATGTCTATCTTTGTGACTTAGGTGTGTTCCTGGTGTGCAACAGATTGCTGGGTCTTGTTTTTGCATCCATTCTGTTAGTCTGTTTTGCTGTAATGAGGTTATTTATTTCCTGTGTTTTCTTGAAAGTAGTTAGTTTTCTTGGGTTGTATTTTTCCTTCTAGTATCTTCTGTAACACTCGATTTGTGTGTAGGTATTGTTGATATTTGTTTTTGTCATTGAATATCTTTTTTTCTCCGTCTATGATGACTGAGAGTTTTTGTTGTGTATAGTAGCCTTGGCTGACACTTGTGTTCTCTTAGGATCTGCATGATATCCATCCAGGTCCTCCTGGCTTTCATAGTCTCTGTTGAGAAGTCAGGTGTGATTCTGATGGGTTTGCCATTATATGTTACTTGGCCTTTTTCCCTTGCAGCCTTTAGTATTTTTTCTTTGTTCTGTATACTTACTGCTTTAATTATTATGTGTCAGGAGGATTTTCTTTTCTAGTCTAATTTATTAGGTGTTCTGTAGGCCTCTTGTATTCTTATAGGTCTCTCCTTTAAGTTGGGGAAATTCATTTATTTATTTATTTATTTATTTAATTTTTGTTATCAGTCACAGGTTAGGTACTTTGCATCCCATGCCCAGCCCGCCCACTCCCTCCCACCTTCCCCAACCCTCCCTCATCTCCTCCCCACCCACTCCAAGTCCACCAACGGGGGAGGACCTCCTCCCCTTCCATCCAACCCCAGCTCATCCTGTCTCCTCAGGGCTGGCTGCAATGTCCTCCACTGGGATCCAGCCAGTGTGTCACTCCCCGGCTTGT